>CM070605.1:36548930-37148930 GCA_036346395.1 Hsuehochloa calcarea
AATACCAGAAGTTGAATTCCTTTTTCCAACAAATTGGAATCACTCATCTTGTTTCCTGTCCATACATTCATCAATAAAATGGCTCGGCTGAGAGAAAACACCATCATATCGTAGAAGTTGGCTTGTCCTTACTAGCCCATGCCTTCATGCATGTTTGTTTTTGGGACGAGGCATTCCAAACAACATGTTTCTTGATAAATCTTCTCCCTAGTTGGACGATACAGAATTCAAATCCACTAGACCGTCTTTTTAGAACATCTCTAGATTATTCCTTTCTTTGAACTTTCGGGTGTGCATGTTGGCCCTGTCTTCGTCCATACAATGATCGAAAGCTCCAATTTCGGTTTAAACGGTGTGTTTTCCTTGGTTATAGCTCTCTTCAAAAAGGCTACAAATATTTGCTTGTCTCTTCGGGTAGGATTTATATTTCCCATGATGTAGTCTTTGATGAGCAATAATTTCCTTTTACTGATGAAAAATCACCACCATCGGATCAACCATTACTTGACCAAATTTTGATCTTTCCTCCTTTGGCCTTCGTAAATTTTCCTCCAGTTGTGGAACGTATGGATGGTATGGAGACTAATACATGTATTGGTATACTTGATTCAAATGTTGTTGTGCAGTCTAACCTGACTACTCAGCCGGATTGGTCGTCCCTCTCTGTGCAGGCTACATATGACTCGCCCATTATAAATCCAAGCGATGAATCCAGACATGATAATATGGGGACAAACCCAGGAGGAGATTCGGTGGGCGCTGCAGACCAGATCCTGGGGGTGCTGATCTCTCCGATCAGATGAAAAATGTCATGTCATCCGCCAGCATGAGTCATACGGAGGATCCTATCGCCCCACACATGTATTCGCACCACCGCCTCATCCTGTGCAAACAAGGCTGCGGAACAACATTCACCAACCAAGGATTCGCACCGACGGCACGGTGTAATATGATGCCCACCGGCGCGTATTTTTTTGCTGTTGGAGGTTCGATTCATATCATCACGAGATCAATTGGTTGATGATCTCACCAAACCAATTGGAATACAACTGATGATCCTACGACACAATCTCAACCTCACCGGTTGTGATTGAGGGGGAGTGTTAAACAACTAGGATGGTTGTGTTTCCACTGTTGTTTAGTATTTTCATTAGTGCTTAGTATTCACATGTGAGATGTTCTCACTCATATATTTGTGTAGTGTTTACATGTGAGAGTGTTCACACTTATGTACTTACATAGTATCCATACTTATATATCTGTATATAAATAGATAATTAATAGAAGTTATAAAATGTGCCAATTACCAATTATTATCTTTGTATCTTTTAACACGGTGGTTTCGGTGGTGGTGATCCATACGATAATGCGACTCTGCGCGTGGTAGTGTTTCTGTTGGCTTTCGAAGCAAGCCCGTATCGTACCGCCGTTTTGTCGCGGGGTGGCGTGGTTAAAGCTAACGGAGTGACGGGGAGACGCACAAGAGAGAGAGAGAGAGAGAGACGGTGAGGTTAACGGGAAGACGGCAGAGTTAACGGGATGGTGGGCAGAGAGAGCCAGAGATGCTCGCAGAGCTGCAGCTGCTTTTGACGATGAATCTGATCCGTGCGTGTAACCCGGTGCGGCTGCGATTGAATTTGGTATTTCTGGCAAAGTCTGTTTCGTTTTTGCCTTGAGGTGCACAGGATTCGAAATGCACACTGCATTTTTCAGCAGAGACATTGCAATACTAAAACTCCATACGCGCAGGGTTAAATTACTGTGCGTTTTTGAATTCTGAGTTGGTTAATTGGACACACACCACTCGTCATTAGGAAGCAAAATGGAGCAGCAGCACGGTCAGTTCGGCGAACCAAACACGAACTCTACTGCGCAAAACACACAATTATAAGCACGTTAAAAACCTGCACGGCCAAACCAACCATGTAATAGTACGTGCACTTCAGGTCGACCCCTGGCTAGAGCGTGCAGACATGCATCTCGAGCGGAAACTGACAAGCATTGGCTGGCAGTCTGCATTTCAAATCATCACAATACACTCGAAACATCCAACGCAATTTTAACTTCCTTCCGCTACCGTTTGCCAAACAACCATGTCAAACTGCACGACACAATAGCTTTATTTTCTCTCGTCTCCAAGATCAACGGCTCAAAGCCTACACAGCTGAGGCGCCATTCAAAACATCCGAAAAGAACCAAGAAAAACATAGTACAACCCAACAGGTATGCAACTATCCTCGACGAGTACCTATAGCACCAACCCACCATACAAACATCAACAAATAAAACACGCATCGGTCACCGCTCGCAAGCTGCAACTATCCTACCCATCCCTGACCCTCCCCATTTAGAAAGCCAATGGAGGCAGTGGCAAGTTGTTGTTGAGCCCGGACCGCATCCTCCTCTTCCTGAGTCTGTCGGCGATGATGAAGGCGAGCTCCAGAGATTGGGACGCGTTCAGCCTTGGGTCACAGTGAGTGTGGTAGCGGTCGCTCAGGTCATCGAAGGTGACAGTTCGCGATCCACCAATGCACTCGGTTACATTCTGTCCGGTCATTTCCAGGTGGATTCCTCCTGGGTGACTTCCTTCTTGATCATGCACGTCGAAGAAGGCACGTACTTCAGCCTGTTAGACATATCAAAGGTCATGCTTAGTCCAGTGAGCTTAAACATGGAACTTACACAAAGCCAATTATCTCAACAAACTCACGACGGTGAAGTTAAAAGGTTGCACTTTACTATATTCAAAAGAAAAGAATGGAATTTTCTCGACTATTCAAAGGAGCATAAGGCAAAGGCTGCTAGCAGATATTCAGATCACTACCAAGAATGGCTACAATCAGACATGTGACATTTGCAGTTCAAAAAATAAGCTCCAAGCTTGCGAGTAAAGTCTATAATATGCAATCTGTTGCACTGTTATATTAGTATCTGCTGTTGTTTGGGCAAATAAGATCGCTTTGATGCTTTCACAATCAACATTGAGGTGACAAGCTGCTGCTTTTAGATTTCTGTATGTCATACTTGTTTAAGTACACTTAAAATGACCTATCACTTAAAGTACACTTTATAAGGAAAACAAAGATGTAACTATGTAAATATGTAGAACTGCAACCTGCTATTTATTAATCGTGATTACTATGAGGGCATTCAAATGTGAAAACTTAAATTAATAGTAACGCCTGGAATGCAGATCCATAGTGTGCATAAAAAATTGAAGCAATAGCTTTGACAGGATCCTTCAGTTCAACCCCCAATACACTAATCAACCATCGACTTACTGAGAATAAGTAACCTCAGTGGACCTACTTCTATTAAATAACAGAACAGACAAACTGCTGTAACCAAGGATGGCGATTAGCAAATGAACACATAGTTAATAAATGAATTTTACTGCAATAATTCATACTGATTTTGGAGTATCAGAAAACATGTCATTGTGCAGTGCATGAAACAATGTCATTGCCTATTTTGTCATTTTTTAAGATTTCATTCACATTGTCCAGCAGAGTTATCTTGTAATATGTTACGTTTTTCCTTCCATACCGGAGAACAGATGCCTACAAAAACTTGTGTAGGACTTTTCTTTACATGTAGTGAACATATGCCCAAAAGTGTAACATTCTTACTTGGGCAGTAAAAATTTGGGCTCTTTGGGAGAGTTGCTCATATGACATTTATCAGATATTCAGATTGCTTATAGAGGCTGCATCATACTACGAAAGCATACTAGCAAAGCAGGCATGCAGTAGGTTCCAGAGTAGAAAGATACTAACCAGAATGGAGTCGAATGGGCGAGTCTTCAGACCACATGGGGCCTTGATGGTGTTCCCATGCATGGGATCAGTAATCCATGTGACGATCTGTCCAGAACTGCGGACAGCACGGATGAGGTGAGGCAACTTCACCCTCATGTTCTCTGCCCCCATCCTGGTAATTATGGTTATCCTCCCAGGCTTGTTTGAAGGGTTTAAAATCTCGATCAGCTTCACCAAGTCACTCGGGTTCATTTTATCGCTCACCTGCATACCACAAGTTGCACATTAATTTGAATGTTAGTACCCACAAGACATTGAATACAACATTTGGATTTCACTAAATATGAAAATGAACTTAATGCTTACCTTTATGCCAAGAGGGTTGGCAACACCACGGAGGAATTCAACATGAGCCCCATCGAGTTGGCGAGTGCGCTCACCAACCCACAGCATGTGGGCTGAGCAGTCATAGAAAAGGTCACTTGTAGAGTCCTCACGGGTAAGGGCCTGCTCGTATGGTAAGAGGAGGCACTCGTGGGAGGTCCAGAAGTCAGTAGTCGTCATTATCGGATGGTCCACTGTCAGCCCTGCTGCAGTCATGAAGCCAAGGGCATCGTCCACCCTATGTGCTAATTCACGGTACCTATACACCACTCCATTGAAACACTCAGATCATTAGAAAACATCTACAGCAATTACAAACATAATTTCTTCTGCAACCTAAACAATCAGATACATAGCAATAACATATCAATAGCATTTGTGCATTTTATCAATGAATTGCTCTTATTTGTAAATCTGAACAAAATGTCATTTTAACTGTCTTATTATGACGGTTACTTGGTGAGAACTTTGTTGGAGCATCATCTTTTCCAAAAAGTAAAAAATATTTTCTCAACATATATTATTTATAGACTTAAATAGACACACGCCTGAAGAAAATATAAACTACAGTAACACAACTTGATTGAAAAGCTAAATCCAAAAATGGTCACAGATGCTCTTAAGTAGTAGACACACGCCCGAAGGAAATGTCATGGATGAAACTCCACAACGCCAACGTCTAGTAAGACTCGGATAATGACATGCTTTGTTTACCGACAATACTAAAAACAAGCAACTTTCCGATGAATTAGTCGGAAAAGGATGCAAGGGAGGACAGTGATGTCCTGTTAGAAGTTTCCGCGAAAGAAAGGGACACGGAAAGTGAACGTTTCTGCATACTCTAATATGACCACGCGTACCAACAACTGATTGATGAACCCAGAACTACCACGTGATTTATTAAACGTTGACAAGCAATGAACAACCACCTAAAATGCTTTTCTTTACTTATTCATTCAAACTACAAATTAAAATATCTGAACATTTCAAGAACAGGGTCTAGTTCATATTTTCAGGAACATGTTCACCACTCGTTACTTCCATGATACAATAATACTAAAAGAGGCGAATTTCTGCTATCACCAGCAACCTATAATCAGCTCTTGCCTTATCATGATAAGGAGATATGTGGAAGAAATTCAGCATTGAGATATTTCAACACGACAACGACTTAACACCCTCTACACCAAAAGTGCTGCTAAAAATCGTAGGACAAGGCGAAATTTTGTGTCACCTGTCTCCCTGCTCGCTGTGATCCATGAAATCGAGGTTCCACTGCGTGACGCGCTGCATGGCGGCGTAGCCTCCCGTCGCGAACGCGCGGAGCAGGTTGAGCGTCGCCACCGACTGCGCGTACGCCCGGATCATCCTTTGCGGGTCCGGCACGCGGCTCTTCTCGTTGAACGCGTCGCCGTTCACGTTGTCCCCCCTGTAACTCGGCAGCTTAACCCCGTCCCTTTCCTCGAATGAGTCGGACCTCGGCTTGGCGAACTGGCCAGCCATCCTCCCCACCTACCATGTCATGTGCAAAAATTTTTGGAGCAGATCGGATCAGATCTCACAAATCGCATGCCCGATGGGCGTATTTGGTTTGATTCGATAGGTTGATTGGTACCTTGACGACCGGCATCTGGCCGCCGAACATGAGGACGGCGCCCATCTGGAGCAGGATGCGGAAGGTGTCACGGATGTTGTTGGCGTTGAACTCCTTGAAGCTCTCGGCGCAGTCGCCTCCCTGGAGGACGAAGGCGCGGCCCATGGCGGCGTCGGCGAGGCGCTCCTCCAGGTGCCGCGCCTCCCCGGCGAACACCACCGGCGGGAACGTCTCGATCGTCTTGAGCACCGCGTCCAGCTCCTCCTGGCTCGGGTACTCGGGGAGCTGCAGAGCCTTCTTCGTCTTCCAGCTCTCCACCGTCCACCTCCCCGCCGCCGGCTTCTTCTCCGGCGCCACCGTCGGGGACGAGGTCTTCGCAGCCGCGGGCACGGACACGTTGTTCTTCGCCGGGTCGGCAGCGTGGACGGCGGAGATGGTGCGCCTCTTCAGTGGGAGGAACGCGGCGCAGCGCGGCTGGGCTGCGCCGCCGGACACAGCAGCGGCCGCTGCGGCGGCGGAGTTGGTGGCGAGCGCCATTGCGCGGAGGCGAGGTACGGTAGCTTAGGGGTAGGGTAGGTAGGGTTTTGACGCTGAGGAGACGGAGGTGGCGGGCGGGGGGTATTTATAGGCGGCGGCGAGGGGAGGAGGGGTTGGTGAGACTGAGAGACGGGCGATGGGTAGTTGCCAGTTGGCGACGGAGGAGGGAGACAATGGGGGAAGGGGGAAGGGTAGTTTGGGGATCTCGCTGCTAGTGACAGGACCGAGCGGACTTGGAGACTAGAAAGATACTTCGACTCTTTGAGCGTTAGGTGGCGAGTATGACAATGTAGGTCCGTGTGTCTCAGCGCTGGGGTAGGTTTGGCTGGGCTGAGCTGGAACTTTCGTTTGGTTTGGCTCATGCTACCACGCAGTCCTGGGTACTTGTCGTGCCGTGCCGGCACGCAAGACGGGCACGATGGGCCACATGGTCGACGTGCGCCGCGTGCCCGCCCGGCCGGCCAAGACGCTGTCGCACGGCACGACGCCCGAAGTCGCTCTCCGGCGAGTCCAAGCACGCCAGAGGTCCACTGCGCCGCCGCTGCGTCTTCGCCAAGCACGGCGTCCGTCGCTGCCGCCGACGCTGGCCGTGGACGCTACCGTGGTCTCGTGGAGCAGAGGGAGGTCGAGGACGAGCCACCGAGGGCGAGGAGAGAGGACATGCGACCACTCGGGCGCCGTCGCCGTCGCCGTGGAGGACCGTCGCTGCCGCCATCAACCTCCACCGCTTCCACGCATTGACGCACCCGAGGTTGGGGCCGAAAGCCGCCGAGGGCGACTTTGGAGTGGCCGCCATGGGCGAGCGAGGGGCTGAGTGGAGGTGTGGAGGTTTGACCGGAGGAGGGTGAACAGTAGCCGGGTCCGCCAGCCAGCCGCCGCCTCCTCCACCAGATCGCGGCCTCACCGCTGAGGCCACCTCCTCCTCCTCCGCAGCATCCCTAAGACCCAACACCATCACTCGCCGCTCTCGAGAACTCCACCGCCGTCCCGGGCCCGGCGGCAGGGTGGAGCTCTCTGCACGAGCCTCGAGGCGAGGTGGGCGTGGTGGAGCTCGAGGCGAGGTGGGGCGTGGAGTGGCGGGTCGCGTGGGCGGATGAGGAACGGGAGGAGTCGAGGAGATGAGATGACCCATGGGAAGATGAAGTGCATCGGAATCGGATTTGGGGAGAACCGGAGAAGAAAACGAGAAGGCTTGAGGCTTTGAGTCCCCCTTTGAGGCTTAAGCTTCTCGGGCTCTCGGTCTTGGGCTCTTGGCACGTGTGAACTCAAAAAAGAGAGGAGAATGAAAAAAAGAGAGGAATGGGAAAAAAGGAGGAAAAAAGGAAATGGGATAGGAAAAATTAAAAAAAATATATAGGGAATATAGAATGAAAAAAAATATTCATAATACTGTAACACATAAATATTCAGGGGAATAACTAAAATTTATTCATTGTTTGATACAGTACAAATACAAAGTTTGTGCCTCGTTAAAAACCTTACCCCAATGCGGGTACCCCGTAAGGAAAAGAGCGCAAAGAACTACATAAACATAAATAGACTAGTTGACGCCGAGATTCTCTAGGTCGCTATCGCTCCGCGATCTCCGGATCCTCGAGTGATGTTGCGTCTGCTCATCTGCAAGGCTCTCCCAGCCTTTGAGGCATGTGAGTGCCTCAACCATCTCAGTGTGAGAGACGACCTCCTTGGCTCGATAATCCTCCCACTGCATCTTGAAAGTGGCTTATGAGACAACGACACCGGAACCACAAGTACATCTCGTGCAAAATGTGACAAAGACGGATAAATACGTGGTTCTTCCACCACAAGAGGAGGTTGACATCATTTCCATCCGCAAGTCAAGCTCGGTGTCCGCAAAGGTGTGTCGAGGTAGTGGTTGATCTCAACTCTTTGATTCCATTGAGACCGGTTTGGCGCACGAGAAGATGAACCGGATCTGGCCCTTTCAGGCTTCTTCCAGACGTTGAAGCGCCACATTCTGTACCGTCCTTGTTGCGTTGTTGAGGCGCTTGTTCTCGATTGACTTCACGCCAAACTTTTCATAATACAAATCGAAAACTCGAAAAAGCTCGTCATGAATGTGAGTGTAAGCCTCAGAAAAATCAAGATCAAATGCATCCCCAATTCCCTCGTAAGCCCCCTTCAGATCTGCTAATTTTCTCCGAGGGTCCATAATAGTACCAAAACAAAAGAGATGTGGGATAGCTTGAAAATATTTTAAAAATTCTCTCGCATTGGTTCAATAATAGGTCTCAGAAGGGCATCATCTCTGTTTTCCTTAAAAGCGTTAGCGATAGTCCAAAGCCACTCGATGACTAAGCAAGAAGTAGGATAGTAAACACCAGATAAAATTGTGGTTGCATCGTAAAATACTTTCAAAAATTCACGAAAACGACCGGCAACTAGCCAATCTGTTTCAAGAACCAATCTGCTTACTGTAATTAGTATTAACGAATAGAGTAATAATGTACTCGCACTTTGCACCGCTCCAACATAGTATACGTGGAGTTCCACCGCACCTTCATGTCCGTGTTGAATTTCCTTGGTCTCTTATTGTTGGCCTTGCAAGACTCCTCGAATCGGGCATATCTTAAATAAACAGTAATGAACGGATAGCATCGCGTATATTGTCTAGACTAGGTTTCATTACCGCAAGCCCGCTCGCACGATGAGGTTCAAGATGTGACACATGCATCTACGTGGAGGACGAAACCACCGATGTAGGACTCGGATGCGGTGCGAGGAACTCCATGGCCGTCGTGTTAGCTGAGGCATTGTCAAGAGTGATGGCAATAATTTTGTTCTCTATTTTAAAATCCTTAATGACTTCTAATACGCGTTGTGCGATGGCCTCTCCAGTGTGTGCCTCATCGATAGACCTGAACCCTATGACTCGCTTGTTCAAGTTATAATCATCATCTAAGTAATGCGCAACAACACTAAGATAGCCTGCCCTTTGGTGGGATGAAGTCCATATATCGGAAGTTAAAGCGAAAGAAAAGGTAACTTTCAAGAAGTTTTCTTTCAAACTTGACAGTTTACGTTGGTAGAGTTCTAATATGTCTCGCAGTTGTTCTCCTACTTACGTGTTGGTATTGCGGGCAAAACCCACGTTGAATCATTCTTTCAAACTAGAGCTACCGTCCTAATCGGAAGATCCTCAGTAACTATATATCTAGCAATTTCGTCTCTAGCTACCTGAGGGTTGTACATCCATGTACTTACTGAACCATCGGGGCCAAAGTTAAGCTGGGTCTGGACGTTCCTTCCTTGCGTCCGTCCAGCCGCTATCTTCTTCAAACACGCCTGCGCGTGTCGCTTGAGATGACCTGTACCTCCACCTGAGCGTGCAGACAATTTAGCATGACAATATTTACATGTGGCATAAGGTACCTGACGCCCGTCCTCTGTTTCTATGTTATACTCCATATGCTTCCAACACCATGCACGTCGGCCGACGGAGCTTCCACCAGTTGCACCGGCCTGCGCTCGTCTGGGTGGAGACGTTGGGGTAAGACGTGTGGGTGGAGACGGGCATCCTCAAAGCCCTCCGCTCCATCCATATGTTGATCATCCATACCACGCCTCCCATGCCCGGGAGAGTTGGCGAGATCGATCTCTTGCTCGTGCACTTCTTGTAGGGGAGGAGGACTAGGAGTGCGAGGGCGTGCTCTGCTGCTCCGCCTTGCTGTTTTCTTCTTTCCAAACATCTTCGGGCGACTACAATCTAGATAGCAAAGAGATAGCAAATAGAAAGGAAACAGATTGTATTGTGCTGTGAGCTGTGAACAAACGAGGAGGGACGAGGGAATTTATAGGGAGAAAGAAATACGAACGTTACTCATACTCACACACAACGTCTCTTATGATAAGACTCGACGTCTCAGCTCCTACTGCAAAAACACTGAGCGTGAATCTAGCTAACCAACCTCCCAACGTCTTTTGTGACAAGACTCTACGCCTCGCATACAAGCCATCCACAAAGACTCCACCTGGGACGGTGCATCGGTCTCGAGCTCGGTTGTCGGCAAAGACTCCACTCCACGCCTCGCCATCGCCGCAGGGGGCACAGTGACCGCGCTTGGCATTTAGGATCGCTCATCATCGCAGTCGCCTTTCTTTTCCGCTGAGTCCCCAACTCCCCATTCCCCAACCCCTCCACTCCCACGCCTCCGGCGGTCCGGCCTCTCCTCTCCCCCACACGGCGCCTCCGGCCTCCCCTCTCCCCCTCCTCCTCCGGCCGCCACCCTCCCCTCTCCGACCGCCCCACTCCACTCCCCCACGCACGCCTCCCTCTTCCCAAGGGCCAAGGCCACACCCACAACCCTCCGGCCGCCTCCTCTCCCCTCCCCCGGCCGCCCCCACTCCACTCCCCACGCCCCTCTCCCCCAACCCTCCGGCCGCCTCCTCTCCGGCCGCGGCCTCCCTCCCTCTCCCCCTCCCCGCCTCCTCCACTCCGCGAGGGGCCGTGGCGCGGGCCCCCGTGCGTGGCGCCATCAGACATGGTGGTATTTGGCGCAGTGCCTCGGCGGCGGCGCGCCATGCGCGCCGTGCGGTGCGGGCTCGTGGTCTGGGGGCTCGTCAAGGCGTTCCAGAGCCAGATCCGCCGACCGCGCCTTCGCCGCCCTTCTCGCCGGGTGGGGAACTGATGAGCAAAGGATTTTGTGATTGTGAATTTGTGATTGTGAATTTGATTGTGAATTTGTGAATGAATGATTTGTTTTCTCCATTTGATGTGGGATTGGAGTGTGTTTGTTGCTTGCATTTGCGCTGCGGCTCGCGGCGAGGGCGGCGGCGAGGGGCACGAGCGTGGTGGTGGTGGCTCGGTGCCAGATCGTCGGGCGCGGCATTGCAAAGGCATTGCCTCGAGAAGCATCGATGGGGTTGCCAAGATCCGCCGCCTTCTCGTGCTCTTCTCGATCTTGTGGAGAGGTAAGTAACTGTGGTGAATTCATGCTTCTTATTTTTTTGTTGGAGTTGAGTTCTTGTGAGGTTAGTAATGGCGGGCGGCAAGGCAAAGCGAGCCGAGGATCGTGTGTTTTTGGTGGTGTGTTGCGAGAGGAGGCGGCGACGTTCACGTTCGGAACCGGCGCTGTGACACCGCGTGTGGCCGGGCGTCCCGTCTAACGCCGGCAGCTGGCCGGGCACCACGGGTTCGAGCCGCCCGGGTGCGGCGCTGCGATCTTCGCGCCGTCGGCCGGGTCTCGCCGCGCCTCGCCGCGCGCTTGCCGCCGTGGCTCGTCGTGCCGTCTTTGGGCCCTCCGAGCAGAACGCGTGCCGTGCCGCCAAGCACGGTCCACGGCGGCGTGCGCGTCCGGGCCGCCGTCGTCTGGGGAGCGGCCCAAAGACGGTCCTAGGTGTCGTCGCGTCGGCCCGCCCTAATGGTTTCGGCCGCGCTGCTTCTACTGCCGTCCGGCCGCCGTCGCCGTGGGCCGACCGCAAAAGTCCTGGCCCATGCCCAGGTCTACTACCACGCTATGTTTTCCCGCAATTTCTCTCTTCCTAGACGATAGTTTCATTGTAATTTCTTATCTTATTGTGCAGTTTGCGGCCACAATTATGGCGTATCAATCATTCTTAGTTTGTAACTCTTCTATAGTGAATTTAGTTTCTTTTTCTAACTTCTGCATGATTGTGACTTGTGAGACATGATATCTTTAAATTGATTGTGACTTGTGAGACATGATATCTTTAAATTTATTGGCAACTCCGTATACATCTAAATTGTTGGTGTCTTGTGTCGAATTTTTGACTGTTTTGGTGTGTTTTTAACATATATTTACAGAAATGATTATCTTCGGAGTGTATTTGAAAAAATGACATTATTACCACACGGCAGCCGTGCGGCAACCCCTCCCCGTCCGCCACGTCGCCCGTTGCCGCACGTCCACCATGTGGTAACGCCTCCGCCGCCGCCACGTGGCCTTCCCCAACCAGCCCGCAGCCACGTTAGTATATTTAAAAATTCTTACAAAAATTATGCATAAATGATTTTAAAAAAATGATGTGGCGGCGAGGCTGGCTGGGGGAGTTCACGTCGCGGCGGCGGAGGCGTTGCCGCACGGCAGTTGTGCGGCAACGGGCGACATGGTGGGCGGGGGAGGGGTTGTTGCATGGCGGTCGTGCGGCAACGGTGCTATTTTTGTGAATACACTCCGAAGACGATCATTTCTGTAAATACGAGCCGAAAACGTGCCAAAACGGCCAAAAACTCTCTCATGGCTAAGGACATGATGTTTACTTGGTAGGAAATGGAACCTATATTCTCTCTTCTTTTTAACCATTTATGCTACTCTAATTAGTTAGATATTTGGTGTATTTTTCAAGAAATTAGTCTTACAACAGGCCAACAACACAATTATTATGATAGCTATTTTTATACTTTCATGGTAAATAAGATCAATACCGTAACTTCTCAGAAGGCACTTAGCGCATGTTTAGTAGGACTCTAGCTCCCAGATTATCTTCAAAGCAGCCGGAGCTTAGCCAAAACGGCATTGCTCCTTGTTTTTAGAATCTGGATCAGAGAGGAGCAGAGCAACCTATATGTGTACTTTCGCGGAACAACCTTGGGCTTGCTTCCTACTTGGAGCAATCATCTGGTTACGAAAAATACCCCTAAAGGTAGGGTGGAATTAACCACCAAATGTCATCGAACAAAACCCCCTCGCCATCCCCTCCTGATCCCATCTCCCCCTGTCAACGATCAAGTCGTCGATCTTACGAAATAAATATAGGAAAATAGCAAGTTCTTGGAAAAGAATGAGATTGTTCTTTATTGCAACGAGCTGGATCTTTACAGGTAGTGCCCTTGACAAGGCAGTGGACTAGGCCTAATTACACTTGTTGTATTGATTGATATGCTATTGTTTCAAATAAACACTCAACTGCTATCTCCCGGATTGAGTTGAATCTGCCTTCTATCGTTTGTATTCTCCTTTAAATAGTTGATGAAGTGGTGATAATTACTTCTTGATGAGACGCCTGTTGGAAGCATTGCGACTGGTCGGAGGAAGACGTCAGTTGATGAAGTATCAACCATTCGGCGGTTGATATCAGAAGGCAACAACAACCGTATGATAGTTATTGTCAGTGTCTTAGGGTTGTAAACGTCGCGTGGTTTAGAGTAAATAAGACATATGCTCTATTCATCACACGGAGGAATATACTTAGAATCATATCTAAGTACCAGTTCATTACTTTTACGAGCAGTCATCTGGTCAGGGATTAGGTACATAACCTCATCCAACCAGGATACCCACAATGTAAACTCTGGAATCCTTATGATCATGGGGTCGTTAGCCTTAGGGGTCGACCATGAAGGTCATATGGTCTTTAATTAAATAAAGTAATATTTAGAGATTTTGATGTTTGTGATATGCCCTAGAGGCAATCATAGAGATTATTGTATCACGTCTATGTTTATGAGTAACAGAATAAGTGTTATTCTGTTACTTGAATGAATCATTTGTTATAAAGATGAACAAGTATGTGACTTGTTGGTGAAGCTCTTTTAATTTATATGATGTCGTTCTAAATGTATCCTTAGTTGTATGTCACTGATTGTAACACCAATGATCCTATCGACCAGCACATGTATTGATTGATGATCATGTTCACCGGTCATGGATATAGGGATATCGAATCAATAATATGAACACATGTTAGAGAACATAGTATTGGATTGACCCACCTCGAGACACTGCTGAGATTGTTATGATTTCATGTATCATCAGTTGGTCTCAAGAAATGATGATGTATAATGCTTAGACCTGAGATCAGCATGGTTTCCTACATGTGTAAGAGTACACTTTGGGGTTGTCAAACGTTACTCCGTAACTGGGTAGTTATAAATGTAGCTTTCAGGTATGCTATGAAACATGCGGAGGAATGTGACTGTTCGAATATGATATTTGCCCTTCCTAACATAACAGGAGAGATATCTCTGAGCCCCTCGATGTGGTCGGATAAAGAAACTGCATGTCCATGCCACTAGTGATCGAAGAGTTCGACCACGTGATGTTATCCAACACTTTATCGAGAAAGTATCTAACAGTCTATGGATGACATGATATCTCACGTGGAGTTCAAACAGATATCGTGAGGCAAAGGGAGAATACACGAGCTGGTCGTTTAGTTCGATCAGATATGAACTAGTTGTATGGAGATACGAGCTGGTCGTAGGCTGGTCGAACATGATCACTATGTGGTCGAAACCTGGTCGTAAGGAGTTACGAACTGGTCAAGACCGAATTTGAACTGATCGTATAGAGATACGAGCTGGTCGTTAGTGATAAGGATCTAGTCGTACATCATATTGCATTAAGGTTCGGCCGATATAATTTGTGCGTATTCGGGAATCGTTATGTCCTGCTAGGAGCCGCTGACGACTCGTGATCGGAAAGGAGTTTCCGAGTTACAACCGATTTCGCGTGAACATACAGGGTCACACACTTAACGGGTTGGAACAAACCAGTACGGATACGATTCATCAAACTTGTTCGGATATGATCCGTCATGGATACTATATAAGGAGATGCTTAAGGCTATAGGGAGACACGGGTAACAAAGGAGACACACGACAAGAGTTGACGTGAGTTGCTCCAAACCATAGCCGCCATCTTCTTGAGAGAGTCTTCCCCGTGCGACTTGGTGCTAGCACACCGGTATATGATTGTTCCTTCTCTGGACGTGTGGATACCGTAGAGGCGCTACTATGGTTACTGTTGCGCTCGAGGACGATCCACGACCTTAGCGAGGAACTCGATTGGTTGCTCGAGGAGACGATCGACTACGAGCAGACAATCGACTGCGAGTACGATCGACTACATTGGACGATCGACTACGACCACTATATCGACGAGCTCTTCGCTGGACTAGACTGCTCCAACTCTTCCTCCACTGCACTGCGCGTCTGGTGGTTACGATCTATGATGTCTTCCTTGCATGACATCCTGGTTTACGTGGTATAATTTTTGAATTATCAGCTAGTGTAGCCTGCCCGCATCCCAACAGTGGTATCAGAGCCATCCTGTATAGTTTTTTTTTATCTAGATCGGTCGTATATACTAGATATGTGCCAGTAGTAGTTTGGATCTATTACTTGTTTTTTCTGGTAACCTAGATCGGTTCATATGGATGGAACGGACTAGGCACTGGTCGATAAGATCGATCGGGTTTCGGTGGTAGTAGATGGGTTTGCGAAGAGGTACAAGTTAAGAGCACTAGATGATTTACTCGACTTGTTTTCAACTGCTTTGCATGATACTCCTACCGGTCGAAATTCCGCCATCGGAGTATGCTGCAGTGTGTGGTCGTATTAAGGCAGTGATCAGATTGGTTCGGACCGCTGTGGTCGCAGCCGCGTTATATGATTTAAGTGTTCATGTTACCCGATATAATTGGATTTTATGCATAACTCATTTTTGCAGGGATTTGTGTGAATAGTATGACCCATTGTGTATGTGATGCATGTATGTATTTCTCATGGCCTGCGTGTCATGCTGTGAGATGGCCATCGAGCTACATATTATTGTATAACGGTCTGCGTACCGACATGTGATGCTTGATATTATCGTCTGTAATTCATTACTAGCTCTTAGGAGTAATTGTTTAGTAGATGAATGCGATCGAAGACTTCATGGTCGGAGGATAAGAAGCATGGTGATGGAGATCGTCATGTTAAGGGTCATACTATTTCACAGTTTAATTTGATTATCTGTGAATGTTTATTCCTGTCATGCTATTTGGTCATGTTTTATCATTAGATGTTTTAACATGGTAGAATAGTATCCCTCAAGAAAAATTAAGTTAATTTGATGTCTTTCCAATTGGTGCACCGTCATGATTTTGATCGTTAATTGGTAAGTCTGCCAAAGTAGGGCGTCATTAATTATCTTAATAAGATGGGGTAGGTATGGGACACCCATATGCATAGTATTGGTTTAACTTGATAAGGTTATCAAAAGGGTTTTGGGCCTTGGAGTATAGTATTGTTGGTTGCCGAGGCATAGAGATACCACCCAACATACAAGAGTCATATGAGATATGATTGATAAGGGTTGCCTACCTAAAATCACTAGGTTTCTAGCAGTGATACCAAAGCTCACTAGGACTTAATGATTTTTCGATCTTGAATTCACTATATGATGTTTGAGGCATATCAATTATTTCCTGGAATTTCTTGATGCATGCATGACTATGTGTGATTGTGATTAATGACAGTTGGTTTATGAACAAGTTTTTCATTGTTTTTCCATGTTTTTTACTGATGAAAATGCCACCGACTGCCTACATCTTGAACTAATAGGTTTCGTGATGACCTAGCAAGGGCAATTGCTCAGTTTCCATGATTGCATAACCGGTTGCTAGGACATTTTGCGGTCTTTTGTTAGCACTCAATTATCAATAAACACTTCTATGTATTCTTGTGTTAGCACTCATATATCCTACGAACAATTACATGCTATTTGTGGTTCGGACTTTATCGAATTCCTAATTAATCGGCTTTATTATTGGTATGAAATGCATTCATCTCACTACATTTGTATGATATCGCATTCAAACGGAATATCGGACTGTCCTAAGAAATTTGTAGCTAAATTTCATAAATGAAAGGTACAAATAGAAATGGATAAGTAACAAATACACTTAAAGTGTTAGAAACAATGGTATGATAGTCTTGTTGCCCCCAATCATCTTTTAAATTCTATCAAACGTTTCCCTCAACGTGCTTTAAATTCTCAAAGAGTTGTTCCTTTCGTAATTAGGAGTTGAGAGCTGAAAAATGGGTAGTGGAACCCTACTTAAGAGGCTCTTACAATACCAAACACAATAAGAAAATATTTTTAATCTTGATTTTAGCTCTATGCCAACGGCTGTTAGGACCAAGATAGGGTAGGAGTACATGGCTAATGGCTCGGCTCGGTACACATCAACAGCTGCAAAATACCGTACGAACACCAGGCTCTACATATCTCCCTGACAAGTTAACCCTACCACACTTTGTGGGCCCCACCTGCCCCGAGGTGACGACCACGTTCAAGGCAATGTGAAAGTGGCATCGCCTGTGTCACAACTCCGATTGGGTTTGTGGCCTGTGGGTGGGGTTAGTTGGTGGCACGTATGGCCCGGGGGGATTCGGGACCCAGAGCAATTATGTGGCTCGCTGTGTGGCTCCCTGCTCGACCACATGGTACGTGTTCCACTGCATATTTGCGCTAGATTTCGACGCAATTGATGCGATATGTGCTCTGATTGCATTGGGAATATTCTACGTTGTAGTATGCTCAGAACGTTTATATGACATACATAAATCCATGTAATTTTCTAAGAAAATGCCATGTTACTTGATTCTTGATCCAAATAATTAGGTTGAAATCAATAGTCATGGCAATGTTTTGGGACTAATATATGCGTAATCACGATCACATGACACCATCAAGATATGCCCATGTGCTGCAATTGGGACCATAAATCTCTTCTCTTATTCTGTCCTTTTCCCCCTATTTTAATAACGTCACACCAAAAATAATGTAGAGAGGTATGTAAATAATGTAATATTTGCATACACCAAAAATAATTATGCCTAGTTGCTTGTATGAAAATAAAAATAGTGTGTAAGCTTCCTATAAGCTCTAAGCAAAGTTATCTACATGCTCTGCCTCTGCTAGGTTAGTCGAAGCTTAGACTTTTTAGAGCATAAGCTACGCTTAGGAGTCATGAACGAAGCCACACGTCTAAGCGTGGGTTAAGACGACTCAAAAACTGAAAGTGAAACTAGTAAGACAGGGGGGGGGGGCGCTGATAAAATTGCATACGGCCAGGCACAGGTTGCAAGCAAATAGACAAAAAGCAAATCAGACATGTTTTCTCTATTCTCCTCACCTAATCCTAGATTGTTAGCCACTCAAGATCGATGATAAGATTAAAAATTCCTTCCTTCTAAACAATTCTCACACATGCACCAATTGCCAGAAGCGATCCATCGAGGTTAATTAGTACTGCACGACCAAGTAATAATGCAACTAATCTCACGGCACATAAAAAAATATTGTAAACTCAATCAGAGCAAGAGACCAAAAAAATCCGGATGATTAAAGTATTAGCTAGCGCACTGATCAATTCAGCAATTCGGCATCCATTGCTCGTCAGTCGTGACTGAACACGCATGCCGCATGCCGCATGCCGCATGCGTGCGCCATGGCGCCATCGCAGATCAAGTCCACCAAAGTGACGCCTTTTTTTTTCTCTCCACAAGCAGAGGTAAGGATAACTGCGTCGATCGACTCCACGACGCCTAGTAGCTAGAAACTTTGGTCTCCATTAGCTCAATGTTCGTGTTTTGATACAGATTAAAAAATTATATTTTCTTAATTGTTGTCGTACTTAGACTACAATGCAAGTGATTCGTCGATAACCTATTCTTTGAAAGATCGGTAAAATTTTTGGGTTTGTTGCGCACCAGCTTGGGCAGTTGAGGAGTGGAGAGGAAGTTATGGGTGGCCAACCATACGCACGGGAGGAACCGAGAAAGAACGAGATCCAGCGGTTCACATCTCACGAAGAAAGATAGATTTAATGATTCATATCGTATAAAGAAGAATAAACCGCTACCAGTTTATTCTTTTAAATAGTAAAGATACGTTAAGCCAGCGGTAAACTACGATCAGTTTACGACGCTAAACGAAGAGAGAGAGAGGGTCAGTCGGTTTGTATCATGGGCGGGTAGTGGGTTAGCTAATCTGAATTTGAAGGATTTTTTTTAAATACGTTGTTGTATGGAGGAATAATCTACGGACTGTATACCATGCAGCATGCATCTAAAGGTGCAGCCTCTGGATCATATTGGTCAACCATGCATAGTTCTACTAGACCAAAACGAATAGCAAAAGAAAAGGCTTCTTATAGCCGCAACAAAATGACCAACCAAGTTAACGATGGCTTACATTTCAAAACCAGTGACTAAATAAATGAAATCAAAGTGCCAGCTAGTTTTTTTAGAACCAAGACGTAGCCCAGCTTCCAAGAAGTACAGAGTTTAAAAGGTAACTGTGACAGCAGTGTACCAGGGATGTTCAAAGCAAACGCAAGGAACAAAGGAGAACTCCCTAACAGAACGGCAATATATGATGACCCGATTTGTGGACAACAAAGCCAGTGATATCCTTTGTGATTTGTGGGATACCTAAGGAAGATGCACTCGGTGGAACGAGAAGCTGGCTTGTTTGGTGGGGTGGCCGAAAGGTTGGGATAACCGCGACAGCCGAACACTCGTAAGTGGTTATATGTGGGGGAGCCGTAATGGGTTTGGTAGGGTGTGGTGTTTTGGAGGGTTTTTGTTGGCTGACCGTTTAGGAGGTATGTGGTCATGCGTACGGATTCGATCTAACATTGTGGAGGTGCGCTCAGCCTTGCTGTTCTGTTGGGAGGTATGTGATCACAACATGTGGAAGTGAATTCTGTGGGAGAGACAAAAGGAACGAGCGACATTGTTGTCGTATTCACGGCCATTGTCACGTTGAATTGTTTGGATGGAAGAGTGAAACTCGTTTAACACATAAGCGTGGTAATGAAGTAAAGTGGAGAACATGTCGGATTTTAGTTTGAGCTGAAACGTCCACGAAAAGTGAGTGAAATCATCCAAACAAACGAGATGGTATTTAAAACCAGAAATACTAGGAACTAGTGATGTTAGAATGAATGAGCTCAAAAGCTCGAGTTGCACACGACAAAGAAGATGTAAAAGGAAGACGAACATGCCAACCAAGTTGACACGCATGACATAAGGACGTGTCAGGTCATGATTTATTGAGGGAGATAACATCAAAAGTGGCAAGGCGCGAGAGGGCATGGTGGACGGGATGCCCTAGTCGGCGGTGCCACAGAAGCTCGGATGACGTAGGTGTAGCGAAGGTGTGTGGGATAGCGGGTGCTAGGAAGTGTAGTGGGTAGAGGCTGCTCGCACTATTGCACCTGGGAATCATAGTCTTGGTATAGAGACCCTTCACAAGGAGACCAAAGGGGTCAAATTCCATAGAGCAATGATTGTCAATGGTAAATTTGCATACAAAAATAAGATTGGTGATAATTCAAGGGGAAACAAAAACTTTGTGGAGAGAGAGGACGGTAGGAGGTTGGGAAGGAAGTGCTGGTGGTGGCGGTGATAGGAAAACAAACCATCACCAACGACGATGTGAGAGGATTGAGGAGGGGGAGGTGGAGGAGAGATCACCGGGTTCCGGAGGAGATGTGCCGAAACACCAGAGTCCATGTACTATGATGAGTTGCCGAGCGGTTGGAGAGACATGGTGTTTATCGCCTAGACAAGGGATGCCTGGTCCTAATAAGGTGCACCGGTGGACTGATACAGCAAGCCTACGGCTGCTAGACCATGGCGCTGGAGGTGGGGCGGCCATGAACGCCTGCGGGGGAAGAGTCGATTGTTGGCCGGGGATCACAAGGGCAGAAGATGGTGGCTGCTGCTGGACAGGCCACATCTGGATGGTGTCGGTCCATGGATTGAACCATGGAGAGAAGGGAGGGCGGCCACCATTGTTGTCGTAGGAGAAGTGGTTGCCATGGTCGTCGTTGTCGTGGCGGTTGTTGTGCCCTTCTTGCCATTGTTCTTGTTGCGCTAGTTTGACCCACCGCTGGACTTAGAGGATGATCTATTGGAGGAGCTGGTGGAGGTGGTGTAGTAGGGTTTGGGGTTGGTGGTGGTGTTGTGGTTGGCAGAGACAAGAGAATGGTGGCAATGAATTTAGCAACCTTGAGATCGGTCTCCTCAAGAAGGAGAAGCGAGTGGGCACGTTGAAAGGAGGGGAAGGGTTCCTGGGTTTTGATTATGGTGGCCATGTTACGGAATTCTCATTCAAACCTCGGAGGAGGGTGAGAGTGAGAGTTTCATCTGAAATCTTGTGATCAATGCCGCCAAGAGCATCGATGAAAGACTTGAGTTTCTACGAGTAATTCGTGATGGACATGTCGCCTTATACAACAACACGAAACTCGGCCTCCAAGTGGATGACATGAGATTTCTTGTTGTCGCGGAATAAATCTCCGGTGCTCTTCTAGATGGTGTTCGCCGAGGCACCCGCCGTGGTGACGGTGCCAAATGTTTTGTCCATGACAGAGGCATACATTAGGGACAAAATGACGAAGTCGTTATGCTCACAGTCAACGTTCATGGAGGAGACGTCGGCTCGTCGAAGTGCTTCTTGGCGCCAAACTTGCCAACAAGGATGAGGAAAAGTTCACGTCATCTGGTGTAGTTGGGAGGATGGAGTTCAAGGTTGAAGGGGGTGTGGATTTGATGTTGGCGACGTTGATGGCAAGGGTGGAAGCTTTGGAAGTGGTGTCACCCATGGCAGTTTGTGAAGAAAGGGATGATGGTCGGCGTGCGGAAGGTGGAAGAAGGAGAGGTGACCAGCGGATCAGAACCTATCTGATACCATGAAAGCGTGTAGATGATCACGCAATGAATCTTTTCATTATATAGTGAAGGGTTCATACAGAACATGTCGTGGATTACATGGTAACCCATCAAGGATTATAAGGTAACAAACAATATCTACTATAAACGGTTCATGTCTAATCTGTTAGCCAAGATTAGGGGCATAGGTTGGACTGCATGCGCTGCATGCATGTGTATATACTCTTAACAGCTAGACAATACTGCCTACATCTAGCAAATCCAAGTAGAAGAACAAAATATTGTAACCTCCCTTACAGCAAGACACCCAAAAGGAACACAAAAGAAATTTCTATCTGTTATCAACAATTTGTAGATCCTTGTCTTCTGTCTTCCCACTTCAGTTGCGGTCTTCTTTCTGAGACATAACGTGCAAAGCATTAGCACCTTAACCTCAACATTTGTTTCAAATGAGATGAACAACTTGGCATGTCATGTCTAAGGCAGCACGTGCTATACATAGCATTTAGATGCATGTGCTCACCAAGAGACTCCAGCAAGAACTCAAGGGCAACGTTGCCCTTGTCCCACTTGATGGATCCAAAACCTGTTAATTTAATAAGAGTGCACACATTTTAGTAAAAAAAAAACTTGCCATCAAATTTGGTTGCTTGCGACGTGCAACATTTTAGTATTACCACTAGTATACTACTTGCAAGAAAGTACACCGGTGTTAATTTCCAAGAAAGACAGGCGGAAACTCAGTCGCTGATGGTTAAGGAAGAATGCAAAGGAGGCTGCTTGGAAAGTGTGTGTATGACACAATCTAAAAATAATAATATACATGACCCAAGTCTTTTCTTTGGTAGACATGGGCGGTTTGGAATCCTCTTTATTAAATTAGTCAATACAGAAGATTTATAGCAATATAACATTAGAAGTAATCTTCATCGTTTTTTGTTCGAGGTAAGATTTTTCTTTTTTGAGGTAAGATTTTTCTTTAGGCATGGCCGGCATGTTTGAACCTGCTAACCGAAGTACGACTTACCGGATGCATCTCTGCTCCACTGGAATATGCCGTAGGCTTTGGCTTGGGCTCCATTCGCCACCTACCACACCACTCACTTGGTTCCAACGTAATTCCTCCGGGGTAAAATCTGTCAACGACTCAATGGTTTGGTCACGATGGCGATGGCTAATTTCACCAGGATTTGTAAGGTAGCAAAAGCAGTCAACCAAGGGTCACAGACTCACATGTCTCGAAGTGTACGTTACGTATAAGAGATAGTGACTATTTTTTTAAGTGTACAGTTTGTTTACTTACTAACTACGCATGCAAGAAATTAATGTGCTGGTCGTCTTCAGTATTGATACGGCGATACTACTATACAAACTTAATTACAGCAAACTGTCCTCAGGCCACAGCATCATGGAACATTATTGGAACATGCGTGCGTGTCAGGGAGCGACAAACTGTACCGAGACGCGCTGATCATTGTACCCTTGGGGGCCTATCTAATTGTGTGATTTCTGATAGATTTCACGGGATGACTGTATGCACTTACGATGGAAGATCCTAGTAGCACCGTGTATGCATCGTCTAGATCAACCTCGAGAGAATTTACCCTTTTAAGGGTAAAGTCGAACACACAATAACGCACATCCCACTCATACGTGTGCGCGTTCCTACACATGTCAAAAATTTACAGAGATACAAGGCCTTGCGGAGTATGGGCACGTACTTTCTCATTGAATGTGCATGTGTATGTATCCTAAACGACTAAACCACTATTACAAAATAGACTATAGAAGACAGCTCATCACAGACAGTTCTTATAAGAACCTATCATGTGTATGTGCATGTGATATAAACCTATCACAGACGGTTCATAATACGAACCGTCTGTAATAATCTAAATCATCACAGACAGTTCTAGTTAAGAACCGTCTTGGATACTTCACAGACGGTTCTTGTTCTTAACAAGAACCGTCTTGTTAAGAATCGTTTGTGATACTTCAAGTATAATACCATCTGTGATAAGCATCTCATCACAGACGGTTCTTAATACAAACCGTCTATGATACTTTTGTTTTGTTGGGCGGGAAAACGAAAATTTAAACTTAATGGGCGGGCTACCGAAAATCTCTTTATATTAACAGAGTTCTCCATCTCCTCCTTTGCCATCTCCATCTCCTCCTCTTCCATTTCTCCTCTGTCATCTCCGTGTCGCCCTCACCTTGCACTCCGGCCTCCCCCGAGCTCGTCGCCCGCGGCCTCCTCCACCTCGCCCCGGCCTCGTCGTCGCCGGCCTCCCACGACCTCGTCGCCCCAGCCTCCCACGACCTCACTCTCTCTACTCCTCCCTTTTGCTCTGTGATGTGGATTACTACTGTGATGTGTTAGTGCTCTGTGAATGGATTGAGTTGATGCTACTGTGATGTGGGTGACGCTGTGTTATTTTTAGTGCTATGTGAATGGATTGAGTTGATGTTACTCTGATGTGGGTGATGCTGTTGCTATTGTGGGAAAGCTAACGAAAAGTTCAATCCGAAAATCCATATCAGATTCATTCATGAGACTCGGGAGGCTCCAGATGAAGTGAAAACCCGTTTTTTTTTTTTAATAGAAAAAGCTATCACAGACAGTTCTAAACAAGAACCGTCTGTGATTATCACAGACGGTTCTTGTTTAGAACCGTCTGTGATGATCTCATGTCATCACAGACACATAAAGTCAAACGGTTCAGAAAACCATCTGTGATGTCGTTTTCTATAGTAGTGAAGCTAAAAACGGTGAGGCGCGTCGGGTTTGAACCTGGGCAGGTTGCATGCTTGACGGTGCTGCGAGCCATCCGATCAACGCTCGGTCCTCAAGAATTTACGTATTATCCTCACTGCTCAGTTACAACTTTATAGGTCAAGGCTATTTACCGTTCATTTTAACCACTCCTCACGCCGCGATGAGGCCAGTACATGCAGCTGTGCTAAAACTAAAGCGTGGCCCATATAATTCTCTTTATAGCGCGAGGAATCGATTCACAGCCGATTACACATGAACCTACAGGATCACACACTTAAATGGTTGGAATAAACGAGTTCGGGTAGAATCCGTCTTGAACTCTACATAAGGGGGGGCATGAGGCTATTGAAAATAACAACAGATGACGTAAGTTGCTCCACCGAAACTCTAGCTGCCATCTTCTCGAGAGCCTTACCGTGCAAGTTGGTGCTAGCACATTGGCATACGATGTTCCATTCCTGGACATGTGGACACTATAGAAGCGCTGCTGCGATTGCTGCTGTGCTGATCGAGGACGACCCTCAACCTAAACAAGAAACGTGATTGGTTTCTGGAGGAGACGATCAACATCGAGGACGTTGGACGATCGACTACAACCACTTCATCGACACACTTGACGTTGGATCAGACTGATCTAACTCTTCTTCCGTTGCGCTACGCGTTTAGTCGTAACGATCTATGATCTCTTGCTTGCATGGCTTCCTGATTTACGTGGTAGAATTTTTGAATTGCCAGTTAATGTAGCCTACTCGTATCCCTTCGTTAAGCACGGAGTATAGGCACCATGTCTGCATGTACACATTCTATGTCTTAGATCTGTTAATTGTTCATTACCTGCTGTTCTTGAACACACTTCTTTCTTCAGTGTTCGAGCTCAATGAAAAAAAAACTGACATCAGAAAATTCCGTTATCGTGTTGTATATGATGTAGAGGAGGTTTTCATCACATTTTAATTAGTGAAAAAATGTTGGATTTGATTTTCATTGAATAGCATTTTTTTTTTGTCTAACTTATGACACTTATGGTACGCAGAAGGTTTGCAGTAAAGTTTTAGGTATTGAATTGGTGCGCCTACTCCTTGCAAAGTTCTGGTATGAATGTGATGCAGTTATGCAGAGCAAGGTAGCAGGTTCGTCTTGTCTATTTGTATACAGAAGAATAATTGTATACCAAAAATAGAAAAGCAAATGTTTATCTATAATAATTGGTTATTCGTGGTAGATACGTACTTTGTTGGTTCATGGATGATAATACATGCTGATTTGAGAAGACCGGCGGTTACCGGTAGCAAGTAACAACCAGCATTTCGTTTATGCATTTTAGTACAAGCTTTTGGTCATTTTTAGGGTGATCTGTGCCCGATGAGTCCCTCCGCCGTCGGGTGACTCGGGTTCAACCGCCGGTTCTGCCACTCTGAACGCCGTCCTCTATGCATAGCAAATTGCCTCTCCCTCTCCATGAAGACGAAGACCCCGACCTTCTCGTGTGCAGGCTTACCCCTTTTAATTTCTGATCAAGTTATTGAATCCAAGTCCATACTGATAAATATAAAGTGTCCTCTGCATTTAAAAAAAAATACACTGTAAGCACCGACACAACTTAGTGCTTACTTTCATCCTTGTTTCGTTTAGTGTGCAACGTTTCTATCGGCCCAGTGTGTCTTTCGTGGGTAATTCATTTGCTGACCGGATAGTGCTACGACATGGCCCGGTATGTCAGTGTCAGTGTCAATCTCCGAAAGACTGACAGTCTGAAGTGTTTTTTAAGCAGCTAGCTTTGCAAGTCTGCAGTGTCCACACCACATGGTGATAAGCTAAGCTCCCTTTCCCTTCCAACCACTTTATTCGAGACCCAAAGACCTTGACTACACACAGAAGCAGGAGCGGAGCGGAGCACAGGAATCAATCATGGCGTCGTCGACGGAACCGGCCAAGCCGCACGTCCTGCTCATCCCCTACCCGGCGCAGGGCCACGTCAACCCGTTCCTGAAGCTGGCCAAGGTCCTGCACGCGCGCTCCTTCCACGTCACCTTCGTCCACACCGAATACAACCACGGCCGCCTCCTCCGCTCGCGCGGGCCCGGCGCCGTGGCCGGCGCTGACGGCCTCCGGTTCGAGACGATCCCCGACGGGCTCCCGCCGACGTCGTCCGGGCTCGACGACGCCACGCAAGACATCTGGGAGCTCTGCGAGGCCACGCGGCGGACGTGCCCGGGCCCCGTCAGGGAGCTCATCGAGAGGCTCGGCCGCACCGAGGGCGTCCCGCCGGTGACCTGCGTCGTCGCCGACGGCGCCATGGGGTTCGTGGTGCACGTGGCCAAGGAGATGGGCCTCCCGGCCTACCTGTTCTTCACGCCCAGCGCGTGCGGGTTCTTGGCCTACCTCAACTTTGATCAGCTTGTCAAGAGAGGCTACGTGCCATTCAAAGGTAATAAATAACTACTATTTCTTCTTAAGCTCTAATTAACCATCAAAATGGTAGCAATTTATTTCCACCCCTTCTTTATCATATGTATTAATGTATAAGCTGGCTAACATTTGAAGTAATTAAGTCTATATATACACAATCTGAAGCGGAAACTAGGCCAAACATGTCTTCAAGATTTGACTTTAATTACTAGATGACTATTGCAACTCGTAAGTAAATTTCATCATGAGCATTTGATTTGATACATAAAATCTTCCTAAGCCAACGATATGAGTGGCCGAATTGAAGTCCACCTAAGTCAAACCATGCGTCCATCATACTTACGGAATGAATGTTTCATCCCGGACCTTGCAATTCTTGTTGGTGAGCACAAAGCCAAAAAAAACTTGCACGTTTTACTACAAAGCATATCACTCGATTCTCATTGGATGTTGCCTAATGAATTTCCCAACTACATTTCAGTCATCTATGATAGTGCTTAGTGGTTCTAAGTCTAACCCTCTGTTTGAGATAAAGATAACAATGCATAAGGTGATAGCTTGCTCTATTCCACACAAAACAAAGCCCTGTGTAAAAAAAAAAACATCAAGGAGACCGAGCAAAGGGTATCCCATTGGAATGTGCTAGATAGATGATTGGTTACTTTGACCAGGTAAGTTTGGAGAGTGATTAGTTTAATTCAGGTAAATTATCATGCGCAGCACGTGCACTTTAAAATTGCAAGTGTGAATTTCTGTTATGCAGAAATTTTACTAGTATATGGTGATAGCATAAATTAAATCTGATCATTAATTTATTAAAAATATAATAGATTTTTCTTTATATTTATTTTTTTTCCATGTGGGTATTATTGACTTTTCTATAGTTGAAAATATTATTTTTGTGGTATATGATCTCTACACGAGCAATTACAATTTCATCCCTCGATTCTACTACTCATACTACGTGATGTAGTATAACTAAATCTTAACTAATCTGAATCATTGAATCTTAAAGAATAGACGGGCTATACTAAATTGAGTGTAGGTAAAAGAGCTCCTGATCTAAGCCAGTGATCACTGATCACCATAGACCATAGGATCCGCATTTGTCGGATCTATATCAAGTAGCAATGCTAGTGCTTACAATGCGTCAATGCGTACGCAATGGTGCACTTGACTTAACAATAGGCAATGAACTTCCTCTGCGATTGCCTTGATTGTGTCCCTGCTTCCGAGTAATGATAATTGAGCTCCTGCTGTCGAAACAAAGCTTAGCGGTACAATGATTTAATGGATTGTAATTCCCTTAAATCTGTGAAAATGGTGTGACCGATGAAATGGCCGTAATCTCAACAGAATATTCTACAAAACATCAGATGAATAAAGACTGAATTGTATATTCATGTACATGCATTAATGCATATCGTAATTGTAGTCCTCTAAAAAAATACGTTGTATTTATACTGTTATATATACGAAGTGAACCTTATGTATACTACGTACTGGTTGCACAAGCACAGACGAGAGCTGCTTCACCAACGGGTACCTGGACACGCCCATAGACTGGATCGCCGGAATGATCAGCAGCGTCCACCTCCGCGACCTCCCGACGTTCATCCGCACCACCGACGCCGACGACGTGATGCTAACCATCAACATCAAGCAGTGCGAGCTCGACGCGCCCGCCGCCGACGGCATCCTCCTCAACTCCTTCGATGACCTCGAGCGCGCCGCGCTCGCCGCCATCCGCGCGCGCCTCCCCAACACCTTCACCGTCGGGCCCCTCGGTCAGGAGGTCTCGCCGCCGTCCTACCTCCCTTCCCTCACCTCGAGCCTGTGGAAGGAGGACGACCGGTGCGTGGCGTGGCTGGACGGCCACGCGGACGGCTCCGTGGTGTACGTCAACTTCGGGAGCATCACGGTGATGACGAGGGAGCAGATGGTGGAGTTCGCGCGGGGGCTCGCCGGCGCCGGCAGCCCCTTCTTGTGGGTCGTCCGGCCGGACATGGTGCGCGACGGCGGGGACAACGGCGCCGGCTCCATCCTGCCGGAGGGTTTCGCTGAGGAGGTGGCGGGGCGGGGGCTGATGGTGGGGTGGTGCGACCAGGAGGCGGTGCTGGGGCACCGCGCGACGGGGGGGTTCCTGAGCCACTGCGGGTGGAACTCGACGCTGGAAAGCCTGTGCGCCGGCGTGCCGATGCTGTGCTGGCCCTTCTTCGCGGAGCAGGTGACCAACTGCCGGTACGCGTGCGAGGAGTGGGGGGTGGGTGTGGAGATGGCGCGCGATGCAGGGCGGGGAGAGGTGGAAGCGGCGGTGAGGGAGCTGATGGGCGACGGCGAGAGGGAGGCGGCGATGAGGCGGAAGGCGGCGGAATGGAAGGAGAAGGCGCGGAGGGCGGTCGCGCCGGGAGGGTCGTCGCAGGGGAACATCGAGAGGTTCGTCGAGGAGATCACGCGCGCCAAGTGCTAACTAGTTTGTTTTGGTGGTGGGTCTGGTCACTCCTGCATCAGGTGTGTCGTTTGTGCCTTTGTGGGTGGGAGTGCGATTGGAATTGCCGGCTCACTCTTGGTGTAAGATTGATGTGAAAGTGTTTGTGTTTCAATCGTCTTGTAAACTTTGTGATTCGCGTTGAAATTGAATAAAAAAAAACAGTGGAATTGGGTCACTTGTATTAGTAATTGTAGAATTGTTAACGAAAATTAGAGAGAGGTGAATGATTGTAATCTGCATTGATTTTTTTCTTCAATTTTAATATCCTCTGATATTTTTGTAATCTGTTAACAAAATAGAGAAGGTGAATATTGTATATATATATATATATATATATATATATATATATATATCAATCCCAAAGAGAATATATCTATATCTAATGTGTAATTGGGTAATTTAAGATGTTAATACTAATCTTTACTGTTGGATCTGAATTGAACAAATTTCAAATTATAATATACAGTGCAACAGTAGCCACTAGAAATCGACAATGCACGATCGTTCTGTCAGGCAACTGCAGCAATGTACTGTTTGGGGACTGTAGTGAATTAAAATTTTAGATACTGTAGCTATTCGCGATCTGTAGCAACAGTGCAGGTGGTGCTGTACTTCGCTTGACTGTAGCACGGAAAAACGACACTTTCAACATTAACATCGAAGTACTAAGTGCTGCATCAAGATCGAATTACCGTGTGATGCTCTTGTGATAAGCAACACTGCTTGATGCGCTGCAGCCTTTAATTTCGCGCGGACCGAGGAAGGCAAGACACAATGCGTCGGGGGTCTTTTCTGACCCGTGGAACGAGGATTAAACACACCCCTGTGCTTTCCACCGAAGACAATAAACAGCACAGCACATCAATCAATTCATGTGCCGCGATGGATGAACAAAAGACTGCCTCAGAAATCCGGCCGCAGCTAACAATTTTTCCTTCGTGTCGTCCCCAGAACACCAGCCGCCACAAGCACGTATCAATGGCTCTCAATCCTATCTCCCGAGACCCCCTCAAAAACCCTAACAGCTCATACTTTAGACCTGTCAGCGTTGGTATCTATACCCATCCATATACGGTCCAATAATTTTAATGTTCAATACGTGAACTTTTACAACAGATTACAAAACTAATTATGAACACTCTAAAATTATCATATGTCGTAACCTTCAGACTGCACATCCGTAGCTCCAACACGTATCATCCATCTTTGATCTCCACGCACCCCAACTCGAGCTCGATCGTCTCCTCCAGCATCCTCGACCATCTGGACCATAACTTCGCACCAAACTATCTCTCGGTCACCGCCGTAGACCACGATCGCCTCCGAGTTATTATGCACATGCAAAGACCAAAGCAACATATTTTCCCGGCACAAGTTCTTTCCAACTTAACCGACATTAGTCTATACACCATGACACACCTCTGATAATATTTGTAAATAACGTTGTCAATTATTTATCAGCTAAAATATTTTAGACCTAGCTATATGGTCTAATAGTAATAAAAAGGTCTACAAACAACTAATCAAGTAATGTTTTCTTTTGAAGTGGTTATGTGACAATGTAGTTCTTTTTCAGTCACAAATGTGCTAATTTGTGAGGGGAAAAAATTGTGGCAATGGCTAACTAGCACTTGTTTTTTTCTCTCGGGAGTATTCAACTCTTGATCATCTGCTTTGCCTCGTGGTTCACACTATCTTTGCCGATCTACCTATGAAAGTTAGACCTATATAAATTAAGATGTGTTAAAAAGCACAACGGGGTGGTGGCGCAGTTGGCTAGCGCGTAGGTCTCATAGCTAAACGTGAGTGATCCTGAGGTCGAGAGTTCGAGCCTCTCTCACCCCTAATTTGTTTTTCCTTTTTCTGTCCTCCGTCGCACTGACAGATTTTTACATGAGATGGGCCTTAATGGTCACGCACAAGCCCACAGTGAAAATATTCCCGGCACAGAGGATAACTGCCCTCGCTCGCTTCCCGGCCCACGAAGAACGCGTCGCCGAATACACCACTGTTTACCGACACGAACGCGGACGCATTGTAGCACCATGTAATATTTATCTTTACTGTTTTAAAAGACTACATGACAAGTGATGCGTTAGTGCCCATTAGGGTTAAAAAAATAGTTCGAGGCTCGTGAGCCTACTCGAGTTCGTGAATTTTTGAGTCGAGCCGAACCCAGTTTCTAACTTGGTGAAAAACCGAGCCAAGCCCGAGCCGCTCGCGAGCCGGACTTGGCTCGTTGTGTCTCGCTGTGTCTGTTTGACTAGGCCACATGAAGGCGCCTCACCGCAGCACCCATGCGCCACGCGTACGTGTCCAGGCCCAGCGCCTAACGCCGCCGCCATTCCCTAACCCTCTCTGCGCCTTGCCATTTCCCCCACACCCCCTCACTTCTTCCGCCTAGCAATTCCCCACCGCAGCACCGAATCCCATCCCATCTACATCCTCAAGCTCGCCTCCGCCTCCCACGCTCCCTCGTCTCCGACCGCCTCCCCGCCGACTTCCCCGACGACCTCCCACCTCTCCACTCCTCTGCGTTCAGCTCCCTCCCCACCGCCACGCGCCTCAGCCTGGTCCTTGTCGACAACTGAGGCGTGCCCGTCGAGGCGTCGACCTCACCGACCCGGCCGTCGGAGTATTAGGAGGCGCACACTATGTGGAGGTGGGGTGGGCTTAAGTGGTCGGGATGTGCCGCCCCAAGCCCACGGGCGATGGCGCGCAGCCAAGGCGGTGGAGAACGTGGTGGCCTTCTACTCCGCTCTCGGCGCCGGTGACGATGACGATGCGGAAGACGCGAAGTGGGAGGGCGCGGTAGACGGCAGTGGAGAAGCAGGAGAGGCCCTGCTATGAATATGTGATGATTTGCTGTGCCTGTGAATGTGTGATGCAATTTTGATGCGGGATTGAATTTTGCGCTGTGTTTTTCTTGTCTGAGAAAGAACCCAGGAGGAACACCGAACACCTAGAGCTTGGCTCGCGAGCCCGATCGAGCTGGCTCGAGTTTGGTTTCGAGCCGAGCCAAGCCTCCCGCCTGGCTCGTTTCTGAAACGAGCTGAGCCGAGCCGAGCTCACTGTTCATCCGAGCTAGAACGAGCCTGGCTCGAGCCGGCTCGGCTCGGCTCGGCTCGTTTCCACCCCTAGTGCCCATCCTCTCTCTCTATGCCCGCGCGGCTCCACCTCTTCCCCAACTTCTTGACCCTCGACTCGTGCCTCCGCGTCTTCTTCATCCTCTCCCATGACGATTTCTCCGCGTGTCAGTCCCTCCCTGTCGCAATTCCTCCATCTGCTGCACCGCCCTCGTGTACGTCATATACCCTCAATGTCATGTTTGCCATAGCTGTCAAAGTATTGCGATGTAGTGCTCGCCGCCCTTACGTCATTCCTCGACCGCATCGTCGCGGTTGCTTCCCGTACTCCACAAGTGAGCTCGAGTTCCTCCGTCTTTGTCGTTATGAAGTTGGTAGGCTCTGCAAAACTCTAGGCTCATGGCCCCAAATCATCCCGATAACTCGTTGTTTTATTGCCCACCAGTCGCTCGACAAAATGCCTTGCTCATTATTTTTATCTGATCGCTCTCACTTCTCTTTGACATCTAATTCCACTCTCGCTCTCCTTTCTCACAATGACAGAAAGCATGTGACGGTCAGACGGGAGCGGCACGGCCGCACGGCGTCGGCAATAGGCAGGCCGAGGGCGAGGGACATGTGGCACAGGCGCGACTGTTCGAAGGAGAAGACCATGCGCGATGCAAGCACAACAGGCCGAGGCTCGCCGCGGTCGATCAAGGCGCAAGCGCAACTGGCAGGCTTACGGTGAGATACGGCTCCCCCTCTCCTTGTCTCTACACCTCTGTGTGAGCATATGGTACGTCCGTATTCAGTCGGGTTAGCTCTCAATAGACTTATTGTGAAAATTTAAGAATTGTTAATTTCACTGGCTCCTGCAATGATTGTGCATTTGCTTCCAATTTAGATTGAAATGATACAAAAGTTAACATAATATTAATTCATTAACTCATGAAGTTTGATCCTAACAAGCTAACATTACTTAATACTAAAAGCGTTTGTTGAAATATTTATTGGGGCAATGTATGTGAGCAGTTCGAAGATGAAATAGTTATTAGGGCAATATATGTGAGCAGTTCGAAAGACGCTTGAGACAACCAAGAGTTGTACAGGAAATTAAAAGGCTTTTAACACAAGCTGATGGAAGAAAACGATGTCCATAGCTCAAATATTGGAGCTTGCCATCAAGACCTTCAAGAACTTAATTTGTTCAATGATATAAAAATGAATACTTTGCATGTCTGATTGTCATCACTAGTAAACGTGGTGATGCATTTGCTATATTTTTATAATGGTACTATATTTGTTGATGATTTATACGATCATATCTTCCAATTAGCACAACACCTGATGCAATCTTTTGCCTATCTACTAATTGATTAACTGTATCTTTTACAAATTTATATAACCTTTCAATATATATTTTTTATTCGTAGCAACGCACAGACTAGTTTCTGACAAACTCTGGTAGAATCTTAGATGCAAAAGTTAATTGGGTACTGTACTTTTTTTAAAGTTATTATTAATATAAGCTGGAAAATCTTGTCTCAGGGACGGCTAGCCACCAACTCCTAACATCTTCTACCAAACACCGGCACGGCTAAATTATCGTCGTTCCCATCAGACAATTGCAAGCTGCAACCATCCATGGCTTTCGCGACTTTTAGCCATACTTCTCTTTCCATCGCTCGATCTCGAAGCTGTCATCCTATGGTCAAGTGATGATAACGGAAGCGAGTAAGCGACATGGCAATAGTCTGTAGCGTGCGGAACATGTGGTGCTCCACAGCTAAGCAGTTTTTGTTGAAAATATAGGTAATATTTTAATTCTATATTTTAATAAAAGATATATATTACAAAAGACTAATGATGCATAAACAAGTACTAACAGCAGACAACTCATTGTACTTCATAATATATATATATATATATATATATATATATAAAAGAATGTAATAAGTCAATCAGTCGCACGAAAGACTTACTGTCGAGCTCGATGAAGAATAGGAAACAACGCAGACGCGGGCGAATTAGCCACACGAGCGGTCGCACAGTTATGCGCTGTCTAGAAACCTTATTGTCGCCCCCATGCAGGTCTTCACGGCAGCAATGGTTCGGAGATACCGCTCACCTTCATGGTGCACGCCGAGAAGAAAAGTTGATGAGGTCCAGACGGCGCAGTATGACAACACAGGTTTGTAGGGAAGAAGAGAAGGAATGGAGGCAGTGTCATGCACAATGCTCTGGACGTCTCCAGGCATATATATAGAGATAACTAGTAACCGACTGATTAAGTAGCTATTTACACATTGGTAACTGACACACTTAACCAGCAATTTACCCACTGGTAACTGCTTGTCATCATCACCCAATAAAGCCTCAAATTCAAACGTTTAAATCTCATTCAAACAGAGAGAGAGATGCATGGTTCAGCAAAAACAAAGTGGACTTGGTCTGCCAAGAGTCACAAGTCACGTGATTTTTCACGCGAAAATACGCAAATACGCTCGCGCGTGTGTATTTAGCCAAAGCCCTCCTCGTGCCACCATCATCCATGTGTCACATGTTTCAAAAAGTGGCAAAGACTCCACCTTATATGTTGGTCACCTCCATCTTACCTTAGTAATATAGTACTAAACCATACATGATTTAGAATTATATAAATTGTGTCTCACTCATATGGGCCTATTTCCAACAATCCCCCACCAATTCCAAAGCAGGAAACAAAATGATATCAAAGATATTGTGCTGAAGTACTGTTAATATACCAGTCTTTTAGTGTAAGTCCCATACGTATTGAACTTGCACCTAGAATGATAAGATTCATCTCCTCACAGCTGATGAATGGACTATGTCTTGAATTCATAGCTTTTCGTGATTAGATTTCACTTGAAATATCAATTGATACTAGGCTATCGAAGAACCTCGCCTAAACGGAGCATTATTTGGTCATGCTCTCTTATCTGCTCTTGAGCTTTCTAGATAATACCATATTCTCGTGAACTGCGATCTCACAGTTAAGCTCAAGTAGGTGTATTCATTTTAGGTATCCTTTAGGCTAATACCATTTCCCTCATTGGACACTAGAATACATTAAGGCTTTAAGCCACCCTTCCATACAGTTAAGAGTATTCTGTCTATTAGGACACGGGTACATATATTTTAAAATGTACTCTCTTGTTCAAACATCAACTTGTTTTTCCCATTACCTAAGTCACGGAATCTCCGATCAAGTAGGTATGGGTTACTGTTGAATTGTAACTCCAATGGGCCTCATTCCCATATCCATAGACGCAATGGAAATCGCCTTCCGTGCTAGCCCCTTTGTGAAAGGGTCTATCAGGTTTTTCTCAGTGTGTATATAATTCACAGTAATCACTCCGGAGTTTTTTAGTTTTCTGACAGATTTAAGCCTACGCTTCCCATGTCTGGAGAACTTCATACTATCCTTTGTACTTGTGACTTTAGCCAGCATTGTTTGATTATCACAGTACATCAGGATTGCCGGTATTGGTTTCTCAACCAACGGCAAGTCCAACAGAAGCTCTCTTAGCCATTCAGCCTCAACAGTGGCTGTGTCAAGTGCTACAAGTTCTACTTCCATGGTTGACCTCGTCAATATGGTCTGTTTGCAAGACCTCCATGAAATTGCAGCACCAGCTAAAGTAAACACATAGCCACTTGTACCTTTGATCTCATCCGCATCAGAGATCCAATTGAATCATTGTATCCTTCTAATACAGAAGGATATCCAATATAAGTAATTCCAAGAGATGTTGTGTCTTTCAAGTCACGTGATTTTTCACGCGAAAATACGTGAATGCGCGCGCGCGTACGTGCGCGCGTGTGTGTTTAACCAAAGCCCTTCTCGTGTCACATGTTTCAAAGAGTGGCAAGGACTATATCTTATATATTGATCACTTCCACCTTACCTTAGTAATATAGTACTAAACTATACATACTTTGGAATTATAGAAAATGAACCTTACTCATATGGGTCTATTTTCAACAGTTTTTTCCCACTATTTTCCTCGATGAGCACAGCATGACAAGAGATTTCACTGGCATGCCCGTCGTCGTTTTCCTTACACCCTTGTGCTTACACTGGATCTAAATCTGGTACATCAGATGTTCACAATCACGGAGAGATGTTGCAAGCCTCTCTCGGTTTTGTGCACCACAAGGAGATGGTGATGCCCAGTGAAGACCTGCCCGCCATCGATGAAACTAGCTACACCTGCGAGATGAACCAAGGAAGATAAGATGCCCCGCGGAAACTGTCATTATATATGCATGTTAAGCTTTCATGATCCGTGTTCGTTTGTGTGCAAGTGTGTGTTTCAACAACGCTACATGATTTGTTGAGCAATATAGTGGGACTATTAAACTAGTCAAAAACTAGTTCTGAATTGTGCACATTGACATAGAGTAATGTCTTGAGAGTTGAGATACCTTTTCCCCGTTTGAAGCTTCGGCAACCGGCTCTCGGAAAAACTCAATGATGTTCCTGCACACCTCTTTGGGCTTCTCAAGGTTGACTGCATGCCCAGCATTTCTTATAACAACTAATCGAGAATTGTCCTCTAGATGCCTGCCGATTTCTCAACGTGTTGGTACAGAATTACTTTCAAGGGATGCTGGTAATGTAAACTTGTGTGGTTTTAAAAGTTTATCAAATGTAGCATCAAACCTCTTCAATCTATTTGCCAACTCCATTGGGAACACCTGATCTTGCTCCCCCCAGACTATCAGCGTCGGCTGCATTAAGTGGGAAAACACTGTCAATTAAGTGATCGCCAAGTTTTTTTTTTTTTGGATCTCATAGGGTTGTCAATTCATGAACAAACTATCACAAGCATATGCTAGTCGAATATTTTTTTCCCAGTGGGTCTTTTGGCCTTCAACTTTAAGAGGAAGCTTTTAGGAAGAAACTACCTGACTTAGTTTTGGAAGATTTGAATATTGCCTTCCATTAATTAAAGCATACAGTAGCTCAGTCTTCTCCTGGAAATGATCCGAGCCCATCACCTGGTACAGTAGGCAAAGGCAACATTCATAAGTTAGCCTAGCCACTGGGGTAAATGGAAAATTCAAATTTCTGTTGTGTTACAGTTTCTACTCAGAAGTACTTTTTTGAAAATAAGCCAGCACAGTATTTATTACTACAATTTGTGACCTAATATAAGAGGAACAGAACACTCAAAGTGCAAATCATTTCATGAATGAAATTGAGCAAGAGCTGTTGAAAATGCACGATTTTCACAGCACGGAAGAACTATTTCCAAATGTTCGGCTTCTGTGTCATACTCCGACCTCCATGATGAATATAGCATTGCAAAGACCAGCTTTTGGATTTCAAAAGCTTTATTGAAGTAGATGTTGTGAACTAGCACAATAAGGGTACACATCCGTCGGATGGAGGTCGGACAACGACGACTTGAAGTAGAACGACGTTAGGTGAAGGAGGCCACTGATCGGAGAGGAATAGATCTAGAATAGCCGAGCAAGGGAATGACCACAGCTGGACTTTAGGGACTAGGAACTTGTTTGTTCATCTTTGCTTGATTGATAATACATACATGTTTCCTCTTTTATAGAGGTGACTCGACTTGTACCATAAGAAACAATTTCTATTTATAAGGAAATATATCTCTAATAGATGTAATATATTTATAAAGAAGTAAACCGAACTAACAAGAAAATAAACTATCATCATCTCTATTTCCTAACTGCTATTGCACCCACAAACAGTGTGTGGGTGCTATTCATGCATATGAACAGTAATTCCTGAGGCATAGAGCGGAGCCTTATTACAAATCAAGCTTACATTGTTCTAATAGTTGGCTTGCTAAGAATTTTCCAAGATTCACCTTGGCCTCCTGGACCAAAATACCTGCTTCAGTTCTGATCTGAACTTCTAATACTTTTGTATCCCCGAAGTATACCAATAAAAAGGGTTCTATTATTTTGTGAGTGAATGGGAACATTGTTTCAAAAGACTAACAAGCTCATCTCCATAACGTGGCTCATTTTTCTACAAAGTCACTTTCTCACTTTCCTTTTGACAAGGTGATCGGTACTTTCACAAAACTGCGTACATGAAACTTAAACTAATGTTTTGATTAGTAGTTTCTGAGATTAGAGCATTTTTTAACAATCTGAGTGCGACTTGTAGACTAGCACATTTTATAAGTTGCACACCTATCACATGGAAGCAGTCCAGAAGGACATTTGCTATCTAAGCAATGTAATCGACCTGGTATTTACTCCACACCACAGCCACTACACCCCCCAAAAAAAATCCTTATTTCCGTTTTTCAAGCTAGTATAAGCCGACATTCTTGAGAAGAAAATGATTTGCATCCGGATAAACTAGTGAAATGAACTCAAAGTAAAAGGGTATATTTGTATCTCAAACAATGTTGTCACTTGTTAACCTAATATTTTACTTTACGAAAAATTTCAATTTCACTCCTTTTGTGCTAACTGCTAAGGTTAGCCAACATTCCTAAGAAGCAAATGATTGCATAGTCAAATGAACTCCAACTCCAAGTATTTCCAGAATGCAAGTTAGGGAAATCCATAATCATTGGCAGTTCTGTGCTGAGATTATAAATTTATTTGTGGGAGAACAAAGCACTAAAGGAGCATACTATGCTAACTAATTCAACGTGCTAACCATACACCAAAAGTGTGTACTGATGGATCTACCAAACTATTAAGTCAAGTGTGCTGTCACCAATTTACTATGGCCCCTACACATGCAAGTGGCTGGGCGGTCATGCCACTGCCTTCCACAGATAGCCAATGACATGAGTAAACATTGTTAAGAAATCGTTGTTGGCGAGTCTAATTCGATCGATCACCTTGTAGACATGTGTAAAATCATATAAAACAATGTAATAACAAATAGTAGATTGAATACACAAAGGGACAAAGGTGTAGGGGTTTTTTTTCCTTTATTAAACGATCAACCTTTTACAATTACTAATATCCCCTATTTATAGGCTAGAAACTCCGCTAGGGTTTTGCATGGGCGCCATTAAAAATTGTGGATATCATGGGGAACCATGGGCCCGGTTAACTTAAAAGTGTTATTTTGAGTGGGCCAAAAATAGAGGTGTAGGCAAGAGAGGGGATTCTATTGCACTTGGTCCTATAGAGCCAAATCTATGGTTTCCCAACACTCCCCCTTGGACACCTATCCTCACATGTTCATATCTCGTCAAAACTCTATAAAAACTCAGTGAAATTTTTTTGGAGAAAGAGTACATGATACACGCTATACTACATTGCACGAATTGACTCATTAAAAACCTTAGCCGGGAAACTTCAAGAAAACTCGTCAAGGATCTTTATTCTTTCAAGAATTATCATAAATTTCGATTGGAATAGGTTCTCGAAAAAGAGTATAATCCACCCAATTTCATTTAATCTCCACAAAGCCGCATATCTTCGATGGGCACGACTATGCCTATTGGAAGATCGCATTTACATTTTTCCCGGTTGCTACGCCGGCCGAAGCCGTTTTTTTGGGTACTCGAGATGTGTCTGGAGAGAGCATCGATGATCTCCGTGATCAAATTTCAATAATAATTTCATGAAGATTCTCCCCCTGAATTTTACACTTCTCAAAGTCTCATCATTCCAATTCCACGTATGCATCTTTCAAAGCTAGATGTTGGAAGTGATTTAGTGAATAAATCTGCAAGATTTTCACATGACTTAGTATGCAGTACTTTAATTTCGTCTATCTTTTGCAATTCATGAGCATAGAAGAACTTGGGGTTGATATGCTTTGTGAGATGGCTCTTCACATAACCCATCAAGCTTAAGAACAAGATTGAGTCTTCTACATGTGCTTCATGTCCGACTCTTAAACTTGAAACTGCTTTATATAAGGAGAAATATGCTAGAGCCATTAAAGGTAAAACCCGTGAACTTGTGCAAAATAAGCTGCATTATATTCATAAATAATAACGGGGTTTGCGTGTGTCTCGAAGATCGGGTTCCTAAGTCTTGCTTGAGATTGAGACACATCGTTATTCAATCCACACGATCGGGGTGAACGAGCAGTTTCATTCTCAAGGACATCGCCCTAGTGGACAAGCTAAGGTTTAATTTGCTTTACGTCTCTCAACTTCTTGATGATGGATATGAGTGGTGAATCATCCGTCGTTTGGGGTATATTGGTTTTGATCATGTGACGTGAGTTAGCAACCTTGAGCTTATGAGAGGTTTGCCCAAACTCAAGCCGTCCAAACACATTCTCGTCTCACACCCTTCGTGACTATGGTCACGGGACACCGCTTCATATGGGTACTTTGTTGGTCTGCTATGATTTAGTCGATGATTTTTCTAGTGGTTCGTCAAGTCAATACAAGACTTTGCTTAGCCTCATTTGCTTCGATTTCTATGAAATTGCGAGATTCCACCACATAGGAATACATAGCATGTTTGCGACTTTGGTTGTATGTTTTATTCTCGGATTCTAAATAAATTTGAGTCTAGAACTTTTGATGGTTTATTTCGGACCAAGGTCTTTGCTTCCTTGGAGGTATCGGATAAGATGTCCTTTATTTCTGTCAATGTCTTTGGTAGGTCATCGCACTATACCTTGCTAATAGGTTCACTCAGGTATCATGATCCAAATCAAATGCAATGTCCGATCTAGTTAATGCCATGCATGAGGAGTTAGAAATTTTGAGAGGAATAAAGTTTGGAACTTGGTTTGTTAAGTACATAAGTGCTTCTATTGCACTTAAGTATGATGTGGATTAAGACTTTTTGCTTAAGAATGATTTTGAGATGAGTAAGGTAGATAAGTTAGGCGTGGTAATGACCTCTTGGTTCTTCTAATGCTCTTGTTTCCGCTTTTTTCCGAGACCATGTCCAGGAATTTGAGATGAGTATGATGGGAGAGCTCAATTACTTTTGGGGCTTCAAATCAAGCCCTTTTCTCTAGTAGTGCGATTATACCACATCTTGTCGATTGCTTAAGTCCATCGGGACTTTCGAGTTTCACATTGTCTGTAACTTCATATAAATGTTGAATCAATATTCCATAAAGGTATGGAGTTACCACGTTCATCAACTTCATTTCTAAATTCAAGTTTACTGCTTTTGAGATTAAATATCTAAAGGGTGGCTCTGTCCATGACTGGGAATAGCTTTCTTCATAATCATCTCACGGACGTTGATGTGCGGCTTACATGCCCAAACGCTTCTCTTTTATTCAGATATAATAATTCAGTTTGTATTATCTTCTTCCAAAGCATGTTGCCTTATTCTGGTCACATGATTTATAGCTATTTGTTCATGGGGCAATTCTCCTAATGTTTGTACTTGCTCACCGCTACTTCCAATTACAGGGAAAACCCATTTAGTTTTTTAGCTCCGACCATTGTGTCAAGTCCTTCTTATCCTTTTTCACCAAGCGTCTCCGGTTACTTAGGATTTAAGGGACCGGAGTTCTCATCCTTTTTAGGCCTCAGGACGGGATTAGGGATACATTCTTCTTTCTTCGGTATTTCAACCCTCTCCGGTGCATTGTGTTCAGGCACATGCGACTTGGTCACCATCTTCAAATCACTAAAGTGGTCACGATTGATTCGCTAATGCTTGGCACAATTATCTTGTGGACTTCTCTATTTGCTTCATTAGTGTGTGAGTCATTTCATGGAAGGGTAAAGGGTTGATTTTCTCCCCAATGATGGGAAACAATCCTCTTCAAATATGCTATCAGCGAAGCGGACTTTATGCAAATCTCCAGTCATATGGTCAAAATACCTGATTATGGATGTTGTCTCATAACCAGCGTATAACCCAGACTTTCGGAGAGAGTCTATTGCAGTTCGTTGTGGTAGTAGTATATGTACGTAAACTTTGCAACCAAATCTACGAAGATGATAAATTTTTGATCGACCCTTGCGCTAGTTGCATAGGTGAATGTATGTTATATGCCGATGGTCTAAAATTGATGAGAGTTGCTGCGTGCAGGACTGCGTGTCCTCAACATGTAGTTGGTAAATTATAATTCTGCAAAATGGTCAAGCAATAAATTTAATTCTTTTAATTAATACCTCTGCTAGTCCATTCTAGATGTGGACATGTACTACGGAATGCTCAACATTAATTCCCATTGCCATACAATAATCGTCAAATGCATTCGAAGTAAATTCTCCGACGTTGTTCATTCTGGTGGACTTCACATGATGATCATAGAAATACCTAAATGACCCTAACAGAGGCTGTATAGACCGCAAATGTCTTCCTGGATATGGTCCAAGGATGCAGGGACTTCATCCTTCACTTTCAGAGTAGAAGGTCTAGTAATTAATTTCCCGGTGGCACATGCGAGGCACACAAAATCTTCTTGATTCGGGAAATTCTTTACATCGATATTATGTCCCCGTGAATTGTTAATTATATTTCTCAGCATCCTAAGACCTGAGTGGCCTAATCTATCATGTCCAGGGACAGGAAAGTTCAAAGCTCTAAATACAATTTTCATGGCAATATAGCTGTGGATGCTTTAATATTAGTGTAGTATAGCTCAGTTTCATATAAAGGAATTCGTTCTAATACCATTTTTCACTTTCTTCACGCTTTGTAATGAGCAGGTATTCCTTGCCATACTATTCTTCAGTCTCTACGTTGAAACCGTTAGCGCGAATATCCTTGAGAGTTCTGATCGATTCTGGGTACAACATGACTTCTTTAATGACTAAAGTTGTGCCCATCGGGAGTATAATTGTGGCCCTTCTTGAGCCTATTATACAAGTATCGATGTCTGTGATTGTCGTAAGACTACCAACATTCTTGCTGATCGACGGAAAGAAATTCGTCTCTGGCAAGGTGGTATTTGTTGTGCCGCTGTCTGCTTAACACACTTCCTCCATAGGGCGCCACACACATTCTGATAATTCAAATATCATAACATAATTTGCTATTATAAATACGGAAATATAAGCTTTGGAGGACTTATCACAAGAATTTAATGCTTTGCTCTCCTAGAGCTTACAACCATTATTCAAATATCTAAGTGCAACGCGTGCACCAGATCGAATCAGCGAAGTATGTAGAAACTTCTGCCTGAATCTGTTCCATGGCGATCTTTTGCTCTTAGGCAACTACGGCTGTGGCCGCTGCGATGTCCAAAGGAGGGGTGATGGGGGCTGCTACTGGGCTGTTCACATCCATAAGTACATCTAATGGTTGTGGTTCCTCTATGCCTATAATGGCGAGATATGCTCATGCTGTCCTTTACCCTTCTTCTTAGACTGGAAAGCGTTAATAACGTGCGACCCACGATCTTACCTTTCTTGCCCCTCTCCTTTGTGAGAGGCTTTCTCACCTTGTGGCTGCTAGCATTGGCTTCATGGCCAACATTACTACTAGGCGGCTGTGAGATATGGTTCTTCCTTAGAACATCATCATGAGCTTCCGCAACTTGCATGATGTCAATCAATTCGGCATACTCCTTGTAGCTACCTTGATGATATTTGCGTGCGGATTGCACCGCATTCGGATGAAAGGTAGAGAGAGTCTTCTCAATCTTCTACTTATCCGTGTTTACCTTACCACAGAGTTGAAGACGGTGCAAATTCTAGCCATGCTCTTCAAACTCCTAGTTCGTGAAGCCAATCATATACATATTTATTCAAAGAGTTCATAAGATTACTATTGGTAAATTGCATAAAATGGTTGCAAAATTCTCATAATACTCTTCAAACACCTAGTTCGTGATCCCGTATTTTTCTATGCATTTTTCATGATTCACTACTATTTTCAGTGATTAAAGTAATATAAACAATTACAGATAATCAAAACAATAAATACAATATATAAATTGCATAGAAATAACAATAACAGAGTTAAACATGCTCTAAATGCTCAAAATGATTCAAAAATTGGATTGTCGAGAATCTTTTCTCTGGAATATGAACTTTCAGTGAATTCCGCAATTTCCGATGGTTAAACCGCTAATTTTCTATTCTGGGGAAAATTTCCACGCAATTTTCAATTTTTGAGGGGTTATTCTACAAGAATTTCTTTTCCAAAATATTTTCTTGTAATTTTCAAAACTTTGACGGTTTTATTTGCAAATTTTCAGGATTTTCCATCCCCTCCCCCTTTTTCTTCTGGCTTTCTTTACAACCCAGCAAGAGGTGGCGGCTAGGGTCGCCTATACGGCAGCGTAGGAGCTTGACGGTGGAGGCGGCGCCCGGCGGGCACGGGGGTGCGGCCGGCGCGGCGCGGCACGAGACGCAGCCAACGCGGGCGGCGGCGCCGGCGAGCGAGTCGGCTTCAAGCGCGGCGGACGGAGTGAGCACATGGCGCGAGCTCGTCGCGAGGGCGGTGGCTTCGCGCGGCCGGTGCGTCCGGCGTCCGGCGGGCGTGTGGCGAGCGGCGAGAGCTAGTGCAGAGCAGCGGCTTCAAGCGCGGCTAGTGCGTGTGGTGTCGGCGGGGCGGCAGCCGACGTGGAACTCGTGGCGGAACGACGGCTTCAAGCGCAATCAGCGCATGCAGTGGCTGGCGGGCGGCGGTAAGCCGTCCGCGAGCTCGTCGCGGAGCCAAGGAGCCGTGTGTGCGGGTGCAAGTCCGGCAGCAGGCTCTGTGCGCCAGCGAGGCGTTCGGCGCGCGTGGTGGCGCGGCGTTCAGAAGAAGGCGTCGGCGCGTGGTGGCGCGGCCATGCGAGGCGAGGAGGCGCCCGGCGCGACGTTGCGGCGCGCCATGCGGGCTTTGGGAGGCGCGCGAACGCGGCGCCTTTGGCGTCAGCGCAGGGTCGGAGGGTGGTCGCAGCGGGTGGCGGCGGCTTTGGGCGGGCATGGAGGCCTCGCCGGAGGACTCCAAGTCGACCACTGCGCCGCTTGCTTCCCGGCCGGGCCGTCCTCCATCGATCATCACGATCATCGACCGGAAGTTGGGCGCCCCGATTAAGCAGAATCACCACTTACCTACCAATATATGCATGGTTCGTCCATCGATCGCCTCATCAAGACACACATTAATGAATGGTTTGTCCATGGCGTTGATCCAGTGATTCAGGTTCAACAAGCCAACACGCATTAATGAATGAATGAATGAATTGTTTCGGCTTGGCGTGGCCGCCGTGTAAGGCCGGCAAAGTGCGGCAGCGGCCGGCGGCGGCGGCGACGCGGCTTCGGGCCGATGGTGCAAGTGGCGTGGCCGCGTGAGGGCGGCCGGCGGCGCATGCGATTTTTTTATTTGTGTATCCATGAATAGTGCAATCAGCAGTCCCTCTTTTCAACCAATCATCCGATCGGTATGTGCCGGCGACTACATGTCGGCCCGCGGAGATTAGAGAAAATTTGTAATCTATAATCCACGGTGCAATCGACATCTACTCCTTCATGCAACCTTCCGATCGGCATTGTGTCGACGACTTTAAGTCGACTCGCGGTAGATTAGAGTGGATTTGCAATGTAGGAAATAATCTAGAAAGACAAATTTGCGGAATTAAAAGCGATCTAGAAAATACAATTCGATCTACGATCCGAGTAAAGTAGGCCTAGAGGTAGACCGGAGTCGATCATGCTGATAACGTGTTAAGGAACCGTCGCTAGCGAGTCCAGTCCGATCGATCACCTCGTAGACATGCGTAGAATCGCATAGAACAATGTAAGAATAAATAGTGGATTGAATACACAAAAAAGACAATGGTGTAGGGGATATTCTTCCTTTTTATTCCTTCATCAACCGTTAGACATTTTACAATAACTAGTATTCTCTTTATAGGCTAGAGACTCTGCTAGTGTTTTAGATAGGGCACCCACCCATGGGCCAATTGTTGTGCTAAGCCCACGGTTTCCCAACAAACGTATGCATAAGGACAAAACCAAAACGATGATCTGCTCATAAGCTACTGACACGTGTGAATATTTTGAGGCTTTGTCGGCTCCATAAAATCTACGCATGCATTACATTAGCTACGTAGTGTGGATTCAGTGAGTTGGTCCACTATAAGGATTGTAATAAGATATTCAGTGAGTTGTTCTTGTCAACCACAAGAAACAGACAACAGTACAACACCAATCTCCTCCACCCCGGATATCAGCTCAAAACACATCCACCTCAAAGCATCCCCTGCAAATGGTGTGCAAAAACCGGATGGCAAACAACTACACAAATTTCGCAACTCAACTTTGGTGCTGAAAAGTAGGTTTGTGGCAGTGTTCCATTTCCAAATTAAATTGGCTCAAGAACCAAGATGGTTGTGGAGTCACGAACTCAATAAGAATCCAAGCAGCCTAATAAAGATAATATGTGCCTATTAGGATCTTGTGTTTCAATTGTAGACCATCCTTTATTTCAAACATTTAAATGGTGTAGCCCAACCTCTACCCCTTAGTGGGCAACTCGGTTTCCTGCACCACTCAGGATACCTTTCACGTGCACCAGACAATCTTCTATGTGGAAAAATGAAACACAATTCGACACAATTGCCGCCCAATATCACACGAAACAAAACATTCTCTCATCTGGAGGTGCCTTAATATTCCCCCTCCAATGATTTTATAATCTTATCTGACATCTTATAATCGCATGATCCAGTAGATATATTTACTATTTCAAACGGATTCGACCAAAATTTAATACTAAAATCAAATTGAAGCGGCAACTAACCTTAATGTAGTCCCAAAGGAAGCAGGACGGCATGACGAGTGGCGGCCGCACGAACGTGAGCCTGACCAGCCGCTGCACCTCCTCCGGTCGCCGCGGCACCAGCAGCGCCGCCGCCTCCCTGACCCCGGCCACCGGGAACAGCCCCTCCGCGAGGTCCTTCTCCTCCAGGCACACCCCCGCGCACACCATCGCCGCCCTCTCCACCGCCTCCGGGTACATCTCCGCCATCCTGTACCCCACGAAGCCTCCATAGCTCACCCCCACCAGCCCAAACTTCGTCACCCCGATCGCGTCCATGGCCGCCTTGATCGACAACGCCTGCCAAGCGAATACACGTACACAGTGTTAGAAGACTAGAAGGACGACGAGGGCAACAGATGGGCCCATGTATCAACTAGACCGACCTGGAAGGTGTCGGAGCGGTCGGGGAGGCGGGTGCAGGAGGCGCCAAAGAAGACGAGGTCGGGGACGATGGGGTCGAAGCCGGCGGCGATGAGGGAGCGTAGGTAGGGAGCCCACTGCCACGTAGCGGAAGCGCCGAAGCCGTGGAGGAGGAGGAGGGGGTTGCGCGGCGGGTTGGCGGGCACCCACATGTGGACGGTGGTGATGGGTTCGCCGCCGGCGGGAGCGGGATGGCGAGCGGGCGTAGGCCGGCGGCGAGGAACCGGCGGCTGAAGCAGCGGTCGCGCGCCGCCGCGAAGCTGAGGATGCACCGCCCCCTGCCGGCGACCGGAGGCGGAGAGGGAGGCATTGCTGGCGATCACCGGCGCGGGGTCACCTCACTGGTGGTTTTTATGCGGTGCACAAGTAAACCAAATCACGAAATGAAATATATCGGATGAGAACGCATGGTATTGCCAAAAGAAACGAGCAAATGCTAGACGATGGGACAAGTATAGATGCGAAAGAATAGAAAAGTTGATATCATCCCGCTTTCTAAAGCGAGGGACGGTTAGAAGTCGATCTTAATTTAGTTACAAGTTTTACTCCCGATGCATTTCGCTCGAATGCTATGAAAAAATCTTTCAAACTTGTTTCTTTAAACCAAATTTGAATTTTGTTTCGGAGGTGTTAGGATAAGCTCTCCAAATAACTCACCAGTCCATAATTTCTCAAACTAGCTCGCACCAGAAAACAACTGCGAGATTGAAACTCTGAATGGCATGTCGGCTCATTGGGACTTCACATTTGGTCCAGCCGTGATTCTGATTCTGGACATGCGTTGGAGGCCTGGAGCAATCTCGAATACTGGGAACATGCCTTTTCTCTCGCCTCAAGGTATGCCGAATGCCCCAACGCTGAGATTTTTATCCCGAAATGGGTAAAATTGTAACGGTTTTAACAGGAATGCACGACACAAGAGAAATTTCGGCAGCGACGCCATGAGAGATTAGATTCAGAAAAATGGTAGTTAATATCCTCGGAAAAATAATTAGATTTACAACAAAAAGTCTAAAATACTCTCAAGAAATCAATAGCTAGATTTCATTTTATACTACTAGTATAATGTAATGTAAAAAAATTCCGCTAAGTAACAACAGCATGTATGATTCCTGGGAAGCTAGCTCCCCACTTATAACATCATTGGACAATGGCGGTACACCTCCGACTCCGAGTGAGCCGTGGGCTGACAATCGTGCACGCGTCCGCGACTGACAAAAATCCCAAGCAGTCACTCGTCCATTTCCCTCTTTTCCACCCTGCGCTGGGCTTTCTCCTTAACAGACATACGGGGACACGAGATGACGGAGAGGATGTACGGGCGGCGGAGGGAGGTGACATTGCTCTTCGGTGGTGGCGGCGACGGTGGCTGCATCGACGAGGCTGGGTGGGAGGTCGTTGGGTTGGAGTCAAATGAGGATGGGGAGAGAAGTGCTTATTTTTATATCTGGTATAGGGTGGGTAATTTCACCCAACTTTGAGTGGCAAAGTCCTAACTCCCTCCTACAAAAGCCACGCAAGCTGCCCAGGCCGCTTTCGGCTTTCGACTTCTTCAAAAGCCTTATCAGGAATTGTTGGACCGAAAAGGCGACTAGAGGGCGGTGAATAGGAGCACGCTCACTTTTTCACAAATAATTGATTCAATAATATTTCACTCCAGTAGCTATGGAATCTATAAAGATCAGTATATCAGTACAGCGGAGGACTAATATTGAATCCAATTCAAACCCCTAAGCAATACGATAAAAACAACAAAGATTGAAACAATTCAATGAACTGGCGGTCTGACCTCTGGCCTTGGGCGGTCTGACCGATTCCCTAGCGGTCTGACCTCTGGCCTTGGGCGGTCGATCGCCGATTTGACCTCTAACTCAAGAACGCCCAGATGACGAAGTTGCAAATAGATGAGACTTTTGATCTACAACTCCAAACTTGATAAAACTTAGTACACACCTTCTCTATGATATCAGAAACCTATTCCAATCGAAGATTATGAAAATTCTTAGAAGAATAGCGATCATTTTCGATTTGATTGAAGAATGGTTCAAAACCGGGTCAAAACGAAAACTTGATCCAAGATCTTGCTCGTGGGTGATTGATGATCAAGATGATCCTAGATAGGTTCCCAATCAAAGCTAGATCACGAAGAATTCAATCAAAAAAGATCAAAGAAAGACTCAAAATCATCAAATATAGAGAAAGAACGCAAAGAGACAAGACATGATCAAACTTTCTCTAGATTGATTTGATATGATATGGGCTTACAGCCTCTCCATCAATGGAGGACAATGCTCAATCAAAGAGCACGAAAATCACATCAAACTATCAAGAACCCTAGCCTCCACAAAAGCTCTCCCTAAGAAAATTAGTGTTTACAAAAATTGCAAAAGAGACGAAGAGGAGGTGCAGCCACCTCTCTCTCCTATTTATAGTGGAGGTTTAGACCTTCTAGAAGTTTGACTCTATTGGGCTCCCGTTAAGGCCCAAAACAGACGGGACACTTACGTACGTATTTTAATACGCCGTCTTTAACACCTCTTGACCTAACTAGCTACACCTAGCGCTATCTTGCGCCTCGGATTAGCTAATAGGTCACCCTTATCCATCTTGCGCCACGCTTGAGTACATTGACCTCACCCGGCATCGTCGATCGTTCTGGACCTCAGCTCTCCAAGCCTAGTCCCGATCATCCTCGTCGTTGACCGTCGTTGACCACCAAGCGACCTGCACAACAATATACAAGTAAACCGAATTTATGAATAAGTTCTTCGCAACTTGACCCATGTTAGTCAAAACATGCATCATGCAACGTATATGCCCTGAACCTCATGGCTTTGACCTAACAATCGAATATCGCCGCCACGACGGGCGACGGCCCAAGTGACAACCAGTCAGACCGCCCACCTCGCGGTCGGTCGGCCGCCTATTATTGGTCGGACCGCCAAGAAAGACTTAGCCGATTTTCAACCTCTGAAAACCACAACCTACTGGAAATTTCAAACCAATAGAACTTTTTGACTGGAGACTCCAAAAATTATGGGACCAAGTGCAATAGAATCCCCTCTCTTGCATACACCCTCTATTTTTGGCCCAGCTCAAATCCTCTTTTAATCGTAATGGCTGGATCGAGGTCGACCACCCCCGGTCTGGGTTATAGCCTCGACAAAGATGCCAACTTTGCCAAAAACACGTGAAACGACAAACTGTAAATGTCATTGCCAATTGTCACATCATCCTAAGATCTGGAGCATATCCCCATGATATCCACATGAATAGACCTGGTAATGGACCAAGGCCCAACCCGAACCCTAGCCCAGCCTCATATGTTTGGGGTGGACTCATCCAGCCCATTACTCAACCGTTTACATCCAATCCAACCCGACATGTTAAGTAATAAGGCCCTGATCCTATCCTCACCCATTCTGAATCCTTGGCCCTCGGGTCTTCAAGATTGAAGCAGATAAGCCCTATAGGTCATTTCCCTTATGGGCCTATTATTTTGGCTGGTGATAAGATTGAAGCAGCCAGACCTTGTGGCTTTTTTATTGGCAAAAACATCAGCATTCACAAACAACTTTGTACTAAGCCATTCAATATTTATACAACACATAATTTAAGTATAGTTTGTATACAACTTTGTATTAAGCATCATTCAACCCATTAACAAGCATATTCTTCCTTCAATGCCAAACAAGAGTAATAGATCTTGCAAGTAGTAACAACTAATATGTATAAAAAAGAGGGAAAATCTGCAGAAAGAGAAGATAATAGAGAAACTGGTCGCTCCATATTGACTATTTTGAATTTGTAGTGGCACTTAAAACGATCTTAGCTATCTAGGTAACAAAAAGAAGCCAAATGAACAAGAATTGTTGCTTCTTGTACTGATCTGATTCCCATATTTATTGCTTCTTGAACTCAGTCCAATCAATTCCTACAACAATGCAAAGAAATTTAGATTTTATACAACTTTATGCTCTTTGTGGATATCGTGAGGATATGTGCACGATCTCAGGATGATGAGTCAATTGGCAATGGCTTTGTTGGTTTGCAAAATCTCGCGTTTTCGGGGTTTGCTTCATCTTTGTCGAGACCACAGCGGTCTCGGCCGGTGGTGGGGCGGTCAGATCGCTTGTGGGACTGATCGGACCGGCAATGGTGGCCGTCGGACCGGTCGACCTAAAATTGGCTTTGGAGCTAAGCCAAAAATAGGTTGTGTAGGCAGGTGAGGGGAGTCTCCTGGATGTGGTTTCATCATTTTTGGAGCTCTCAGTCAAAAGTTCTATTGAGTTGAAAATTCCAGAAGGTTTCGGTTTTTCAAGCTAGATTTTTGGCTAAGTCTTTTGACCGGTCCGACCGTTGTAGTTGGAGAGCGGTCCGATCGGCTCGATATCGGTCGGACCGACCTTGTGGGGCGGATCGGACCGCGATGACTTGGAGGTAAGCCAAGTTCGCATTGATGCGTGTTGATTGTGTTTTATGCTTAGTTATCAATGCTTTATTGTTGCATATTGCATTGCGGAGGCGGCGTGGGTCAAGTTGTGAAGAACTTGTTCCTAAACGATTTGGTTGTCTATTGTCGCGTGCGGTGGCTTGCAGGTCAACGACGTCAACGGTGAGTGGATCGGGACTACGCTTGGAGAGCCGAGGTCCAGAACGATCAGGGATACCGGGTGAGGTCGTGTGACTCAAGCATGGTGCAGGATGGGCAAGATGGATCGAACGGGTGGTTGATGCAATTTGGTTGGATCAGGCGGTGCGGATATCGGTGCGAGTCTCTGGGAGGTTCCGATGGGATTCGGACAAGAGAGGCTTGGCGTCGATGAGAACCGCTGATCAACCTACACGTGGTGAAGCAGGCGATTGCTTCAACAGATTAGTATGTGGGTCCCATGTGTGAGTGGGCCCCAAATGTGAAACTCTAGTCCTCTCTAGTATAAATAGGAAAGGGGGAGAAGGAAAACCCTAGAGGCATTCATTTGGTTTCTTCCCTTGCTTTTCTAGGGTTAGGGTTTGGAGAGGAAGAGAGGGAGAGATTGTATGCTCCTTGGGTGAGCTCTTGTCCTCCTAGTTGGAGTGGCTTTGTAAGCATCTTGTGAGATCAATCAATCTTGTGATGCTTGCTTGAGAGATCTTTTGTCTCCTCTTGTGTTCTTCTCTCAATTGAATGAATTTGGTGCTTCCTTGATTCAAGGGTTTATGCTTGGTCTCTTGACCCATTTTGTCTTGCTTTGGTGTGTGGGAATACTCCTAAAATCATCTAGACCATCAATCCCCACAAGCAAGTCTTGAATCAAAGTTTTTCACATTTCTAGGGTTTGTGCACTTCTTGATTAAATCCTTGAGAGATCGATTCTGTGCAGCGGATCTGAAGGATCATCGCTAGAAATAGGTCTCTAATATCATTAGGGAGGTGTGCTCGAAATTTGGTCAAGTTTCATTGGTTGAATCAAAAGTTAGATCAAATTTCGTTTTGGATTTGGGGTGGATTTTTCAGTACTGGACTGAACCGGTCTGACCGGTCTTGTAACGGCGGTCCGACCGCCCGTATATTCGATCATCATCTTGATCACGGGTCGAATCGTTGTCCACCGGTCCGACCTTGACTAGTTCTTCGGTCGGATCATTGGTTGAACGTCGGTCAGACCGCCCTTGGTAACCGGTCCGACCGCCTGTGCCCAGGTCCACCCCTTGGGGTTTAAGTCCCCACATTTTTGTCGTGTGGTTGTCGGGGTTATCGAATTCAGCACAAGGCTTCCGCTGTGTGCTTACTGATCTTCTTAGCCTTCATAGCTAAAGGAGTGAAGTTCGTGTTGAATTTGATTTAGGTGAGAAAGTTTTGAAAGCGCCTATTCACCCCCCCCCCTAGTCGCCTTTCCGGTCCTACACTCTTCTTGAACTTGTAAATTCAGTGAGCAATTACATATGCCAATCAAGACCAGAACAACAATACCAGAATAGGGAAGCTATATATACAAAAGACTAGCACATCCAATTGATGAAGCATATGCTTTTATCCAGCAATACCAGAACATGGAATATATACACAAAAATAGTAACCTGAATACCTTGGTTGGTGATCAAAAAATGCAATTTGTTTTATTTAGTACTATAATTACTACATTCTCTATGTTTGAGGCAAGAATAATAAGTTCGCTGATTTATCCAAGTTGAAGGGAGTTTTTCACTAGTTTTTTTAAAATGATATTGTTTGACACGACATATCAAATCTAGCCCCCTTCGAGATCAAAGCAACAAATAACACCGCGGACTCGATAGCAGGCAACAAGTGTCCTCGTCCACGCAGCAGGTGCACGGAGCCCCACATCCCCTCTCCTAGAGATGGGACTTCCCTCGTCCGCGCTCCTGGGAGGATTTCCCTCGTCCACTCACCACGCGAGGGGACTTCCCTCGTGCTGCTAATCAATTATGATTAAATTGACTATTACTAAAGAATTAGGACTAACTAATTATGACTAATTAATAATAACTAACTAACTACAACTAATTAGTTATGACTAAATTAACTACGATTAATTAACCACAAGTAAATTGATTTGGACTAATTAATTATGACTAATTAATTACGACCAATTAATTACAACTAATTAATTACATGAGTTAACTAATTAACCCCCACCCTGTAATTACTTAGTCGTAATTAATTAACCCCCACTGTATAATTATTTAGTCGTGTAATTAATCTCCACCGTGTATGGTGGGGACTTCCCTCATACTGCTAGTTAATTATTTAATTATATGGGTTTAATTAATCCTTAATTTAATTAGACTAGCAAGGATTAATTAAACATATGTAATTAATTAATTAACTAGCAACACAAGGGAAGTCCCTACCATGGCGTGGATGAAGATTAATTAACCTGTGGCGCGGACAAGGATTAATTAATTAAACCTGTGTAATTAATTACACGATAGGTAATTACATGACTAAATAATTACACCGTGGGGGTTAATTAATTAACCCATGTAATTAATTAGTCATAATTATTTTTCATAATTAATTAGTTGTAATTAATTGGCCATAATTATTTGTAATTAATTAGTCAAAATTAATTAGTCGTAATCAATTTAGTCATGGTTAATTAATCATAATTAATTTAGTCATAACTAATTATTCATAGTTAGTTAGACATTATTAATTAGTCCTAATTATTTAGTCATAATTAATTTAGCCGTGATTAATGAGCAGTATGAGGGAAGTCCCATTCCCTGGCGTGTGGAGGAAGGAAGTCCCCTTCGAGGAGCGCAGACAAGGGACACGTGTCGGAAGTCCCCTCTCCAGGAGAGGGGATGAGGACACATGTTAGAAATCCCCTCTCCAGGAGAGGGGACGAGGGGGTCCGTGCACCCGTGGCGCAAATGAGGACACATGTCGTCTGTCGGTGAGTCTGCGGTGCCATTTTTGGATTTGATCTCCTGAGTGGGCTAGATTTGCTATTTCGTGTATAAACAATATCATTTAAGCCAAAAACTTGTTTTACACATACAAGAGGCTATGCCCACTTGCAAATGTAGAAGTACCATATTAAAAGCCCAAAAATATACAAACCCCCAAAGAGGGGGATCTAATGCTCATATGTCGATCGGGATTGAGCTTCCCCAAATCGATCTGAACTGATCTAACGCGCAGAGAGAGATAGAGATTTGCCCACCTTGTGGGAACATGTAGCCTAGAGACCAACGATGGAGAAGCTTCTTGTCATCAACGTACATAAGCGGCGTCGAGCCGTCGAGATGATCTATCAAGGAAAGAGCACATTGTTGAGTAGAGATGGGGCCATTAGAGATAGTTACACGCGTCGAAGCCGCGTGCTCGGAGTTGAAGACGACTACCACGCGTTGCTCTCTGTTGTTGAGGCAGCGTAGAAGGTTTAGCTTGTAGGTTTCTTTGCTCTGCAATAACACTGTAACACACAACAAAACCTTTATTCCTTCCATAGGCTACAGTTCCCTCCTCGTCCCGACTCCTCTAGTGTCATCACAGGAAGAAGGGGCGGGTAGAGCCGGGCAGGCGGAGGGGCGGGCGACTAAGGTTAGGGATCGAGAGGAGGGGTGGGGTTTTATTTAGTGGCAAGGGGTGGATAATTTTCCCCCAACTTTAGAGGCAATCTCGCTGAAGCCGCGGGAAGTTGTCCCCGAGCGGCTTTCGGCTTACGCACATTGTAAACGGCTTTCGGAAAAATGATTGAGGAAAGTCCCCGCTTGGACCGGCTTCCGATTTTTCCATCAGAAAAGCTGAAGCCGTCCCAACCAGGACTTTAGGGTCTGTTTGACACGGTTGCAACTTTTCTAAAAGTGGCTTTCAGCTAGGCTGTAGAGCTGAACGACTGAGTGGAAGAGGTTTGGTGTTTGGTTGTGTGGCTTTTAGGTATGGTGGTTGCAGCTTCTGAGATGGAAAAATCTGACCGTAATTAACGATATTTAATGAAATTGACCGCAATTAATGACATTTAACGCAATAGACCGTAATTAACGATACTTAACGTAATAGACCGCAATTAACGCAAATTAACGATAATTAAGGAAATTGACAACATTTAACACAATAGACCGCACTTAACGACAATTAATGGTATTTAACGCAATAGATCACAATTAATGCAAATTAATAATAATTAAGGAAATTGACCGCAATTAACAACATTTAACGCAGTGAACCGCAATTAACGCAAATCAATGACAATTAACGAAATTGACCGCAATTAACGACATAGACGACAATTAATGACAATTAAGGAAATTGACCGCCAATAACAATGAACAATTAATACATAAATAACAGGAATAAAATAAATTAAAATAAATTAAAAAGGCCGACAGGGGTTAGGGTTAGGCATCTCAGGTGGTTCAAAACATTCTCATTTGACATCTAAGGTGCCACTTCTTCCGGAGAGGTTTGAGATGGGGGATCTGATGGCTTAGGAACCTTGACGTTTTTTGTAGCCACTTTATGCATTCGAGATATCCTTCTTCTTAAGTTCCAGATAGCAGTTTTAATCAAACCTAACAGGGCAATATGAGAATCAGTTTTATTCAACTAAAAAGCAATACAAATTATCAAATAATATTTGTCCAGATGAGAACACATCAAACACTATGTACCTACAAAGAACTGTTTAAGTTTGGCTGGTCATATTTTTGAGGTATGTGTCAAATAATAGTCACTAATTGAAAAATCATAAAATGGAGAAACAGGAATATCAAAGGATGCAACCATCTGATTACGAAGTTGTGGGCAGCAGCAAGGATTTTGTACCCTTTAATAAATATATAAAGAATTCGTATTGTCCCACCATATTCCACTTCTTTATACCTGCAACCACAAAATTGTTGCACATCTCAAAGCATTGTGTCTATACCATTTGGTAATAAAAAGCATTTATGTTCTCCACACACAACATTATATAACAAGACTACAACATGTATATAAAAGTTGCCGAGAAACATTTGTATCAACCTAATATTTAGATTTTGGCTACTGTGTATTTCATGCACCCAAACATGCAATGAGAACACACAAAAAATAGTTTATTACTTCATTACAAGAAAAAACTTAAACCCGAATCAATATCAACTCAAGGATGCTACAATCAAATTTTAGCGCTGCACAAGGTTTAGAAATAAAAATGAGAAACTTTGCGAGTCATCAAATGAGAAATCACTACCAACAGAAAAGGTAACCAGTAATTTCTAACAACGCATGGACCTCAGAAACAGAACGAGCAATACTTCACTTACCGGATAAAATGATGCTCTTTCAAGATGATCACAACAATCGAGATTCACCTTTTGCAGATTTGGGCATGAGAGTTTCAGGAATGTCATGGAACGGCAACCAGCAAGCGAGAGATTAACCAAGGAACTACTATTCAGTTCCACAATGCTCAAACTCTGAGATAAGAGGATAAAGATCAACAGAACTGAAATATAATGAAGCAACATGTCACTACTCATTTCTCTTATCTTGAAAACACACCCAAAAAAAAGGAATACATTGATTGACAGTTAGCACCAAATGATGGGAAAATTACAGTAATTTTTTAACATGATAAAAGAAAATAACACCTAATACATTTAAATAACAATTTTTCTCTCTAAATACATAAAGAGTTCTGGCACAGAGGGATAGTCAGAATCATTATCCTATGCTATTGTACGTGTTGACTGTTAATGGTAGGAGGGTGCACGTGTCATACCTCACAGTTATCAAGAATCAATGATCTGAGCATAGGGTAACCACCTCCATCGCTGAAAACTTCACAAATTGCATTTGTTAATGATTCGCAGTCACTAAGATCCACATCAATCAAATTGTGGCATTGCAATGACAAACTACATAGGCTCTCTTGTTTTTGTAGCACCAATTATCTGCAGACAGTCACAAATTCAGCACATGGTAATGTTAAAAAATGTCCACATAAACCGATAAACATAATAACAAAATTTAGCCCTTCACCAAACATAGGAGCTAACTTGAACAGCATTCGATGTTATGCTAACACGATGAAGTGCTGAACATCTGGAAACTTTAATGTAAGAAAGCACATGACTTCGCAAATTCAAATCAGCAAACCTAACAAGGCAGGTAAGACATGTCTAGTTTAGATGATGGAATACTTTTGCTGGTCTTGTTTTATATGCTAACCTACAAATGCAGCAATATATACTGGATGCTACAAGCAATCAATTCAATATTGTTCCACCTTCATTTGTAGAATACAATTACATACACTACCCCCTCTGATCAATGATCACTCTTCAGCAATAACCTAAAAGTATTTAGATTTAAGGCATCTGTCTTTTACCTCTAAAAGCTAAAAAATATCACATAATTTACAAAATTCCCCAACATTCATGACCCCAAAGGCAGCAATTGTAATTGTGGCCAAAATAACATGACACAACGCTACGAATCCTACCCGAATAACCATTAAAAAAAATCCTACATGAAGAAACAAAAAAAATTGAATAGATTTCGTAGAATAGTTAGACATCAAATAGAGAAAAAGGCCTAAACCCTTACTGAAGTGGAAGCGGTGCCTGAGGCGGCGGACTGCTTGGCAGCAAAGAACTCCCCGAACTCACACTTGACGTCGACAGCCTTCCTCTTGTCCTCGCGCCTAGCGGTCTACGAGCGGTTGCGCTAGGGGAGGGAGGAGTAGGGCGGCGGTGCCGGTGGAGGGAGGAGGAGGCGACGGGCTACGGAAGAGGCAATGTGGGCAGGTTGGAGGAGATAGGTGTTGCGGGCCTCCGTGCTCGTCGGGTCAAAGTCGGAGGAGGGAGGTGGCCGCTCGTCGGGTTAGAGCCGGAGGAGGATGGCCCGGATCCGGTGGGAGCATGCAGATCTGGTGGGTGGCGGCGCGGCCGGGCGCTATGGGGTCGAAGGTGACACGTAGATCCGGTCGGAGCGGCGCAATTGGGAGGAGAAGGGGAGCGGGGTGGCGTCGCTCGGGGGAGGAGGAGAAGGGGAGGACGCCGCGCGCGGGGAGGAGGAGGAGGGAGGACGGGCCGGGGCGGCGGTGCGGGAGAGAGGAGGGAGGAGGCGGGGTGGGTGGCGCTAGGGTTAGGATTCACAGGGAGGCCGGGGAAGGGTTTTTGCTCCGTAGTAAAAATGGGTAAATAACCCACAAATGGAAGGGTAAAGTCAAAAGAAGGTGATAGAAAGCAGCGTGAAGCTACCCTACAATGGCTTCTCGCTTTCAGCTTTTTCATACAATGTGGCTTCCTTTGGGGTCATGAATGTTGGGGCCTTCTCACGCTGGTGCTTACCTCGGTCAACCTGGGCCTTTGGTCAGGAGGGGTTACACACGCACGCCTGTAACTTCACGTTCATGTTCTCGCCTTCTTCCCTCGTAAATAAATAAATAGAATGTTTTCGCCTTCTGGGCAAGGCTTGGCGGCGTCGAAGATGCAGGAGCAAACATTCACACCGGACATTTTTAGCTAAGAATGATATTTGCCCATTGCAAAACCCATTAGTTACAGACATCAACTTGTGTTGGGTGTTCCCCACTAGACGTTTTTGTATTGGCAGTGTATAACCAGGCAATATAAATGGCTGAGCACAAGTCAAGAATGGCTGAGAAGACAATGCGACGGTATTCTCCCAAAAACTTTCATTTCCTGAGAGCAAGACGGAGGAGGTGGTCGATTGACTAGCTAGATACGTACGTCCACCACTTGTAAAGGCCAAACCCGTAGATCGTCGTGAGCATAGCCATCCTGAGTGGATATGGCTTAAATCTGCCGAAAGAGGACAACAGAAAATTCAGTCTTTATGTTAAAACTTAAAAGGCACAGTAAGAGCAGCTGAACTAGGACTGTCTGTTTAAGTTTCTAGTAGCATATTAAAGCTTCTGAGTTCTGACAGAGGAATGAGTATAGTGAAAATAGCCAAGTTGAAGAACGGTATTTAACAATGCACAATTACACATTCGCCATTACGTTTGCAATACCTCATACTTCAACAAAGAAACATTCTTTTTTCATGAGACCTAGATTGTGTGCAATTCAAATAGATATCATGGTGTTAACGCCTATTTATTATTCAATCAACTCAATGACTAGAGATTCATAGTTCGCTTGTTAGCACTTAGCAGTTGTCTTGGCGATGTGTGGAATTATTGCCCACAACTATTTCCATAGAGATTAGGCCAAATCATTTGCAAAAACTCTGCGAAAGCTCAACAACCATGTGATATAGTAAAATTCTAGAGTAGAACAATTGTAGAGCCAACCCATGCTGAAACTTCGACAAATTTCCATGAGCTAAATCACATCATAGAACAGATACAATCTTGACAGGCTATCCGCTATCATCAAATTCTAATGAGCTTCAAGGCACTATGGGGTGCTATACTATATGGATAAACCAGACCTATTGTTTCTGCTGAAAGCAAAACTTTTGAAACAAAATCGCCGCAAATACAATCTGTCAAACCAAAGGTTAAGGAGATGTTTATTGTCTATTGCAAGTGTTGTTTGCCATGTGTGGTTTTTGTCAACAACAAAACACTTAGTAGAACAAAACACTTCAGAACACTTTGTTCGTTTCCCGTGGCACTAAAGGTTAGGGCAGGTTTGGCCTTTACATCAGTGCATGCTAACTAAAAACCACAACCAACTTATGTTAACAACTGGGCAGTAATGATTCATTTTGTTAGTCACGTTTGAGATGTTGAAAGATAGGATTAGGACATAAAGCAGAATGACTCCAGTGACATTAGCCTTGGACCGAAATTAGAACACCCAAACTCAGAATCCGCATCGCACAATTCTTATTCCCTCATTTTTCCTTCGACACTAACACAACAATGATGTAAGACCATGCAGGTTTGAATGAGACAAAAATATGGAATCAAAATAACAAACTAAACTAATCTATCAACAAAAACAATCCAGTGAATTCAGCATGTACTCATTCAGATAAAACTCTTTGAAAAGAAAACTGTGGCAAGGAATGAGTCATCTGGGATCTGTCAATAAGGTGAACTAATTCAAATTACAGTTTATGTTAATACTTAATTCTAGTTAAATTAGGACTTGTGTTGTCTTTTGCTCCATGCCCCTAACACCAGGGCCCGGCTCACCAGCACCACCACGGAACCCACATGTTATTCAGTCTTTCATTTCACCTTTTTTATTCAGTCAAAGAAATCCTCAGATAGCCTAGGACAACTCTAGACAAGCCCCATTTTCCCTTCAAGAAACTGATTTATTCCACCTATGTAAATTTTACGATGGCAAACTAATAACCAAACCTGTAGAAGTGTATACATACAGGCAAATCGTCCTGAAAGGTTAAACCAAATCCAGTATTCAAAGCAACAACAACTCAACTGTTGTGCTAAGCACCAAGGACTCCTCCATTACTCAAATTTAGACTTCTAAAACTCAACCGTAAACCAACCTCCAGCTGCCCTACAGAACAAAGTGGAGTAATAAGCCAGAGAGCCTTTGCCATGGATAGCAGTATTAAAAGCTGCAGGACCACCCACCACTCTACCAGCTGCCCTATAATTCTGCAACTAAACTAGTTAAGACCTGCCAGTCCCTATCGGAAATGGCGTTGCTACTGGGAGACAGTATTTCTGCAGAGCATTCAGCAAAATTTATTTCCTTTCTTTCCCCGATCACACACTGAATCCTCTGCACCCAGCAATTGTTGTGAATTTCGGATCAATGGATCACGCGTTAACGTGATGATCTTCTAATTTCTAAACCATACAAAGATCAAAAGGCACTCGATCACCTGTCACATCGAATCCACTCAGATCAAGAACACATCTGACCAATCCAGTAGAATAAGAAAAGACGAAAAATGGCAAACCATTGTTCAGGAAGCCGCCACGACACTAGAGCTCCCGAGAAGAGCTCTGTAAACTCAATTTAATACGGTTATTCTTTTTGACCTAATAGTTTAGATTTATTAGAATTTAGTTAAACTATACTCGGTAGTACGAGTAATATAATTTCTCAGGTGGCACATCACGTGACATAAAGTAATATTTTCAACTAAAAAAATCCGCGATACTCTTATGACAAAATTATAAATACAAATAAGTTAAATTTAATTTATACTATAAAATTTCTTCCCAAGGAAGGAGTAACATTTGAAACTTCCTCCGAGGGAACACCAAAACTACAAGCTACATCACAAAGGTTGAGCCCTGAAAAGGGCGTAAACTTTGTCGTTCTCCCGTGCCCCAAACCCAATTCCACCACCACTAACAACAACGCACCAAAATTTTACCTCTAAATTCGAAACAGCCATAAAAAAACGTACCCAAAAAAGGCAATATTTACCCCTCAGGTACCCATAAATCAAGCAGATTCGCCTCAAGAAATGTCAAAACGCAGCGATCTCCGCCGCCGCCCGAGCCCCCAAGAACGCCAATTCCACGCAGACCAAAGCGCAAGATCAAACAACAGGGGAGAGAGGCAGGAGGCTTACTTCCAAACGTCGTGCTCGCGCTCTGCGGCGGCGGCGGCGGCCGTGCGGCGGGAGGCGGGCATGGGGGTGAGCCACTGGGAGAAGTCGCGGTCGAAGAACTCCCAGTCGGGGAGGAGCACGCCAGCTATGGCCAGTATTCCGAACCCGTACGTGGCCGCCGCCTTCCGCACAGACGCGGTCGCCACCCCCGTCACCACCACGGCCGCTGCCAGCGCCACGAGGCTCCGCCGCAGCAGCTCGTCCCTCCCCATGCTGCCCGCGCCCGTGCCCCCCACCAGCCTCCCTCCTCGAAGCTTCTTCCCCCGCTCGGCGAGGCGGGACGAGAAAGCGCGTGCCCCTGCGCCTCGCGCCTCCTTCCCTTCGTTTCCTCGTGTGTAATTTGCTTTCGCCTCGCTGCTGCTTCCTTCGGCTTCCTTCGTCTGGCTAGGCCAGACATGGACTCGGTCTTTTTTATGGCGTGGGTTCAATGGCCTGTTGATCCGACAGGTGGGCCCGATCAGCTGATCAGCCAGCCACCCAGGGTCAGGAGTTAATGAAGTTGCTAACCCCACGAGTTAAGCTGCCTGGTTGCCAGAAAGCCAAACGTAAATTGTTTATTGTATATTTCCAGAGACTTCCACACTTGTATTTTATTTATTTCAGCTTTTGACATTGTGATTTTTAGATCGGGTTGGTCGACAACTGCCAACTACAATTGTTTGACCTATAAATGTGCGTTTAGTACTGCAAAAGAAAATTAAATGTTCCATTATTTTTCCAAAGTACTGAAATTGTTGGGTTTTTTTTTGCTAATGTGCTGAATATTTTTACTTCTCAGTTGGATTTATTGATATGTTTTTTTTTCTTGTTTTAACTGCAATCTGTGGTATGTGTGACTATAGGGTAGAATCAACATAATTGGATTCTCTAATATAAACAAAAAGCTGGATAATCAATGAAGAAAACTGGTTGATCTAACTGAAGCATGGTGGACCCAGTTGCCAAAATGGAAAGAGAGACCACATCATTAGTGCTTAATCCCATTCCCTGATTTGCAAAAGGGTTTGTTTGCTGGTGTCAAGTATCATTGACATTCCTCCCATTAATTGGCACGATCGAATGAATTTAAGAACGTGTAGACTAGTTTTCACAAGAAAGAAAGAAAATGTGTTCCAACATGGCTGACTTGGTACGAAACATAGTGCTACATCAGACTATACAGTGACTAAAAACTCCTCCTATAGCCCTGTCTACAGTAGTCGAGTTTGAATGGAAGACTGATGATCAGGTTGCTCCTGTTTCTCAAGATTTGATAAATGGCCATGCAACAAGACACCAAAATTGTCCCAGCTACACACTTCACGTGGACACAGGACTCCAATCAACACTCAAAATGGAAATGGAATCTCTTTATGGAAGGTTTTAATGCGGAGAATCTACAGTATATAGTATTAGAAAATGATCTCTACTATTTGATAAAAAAAAAAGATTTAAATCAACCTCAGAGGATCCAGATCCCACTCCAAAACATGTTTCCCTCCGAAAGAATTTAGTTGAGCTGAAACCAAACTTCTTACCCTTGACTAATCACATACTACCCAATGAGACCGGACCAGGTCCCTACTGCACCAATAATGGCGGATAGGAAAACCGAGACCCAGTACTTGCACCCTATGCCATGTGGGGTCGGAGGTCAGCTAGTCCACTGAACCGCCCCTACGCAGCCTATGCCACGTGGGCCCGTGTACAACAAACCCACGTGGCGGGTTCCTAGTGGATGGAGGGTTATTTTTTCCCCTTTTCCCCAGCTTCTCTCGCCGTTGGGGAGGCAGGTGCAAAGGGATCTCGTTCGATCGGGCGGGAAGTAGATGGCGGGTGGGGCCCAGGACTGGTGAGGAATATAAGGCTAGGCTCGGCCGCTCGCTCGAGGGGTGGGGCTTCGTGCACGGCTCCGTTTCTTACCCGCCGCCACACACGCCTAGCCACCGGCCGCCATGGACCCCGCTGCCCGGTACCGTCATGTGTGTCTCTATCCGCCTGTGTGTGACGAATCATGCAAAGATTTTGCAGGGAATGCGATTTGCGTGTTCCTTGGGACAACGCAGCAAATTTCATCAATCCAAGCGTATCTTAAACCCACATAACCACCCAAATCATCCTCAACTTTATAAATGCCTCAGACCTTCTTACCAATTTCCAAAAAACACGATGTTTCTAATTAGTTGTGATCACATAGACTTAAACTCGATCCTGCAAGATCTCCCGGCAATCCGGTCGTCCTTCCCGATCAAATAACTCGGATTATCACTTACATACAAAAGACTTCGCAGGGTGGACTATCAGCCTCTTCTTGACAAAGTGGGAGGCAGGTTAGATGGTTGGCAAGAGCGTTTACTGACCCCAGCAGGGTGGGCCACCCTAGTTAAACCTATACTCACCTCGATTCCAATCTATTACCTCACAGTTTTTAAAACTCCCAAGACGGTGTTCCATGCCCTAGATCGAACTCAACGTCGCTTCCTTGGGGCGGTCATGAAAACATTTTAGGGCGCAAGTGCAAAGTCAATTGGGACAAAAGTGTGTCTCCCAACTCAACTTGATGGTCTAGGTGTCCTCAGCCTTCCAAAATTCTCCATAGCTTTAAGATTTCGTTGGCTATAGCAGAATTGGAAGGGCCCGTCCAAACCTTGGGTTGGAATGGAAACACCCTGCAATGTAAGGACCGAAGCCTTTTGCGGCAAAGAACTGGATCTCCTTGGGGATGGTAAAAACAAATTTAAATTACTCGTACTTACCGTTGAATGGAGAGGCACCCAAAGATATAGCCCTTAATATCTTCGAAATCTCCAAAAGGATAAATCGGACAGTGGCTTCTGCCTTACTGGACGAACAATAGGTGCAGGACATAAATATCCTGAGGGGACTGTCAGTCCGCCACATCCAACAATTTGTGACACTTTGGACCAAAACCAGCTAAATCTGCCTACGCATTACAATTCCTGGCTCAACTGTGACATACTTCAAAACACTGTTGGAAAACACACATCCCCCAAGTGCAAATTTTTCACACGGCTGGCTATACAAAATAAGCTTTGGACCTCAGATAGACTGCAAAGCATGAGGGTGGCCAAACCAACATTTTTGCCCCCTTTGCAGACACCCCGGAATCGGCCTTTCATTTTTCGTCAAATGTCGTTTCTCTACAAGAATTTGGAAGCACATGGCGACTGGCTTGGATATGGGAGTTTGCAGCCATCCATCTAGCCGCCCAATACGAACATCCTGGTTTGGTGGTTGAATGCAGCACAGAGGAAAGGCTCCTCCAAGAAGGCCACGACCACAATCCTGCTCCTAATTATATGGGAGATTTGGAAGGAACGAAATGCAATAAACTTTAAGAAGAGCGTCACCGCCCCACAGGAACTCATAGCGAAGATCAAAGAGGAGGGTAGAACTTGATCCCTAGCGAGGGCAAGTGCATGGAGCCTTTCAACCCTTTGTAATTACAACCTTTTTTTCCTTAAAATATGTACCCGCCGCTTCGACTGCGGCCTTTCTTTATCCCACCAGTTAATTCAAAAAAAAATGTCGAACTATCATGTGGGCCCACGGGCAGATAGATAGGCGAGTGCGCTGGTTCCTTCGAACCATACACGATTATGTCACCACGAACTACTTCTAGTAGTATAGTACTTTTGGATATCAATATAGTCTTTAATACCTCACTTTAACTATTATTTTTCATATGATTATATTAGTAAAAAATATATAATTATTATATTATAAAAAATTATAATAACAAATCTAATGATAATATTTACTCATGACCAATTTAAGTGGTTTTTTATATATACTACTCAACGTTAGATAAATTTAACTGTTACTTCAACCTCGGAACTGTGTGGCACTGTTTGGAGGTGGCATGTCAGAGAAGGAAATTGGCCCATGGCATAATGGATGTTTTATCTTTAATTTCCCTTCAATGAACGTGCACCCATTTGGGTTGCATTTAGTAGGGGCCGTTGAAGATTTGATGACTGTTAGGGGACAAAAATAACTATTCTCGCTGGGCCTTGGTAGCAAATGCCTGCATGTGGGGCGGTACATCAAAACATCTTTGAGCTCAAACTTCAAGAATTAAGGCCCGAACGCAAGAATTTTACGGGAATTTCAAAATACCCTTGTTCCAAATAGGGCTCTGCTTGGAAATTCCAAAAAGAAATTTTACAAGAATTTCGTAGAAAAGAGTTTAATTCCTAAGTGTTTAGGAAAAATTATCGCATTTCAAACGGACCCTAACGTATCATACATAAGAAAAACTAATAAAAACAAAAGTTCACGTGTAACTACTAGTAGCGGCCCGATTAGCTGATTTTCATTCCTAGTACTAATTCGGTAGAGTTATTATTCTAACGCTTGAACACTTCTATATGTGAAAATTTCGTAGCTGCCATTTGTAGTAGGCAAAGCAACGCCATGTTCAGTTACCTTACATGAGAAAGGGGGCTCTGCATGACTGCATCATCACTTCAGTTAATGTAGTGTAGAGCACCCCTTGGCTAGAGGAAATTTGTACAGGTTGATCCCATGTGGGAATTACCCCAATACCGTCCATCATGTCTCGATGTTTGTGAGATCACTATGTGCCGGTGAAGAGGACAATCCCATGTGAGGATCGACCCCATACAACTCTTACCTCGGAGGGTTCGGATCCTAGAAGTTTACTATCGGATACAGATCCTCTTTATTACAGTAGAAGTTTACTGTATAAATAGTATTTTATAAAATAAAAAAAAAAAAATCTTTACCATAGTATTGTATCAGAATTTTGTAGCATCGGTGGATAAAGCACCGCTGCAAAACACTATAGCAAACACACCGTCCCTATTGCTCCGTGACTTGCAATAACACCGGCAAACCCTACATGTTTTTTCAAGGATTTCTACTGCAGAAGAGGAGGCGAGAAACGCTACGGGGTGGCTTCAACTTCAAAGGAGTACCCAGAGCGAAAGAAGCATCAGGAGGTGTTGCAGATGGCGACTTCCAGGAACTCGACGCTGTCCACTAATGGAAGGGCAGCTGCATCTTTAATCTAAGAAAGGCTCACATTATATATACTAGCACTAAACTAGTAATTATCGCATTGACTTGTACGACGCAATATGGCGTCCAAATGATCATCTAATGCTTCCTTTTCTATGTCGTCATAAACTCAATTGGTCATTCAGCAATAAATAATCGCGCCTACGGAATTCGGAAGTGCTCACAGTTATCTATCATGTCAAAGTGTGGTTTCATAGCATGGTTTGATCCCATCTAGTGCTCCATCAAATTAACTGCGATTTGTCAAAACCAACACAAACTCAGTGATGGTGGAAAATAATCTTCTCCTGTTGAGTTTTATGGTTTTAAAAAGCCTAGAGTTTCACAGGGAAGTTCCTGATTCCTGAATTACCTGACATGAAAACTCTGAACTGTACTATATATGTCAATATGTGTAGAATGTACTGTGTGTTCCTCAAATACTAACTGCATATTTCTAGGCATGAGCTCACTTCACTTGAGTATAGTGCAACAGAAATAATTGTGCAACATATAACTTTTGCAAGTAGCATACTTCTGAAGGTATATTATCTGTGTAAACTTACAAACTTTTTGGTGCCTTGTTCTTCCAAAACAATACTTCCCAACTGTATCCAAATTAATATTAATAGCCGTCAGTACAGCTATATTGAACTATCTATTGTGGAAATATTTGGCTAAAAGCACAAAAGCAATACAAGTGAATGAAATATCTGCTTAAATATCAGAACAATGCAAGTAGTGTGGCGTATATACCTATAGTGGGACTGTTTGTACCATCGACCAGCAAATTGCTATCAGAATTATTGCAATTGACATCTCAGCTAAGTTGTTATTGCAAGTTTAACTGTATTTGAAAAGGCAACACCTATCATATCACAACAGTGAGCATGTTAGTTGATAAAGACAACCGAATGAGGAAATGAGATGAGCAAGCCATAGCAACTGCCCAAAGAATGAACGTGCAACCGTTGCGAGTAAAACACATGAGTTGACAACAATACTTGGATATAGAAAACAGCTGTAAAACTTTAGATGCTCCTATCCATATGATCTCAACACGCGTGCAATTTCCAGACTCGATAGAGTTGTATTGGATGCATAGTTCAGATATGCATGTGTGCCGCACAGGTACATCAACACTGTATTCTCAGAGAGTTGGATGATGAGATCCATGCAGATGCAGACTAATCCTATATGAAGGAATTCTTGGATGGGTCTACTGAAAAATTCTGCATTAAATCCTCAAAATTCCCCCCTCATCCAAACACCCCCTTATTGGTAAGTTTAAAACAAACCATAAGCAAATTTCCACTTGGGCTATATGATGATTCATCGCAAGTCTCAACACGAACACCAAACACACTCCTAAGTACCAATGTTCTCACGCATCAGCGAGAGTAAAGTTGCACATTAAGCATCAAGTTAAACAAAGAAAAAGCCATTTCAAAATTTCAATCCCTAAAGCCTAATAACAACAGTTTGCGTATAACATCTTAGCAACTGCTTCCAACACACTGACCTCTCTCATCTACAAGCAAACAACGACGTTTGGCACAAAATTGCTCAACCAAAAAGCAATCTCCTCACTATAGAACACCGAATTAGACCTAATAACAAACGATTATCTATTTGTCACAACCCATCAAAACCAACCCGGAGGGGCAAATTTGTAGTAAATGAGATTATACGCGGGCAAACCGTCACTAGTAGTATTTATCAAATTATAACCTCGCGATCCACATATCATACTTGACACTTGACACAGCCAATCTTAGAAGTCTAAGCCCTGGAACCCCATGCTACGAGCAGGTAAGTAAGTAAGGCAGCTGGTGTGACTGGCGGGTCAGACCCGCACCTCGTCCTCGTGGAGGAGCATGTTGGGGATGCCCTTGGAGATGGGGAAGCAGCGGGCGCTCTCGGGGCAGACGAGGGTGCCCTCCTCGACGTGGATCTCGAGGAGCGCGCGGTGGAGGCGGCGGAGCGGGCTGCCCTCGACGTCGGCGGCGCCCTCGGCGAGGAGCTCAGCCTCGGTGGGCGGCGCCTCCTCGAGGAGCTCGGGGAGGCCGATGGCGCGGGTGGCGGCGACGAGCGCGGGCCAGTCGAGCTTGGGGAGGATGCCGCGGAGGAAGTCGGCGTTGAGCTCCACCTCCTTAGTCGACCACTTCACCACCTCCAGCGTCAGCGGGTAGCCGTTGCTCACGCCCCTCACGTTCGACGACAGCATGTTGTGCGTCAGGAGCCTCATCTCGAACTCTTTCTCCTCTTCTCTCGCGGTCACGGGCTTACCTTGGTTGGTCTCGTCTCGTGCGGCGGCTGTGGCTGCAAAACCCTAGCGGCGGGGCGGAGTGGTGGATTGGTGGATTGGAAGGAACCGGAAGGGGGAAGGGAAGGTTTTGGGCTAGTTGCTTTGAGAGTCGTGCTCTACGGTCGAGGAGGACTTTTGACGTGTCTCGTCGTTTGAAAGCGCAAGCAAAAGAATACGTTAGCGAAAAAGCGAAGCGAACAGGTAGCAGTTCTTTGTTGAGTTTGTTCTAAGCCAGGCCATGTCTCAAGGCCTAGAAGGCTCGAACAATTAAGGAAAAAATGACGGTTCCAACTTCCATGAGATGCTACGCATAGGCGCATAGAAACAATATCCAATATCTGGTAATCTCATTGGCCCTTCGTACTATACGGTTTGACCATAATTATAAGCCTAGCTCCTAGCGATAGGGAGCACAACGGTACAAAGAACTCCCTTTGAATTGGCGATAGGTCACTGTTGTCAATTCAAATGGCGGTAAGGATCCTCTACACTGACTATTTCAGATAAATCATAATTTCTACTGACTATTTTTTAGCACATTTTTTGTTGATAAATCACAATAACACAAATGACATTACATAACATTCATCACAACATCATAATATATTTTGTCGATAAATCACAACGACATCGCATAATATTCAGCGCAATGTCATCACATACTTTGTGAACAAATCACACTGATATTACATAACATTTAGCACAACGTCATAACATCTAGTTTTTGATAAATCAAAGTGATATTACAAAAGCATTGGGCATCACATATTTCAACAGGACGAACCTTTCTCATGGCAACGACCTCAACGTCCACAATGTGGATCGCCTCGAGTGGGCGATCTAATGAGGTCCCTGTGGTGACGTCCAAACTGCCGATGTTTTCTTCGTCATGTGGATTTCTCGTAGAGCATTTCTTGAATATGTGCCCAGACTCCGTGAAAATAGAGCACTTATTCGTACGACGTCCGGCTTCTACTTCGTCCATAACGTTCCTGATGCGCCATACCTACCGTCGGCCAACCTTTCCCTTCAACTTACCAATGTTCGCGGCCTAGATAAGTTGCTTTCAGGTTGGATGGCTAGTGAAATGGCAAATCATGGTGTAACCATACATCTCTGCCCTCTAGGTTTGCATTACCTCCTCCTTGTTGAAATAGTCAGAGAGGTACTGGCCGGGATACTACGCTATCATCGAACATACGACCATGACATGAGAGCAGGGCCTATGCAGAAGAATGGTTTGTTGCAAGTGCATACGCAATTAGCGCGGCACAGCGTGCACTTGTGGGTGATACTCTCACGGTTCGCCCCGCAGCGTCCTTTATCCCTGTATACTATCTCAAAGCGAACCTTCCTTGTACCCATCTTGAATGCCCAGTGCATCTCACCCTTCTTGCTCTTCTCCTCCACGTACTTCGTGATCATGACAGAGTATAGCACTCTGTCATTTGACATGACGAGCGATACGTTATTGCTTCTGCCAACAAAGTAATTTGTGGTATCACGGAGAATGATCTCCACAATACAAACCAAAGGGAGGCACCTTGCGCCTCACATGACCCAGTTGTACACCTCGGCTAGATTGGTTGTCATGACACCATATCGAGTACCACCCTTGTCATGTAGCAGCGATCACTTCTTCTTAGACTCGTGCTTAATCCAGTCCGATGAGCATTTCACTTGTGCCCCCGTCTTCCTTGCCACATTAAGACCATATGTGGGTAGCTGTGGCAATACTTTGGGAGCCTGGTCAGCGATTGGGGTGGCCTTTTTCGCTGCCTCCCTTCTGTTCGTCTGGATCCGCTCATCCAGAATCTTCCAAAGTGCTTCAAACTTTCGCTGCTGATTCTGGTTGCATAGCCGCTTGAACAGGTTCATCAAGTTCTTGTTGTGCAATTGCTTGTAGAAGTTTGTATCCAAGTGCCTCCAGTACCACCTGCTCTGTAGATCCGCCCATAAAAGTGGTTCATTCTCTCCTTGTTGTAGCTGAGATATTGCACTCAGCAGACCCGCATGCCGATCATGTATGACGCATATGTTTGAACGGCCTTATATAGCAGAAATCCTCAAATTCCTCACGAACCACAACCAGTTGTCTGTATTCTCACTTTCAACGAAAGCGAATGCCACGATAAGAACTTGATTGTTCCTGTCCGTCGCTATTGCAGTTAGTATCTAGCCATTGTACTTTCCAGTCAAGAATGTGCCATCCACGCACCAGATTAGACGGCAGTGTTAGAATGCATTGATGCATGGACTAAAGGCGAAGAATGTTCGCTTCAGTATCCTCTTTATTGGCCCACTTTGAATGCGTGGAATCTTGAATGTCAACATGAGTGTTGGGGTTCCTGTTTTATATGACTCGGAGTAGCATGGGGAGGTTGTGATAGAAGTCCTCGAACGTACCGAACCTTATTTCCGATGGTTTCTGTTTGCCCTCTACGCCTTGGCATAGTTGACTGTGTATTGGAACCTTGCCTCAATCGCCCTAATGATAGATCGTGGTTCAAAATATAGATTATCCACAATCTCACTGTACATGAGGTTCACGATGAAGCATGATGACAGGTTCACGATGAAGCATGATGATAGGTTCCTACGAGACTGCACTGACTCAGCGATGACACGTGTGTGAGGGACTACTATAGAGCATTTCCAGTAGGTATCCCACTTAGGCTGAAATGCATGCACTCGTCAAGGGTATCCCTCTATGTCGCATTTCACGTCGTAACATCTAGGGTTAGATTTGACAACTGTGAATGTACGTCACACCAACAAGGCCTAGAATTTGATCACCTCCTGCACGATCTCCTTGCATTTGTACATAACTTCTTTGCTAACCTCGCTCTGGTCGTACTCCCATGGCACACGAGAGTCTTCGTTAGCGACGAGATTGTCGAACTGGTATGTGTTCCACTCGGATGGAACCGTCTGCTGGTCCACATCATCATCGTCGTAGGATCCTTCATCTTCTGACAATGCTATGTGGTCCCAGTTTTCGAGATCCATCCTTTGCACTAGGGGTTCCAGCTCCTCACCCTCGTCAACAAGCCCACTAGCTTACTTGATTAAAGGAACTCCTTCCATAGGGTCTTCATCGACAGGATCAACCACTCCCGAACCTTCGACCATTGTGTGCACCGCGCTGTGGCTGGAGTCCCTGACTTTTTTTTCAGCACCACCACCTCTTTCTTGTTCAGCCACGAATGCAGGAGTGGGCTTGGCATATGCCTGGGCCAGAATGACCAAATCTCACCCTTCCTCCCTCGCTACGCGTACATATAACTGTCATGATCTTGTTCCTTTGAGCTGAACTAACCCCCCAATATGTGCTCTGTATTGGTCGGGGGACAAGGCAACTCAATCTCATATCATACACAGCATGGTTCAAATCGAATGTGTGGAACAACCACCACATCACAGTGCGCCATGTAAGCTGCTCTGATCTTGTTAGGGGCACGGTCACCGATTGGAAATAACACAAATCAATCCCCTTGTGACCCTCAAGAATAGTCCTCTGACCGTAGTAAATTTTGAAATTAGTGATGTCCGACATATTTAACGTACTGCACTGTAAACAAGATTTTCACAATTAACCGCATATCTAAAACTAAACTACCCATCGAAAAGGATTATGTACAACATATTGCACTACGTAATCATATATCTAAAACTATGTAATACATTCTATTAAAAAAATTACCTTAAAGGTGGACGACCGAACGGGTAGCGCTACGTTAGCTTCTCTACTCCTCTCCTTTCTTTCTCTTTTTTCAAATAAAAGTGAGTTTTACCCGAATTTTAAAGTTTCAATGGTCTTTTATAAGAGAGGTTGTGTCGCCATTTGGAATGACGACAAAGACTTGCAAGATCTCTATCGCCATTTCGAATATCGGTTTTCCAAATTTTAAAATTAAAAAAATTAAGAATCATTTTCGCTATTTAAATTAGCGACAAGGACATATCGTCAATTCAACTGGCGACAAGGACATATCGTCAATTCAACTGGCGACAGAGAACTCTGAGTACTGCTGAACCCCTTGTCGCCAATTGAAATGACGACAGAAACTTAGTTTTGTAAAAATAAAATCAACTATTTATTTTTTAAAGAATCTTTTAAATTAATATTATTTCAAAAAAAATCCACATGACCACGGTAAACACCACTGTAAACAGTATATTTCGAGTGCTTGAAGAATATTCTGCAGTAGTACGGTAACATGTAGAACATTTATTGTAGTGATTTTACTATAATTATTGGTATAGACATTTGTTTTTTTACTAGACGATGAATATCGATTTCTAATGTCATGCACTAGATCATCTGATTGAGACCTTTGATGCAGAGTCGAAGATCCATTTCCGTACACGAGCGTTTCAACCATGTAACCCAACGGTGAGCTCACGCATGGCCAAGCTACAAGATGCAGGAAGGTAATAGTAGTAGAACTATAGAGGTTCCATGGTATTAGCTATATAGAGTCAAACGGTGAGAGGACCGAGTGAACATCTAGCACGAGAATTTACAACTAGTCTGGTAACGAACATGTCACACCCTAACTGGTCTAGGAAACCTCCTCAATGTCACAAAATAGTGGACATTGGTGTGTCCTCATTCCCGCAGAAGTCCTCCAGTTCAGCCATGAAGTCGCCCCCATCGGCGCCAGCTGCGTCGCTTAGCAGCCTATCCTGTATCGCCTGTCCAAAACCACCAAAATATAAATCCCAGTTAGATCACTTTCTATTTGTCAAGCTCTTGAAGAGGCTAACTCTATAGAACACACTTAACAGAGTTCTGTGCAGAATATCTTGGGATGGGCAGATCAGTGCTTAAGCTAAGTACAATCAATAAGAAGGAAGAGTTGAGATGCTAATTATATGATGGAGAAAAGGGAGTGTACCTTGGACTCCTGCAGTTCTGTAACACAGGTTTGCAGCCTATGGTATTGTTCTCTTGCTTCTGGATATTGAGTCATTGATTTGACACGAGCAAGCGCTCTTTCTAGCCTGCCTTCAGCCTGCTTCCTGCCGTCCTTCAAGAAATCGTATTCATCCTCATCCTTTGCAGGTTGGATCTGCGATGGACCTTCAAGTTGTTTCTCAGGTTGGAAACCACGCAAGCCCCTCCCCTTTCTTCTCCACCTCAGTATAACTTTCTCCACAATCCCTACTGACCAGACTATCTTCCGATAGTTTTTCCTCACTTGATGTCCTCTTACATGGGCCTAGTGAACAATAAAAGTATAATTCCGTTAGAGAGATAAACATAAACAGAAGATGGCATTTTTATAGTAGTGGTTGACAAACTAATATAAATGGAATTACTCTACCATCAAGAAACGGTCACGTCTGCAACTCAAAAGAATCAACACCATGACAAGGGTTGACATCATTCCCAAAAGGAGACATGGTCCTCAATTTAGTACTACCACAACACTTGGCCTTATGCTACCTTTTCACTCGTCTAAAACTAGATTGAAGTAACAAACTCGCTTCAGCATTGAAGTAGTGGAGTTTGGAATGATCACAAAAAAAGGTTCATTTTTTTTTCAAATAACAAGAGAGTACTGATCCGACAAAAAATGTCTGAAGTCTGAACCACACAAAACTGTTATTTTTTAATTATTTAAACACAGATTAGTCCATAGTATAAAGAATGCATAGTTCCATGAAATCACTTCAGCTCGTCTGTAGCTTAGAAACTTTGAATATTCACTCCAAGTAAAAACACCTAAGCAGAGAGTATTAATTGTCCTATCATCAAATCAAACAAATGAAGCTACGCGCAATCTGAAGCATTGTGTGGTTATATGAGAGTTCAGCGGGTAAAATAACAAGAATCAGTATAGTAGACTAGCACAGAGATACCTGTAGCTTGACGATTTTCTGTCGAATAATCATAAACTCCTTTCTTCCTTTCCATCCTCTGAACTTATTTTGGATACGAACCGCAGCAGAATGCAAAGGCACATCATTCTGTCCAGGTTTGGCATTTCTCAGAGAAACAAGTGAAAGCGTGTGTTCATCCGATAATCCACAATCATCATCTCCATATTCAACCACCTTCTTTCTGTGGAATGACTCCACCCTGAAAGCTTGAAATATTCTAGCTGCAGCTTGAGTTGATTTACGAACCGCACTAAGTGAATCTTTTAATGACTCTGCCTGAGAATCCTGGCAAGCAAGCTGAGCAGAACTTGATTCTGCAAAATCTTCAGCTGCTGCTAATCCACATATTTCTTCCATGTTGCCACCCTTTGATTCTTTTAGTGTAAGTGCTGAAAGATGACTTGTCAAAGCAGACTCTGCAAGAAAACCGGCGATGCCTTTGTGTCCATTTTCTGATGCTAAATCAGCAGGCGTTCTTCCAGATGGGAATTGAGGAGTTGGATCTGTCAATGCACCAGATGCAGCTCCATTTGCTATCAGGCCACCAACTGTCCTCTCCCTAAAACAATAGAAACACCATGAGTTCAACATAATAGAGTGAATTGAAATGAGTCATAAACATTCTTGTAATACCTTCCACAAGATGCAGCCCAGTGAAGTGCAGTCCATCCACGAGCATCCCTAAAATTCACAGGTACACCTGCAGTGATTATTGGCCTTATAGCCCAATCATAGCCAAGTGCAGCTACTAAATGAATCACACCTTGTCCTTCCTGGCCTAGCACATTGGGGCCTTTCCCATCATCATGTATCTTATGGATAAGCCAGCAATACAGTTTTTCTTTGACCAATTTCTCAAGATTCTGATCCCGTGCAGTGGAAAATTCTTTCTCATCCGATGGTAATGCCAGGTTTGAAAATTTATCATCAAGCATCAAGGAATTAATAGTGTTGATTAACTCAGACTTCTCATTTCCACCACTCATAACATACCTCTCATAGTCATCTGGTCCCAGTGAAAGTAACTTCTCAAGACGGATATGTAAATGCATTTCATTTATGCCAGTACTATGGGGATCTAAAGTCTCCATATACTGAGACTCAGGATCACGAAACTCAAATTCTCGCACTTCACTGCAAGCCACCCTATTAGAGCATGTCACATAAAATGGTACTCGTCCAGACTGATGTACTGGCGTGTAGCTGCGCAAGGAGCCATCTGCTAAAACCTCGGTGGGTACTTCAACATCCCCGAACATACATGACCACTTGCAATTTTCTACATCTTCTTTATTTGCCAAGAATGTACCCGTAATTAGGACCTGCATTTGGGTGATAAGCAAAACAAAGATGAGTAATGCTAGGTAATTACCAGAATTTACTAGAAACCTAGAACAGAATGCTCAACATACTAGTAAGCTTAAGACAACTTATATCATGCCTACGATCAAAACAACAGAAGAAGAAAAATAAAGAATGTTGCGAACCTTGGTCTTCTTAGAGCCAGTGGCCCAGCTTGGAGAAACATCAATAATGCTGAAGAGCTGGTCTTGCGAAAGCGAGGGGCTGACTACATATGCATCTAACTGCTCGTTGATAGGCATACTAGAGCCATCAACAACATTCACAGTTTCAGTACTACTCCAGAAAGCATCAGAACTGGACTTGATATCCAAATCAACTACCTCTGCAAGTTCACTACTCATCCATCTCGAGAAGCTGTCGAATTTTTTCAAACCATCGGGCTCAATCTTAAAGAGATCTAATGACGACTGCTTTAAAAGTGGATATCTGATGCTTCCTTCTGCATAGCTATCATTCTGCACCTGAAAATTTAAGGTAACATATCAGTCCATAGCAGTAGGTAAATTTTGTATGCACTACGCATATTACCTCCATATACTATAGAGTACATATATGGAACCATTCAGACAAACATTTTCTTAAAGCTAGGCACAAGTGCTACCACTGCAATTGGTTTCTTGTCTTGTTTAACATACATCAGTCAGCAGTGGACATTGAAGAGTTAAAATACCCCCTTTTTTTAAAGGTAGGGGAACACAGTACTCTTAAATATTCCTCATGGATCATGCATACATGTCATCAACACCATAGGAACTCCAAATTTCAAAACTGCATTCACAGACAGTCCCCAAAAAAGTGTACTGTTATGACATTGCACAGCAGGAAGGACCTTCCTACACCTCTGCAAGTGGTCTGAAGGACTCAATTGTAGACACAAAGGAGAGTGGGTGTAGAGAAGTTGCCCAACAGCCGCACAGAAACAAGGATCCCACAAAACAACAGAATTAATGCAAGAAAATAGCAAAGCACCTGTGACGGCGTCATGCCAGCAGCACTCAGCGCATCAGCTTCCTTTTGAGTGAGGTTGTTGGTGTAAAGTGCCTCAGACATAAATGTTTCTAAGCGAGAGCTATCATCCAGATTGTTAGACTCCAGCGTGGCAACGGAAGAATAGAGTGTCGGCTCCATGAACCCAGTTGGATATTCTGGAAAGGGCTCACCAAACTGCACTGAATCAAGTGGAGTTTTGGAACCACCTCTTAATCCAGCTCCAGCTTCATTGAACACACTAGCTATGTCATGGTGGGTTACAAAATGATTGTGTAAGTTAGCTGTTGTAGGCTGCATTTCACCATGATAACCTGCAACTGTTGTAAAAGAAATATGAGCCAGAAGCCAACATTTACAGAGAACCTCAGAAGGTAGAATAGAAATCTTGCCTAGATTATTTACAGAAGTATTTGGAGCTGAAGTGCCCAACAGGTTATCCATCATGACTCCATCCACAGGCTGCTGCATCTCAACGAAAGGGTGGTATCTGGAGCTTGCTCGACAATTATCTGTTGCACAGAATTTTGCTTTAGATACACTGAATGAAGTTATATTATTGAATATGCATTAGTTAATATATACTTAGTGCAGATGATGCAGAACGAAGATAGAGAAACAGCAAGACCTGTTTCAGCATCTTCATATTCCGAAATCTGTCCACTAATTGGGCTTTCAGCATCCATAGTTTGGGAAGCTACCTGGCTCTGACTAGCGAAAGAGTTTGAACATGCAGGACTATCAGCATTAGATAATCGTGCAATCTCTTCAGCTTCTTTCGCACGACTGAAACTTTGTTTGCCACCCTGAAATCATTTTTACTTGGAACATCAGATGTGGAAATGGGATCTTCTTAAATAACGGACTTACATCAAAGAGACAAACTAGATGTACTCTTTCCCCCTACATATTAATGTTATCGCTTTGCTACCACACAAAAATGGTTTCATAATATATCAGGTGAGTGGGAGTGGGAATGCACTAGCAGTGAAATGGTGGTTTGCAAAGACCCATACTCTTGACTATCACAGTCTGTAGAGGCTTCTTTTTCCTTCATTCTTTTGTTTTCTTCCATTTGTATGGGGGAGCGAGGGGCCGTTGTGAATGGAGAAGTGGGTGTGCATACCAGCACAGTTGGTGTTGATGATGTACATGAACTTTTCAGTTGATACTGACCCAAACGTACAAAGAAAATGGAGAGATACAAGTTCATCATGTGTCAAAATTAAACGTACCTTGACTTCAAGGTAGTGCACAAGAACGATATTCATGAAACTCCTGAAAAAAAGGATAATAATCAAATCATGGCACATTTTTGTTATGACATCATCTCAACTATCACTCTACTATCCAAATTGGCTCTAAAAGGTGATTTGCACTATATTCAAAGAAATTATAGCAATATTCACCACTTACTCTTCTAACAACCAATAGGTCCGTCTTTGGAAGTTCTCATTCTCCTCCCCATGGGCATAGTAGCAATGAAGTACATCAACACTGCCAACCTAAAAGGACAAGCTTCAGCTCGATTGGTCTAGTAATAAAGCCACAATCAAAAAGAACAATAGAGATATACAAGAAACTTATTGCAACTATTTTGGCAGCACCATGTAATTCTCTCCGGTCTTTTTCTCAACGGAAAGATAAGGAATAAAACAAATTGCTCACTGGCATCATGACACTGGTACAAGGGGCCCCATTAATTTGGTACGATGTTGACTTGGTTATGTGAATCAAATGAAATTCCTAACTACTTCCTCCAGTAACAGAAAGATGTCATCAAGGAAAACATGCATTTGAACTTTGACCACTAATATATTTCTACATATCAAGATTGGCCACATGGAAATGATGAATGGATTTTATCATTAACTTTTACAAATATATCCTGATAAAAAAATTGGCAGGTATACTTGGAGACTGTTAAAGGTCAAAATAAGAAACCTTTTGTAATCAGAGATAGGAATTATAAGACAGCCTGGACAGTAGTACAGAACAACTATACATGTCCAAAAAATAGTGATATTATATGATTTGAAGTGCTTCACGAACAACAATAGCCATCAATTGTCTAATGTCTATCAAAATTTAAAATTTAAAATAGGAAAGGAAGTTCTCTACAATAGAGCTCGTACTGACTTTCAGCTTCTCATGAGCTTCTTTGATTGTCTTTCCATCCTTCTTCTTTCTCCAGTTGTGTCCATCCTTTCTGAAGTATCTCAATATTTTCCGATCAAATAGAAATAGTGAACCACCTACAAGAATGGCATGAAAACTCTATATAAGAAAGCAATCTGAGTGTTAATATATCATCATTCCCTACAATAATCAGCAGGGCCATACATGCATATCATAACTGTTATGAATATTGTGTATGTATTGCAATAGCTCAATGGGCAATATATAGAGTACAAGGGGCGCAAGACTAAACCCTAGAACAATAGGAAAAACCACTAATACCCTTAACACCCCCTCAAATGCAAGGCGTATGCAATAGCATTGCATTTGGAAAGGGTTGACACTACAATAGAGAAAAACCGAAATCCGAGTCTTGATAATGTCGTCGTAGCGTGCAGCTCTTAGAAAATATGTCGAGTATCAAAAGATCTTCTCCCATCCGGGGTCGTATGACAGCCCATAAAACACAAAGTGCAGGGGCTGAGAAAGTAGAGGTAAGCGAGAGTAAAGTCGACCGTGACGACACGACGAAGAAGAAGATGAAACCAAAAGGAATAGAGAAAGTTGTCAAATCAAGCCGAAGAGGAATAGATAGAAGCATGGCGGCGCACATCGAAGCCCAAGACAGCGGCGGCGTAGTGCACAAGAAGCGCAACGGAGGCGTAGTGCGGAAGAAGCGCGGCGGCCTTAGAAGCTCGGGGCGGCGGCTCAGAGAGAAGCGGTGGCATCATAACGACTTCTACGATCTGCCGATGCTCGGACAGAAGAGCGGCGGCTGCTGCCATGCAAAAGGAATTACTATGCTTCTATGACTGACAATAAATTTGTGAACTCGTATGGCTTAGATGAACTCAAAGATAGAGTGGTACGGACTTGGATGGACACGACGAAAGAAAAATGACTCAAAGGAGCAGCAGATACTAGCAACATCAGCTTTTTTATAATAAAAAAATATTTTCTCGGTCTCCACCGACTCGCCCTCTCTCTGTGTTTTCTCGAGTCTCCCCCAACTTTGTCCTCGTCTCCTTCCCCCCGATCCAAATCCAAAATTTCCCCTCTCCACTCAACTCCGTCCTTCGGCTGGATACACTCGCCAGGCGGTGGACCTGGTCGCAGGCGACGTGAAGGAAGGCCTCCCGATCACGCAGCCCCGCCTCAACTCTGTGGTGGAGGCGGCCAGCGACATGTCCCAAAGATTCGCCGCCCTCGCCGCCGAAGCCCAAGACGGCGGCGGATCTCGCGACGAGAGCAGGCGCGCATGTGGTCGGCGGGCCGAGGAGGCGCGGATCAAGCGAAGCGGCGGCCGATCAGATCGGATCTGGACGACCGAGGAAGCCAAGACGGCCGTTGTAGGGGAGCCGAGGTGGTGCATTATCTGAGTGGGGACGGTGGTGGCCCGATCCAGATCAGATCTGGACGGCGACAGCGGCGGTCAAAAAATCTCGGAGTAGCGACAGCTCGGGAGGCCCGGCGGGAGAGCACGAGCGGCGCGAGCAGGGGAGCTCGGGCGCGCGGACATCGCGGCCCCGAGCCGGAGCTCGTCCACATCTTCTGCCGCTTCGACGCCGACGGTGACGGCTGCATCTCGGCCGCGAAGATGCACGATTCTTCGGATGCACGGCCACGGAGGCGGAGGCGATCGTTGCTTGCTGCAACTTGATGAGTAGGCGACGACGAGAGGCCGCCCGCGGGAGCGGAGATTGCTCCTCCCGGGGGCACCGGGCAGCGGAAGCGATTAGAGGCTAGGTTGGAGGCTAGGGTTTTAACCTTTGCTCTGATACCATGTTACGAATATTATGTATGTATTGCAATAGCCCAATAGGGAATATATGGAGTACAAGGGAGATACAAGACTAAACCCTAGAACAATATGAAATACCACTAATACCCTTAACAAAAACAATAGTTGTCAGTTTTCACCAGGTGCAATTCAAAAGGTACAGGTTCTACAGCAAACAGGACACTGAGTAAAAGAAAACCAATACAACAATGAAGTGCAACAGCTCCCCCTACAAACAGACAGTTCACTCCAAAGTACAAGCGCATAAAAAAAATAAAGTAAAAAACTACACCTACTACCATATTCGTGTAGATATCATGTCTGGCCCCGTTATCAAATGATTAGTGATGAATGAATGCATGGTCCCTCATCTTCTAAAAGTTAAAGGAACCAAGTAGCATTGTTGACAATTTACAAGGTTATTCCCTGGATCGTGCTTTACATATTTGATGCAAGGACAGCCTCAGACACATTTTTAGCACGAAATGTGGCAGATGTTCCTTTTAGCGGATTTTATTCCAAGCTGTTAGCGGTCCAAGTTCCAATGTTAGAAAGCTTTCGGATGGCTTTCAGGCCTTGTAACTGCTGTTTGAACTTTGAACATTTCTAGCAAAACAAAACTTCCTACGACCTCAACAAGTTGGAGTTTCAGAATATATGTGCGCCACTTCCATGCTATATCACGATATGGCACCCGAACATAAGTATATAGCATCAAGAAGAATGAAAAAGAATAACTAGCAGACGCTGCAATGCTGACATTTTCAAAAACAGTGATCCAACTAAGAAGAATCCATACTTGGAGGCCTGTTTGGTGGCTCCGGCGCAATGGAGAACTTCTTGTAATTCGACAGTATTTGGCAGATTTCGGTTGGCCGCAGCCATCGATTCTGAGCTTCCAGCAGTATCTGGGGAATATCTGCAAATTAACAGCGCATTAGTCAGTCGTTTACCAACGACACTAGTAACCACTCACGCTTCGCTTTCTACACGGTCTAGGTTTCCTTCACGCTCCGATTAGTTTTCTTCATTTTGACTAATTCAACTCTCTACGAGTCGCTAATCAACTATTGAGCCTCTACTCCTCTGGATGGCGTTAAAAACCAAATTCTAAATCAGAAAAAAAAGGAACTCCAACAATTTGCAATCCAGATGAATTGTTCGTAGCACAACACGAAGCACCCCCCACCCACCCAAAAAAAACCCTTAAAAAATCGGACCCTGAGCAAACAAGGGGGGAGAACACACAAAAAAAAACGGCGGGCGGGGGTCTCCACACGGGCGTACGGATCAGCCTTGCCAAAAAGTCTAGAAGCGAATCCGCACCTGGGGGCTGATTGGACAGCCCGTACTTATGAATCTCCGCCATGCGATGATCCTGCCGGAGCCGCCGCCGCCGCCGCGCTCCAAATCGCCCGGTTTGGAGGCTAAAATTGGAAGATTTTTCGAGGGGATTTGGGGATTTTTATCAGTGCGGCGAGGCGCTTCACGGGATTTGAGAGCACGGCGCCGTCGGATTGGAATATTTGCTACAAGCGAGAGGGAGAGTGACGAGCGTGGAAAGGGAGGAAAAAGTCGCGGAAGGGGGCGGGTGAGGAGTGGTGAGAATGTGGAATGACGAGGTTGCCCCTGCATGGACGGTGGCCTATGGTTTTCGTGGGTGGTTCGAATTGGAAAGGGGAGAAATATGTTTTTCAACCATTAACTAATAACTACCGTCCGATTTCATTTTTCAACTTTGCACTATAAAAACATTTGATTTTGGACCTCCAACTATTAAAACCAGTGCAACCAATCCTCAACCATCCAACCCTGATTTTAACGTAACATGTAAATAATTTTGACACATCACCCTTCTTCCTCCTCTGCTTTCTCTGTCATCGTCACCGTCACCGTCCGCCCGTCGTCAGTAAGCACGGCAATCCAACATCCACAACCAGAACGACTTTGCGCAGCCCGGCTAGTGCTACCGCTCCTGGGCACTCGACAGGCAGGCCCGGCTAGTGCTACCGCTCCTGGGCACTCGACAGGCAGGACCACTTTGTCCGACGCCCTCGCCCACCCCAAGGTCGGCCACGAGCTCCGCACCATTTGAATCGACTTCCTCTCCCAGGTAACACTAGCTCCTTGACAAACTCCCTTCCCAATTTGCAGTCTCGGGTTCTCCCTTCGATCTAACGCACTCCAAATTTCAACTAACCAACTGAATTCTCCTCTTGGCGCAGTGCGACACATCGCTGGGGATGAAGGTTGCCGATCGCCTCAACGTCAAGCCAAGCATGTCAAGATCAATCAGAATGGTACGATGCCTTGACGACAAGCTTTCAGCTGTACTCCAGCAATAAGATCGACCACATCTCCCGCCTGTTGTGTGGCCATTAGTACTACTATCTTGTTATTACATCGCAATGTCGCATGCACCTAGTAAAGGCTTAAAAAGGTGTACTTTCATAGAGCCTATAACTTAATGCACTCTTGTAATGGGTAGCGACAGGTATTACTACTCCTTGTTTCCTATCTAACCTTCATCTGCCATGGAAATTTCCTACATATTCGTAAGCATGTCAGTCTGCTTCTGAAGAGTTCCCTCAAAACAAAATCTTTGCAAATGTCAAAACCGCACCGCCGCGACCTTCGAACTCGAGACGTCGTTCCTAGTAAGAAAAATATCAAAACCGTCTGCATCACATCGTTTTCCACCACCTCCTACCTCATGTCCCCAAATTAATTTGATTTTTGTGCGACCAGATGCTCGTAATCGAAGTTCTTATTCTCCGACGGCGTCGAGCTTCTCTGTCGTCATGACCGGTGGACTTCATCCGATTCGTTCGCATATATTGTGTTCTTTTAATTGAAGTTATTTATCTTCCCATGTAGGAAGTGCAACTTTGTAGCAGTAATCAATTGCCATCTTCTGTAGATCTCAGCAATTTATTCACAGATAGACAATTACTAATCTTGAGTCGGAGCTTTTGCATGGACATACGTATAGACGGTAAGTTGCTCTTTGCAATAGTGTATTATATGCGAAACACAAGCCCCCACTCCGTGAGGACTTGGCGGATTGGCGCCTCCTATAAATTTTCATCGTGTGTATGTGATGCGCACATGTGGCTGCATGTGTTGGGTGGTGTGTGTTGAGTATGTGCGTCTGACTTGTACTCTCTAAAAAAACATGGTCAGTCCATTAATTTAATTACACGTGTTCCAATGTTAATGTTCTTGTTGATCTTTTCCTAAATTGTTGTTGTTTGTGTTTGCTTTCATGCAAGTAGTTTGTTGCACATGTGAGTGAGATAGCCGTCCTAAGTCTCTAAAAAACATGGTCAGTCCATTAATTTAATTACACGTGTTCCAATGGCCAAGTAAATTAAGCTAGTGGTTTATTGTTAATGTTCTTGTTGATCTTCTCCTAAATTGTTGTTGTTTGTGTTTGCTTTCATGCAAGTAGTTTTGTTGCACATGCGAGTGAGATAGATGTCCTAAGTAAATGACATAGGGCAAAATTGAGTTAAAGGACAATACGAGATTTAGTTGAAATGAGACAAAATATTGTACTACACATTTGTTGAAACTATGTCCCTTTTAGAAATAATGTGCATGTGAATATTAAGTTTTTCTTAAGGTGATGCTCAAAAAATGAACTGAGATTAAGAAAGATATATTTGTGTGTTATTTTCAGCTTTTCTATTCTACAAAAAATAGAATAAGACACAATCTTTCATAAACTTGCAAGGTATTATACATGATTCTTTCGTAAGTTCTTTCGCAGCGTGTTACAAATAACAATGAACAACAAACTCAAAAATAGCAATTGAGGAGGATATCACAAAATCATATACAACCATCCTCACAAAGTTATTCCCAAATCCATATATAAGATATTTAGTGTATAGTTCAGTTGAAATGTGATCTTTTTGTAAAATAACTCCACATCACCGATGGGCAAGGTAGTAATTGTCCTGCGCGTGGAGGCCGCAGGGGACGACGGGAGACGGCGACGCAGCTCACAATATAGATTGACTATATTACCCTCGGGAATTAAGGACTACTAATCATAATTTCAGCTTCTACAAGGAGAAAACCTTTGGTTTGAGTTTGACATTGAGCTCGCAAAAGGTGCACGTGCGCCACATGTATGCATAGATTCAACATTTTTTTGCATTTTGAATGATAGAATGTTTGCTTGTAGGACCAATTTGTTACCCAAGTTGTTCAATATGGGGCCTGAACTGACCTACCCTGTGCATCGATGGAAAACATAAGAATTTGTACCAAAAATAAATATATATTTTTTGTTTTTTCTGTGTACTAGGTGACTAAAGCAAGAGCCACTGGGTAATACATTTGTAAATTAAAAAAAGGAATGCTTCAATCTTGATCCCACTATCCAAACAATATATTTGTCGATAAATCATTATCGATCTTACGAAATAAATATTGAGATACGGCTCTCAAGATTATGCAAAAAGAGATATGTGTTTTTTAGACAAGTTCAGGCCTTCTCCTGAGAGAATAGTAAATATACTCTTGTGTCCTTGTATTGAACGAGATTTCAGAGTGCAACAAGCCACTGAACTAAGTTTAATGGCTTATGTGTGTCTTGGGCCATCTTCTCTATCTGTTGGCATCACCCCTTATAAACATTTGAATGGGTGATAGTTGCTATGTGTCAGGAGATGCCTTGATGGTTGCTTAAATGCGTACGTTGGCTACGATTGTTGTTAGTGAGACATCTTCCTACACGTTCGTCATGCGGTTATTGCCAGAGAGGGAGAGCGTATCACCAAACATCATCTTTACTACTTAAAAAGAATATAGTGGTGGTGAGTGATGCATTCTTATTCTCCCCCTCCCCATGAAACTTTTGGCTCCTACAGGTGGGCCCTTGGTCTCCTGTTATCCCTTCCCTCGCTCCATTCTACCCCATCAACATCTCACACTATTTTCACAGGCTCAATTATGTTTATCTCTTATCTATAACCAAATACAATAGAATGCTCTTCTTTTGTTGCATCTGTTAAACCCGTGCACATATACTGCTATATTGGAGATTTATATCCTTTGAATCAATGTGTGATGAGAGGAGCCGAGGAGGCGCTAGGGTGTCCATGGCAGCGGCCACGTGGTCACATGAGTTGAAGCAGCAAGGGCAGTGCTGCGAGTGCGACTTAAACACGGATCGCGACTAGGGTGGAGCACGACGACGCAGCGGGTCAGGGCACGCCTTCAACGGAGCATCCCATTGCCATGGCCGGTCGTGCTTGCACATGTTTGCTCTAGCATTCATGCTCTTCTATCCCTGCATCGTTGGTGTTTCTCCTATCATGAGTCAGGAGATCCACATGTTTCGTATTCGTCGTCGTCTGGGCCACAACCGTGCTGGTGGCACTACTGTTGCTCTGGCGATGATGTCGTCCTCGCCGCAGGTAAGCTTACTACTTTAATTCTCACTCTATCTCTGCCTAAGTTATCAATTCTAAGATCTTATAATATTATGTGCAGAGTGCTTTGTGATGATTATATAGTTGGGATGATGAATGTGCTTGCCAAAGCTTTTAGGTAATCTAACATGCAACGTTATGTGCTCTAAAAACTTATTTGCAACCATGATAGAAGCAAAAGAACAAGAAATTGCAGTATGACACATGCTCAAGTCATTGAAATGCTACTTGGCAGTCGTTCATTAGGCGAGTGAGCGGAAGTCGGGGACGTGGCTAAGACGACGTGCCTACTCAGGTGTGCGATGGGCGGGCAGCATGAGTAGAGGGGCATTGATCGAGAGAGGAGATCACAGAAGTGATGCCCTCGTCGACATCGTCGTATACACTAAGAAACTGATGCAACCATTTCATCTTCCGCATAAGCATGCATGTGTGATTCAGTGTGAACTGGATTCCTAGAGCATGCAACATTCATTGATTCTTCTATCTATGTCTCCTTCTGTTAGCCAATTGCTTGCATTATGTTTATATGTACATTTTTTACTTTTTTACTAACCTGATTGAATGTTTGCTTTTGTACATATCATATTGTACTCGATTTATTTTTGTTCAACCATCGTGTTTCAAACATGTGATTTATATCATCCCAAGAACGTGGCTGCACCTTATTCACATGAATTTAACAATAAATCAATTGGACATTTAGAGCATGTAATGCAATATGATATTTTTTCCCTTTCGTAGCAACGCACGGACATTTAGCTAGTCTATCTAAGAGGAAGTTCAACTCTACTCAATGCAAACAATTATTCTGTCATGGACGTGGGCCCTTGGAGCTGGGATGTCGGGCTGTACAAGCTAGTGGGATGACTCCATGGCCCAATCGGCAGAGAAGGGCATCTCTACATAAGAAGCAAGCAGCAACAGCATGGGGACATCATCGAACAAAACAGAAATGAATTGGCATTTGCATGTATTCATCTCGACTCTCTGTTCCCTAGCCTTCTGCTATTCTTCCCCAATCCCTCTAGATCCTTTATGCTTCCCGGCCTAATTCCTCTATTCATCTATCCAATTTGTATCAAATTCCACCAGAGTAGTGAAGGAATGTTACAATTGGTATCAGAGCCACCCACTTCGCCCTCCGCCAAAATCGAAGCTCAACATGGCGAACATCTTCAACGAGGTCAGGACGGAGCTAAGGGCGTGCAAGAAGTTGTGCGAGAAGCTGCTGGCCATGCTGACGGGGCCTTCCCAGCGCTAGCTACCGAGGAGCTCGACGCCGTCACCAGCAGCCCCAGCACTACGACACCCACCATGTGCTCGACGTCGAACCCCAGCCCCAAGGACGTCGTGGTGCTCAATACTAGCCATGAAACTACCACCACCATCACCTCCTTCGCGATGTCCACCAAGTGTTCGACGCCAAGCCTCGACTTCAACACCAGTGACATTCGTGTCGTGGCCACGTCCTTGCCCACGATGACGACATCTACAGTTGTTCCAGCGCCTCAAGGGTCCTTGGTGGTCTCCTCGTCACTGTCAAAGGCGGTCGAGTCAGCACTAGCTCCAGTGCGCACAATGGCCCAAGTTTTTGGCCAAATTGACCGTTTTTGCTGACGTATTAACAAAACAAGCACTCATCGCACGTAAATTGCAAAAATGATGCTCCACCGCACGGTCACCGTGCGGGAGGTCGTCCCAAACCGACACGTGTCCCCTGTCACACAACCATCGGCCCATCGTCCGGCGAGCACTGTAGTGCCGCACGGACACCGTGCGGAGACAGTAGCACAATGTCCCACACTGTATCACATTTTCTCAAAAATCCGTTTAAGTATATTCTTTGCGGGAATTTTTAAATATAGAAAATGAGCTCAAAAAATATTTTTTGTGGAATCTCCCGACATAGTGTACTTACTTGTGTTATTTTTCCACAATTTTATCTATTCGAATTTTTATCAAAAAATCATTTAATTATATTATTTATAGATATTTTTAATATAGAAAATGAGGTCAAAGCATTATGATTTTTTTAAGGATCCTTACACTCCACACATTGATTATGTAATTTTTTCAAAATTTTATATGTTCTGAAATTGTCTCAAAAATTAAGGATTTAGGTCTCGAAAATTAGGATTTTATGTTTCGAAAATTAGGGTTTCATGATTTCATGTGACTTGGAGTGTGGGAAGTTTAATACCACATGACTACTCTAGGTAAACGACACTCTTAAGAAACACTCATTAAGGGTTTAGACCATCGCCCGACCTCCCTCCTCCACACATCTGTTGTCCCCCTTGCCCGTAGTGCTCGCTTTTATAGCGTGTCGAATCTCTGAACCCGACCCCCAATTGATTTATGCTAGCCATCTGGTTGTGTACCCATTTATGCTATAGGTTTCAGAAATTAGGGTTTTATGCTTTCATGTGACTTTCATGTACCTTGACATCGATTGGATGGGTTTAAGGCACAATGAGCGACATCTCAGTTAATCTGGTTAAGTCAGAGAGACTAATAGCTAGCTCGTACTTGTATTGAGGAGCCATATTAGCTCGTACTTAACCAAATTTGTCTGCTTAGCATGCACATGATTTCCAAGTCACATGTGACTGAAGCCAGATTTGGCTCCTCGATACAAGTACGAGTTAATTTCAAAATTCGCTCGAGCACTTTTCACTTTCCACATTCCAAGTCACGTGAAATCATAATCTCTATGTTCATTTTTAGAGCTCATTTCTATATTTAAAAATTCCCACAAAAAGTATGCATGAGCGGATTTTCGAGAAAATGTGCTACAGTGCGGACCAATGCGCTACAGTGCTCCGCATAGTGACCGTGAGGTGCTACAGTGCTCACCGCACGGTGTCCGTGCGATAGGGGCTTTACCATACGGTAGCTATGCGGTAGGATACACATGTCATCTTGGGACGATCTCCCGTGCAGTGGAGCATCATTTTTGCAATTTACGTGTGATGAGTGCTAGTTTTGCTAATACATAGGCAAAAACGGCCAATTCGCCAAAAATCCAATAGCCCCTTCAATCGTCGCTCCAAAGGCAGCCGCCACCCTCGAGCTCGACGTTGCAGTCGTGGTCCATGTGGATGCTCTTCCCACCAACCTCGTTGTGGCGTCGACAATAGCAACCACTGCTCGGTTCCTGCAAGTTAAGGCACAACAAAGTAGTGCACACCAAGTGTTTGATGAAATGCCTGACCAGACTGATGTGCCTGCAAGCAAGGGCACACGACAGGTCATCGTCAAGTGGATGACTGTGGTGCTACAATATCTGTTGCCACCACCAGCTTGTGCAAGTCCTAGAGGTCAAGTCATGAACATCAGAAAGAAGGTAAGGCTAGTATGCTGGGCATCAGGGAGGTGCAGCAAAATGGTAAGAGAAGAAACAATCTCAGCGCATGCACTAATTGACATGGATGGAAGGCTAATTGGAGGTGGGTTGCTACTAACACATTGGCCTTAAACGCTGAAAGCACCTGCCATCTCCAATATTCTCACATGAAAGGTTCGATGGTTGCGAATGCGACAACCTTGGGCACCACCTGCTTGGGCAAGCTTCAAATATTCTAAGTAGTGGCATTGTGTGAACTATAAGAACCCAAATTGTTATGGATAAAAATTGCCCATTACTACTGTTGTTCTGGAAGTAATACCATGGGCATTGGCAAGATGGGAGCAATAGCTTGGGCACATGCTAAGCTTTGATGTACTGGAAGGGTTCAAAGTTACTACTGGTGTTCCTGATGCCAAGACGATGCTGCATGAGAAGGCTAAACCTATTGCCTTTTACATGACTAGAAAGCTGCCTTACTCTTGCTTCCAGTGCAAACTGTGTCTTTTTGTTCAGTGCAACAACCATGAAGTGTTTGAGCAGTTGGTGTTTTGAGTTCTTGGTACCTGACAAGATCAAACCACACCATGGAGGCATTTACCACAAGCTTGAAGTATTTGGCAGTGGTGCTGAACCGACATCTCTTCTGCTAAAAATCATTAGTGTGCACGAATTGCAGAGGCCATGGGATTCCGGTGACCAGGACATTGCCATCGCGAGTGTGCATGGGATCAAAACAAGGGCAAATGCTATGAGCCAATCCTCTGCCAATGGCTATTTTCTCACCCTTGGTCTGGTGCCGAAGTATTTGGTTGATGACATAATGGCTTCTCTATATTGCATTTCAAGTGTCAACCAACTGGACAGAGAAACAAAATCAAATGAGCAGAGTGTTACATGCTATGCAGGTGTGTTGTTTTAATCTAAATCTACGCCACCATTTTGGTTATTGGTTCCATCAAACTGTAGATTAGTGCTAATAGTGAGATGGTAGAGGACAGTGCTGACTACTACATTGCACAGTTGTGCATGATGCCAAACATGCTGCCAATATTAGTTGGTGAGGATTTGGTGAGAAAGATCTTATGGACAATTTCATTGAGGATGATTTAATGGTTGATGTCCTGAAGATGCTAAGGTTAGCTTCTTGGTCTAACTCAGATCACAAAAACTTAGTATTAGAAGTTGTGAAGCTGCATGGAAAGATAGCACTAGAGTATAAGGCAGCCAAGAAGGAATTTTCTAAAGAGCTCTACATTCATTTAGAAGCTCTAGAGGCCATCAGAAAGTTACTGGAAACAAAATTCAAGGGGCGGCTTCTATTTGTGGCAGAGTTTATTGCGATGGCAAAGACTGAGCTTTATCCCGATGCCATGGGCCGTGAACTGTGTACATGCTACATGAGGATTTGTAAGGTTGGTGTGCAGTTGGGAGCATTCTCTGAGGTATGCTATTACGAGTTGAGGAGAATGGAAGAAGGCGACCGGTCTCATTCCAAGGTGGGGTCTCATTCCGAGGTGGTCTAGGACACAAAAGAAGTTGCAGTCAAGGGCAAGCTTGGTGATGGCCGATTTACTTTTGGCATCACGGAACTGCAAGTACCATGGGATCTGGGTGGCTAGTTTGCATATGCTTGACAAGCCGAATTTCAATGTCACAAATGTGGGCCCTTGGAGCTGGGCTGCCGAGTTGGACAAGCTAGTGGGATGACTCCATGGCCCAATCGGCTGACAAGGGCACCGCTACATAAGAAGCAAGCGGCAACAGCACGGGGGCATCATCGAACAAAACATAAATGAATTGGCATTTGCATGTCTTCCTCCAGACTCTCTGTTCCCTAGCCTTCTGCTATTCTTTCCCAATACCTCTAGCTCCTCTATGCTTCCTGGCCTAATTCCTCTATTCATCTATCCAATTTGTATCTGATTCCACCAGAGTAGTGCAGGAATGTTACATGTTCTTATAGGGAGGTACATGTTGCCACGATATCACAGGTCCACATCAGCACACAAGCTTATACAAATGCCAATGCTTAAATGTTGGCACTTTCTTTTCTCCAATCCAGTAAGAAAACTACTCTTAAACCAGTCATTGCCATGTTGGAACATTGGAAATTTTTGGCCGTATTAGCACTATTTTGAATTGTATTTGTAGGTATGATCACATACATTTTTTTGTTTCAAATATAGCACCCTACCGCATGGCGGCAGTGCGACATCCATTCCACGACCGCCACGTCGCCTCCCACCGCACGACCAATGTGGCAAGGCGGCATTGCCACATTGCCGTCGTGCGATGATGTTATCGCACGGCCACCGTGCGGTGGCGTTACCTCATGACCACCTTGCGGTAGTCCTCTGCGGCCGCCATGTGTCTAGGGGATTAGGGTTTTTGCACAATTAGGGTTTAAGCCCATTAAGGTTTCGGCGTTATTCGTATAAATTTTAAAGTATAGCAAATGAGTTCAAAAAATTATGAAATTTTACATGGAGCCTCTGGACACATAGTACTTGGTTATGTAAATTTTCCATAATTTTATGCATTCATAATTTTTCTCACAATTTCATATAAGTGTTCACAGGAATTAGCGTTTAAGTCCTTCTGCCGCACGGCCACCGTGAGTGCACCTCCCCTCTCCACGCACCCAGCCTTCCCTCCCTCGCGCGGCCTCCTCTCAACATGTAGTCGTCCTATTCCGCATAGAATTTAAAAACAGCGCGGTGGACATCTTTAGCACCGTTCATCATCCCCCTTCGCACATATATTGCCTCATCCAGAATTTTCGGTGCCAACACTTGCAGAATTACCGATGCCAATGCCGCAACTCCTCCTTCGCTCGGCTTTAAATACCGAACCTCGCAGTCGCTCTTCGCTAATCTCAATTGCGTTTCGATTCTTGTTATGGCGCCATCGCTGAGAACTCAGAGAACGTAAAATAATTAATTTTATTGAGAGATTAAGTATTGTGTTGCTTCTCCTCGCTCGTCGCTCGACCTTTTTTGATTGCTTTCCCCCGAAGGGCATATAATTTGTTAGATGCTTTTGCCATTATTACCGTAGTCGTAGTTAATCAGTCTTAGTGAGCTAGTCATAATTGGTTAGTTTAGTGGTAATTAATTTATCATAATTAATTAGTTATTTTTAATTAATTAGTCATAATTAGTTTAGTAGTCATCATTACAACGTATTAAATTAGTGGAAATGAACAACTCATAATTTTTTAGTTGTGATTAATTAGTCTTAATTAGTTATATTAGAGGTAATTAAGTAGTCGTAATTAGTTTATTGGTGATCAATCCAACATATTAAATTAGTGGAAAATAATCAGTAGTAATTAGTTAAGTAGCCATTAGTTAGGCATGAGGCACTGAGTGCAAATTAGTTAGTTGTAAGTAATTAAGTGGCAATGAACATGTGCTTTAATTGTGGTAAGTACAATAGTAATGAATTACGAACGATTAATTAGTCATATTTAATTACACATATGTTATCCATCACTTGTATGTGATTTGTTTTATTTAATTACACACATGTACCGTGGATGGGGATGTTGTGGCTTTAGGTAATTTCGAACAAAAAAGACTTGTTTATGTTTTACGGCGAATGGTCTCGTACGGGCCGGATCCGATGGGTTAGACCTGTTGAGATGCCAGTACAAGGTGATCCAGGCTGAGGGGCTTGACGTGATGACTATTCACGAGTTTCAAAGCTACATCCGGAGGGAGTTCGTCACGGAGGCAAGCACAAAGAAAGTTGTGATCGAGGGGATCATATGCACGAATCATGTGTGGGAGCTCGTCAAGGTGAATGGAAATATAGCATGGAGGCAATACATAGAGATTGCTTCCCAGCCTGAGGTGGCCATTCACGGGAGGCCGATGGTGTACGAGATCAGGCTTCTGCAGAAATACATCAATAGTCATGCCAGAGGGGGAAAGGAAACATGCATGCACCATAGGTAATGTGGCGACATGCACATGCAACAAGTCGAAACTCCTGCACAAGCTATACTCTCATTGTGTATAAGGCGTGTGTGCAAATGAGACAGATGTGTACGCCATACATCTCCGAGTACTACGACATGCTGCACCTTTTCGGTATATGGAGTGCGGAGTTTCACTCGTACAGCTTGGAAATGAACTACAAGGTCCTTTGGTCGGATATGGTTCAATGGGGCCGAACATGGCCTTGAAGACATAGGGAAGGGGCGACGGTAGACACGACGCTTTAAGAATGATATGGATGCCAACCAACGTACCAGTATTAGCCGCACAATCAAGTGTAGGATACGCAAGACCCCTTGGCACTCAATGAAGGATTATCCCAACAGACCGAGCTCGTATGGTCCTCATTCGATGTTATAATTTAATGTATTATCCACCTTGTTTTGTGATGTACAATGAAACTATTGCCATACCCAGATATGGACTCATCGGCAAATTTCTATGCGAGGATGTTGTAGAAGTGCAAGTGGCTTGCGCAGAAGGCCAAACATCTACAATACCCCGATCATTCAATGAAAGATGCCCCAGTACCACCACGGTTTCTGGTCCCGTGTGGGCACACCTCGTAAGCCTTTCTTTCGCATGCATCGATTTCCTTATCCCTACGTTGATTTCTATACAATTTTAACTTCATCCCCATGTAATTTCAACCCGAGATGCACTGCCACTTCTTCTAGTGGATCGATGGCCCGAAGATGTACACAGGGCGTTCATCCAGTAAAAGTACATGTGAAACTCCAAAGTTCTCCAACATGTATGAATTCCTTAGCGCATCGTAATATCACTTACCTTCCAATGTAGTTGCAATGCAGCTTTTTCCCATACATTCCAAGTCACTTACCTTCCAATGGAGTCACATGAAATCATGAAACCCTAAATTCCAAAACCTAAAATCCAAATTTTCCCGACCTAAATCCTAAATTTGTCGAAACATTACACAATCAATTCCACTGTGTGAGGATCCTTCAAAATAAAATTCATAATTTTTGGACCTCACTTTCTACATTAACAAATTCATACAAATAGTACACTCGTATGAAATTGCGAGAACAATTCTAAACGAAAAAATATGCTAAATTTACAGAAGCAAGTACACTGTCTCTACACTCCATGTTCTCCGTTTTCATGTGTCAGTTAGTTAAGTTTTGGTCGGATTACGTTAATTAGTCACCTTAATCATGATTAATTGTGTGAAATACTTATATGTTAAGACTTACTCGTACGGGCCTTAAGGATATATATTTTCTAAAAATTAGTTTATGAACTATTAAGTTTCTTTGCTACTTTCTTTTCTATCTTAGTACATTTTTCTTGACTTAAATTAATACTGATCTTCTCTTAATATCAATATTTTGTATATGCATTTCATGAACACCTGTGCGGAAAAGGAGGGACATTTCTGTGTGGAGTTGTGGTGCATACTTCAGGGTTTGGGCTATGTCCAGCGACCGGAGTATCATGGCTTCACTATCAATAAGTACGCCAAGGAAATGTGGCACATTCAGGTCACCATCTACTTGAAGGGTCATCTACGAGGAGACATACCCTACCGCTTCACTATAGAGAGTGAGACAGACAAGCTCGGGATGCAGGATGCTGCCAGGGAGGCCATCATCCATCTAGGGTTCCACTACCGCAGTGCACTGGGACGTACCGCCTTTCTCTACTTTCCCTACCACAAGAAGGGGGGTCTTTAGCAAGTTCAGATCCACTGCGGGGGAGCAGGACACCACCATCACCCACATGGCATCCTCCATCAAGGTGCAGGACATGAGATGGAGCGAGTGTATGAGAGACTGGATGATGCACACACACACACAGAGCTCACCCAACTAAAGACAGATCAACATCAACCTCCACAAGCTCAGGATGATTTACCTTATCATGGAGCGACTCCAGACTCATAGCCAGCCAGACGCCTTAAAGACGTACCCCACAGGATGGCCGCACGCAAGAAGGTGTGTCGCCCGGAGACCGCTGGTCCTTCACTTCAGGAGATCCACGGTATGATTGCAGCTGCCAGAGAAGATAATTCTTCAGACTCTTCAGTGCAAGGACGTTAGTGGCTCAGTGACAATCGAGAGGACCACGAGGAGCGTATCATCGGAGTGGACGTTGAGGAGGACGTCGAGGAGGAGGGCCCTGCGCCTGTGGATTTTGAGTAATACTGTATTGTACCACATGCTAGCAAATTCTATTAGATATGATTAAGCCTATTATGTTAGGAGTACTTTGTGTGGGAATTCATGAAAGCCTAATTTTGAAACCTAAAATTCAATTTTTCGCGACCAAAATCCTAATTTTTTTAGACAATTCCAGAACACATATAAATTTGTTGAAACATTACAAAATCAAGTCCACTACGCGATTAGCCTTCAATTTTTTTTCATAATTTTTGGAGCTCATTTTCCATATTTACAAATTTGTACAAATATGACACTTATATGAAATTGCGAGAAAATTTTGAACACATAAAATTATAAAAAATTTACAGAAGCAAGTACATTGTGTCCGGAGGTTCCACATAAAATTTCATATTTTTTTGAACTCATTTGCTATATTTTAAAATTCATATGAACAACGTCGAAACTTTAATGAGCTTAAACCCTAATTGTGCAAAATCCTAATTCCCCTGGACACGTGGTTGGCCGCAGAGGGCTACCGAACGATGGTCGTGCAGTGGGAGGCAGCGTGGCGGCCGTGGAATGGATGCCACACGGCCGCCGTGCGGCAGGGTGCCAAATTTGCAACAAAAAAATATACATAATCATACATGCAAATACAATTTAAAATAGTACCAATACGGCTGTAAATTCAAACATTGGAGATACACTATTAGTTTTATCTAGACAACACATTTTTAATAGATCAACACCATACGACATGATGAACATGTGGGCAAAAGATTCCCTACCACCGAATACGAGGCCATGTTTGGAATCCGGTATTCTTCTACGATGCCGTAGGAACTGGATTGATTCCTGCGAGATATTCCTGTGCACCAGGGCACAACAATGTGGGCCAGCATCCCACAGCGTACACGGCCCAGCCGGGCCTTCGCTGAGAGTGGCTCCACCAAAAATAAACGCGAAAGCAACCGGAGAAACGCCCCCTCTAACGCGAGCCTCGTTCCTGATCGACGTGCGCGCGTCGTGGTGGCCTCGTCGTCTCCATTGCCATCCCCTGCTCGACGTTACAGCGGGAGATCTCGGAGCCGGAGCTGCGAGGAATCGAGAGGGTCGGAGCCGGCCGGTAGGCGGCGGGAGGCGCGGCTCGCGATGGCGGTGGTGTCGGCGCTGGCCAAGTACAAGCTGGTGTTCCTCGGCGACCAGTCCGTTGGCAAGACCAGCATCATCACCAGGTTCATGTACGACAAGTTCGACACCACCTACCAGGTAAATCTTGAATGCAATCAGGCACGAATCGATCGTATGATTCGTTCTCGCACCGTCAAATTTGCATCGTTTTTACTGCCAAAATTAACGCCGATAATCGAGACGTTGTGATTAGTGCGGGTGTTATTGTTCGATCCCGATCTGGCGTTTTGTTGTACTAGTTCATGTATCATTGTCGGGGATCTATGATGGTTGGATGGATTTGAAGAGTTATAGATGATTGGCATGGTACTACACTACTTTTTGTCAATAAATTACCAAAAATTACCCGTATTTCGATTTTTCGACTTGTTTGTAAGGATCGTTTCGGTAACTGATATATGATCCCTGTTCTTGGCATCTTAACATTACCCACTTTTGTGAATAAGGGTCTCATGCAGATTTTGTCGTAAAATACGGGCAATGTCAACATGTTGACATTGTGTTCGTGTAGCTTCACATGATGTGCAAAAGTGTTTGATCGCGTAGTAATGGGATGTCCAAGCTGTGGAGGTTGGAGGTCAACTCTGAAGAAAATAATACTGGACAATGATTTCTGATTACTTTGTACTTTGTAAACCTGGGGATCTGCGCAATGACGCACGTTTTTTCTCTCTCGTTGCTTGTGTTCTAGTTCAAGACACGACTTGAAGACAATAGCATTTCCCCCCTTGAGTTAGATTGTTGAGTAAAGCAGACAGCAATGTTGGTTTGGTTCTTGGTGAACGTGTAATTTTATAGGCGTATAGATCACAATAAGATGCAAGAATTCCCTGTAGATTTTGTGCAATGTTCAATTTTCAGTGAATGCAAAACCGCGGAAAGTGAAGTTTGAATGACTTCTTTTGGTAGAATAATTTTTGCATTGAAAATTACTTTTGCTTCTTAAAATATTTTCCTCCTACTCCTTACAAGTGGGTTTCATCCAGGCTACAATTGGCATCGATTTTCTGTCAAAGACAATGTATCTTGAAGACCGCACTGTTCGTCTACAGCTATGGTAAGCACATTGTTCTCTGATTTGTTCATAAACTATATAATTTAGCAGGCTAGGTTACAGCGATAGTTCAGAAACTATATGTCTGACAGATAATCCTTCACGATGCTTGATGCTTAATGCTCACCAATGAAATGCAGTGTAAAATACTAGCATTGGTGTGCCTAAGTTTTAGTGATTCACGGAACCACTTCGGTCTTTGGGTTTCCCTGTGTACATATTTCCCATAAGTAGCTCTCGTAAGTAGTTAGTTTTTTTTCTTTCGAGAATAATAATTAGCATTTTGTGGTTCTTGTCAGGGATACGGCGGGACAGGAAAGATTTAGGAGCCTTATTCCGAGTTACATCAGGGACTCCTCTGTTGCAGTGGTTGTGTATGATGTATCCAGTAAGTTGTTCCCAAACTTCCAGCCACTGTTTTGTCTGGTCTTTTGCAATTTTAATGATTAATGTAATGTATAGTAATTCACATTTTGAGCACTTCAGAATATTGGCAACTACTGTTTTTAACAAAAAGGCCAACAACAAATCATCCATCATGTCGGACCGGATTTTCTAATCTCAAATCCTCTGTGAATACACTGTGTTATTCTTTGAATCAGTAGATAGCACTCACAGGTACATTGTTGAATCAATTCATACATGGCGCAAAATCATACCATTCATTAATTTAATACATCAGAGTTTACATGGACCGCTTCGGGCCAAGTTTTATAATAAGGGAAGGACAGACCAAACAATTACATCACAAAAGTAGCGAAAACGACAACGGAAGCAAAAAGGGGAAGGACACATCTCTCCACAGGCAAGCGACTGGGGAAACCGGTGTACATCCGATATTACCCGAAACTCACATAATATAGGATGCACATAGGTACCAGCGGAGTCAGCTAGACTGAGGGGAGACTAGAGCAGCTAAAGACTAAACTACGCTTCGGAAACTCCTGGGCCTTCAGACACTGGTTCTTCGTAGAAGTTGAAAGCTTCGAGATTTTCTGCTTTTGATGGTTTGGGGAAAGAGCGAGGATGAGCACAACTTCTGTGCTCGCGAGCCAACACATAGGATGCAATATATACATGCAAGGCTTAACAAGGGTGGCTCGGTTTCTTTTTTTTTTGCTAAAGCAACTTTGTCAATTATCGTAATACAAATTCCTGAGACTTAGTATTTTAAACAAATTGCATTTTATTAAAAAGAGTAGTGCAATATTAAATAACAACAGAGATTCCCTCCATCGAAAACTCTACAAATGCTTAATTTGATTGGAGTTACCTCCACTCATTGACAACACTGGATACAACGATCCAGGAAAAATCAAACCTCAGGCTAGATGAGCCGATCTGGTTTTGTAGACCATCCACAAACCTCAGGCTAGGTGAGCCAACTTGGTTTGTAGACCATCCACAACCTCAGGCTAGATGAGCCGACCTGGTTTTCATACCACCCACCTAGGTTTTTGAAATAGAACTAACTCAGGTTAAGTTCTCATATTCGCCTTTGACCGTAGGCACGACTGTTTAAACAATTTAAACTCTGCAAAGGTTGTACACTGTACCCACAAGAGATAATCATACTCGTTGCCCTACATGATTATGTAGTCATGTAGTTGAGCGATCGTCACAGTAACTTTTCGAACTACCTCGCCCCTTCCGTTATCTCACCCATATGGGGTTACGTCCATACGTTGTGCGGGATGTTCCCCTCAGCGATTGGAGTAGTTGAACGCGTAGTCGAACTACCCCTCAGCGACTGGCGAACTTCACCTTTCATCGGTGCCCCTTTCAAGCCGGTAGCAACACGCGCTTGCACATTCCCTCTTTCCATCCAGCGAGATGACATTCAGGGTTTAATAATTTTACAAAGCCAAGTTGTACTTTACAGACTTGCAGTTGTACTTGTTTTACACAGGAGGTCATAACAAGATTAAATCATTAATCTATCTGGGCGGTTCATACCACATACCAATTATTCTCCTGCACGACGGCACCCATCACTCTTTCCATCCGCCCATATGTGGTACTAGCAAGTTGTTTAGGGTTTTAGGGAGGAAAAACCAATTAACACCACACGCCAATCATTTACCCACAATGACTGCCTAAAACCACTTTCATGATTAAAAATGATAAACAAGATATTTGTTATAATGGTACTTAAGCAAGTCTAGCATGTCACTTAAGTATAACATATGCTAGTATTTACCACATATTTACTAGGGTGGCATGGAATGAGGGATTCAATTTATCAAAGGATGGATAATACTTAATTAATCATCAAATGAGTGTTAACTACCTTAAGCTTTAACATACATTTGATTACAGAATTAAAGCATGCAACTTTGATATTTTAAATAAATATAATTTGCATAAAATGTAGGCTCAAAATGATCAAAGTATTGATTTGCCTAGGTCAGGTTATCGCGGTCTTGATCTTACTCAGGGCCTTCTCTGCCAAGGGTCTTGAATTCTTGGTCTCCATCTTTATCCGAATCTTGATCCTGCTCGAGTCGTTGCTTCTTTTGAACTCCGACTCCTAATTACGCGATACATGCAAGAACAACAAATAAATCTAAAGAACTTCAAAAGACCAAATATAATCAAAGAGTTTTAAATAAGTTTTGCGATGAACGAGCTTAAGAGAAAAGATTTAGCGAGGCAGGGATGTTTGACAAAGTCAAACGATCAGCTGAGTAAAAGAGGCAAAGGCGTAGAGACACTGCCGGGGGAAAAATAAGGGGGAATCAAGGTCGAAGGAAGTTTCGCAGGGATACTCCACTTCGGATTTGGAAGATGGCAAGATATTGCCGATCGGATAACGACACAGCTTGACATAATTTTAAAACAAGAGCTTCTTTTAAAATAATGGATATTATTTGAGCAAGATATTGAGATTAACATGTTAATCCCGAATAGCTTCCCAAAATTATTTTTAGAAAATTGTAAATTAATTTTCAATGCCACAAAGCCTTTTACACAATAGCGACAAATTTGAATAAATTAGTTTTAACAAAAAAATTTGACATGATTGCGGAGACGACGAAGCGATTCTGAAAGTTATTTACATAACTTCAAATTCTAGGGATTTTGCAAATTGCGCTCTTAATCGACGGCTCTCAAGTATGAGCAAAATGGATAATCCTCTTAACACTTGTCAATCGGCGAGTTAACCATTAATAACGATTAATTGAATCATCACAATTCACAACACAATCATAGAGAATAAACATTTAGAATACTTTCGCCAATCTGGAAAGCTATTAATCAACCGAGGTTGACAAAACATTTACAAGATCATAACACAAATTTTCTTTGCCAAATCATCTATTGATGCTCTGCATTCTTTGCTCTACACCGCATGAGGAGGGGGTCCCACCGCCGGACATAGAGAGAAAGAGAGGGGAACAGAGCGAGAGAGGAGGAGGGAGCGCGTGGCGGGCGTGGCCGGAGGGCGGCGGGTCGGCCAAAATGGGTTGCCTGCGAGGAGGGGATGCCGATGGAGGTGGCGGCCCGGCCGAGGCGGTTTTGGAGGGGAGGAAACCGAGGGCGGCGGCGGCGGCGCGGGCGGCACTGGAGAGGAGGTGGCGGCGATCGGAGCACACGGCGCAGAGCCGAGCGGTGGCGATGGTGACCGATGGGAGGAGAGGGAGGAGGCACGCACGAGCACCGGCGGCGCAAGGGAGCTCACCGTGTGGTGGCGGGCGGGAGGCACCGAGCGGGCGGGCGGCGATGGCTGGGGTGGCGTGGGAGGCGCACGTCGATAGCGGCCTAGGGCGATGGGAAGCTCGGCCGACGGGCGGGGATGGCAGAGGGCGGTGGGGCGGTGCTCCCGGCGGCGAGAACTCGGGCAAAGGGGCGCCGGATGGAGAGGAGATGGCGGTGCGGAGGCACCGAGCTCCATAGAGAGCGGGAGAAGAGGAGGCGAGGAGGGGAGAAGACAGGGGAGCTCGGCTTTGTAGCCGGGGAGAGAGGGAAAACCGGTGGAGGGCGCGGAGCGCAGAGGGTAGGAGATGGCGGCAGGCGACACGGGAGGCGCGAGGAGACGCAGGGTCGGTGGACGGCTGCTGGGAGGCGATGGCGCAGGAGGCGCCGGATCCGGGGGAAGTGGGTTGGTCGGGCGCAGACGACGAGCGAGGGAGGGGGGCCCGGGCGGAGACGCGGGCGGCGGCGCTCGGGCGCGGAAGGGGGGAAAGGGGAGGAGAAGAAAAGAAGCCGGTCCGGGCGAAGAGGCCGGGGGGAGGGGGAAGAAATGAGGGGCCGGGGGGGGGAGGACTTGGGCCGGGGGGGAGCAGATGGGCCGGAGAAAAAAAAGGAGGGGAAGAATGGGCTGGGCCCAAGAAAAACAGAGTGGGTTCAAAATTTGAAAAGGGGAAATTCAATTTAAAATTTGAATCTGGAAAATGAGAGAAGGTTTGAAACACAAACCCGAGTTTAACGGAAGCTAGGAGTTTTTGAAATTTAAACCAAATTTGAAAATTTGAATGAAAATCGAAAACCAATATAGTTACTATTTGCCATCCGAAAACTTGACGTTACACATCATGTGCAATGTTACGCAAAGAGTTCCATGTAAGTAGTAAAGTGTGAAACAATGGAGTTTGACTTCGCAGAGGAGAGAACTATATCATTACATTTCATTTTTCATTAAGCGAATAAAACATCTGTTTTGCTGTTAATTTATTCGGTTCTCCCTTTTTTAATAGACAATATCCTGATTTTTATACTGAGATGGTTATAATGCAATTAATGAGTCAAGCTGAGCTGTGACCCTTCAAACTTTCCAATCATAATGTAATTCTAATTTGATCTCTGCAGATAGACAGTCATTCCTGAACACCTCAAAGTGGATTGATGAAGTCCGCACTGAGAGAGGTGGCGATGTAATCATTGTGCTGGTTGGTAACAAAACTGATCTTGTTGACAAGAGGTGTCTATGATGTTTTCCACTCTCAATCCTGTATCAGTGACTTATTCTAGCTGATCCAACTTGCAAGTATGTAATAATGTCCCATTCTTTGCAGACAAGTTTCTACAGATGAAGGGGAGAGCAAGGCGAAAGAATTAAATGTTATGTTCATCGAAACCAGTGCGAAAGCTGGGTTCAACATCAAGGTCAGAAAACACCTCTTTTCTTCAATACATGTATTACAACTGGAAAATTCTACTGGAAGATTTAAGATGCTATAATGGAAAATGCTATTACTTGGGGTCTAGATCATGAATTTTCAGCACGCTGAGAGTAAGACAAACAATTATTTGGAGTGGGGAGCTTCTGAAACAGGAGTTTGTAGTCTACATGTAAAAGATCTATCTTGAGTGATGAACTGCACTTCACCACTTCACACTTTGCATGCAGCCGCTGTTTCGCAAGATCGCGGCGGCATTGCCTGGTATGGAGACGCTGTCGTCGGCGAAGCAGGAAGACATGGTGGATGTGAACCTGAAGCCGACCTCCAGCCAATCGAACTCGCAGCAACAGGCAGGAGGAGGGTGCCCCTGCTAGATTCATGTAGTACATTCGTATGACAAGCATACTGTTGTTATCCGATGTTATTAGTTCCTATTTCCTTCTGAATCTGGAGTTGATCTTTAGATTTTTAACGCGAGTTTTTGTATTGTGAAAGATCTGACGAATTCTTGCAGTTGCATACTTGCATGCGTATTGCTTCCGATGTTTATCTGAAAATATTCAGCTCTTAAATTCGTTCCCCCTACTCAGCGGTTATGAGTACGAGTAGCACGACAGTGGGAGATGTATTCTCACTGACGAGAAGGGCCCACATCATCGATGGCGTGGCAGTTCTTTCTCTCAAAACAGTAGCCAAAGGAATCGGATAAGCCATCCTGTCTCGGAGGCAGAGGGGAAACGACTCAACGAGAGATCAGAGCACGTAATGGAGTCTACGCTAATCACAAGATTACCCCTTCTCGTCTTTCCCTCCGAGTCCAGACCCCTCTCCCCTCTCGCCTTCGCCGGAGCTCGCCGCCTCGCCTCCGTTTCCTTCTCCTCTGCCAGTGGCTGTGGCGTCCTGCGTCCCCGTCCCCGCGGCGGCGGCTGGGACGCCGGCGTTGACTCGTCGGCCTCACCCGCCGCTGCGGCGCTCGGCGAGGCGGCGGGCGCCAGCTCTGAGGCCATCTTGCTCAGCGTCCAGGTGCACTTCTCACCCAAACAACTAGCCTAAATCTGGAGCTTTCTCCCTTTTGTTCGAATTACGTGTGAGAGGGTCAGGGTCCAGGCATGATGCGACTGTTGTCTGGCTCTTGCAGGGCATGATGTGTGATGGGTGCGCTGCGAGCGTGAAGCCAATCTTGGAGAACCAAGTATACATCTTTCTTTCTTTCTTACGCTTCCTTACTATCATAATTTTGCTTACTTTCTCTTGTTGCAACATTATGTTTGACCAAACCAATCAGCACAAATGCACAATTGAGTGGAAGTACAGTTGATCGTATTTTGTTTAGCATGAGACATATCCAGCACATATAACTTCTGTTAAGATGAAAACCGATAAGGAGATGAAAATGAAGGAAAAATAGGAAACTGCTATCATTTTTCTAAATTTTGTGCAGAACAGATCATTGCATTGGGTGTTACTGCATAGAGTGTAAAGAGCAATTCATTGATGAGCTTTAGGTAAGTAACTAGAGGTAGCTCATTTAGGTGTCCTGCTTTGTTGCTTCAATCCAAAGTTCCAGACACACCCTTAAATCCGTGGGACATAAAATTGGGCTAGCACCATCCAGAATTCATCGTAAAATAATTTTAGTTGCAAGTCTGTGTGTGCTAGGATTTCTGCCAGAGATTGACGGGGTGCGGGAGGGTGAAGGAACTAATTGAGGGGGAGGGAGGGGAATACCTGGAAATTCTTGCTTTATTTTTGTGAGATGTTTCTGCATGGATCTCGATCATGGCAGCAACGGCTGGATAGAGAGGGGCAGCTGCCCAAATGGTCAAAACAACATTTTCGTTCTTATATGTAGAGAGACTTGCAAATAAAAGAGTCACAGTGCTCAGAAAGGAAATGTGTTGTTAGTGGGCCATTTTAGTTGAGCAATTAACTTTATATTGGATGTTACTTATGTTTATCTGTTTAATGGTTTGTACTTCGTACCTATTAAGACCATTTCTGTTTCTTCCTTTTATTTCTCTTTGCCCTTTTGCTGCTGCTTGTACTCATTACCATGGTCCATGGGACACTGTCAACCATTTTTGCAGCCTGAGGTTACTTCTGCTACTGTTGATTTTAAGGAAGCAACGGCTGTCGTGTGGACAACTCTTGAGGTCAAGGTGACAGAAGATTGGCAGAGGCAATGTGGGGAGAAACTTGCAGGTCACCTTGGTTCTTGTGGATTTGAGTCTAGCCTGCAAGGTAAAATAAAATTGCTTGAGTTCTTATGCGACAAGTTACTGTGGTTTTTGCTCTTCAGCCGTAGCAATTACCAGCCTAAGTTCTAACCAGAAGCTACCCAGGAAATACGAAGTGCTAGACCCAGTTTTTTTTCACCTAGAAGAAATAAAGATGTATTCCTTGTCTGGTTATGAATTATTGTCCAAACTCCAAAGTGCCTTGAAATGGAATCATAAGTATCAAACTTTCTCGTAAGTATCCCTAATTCAATTGAACAATGCAAATTTCCCATCATTCTTACATGAATGACCAAGCTACCTATGCAAATGTCATAGTCATGTTTAAATCAACATTGTGACTGCAGCGTCACTACTCCAGCCTTTTGAAATCAGAATCTCTAGTCTGCTGTTGTGAACTTAACTAAATTTTTTGTATCTACCACAGAGCAAGGTGAAGCCAAATAAAGTCAATTCTGAATGTCAATGATGCTACCGATGAAGTTTACCAGCAGAGGGCGTCTGAATGCACCTCGTAGTTTTGTAAATTTGTATGATCGTCTCTGTGAAAGTTGTTATGCTGGGGAGTTCTTCACGTCCAAATTACAGCGTTCCCGTGCCTTAGCGCTAGTGTAGTAGTGTACTACCAGCATAGCTCCCCTTGCCCATGAACTTCCGTTGGAAACATCCACACAGGCACGGTGCTATGATCTTAGGTCGTTACTACAGGCCAAGGAGTTTGGCTAACTAGTCTCTTCATGCTACATGTCCGGCTGAACTGGGAGTGAAGTATGTACTCTCATGAAGATACTACAATTGAATTTCTGTATTGTTTAGCAGTCGGCACCTTTGTCCATGTTTCTCCTTGTTATGTGCTACTATGATGTGGCTGTTTGCTATGGATGACAATACACCATGTTGATGTTGTTGCCATCGATATTTTTGAAATCTTGTAATCCTCCCAAATTTGGAGGGATATATTGGCAAGAATCAGTTTCATGTTTTACTGAATTGTGCGTCTGTGCTTTGGGAAGAACGGGAGACTTTTTTTTTTCTTATTTGAGACAAGGGAAGAATGGGAGATGGAAAATAGGAAAATAGAAGAAGAGGAGTTGGACTGCTCTGATGTGAAAACGACAAAGGCCCACTTAAAAAGAGCCCGTACCGGAATAGGCCCGAACAGGTCAGGCCGTGAGGAACCTGTGAGCCCCACTTGCTCTCTCGTCGTGCCGCGTGCGTGCGAGCCTAGAAGAATCGGCAACTTTTGTGGCCACACCCACTCTCCCGTCCTCTCCGATTCTCCTCTTCCCTCCCCCGCTTCCCCCTCCAGTCCACCCGCCTCGTCTCAACTCCCGCGCCGCTCGCCCGCTCCGGCGAGATGTCGCGCTTCGGCCGCTCCGGCCCACCCCCGATCCGCGACACCTACTCCCTCCTCGTCCTCAACATCACCTTCCGTGAGTTGTCCCTCTTACTACCACCTACCGCTCTTCCCTTCTCCTGCGGGCTCCCAATCGGCGGCTCATCTCGTTCTCATCCTCCCGTGTATGTATTGCAGGTACGACGGCCGATGACCTTTTCCCGCTCTTCGACAAGTACGGCGATGTCGTCGACATCTACATCCCCAGGGACCGCAGGTGAGCAAGACAAGCAGAAGCTTCGGTTGGTTAGTTTCCCGATTCGGGAGTTCATCTGTGCGTGGCGTGTAGGTTGGGTGGGTGCCGGAAGGGGGTGTACGAATTTTTTGAGGTTGTGGGAGTTGATTTGTGTGTTTGTGCCTATATGGCTGTAGGACTGGCGACTCCCGAGGGTTCGCGTTCGTGAGGTACAAGTACGAGGACGAGGCGCAGAAGGCAGTTGATAGGCTCGATGGTGGGTTTCTCCTCCACGGTAATTTTTATGATACATGTAGTTTTGAGATTGGACTGTTGTTCATTTTGTGGGTGGTTTTTTCAGGGAGGTTGGTAGACGGGAGGGAGATCATGGTTCAGTTTGCCAAGTACGGCCCAAGTGCTGAACGGATGTAAGATACGATGTCTCTTCTTAACACTGCTTTGTATGATTGTGGGTGAAATCTCGATATGGAAACTTAATTTTCATTTGCCAACTTATTATGTGTTGGCTCTCGATGTAGTTGGGCTATGGATTTTTCTTCTTCTTTTAGGCTAAATGTGACCTTTATCGATTCCTAGTTGGATGTATTAGGCAATACATAAACATTTTTGCCTTGTGCAATGGTAAAAATACCCTGCATTAGAGCAAACAAGTAACTCTGGTACGTAGAACATTTATCATGCCTTAATCGGCACCGGCGGCTCTGAAGATTTTACTACATTTAAATGCCCTCATTAATTATCTTAGGTTTTGATCGTCATGCCCAATGTTATTTAGTTTACAACAGTTCTTTGTGTAATATGGTGGTGGTGTCAGTTTTCCTGGCCTCATCTGTTCTTAGTGTGTCCTGGATTTCAACTTGTCATATTTTTATCGACAAATATTGCATCCCAAAGTTTTTTTTTCCCATTCTGTGCATGTAGTCAAGGGCTCAGGGACCTGTGGTTTTATTTGCAATAATGCTGAATGTGACATGTACTGATTTTATAGTAATTTTATTTGACAATCAACAAGAAGTGTGCATGCACCAGCCACAATACCTTCCGATTAAGTTTGTAATTTTTAAGAGGCTTTTCTGATACATAAAATGGTTTATAGTCGCATGTAGTGATAAAAGTAAATTTATCTTACATGTTGTAGGAATACACTAAATAGTCAGATTCTATTCTTTCAAATTTTCTAAACGAATATTCTTTCAAATTTTCTAAACGAATGAACCAGTGTCTGGTAAAGCTGCTCTGCTTGCTAGCATTTAAACTACACCTGCACATAATATTCTTGTCTGGATTTTGCAGTCATAAAGGGAGAATCATGGAGACACTTCCAAGGCCAAGGGGTCGTTCCAGAAGCCGCAGTCCAAGACGGGGGTATAGCATTACTATCATTTTTTCTAAATGTTATACATATATTTCTTCAAGTGATGCAGGACATTGGATTGTCTGTGCCGAAAAGTAGTTTTGCAGCGTTTTTTAGCTTTTCCGCTAGAGTTCAGACTTGATTAACCATAAACTTTTGTAGTTGTGTAAGTAATGGAGGTGCTATTGACAGAGTTGATAGATAGGTTTGAATATCAAACCAATGTACATGACTCATTAGGCATGTGCTGTGTGCTCAAACATCCTATTTCATTTTTATGATACATTTAAGAATTTCTTACAATAGATGTAACTTTGTTGACTCCTGTTGTTGGCATTGCCACCATACCCAGGGGCGGATCCACACCCGTGCACTTCAATTTTCCATTCCTTTAGTTCATACATTGCTTTTTAAAAAAATTGTTAGTAGGTTAGCCCCCCTTTCGTCGGTTTCTAGTTCAACCTCTGTCCTCTGGCCATGCTGCCATACTGATAGACCAAGTTATACTCCTAATGTTTAGTTGGGCTGTCAAATTGGGATTCGCTATTGTGTATTTGGCAAGCTTATTCGGTTATTCCAGTCCTGTTCTTTCTAGTTATGGATGATGTTTTTTTTTGTAATGATGTCTTGCTAATAATCATGTGCTTACCACATTTGAAGGTACCGTGATGATTATCGAGACATAGATTATAGAAGGCGAAGTCGGAGTCGGAGTAGAGATAGATATGGACGTGACAGGTACACAGAGAGAGATTATCGTCGTCGTAGCAGGAGTCACAGCTACAGTCCTGATGATTACAGGAGGCGTGGCAGAGACAGGTATACACATCAGATAAATCATTTTTTTGTCTGCTGGATTGTACTGCAAGTCCTTTTTTCAATTCTATTATTATTGGCTGCATGTAGAAGCCCTAGTCGTAGCAGGAGTTGCAGCTATAGTCCTGATGATTACCGGAGGCATGGCAAAGACAGGTATATGCACACTAGAGAATCAATTTTGTTGTTTTGTCTTGCTGAATTGCACTGATATGCCCTTTTGTTCTGTGATTGTTGGCAGTGTGCCGCCTGTGCGTAGAAGCCCTAGTCGCTCCCCTCGCAGGACACCATCTTCTCACGAGGGATCTCCTGTCAGGCGCTATGATGACCAGTCTCCACACTCGGAGCCCTTCAACATAAGCTGAATATCATAGACAATGCAGCAAACAGCTGAGGTCTCCAGATTGTTACATTATTTGTCATCATAGTTAATCTCTAATATGTGTTAACATAATTTGTGTTTCTGTCTAGTAGGATGATTGGAATAGGGCTGCTCATATCATAGGCTGTTTTGGTTGCTTGATGAACCTGAACGCTCTTCAGTTACAAATTACAATGCTGTAGTTCTTGACTACTACTTGCTTTCAGTTGCTGCTTCAAGCTGCGAATACTGCTTTCTTATGGACATCTGAACGCTTGTTGAGAACTATATGTACTAAAATCTCTTTTCATTCAACCTTGTCTTAGCATTTGATATTATGACTTTCTTCTCAGTACTGGATACTTACTATAAATGGTAACTTGCACCTTTCTAGTTACATGATGGAGTGAAGAGGTGCTGGCTGATAAGTGGTCAACATGCAAGTTGCTTGCTGTTGCGGTTGATATTGTTTGTGCTGTTTGCCTTCTTGATGTTGCTGATGAGATGATGATGTCATGATGATGATGGGAGTTGATGATGCTGATCATTTTTGCTGTCTGCACTTATTATGGTGACAAGTAAGGCTTTTCATCGATTTAGCTGAGTTCACTACTTCACCTGTTTTCAATCATAAAATAGTGAAGTACTTTGTCCATGATTGTGCATGCTAGCAATTTCAAACTTGGATTTTTGAAATGCTTTAGTTGTATCTTTGCCCTTGATTTATGTTATACACCAGAGCTTATCTTTCCAACAATGCAGAAGTAACAAACGACTTTTTTGTTGTTGAAAGCGCTAGTCTTACGGTTTTGATCCAGCTTAGCTTCAGAATGATTCCCCAAAACTTCACTTCTATAGGTTGATACAATGCTGTGGTCTGAAAAGATAAGGTGGTGTTTATGGTTCTATGCTCATGTCGATAGAGTTTATTTATGTACACAGCAATGCTAATATGGTATACTGCTATGCTCACAATTCATTTTAGTATCCAACCCATGGTTCATAAAACGCACACATGTTTGATAGTTAATGTTTTAATGAAGTGCGTCATATTTTGTTTCACTGCATTCACACTCGAAGCATGGTCCAAAAAGTACCAGTTTGGCTTTTTATACACGTAGAAAGATTTTTGCATAGTAGGATTTGTTGCTTTTTACCCTTCAGCAATAGAAGGTGTGGGAGAGTTTTCTGTCGCAATTAAATTTACATTCGCTTGATTGTCCTGGTGCCTTCTGGATGTGAATGCTGAGGAGTGAGGATTTGCTGCAAATCGTGGCCCTTTGAAAAGAAGTTTGATGATTCATATAAAGCCCTGTATTTGAAGGGGTGATGTATGATAACGTTTTTGTACATGCTTCAGCACTTGATAGTCAAAATTCGGGGACCATGAAATGACAAATTGAAGAAAAAAAAAGTATCAGACTTCGTGAAGTACTGTTGTGTTGTTTGTGCATCTGTGTGTCCATTGCTCGTTAACATCGTGATCTTGAGTCGGTACTTTTATTCGATTGTACCATGCATACTATGTTAATTGAAATGTATATGGCCAAAACGTTCAGAATTTGATCGTTCAAAGAAAACATTAATCTTTTGCTTAATCCATCCGCGAAGGGGCCGAGTCGATACGTGCAGTACAAAAGCGGTTGTACGGTGACGCATTTTCCCTTTGAACCTGCAATTCGATGGATGTTTCTTCTGTGCCGCAGTCTCGTGACTCATCAGAGACTAGCACGGTCGCCGGCGAAGCCGAACAAGGAGAGCACGCGGCCTAGGCGGGAACTCGTGCGGAGCATGTTATACTCTGTACCTGTTTCTACGCGCATCAGTTTTTAAATCGGATGAGGGTTCGTGAGATACAACACAAATGTATATAGTATAAGAACAAAGTAGATGAATTTTATAGAAAAAACTGAAATGATTGCTATGAAGCAACCACAACGAGAGAGAATTGGCGGAGATGCCCGCAAATTCCTTCGGTTGTCCGTTCTCTTACAACAATTTAAGACCTCTTAGTACTCTTGATATTTGCCCTATATAGAAATTTAGTGCTAAAATATAACCCTGTAATCCTCTTGCGCACCTCTATTTTGGATGAGCTGTCTTGTGGCTTGTTAGGTTGCTTCTTGGTTCGTATGAGCACCTCTCATAAGTTTATATAGTCATCTAGTTCTTCTCTAAAGTGAGGTAGAAATCCTATTATAAAGAGAAGTATGAGTCCTAATGCTATTAGAAATCATCTAGTTTTACTTGTAGCACATATCTTAAAATTACAGTAGATTATGATATGAGTCACCATACTCAACCATCTTCACCTTTACTCTTATCCGTTGAAGTTATCGTGCTCCTTTAAGAACTCACTCCAAGTTAGCTTTGTCTTTTTGTTTTTCTCCTTTTTTCCCTCCTATCTTGGGAGTGCTTCCACTGCAGGGCTCATGCACGTCACCGCAATTTGTATATCGTTATCTTGGTTTGGCCGCCCGGACACTCCATCCGAGAGCTCTTTCCTTGTGTAGTTTGGTTAACCACACTTGTTATTCCTACAGTCCTCTATGACATATGTCTGTACCACCTCCGAGTTCCACATGTTTATCGGTACCACATGGTTGGGCCCACCATATCTTCCTTTTTTTCAATGCCTCGCACCTTCGCTTTTGCGTCTTGTAGATTTTGCAACCATCTTTACAATTCCACACATAACTGCATATGAGATATGAGTATCTACCGCTGACAGCATGTTTTTCTTCTCCTGGCCATGATTTTTGTCAGACCTCCCATAGGTTGCCTTTCTTTTAGGTTTACCTATCAATCGATATCATCTATTGCTCCATACACTTTTCATGATTAATTGTCATTTGCAAGTAACTCGCATAGCTCCACCTTGAAGTGATATCTCATAACCTTCGAGTTCAAGCGACCTCACATATATTAGATTATTCTTTCAGCCGGGAATATACCGACCTCTCGTTAGTGTGCGATGTGCTCCATCATACCTCTCCATTGTAATCGTTCTTACCTCAGTGATTGCACGCTCCTTGCAATTCGCCAAGTGAACAGTTCATGCATCGGGCATGGAGATCCCTCGCCGAACATCTCCATCGCCAAACATATGTGAAAGCAACAACTTGAATATAATATCTATTCATGATAAGTGCCTGATTGACTGACGACTAGTACGTCTGAATCATCTTTCGCTACCATCATTGAGCATGCACTCCATATTTGCTTCAAACTCAGACAATATTTTATCATATGGTCATCCTTGACACATAGATAGCATACGCGTATGCTCTTGCCATTATTCTTCCTATCATTATTGTTTTTCCCTGCAGCACCCATGGCATCACATGTTTGATCATCTGAGGATGAAGAATTTGATGGTTTCCTCAAGAACTCCACATCCAATAGGTATGCAACTGCCTCATTGAAGTTAAGAGTGCTTTTCCATACAAGATTATTTATCACCAATTGCTCTCATGATGGTGGTAGAGATAATGCTAGTATGACGACCATATCGTTCTCCTCAAATTTCTCATCCACACTAATCGACTACGTAATAAGCTTGTTGAAGACATTAACATGGTCAATGAACCGTGTGCCTTCCTCAATACGCAACCTATACAATTGTCGCTTCAGCACCCACCGGTTTTTTTGGGTTTGTTCCATTCAAGAGCATCGCTTACCCCTTGTTGGACAAGGACATCCCCACCACATATTTTAACACACTGAATTTTCCTATGTTGTCAAAATTCTCTACTTGATTCCATATTGTCAACATCGATATTGATCTTTTGTCGACCTTATCACAAATCAGATTAATCCGGCCTTAGCTCTGATACCACTTGTTACACTCTGGTACCCTCATGCGCAGTGTTGACCATATTAACGACTATAAATGGGCTAGCCGTGCCGGCCCGACAGGCATGGCATGCCTAGTCGGGCCATGTTGTGCTTGGACCAGGTCAACAGTCCTGTGTTGTGGACTGGTCCGACTGGCACGACACATTTGGGCACCTTAGTAAATTCTTTAAGCACGACCTTAAAAGAGTATAAGGGATTATCGTTCTCTCACAACCTTGATAAATTGCTTAAGCATGACCTCAAAAGAGTATAACTGGATTCACTATCTCACAACCCTCTTGTATCTCTTAGAATTATTGTATCCTTGCCCTATACAAAAATCTAGTGCTAAATAATAACTTAGTACGTAATCCTCTTGTTCAACTCTGCTTTTGATGAGTTGCATTGTGGCTTACTTGGTTGCTATGACCATCTCTCATGGGTTTATATATTTATCTAATTCACCTCCAAATAAAGTAGAAACCATACTCTAAAAAGAAGTAGAATCCAAGTTCCATTGATGTTCATATAGCTTTCCCTCCAGCGCACCTCTTGGAATACAAAAAGATTATGATACTCAGCAGAGCCTATGCGCGCGTGTCCACCCAGCCGTCCGAACAGGGAAGTTTATCGGGCTGTAACCAACAGGGCAAGAGCAACCGTCGCGGGCGCGCGTGATGGCGTACGGCTAGAGTTCTAGTGTGGACATACATCCGCGGAGGGCGTCGGCCGCGGGCAGCAATCACGAACCGTCCGCCGGTCGGCAGTACGACGCGGCCTTCGTCTCAGTAAAGTTCCAGCAAAGGTCGCATCGACGTGCTCCACGTTCGTGCGCAGGCCGAGGTCTTGGGCCTAACGATGTAACAGCTCGAGGCGGCTTTCTTGTACGCATATCCACACGTCGCAGTGCACCCTCTGGTGTCCGGCCGCCGGAGCCAGCTTAGGCGTTCGTCCGGTAGGACCCGAGCTTGGCGGCGCTGACCCTCCGCGCGTACTGGTGGTAGGCGGCAGCGATGGCGCAAGAATGCGGCCACGGCGTCCAGCCCAGGTGCTGGCGACCAGTCCATGACCGCTCGACGGCGTGGAATAGTACCTGGACACTCCTGGGCTGACGTTAGCGAGCCGGACGTTCCTGGGCTGAAATACATCTTTCGTCAGAATTGCTTGCAGATCCGGGGCTCATCGAGCACTATCCCGCTCACCGTGAAGCAGATCGCCGACGCTCAGCAGTACGGCGCCGGCGAGAAGGGCGCTCCTTTCGTCGTCGTCGGCGTCGGGACAGCTAACGTATGGACTTGTGATTTTCCTCGGTTTCCCTTTTCGCCAAAAATTACTCCTCCGGATCAATTGCGTACATGTCTATGCAAAGAGGTAACGTATCAATTGCGCAAATTAAAACGAGTGCTGCTTGGAACGACTCAGTTGAGTTGTACAAAAGTTTGCGATCAATATGCCGATTAGCTGCTCACAGAAGGAGCTATTAAGACTAGCAGTTTCCTTGGTACGCATTACATTACAGGTGCAAATACTTGTGAAAGTATTGCTTCAGGATCGGGACACTGCGTTCAACTCAAGCTTTGCTCAGACACGCTTGGGAGGTACATAGTGCACGTTGTTGTCTTGGCAAATCCCCTGGAGTAACGAAACAAAAAATGTTAGATCTCCAATAAGTGCATCTCTACCCAACAACTACTGTTGCTTTTTAGTTGCTAAAAAGCAGGTATGTGGTTTTACCTGATACTCCTCCGGAAGCTCCTCTGATACAGCCAGTGTATAGCACCCGGGAATGAACCTCCCTGCAGATTGACAGCGGAACACAAGCAGATGGTTTCAGTTACTGCTATAGCGCAACACTTGGACATGTATTATTACACAAGAAACAGAAGTGATCCCCCAGCAAGTCCACAACAACTCAACGAGGTGGCTGCCAGAGTAAAAAAATACATAGCGCCATGAACTACGGGTATTAATTTTGTCAAGCTCTACTTGGTTAAGGGCCTACACATGATTTAAAAAGGGTATACTGGAACTCCTAGAAGTTAAGCAAAGGTAAGAAGTTCATCCGTTCGGATTTTCTTTTGACAATGATACTAAACAGAACACATATACTCGACAAAATAAGCATCACCAGCATCTTCCACATGATGCTGCTGTTTCAAAACTGGAAAGCCACACCAACAAAATATAAATAAAGAGAACCGAACAAGGATTGCAACAATGAAAACTAATATAAGTTCCAATAAATGTGAATTATATTATGCTCCTGAATTTTGGGCCTAAAAGTCAATGATTTTCAAGAGTCCTATTGACTTGTTTAGTATAAACATTCAGAAGAATTGTCAAAGCATTGGATACGGTATCAAGAAAATGATCTGTGATGAGCCTAGAGAAGAGACTTTACTTTAGAAAGGAAACAAAGAAAAAAGAGTACATGCAATGCGGCTATGCCCTTGGATCGATAAGCATGTGATAGGACAGTTTTAAATAAAAGCTTCCCATGCAAAATCTGAGATATTAAACACAAATTCTTAACAAACTATTTACTTTTTTCTGTATTTTTATGATGATACGAATTAATCCACTGATAATTTCCATATGAACAACTGGATTCAAGAGCCAATTCCTCGACTTAACCAGGTAGAGGTGGAAATTCCCTCTTGGGCAAGGTTTTTAGTTCGGTTTTCTGATCCTTCACAAATAGTAATCACATAAAATCAGGCCAACAGGAACTATGGCGATATATCAACCAGGTAAAGACCAATACATATATAGTTTGCTAAAGGGAGAATTGCCTACATACTCTAATGGATGCTTACCAAGTAGTGTAAGCACTGCCTGAGCAAGGAAAAAGCAAAAATTTATGCAGACCTGTATTTAGAACAGTCTCAACAAAAATTTGTGTATCACCCTGAGCTAGGAAGAGCAATAGCATAAACGAATGCAAACTAAAAGGAGAAGGCAGTTTGAGGAAAAACATAATTAAGGGCCATGGGATAACTACACACTCACCAATTCTCAACCAACGAGCAGCCCAACTCCTACTGGGATCCATCAATGAGATTATTCTGCATGCCAGAAAATCATCTTCATTAGTTCCCCATTCAGCCTCAACACTGTTATTACGCAATATAATTCGAAACAAGGGAAACACTGGACTGCACAAATAAGAAAGCTTTATGCAACTTAGCAGAACAGCAGCAGCACGTTCTTACAAAAAGTTATGATTGTTCCACTTTTATGTATCCGAGGAGTTACCCTACATGGACATATATGCTATGAAGTTTCACAATGAAAACTATTTTCATGGGATATTCTTAAAAATCAACACAAAGGATGAAAGTCAGAAAAATCCCACAAGAATTGCATTCTTTTCGCCTTCTTTTCTGTTTGTGAGTTAATTTGCAGCAGGTCAAAGCACAAGATACATACGAAATTCCAACAACATGGAATCGCCGCATCCCCAGCAGGCGATGGAGCAACCGATGAGAGCGCCCGTAACACAGAACTGCAAGAACTTGGCTGAGTGCGATGAAGCATCAAGCATGGAGTTACCCGGTGAAGTTCGGGGTGGTGCAGTTGACGACGTTGTCGTGCTCCTTGTCCATCTCCAGGAACGGGCAGTTCTCGCAGCCGTTCTCCCTGAACTGCACAGCCCGTACAGCAATCAGACACAAGAGAATGTAAATAGCAGCAACAACATCATCGGAGTCAGCGACACGGCTTGCCCCAGGAATTTCGTGCCACAAAATCGCACAAATTTCTCTGGAAGAACCCTAGGAAGCGGCAGACTCCACGAAACAAGCACCGAGATCGAAATCGAGAACAAGTTGCTAAAGCCTACCCGCCGAGCACAGATTGTTCCCCGGGGAAATAACCCCCCTAATCTGAGACCGCATCCTCCCCTGGCTTACCCAACACCCAGATAGAGGATGAACCAACAGGAAACCCTAACCCTAGCCCAACATGGATGGGTAAGGAGAAGGGAGAGGGGGAGAGTACCTGGTCGTAGGTCTTGACGAGGCGGCAGCGGAGGCAGGCCCGGAGCTCGTGGCCGAAGCTCGTCGGGATCTGCGCATGCCCCACCCGGTCGTCGTCCTCCATCATCCCGCCGCCGCCGCCGCCGCCCACCCCTCATCCTCCCCTCCCCTCTCCTCCCACTCGATTCTCTCCTCTCCTCCTTCCTATAGCTCTCTGTTCACTTCTCCCTCGCGTGCGGAGCCAACCTGAACGCTGAACCTGGTTTTTTCGCCCGGACGCGGACTCGTACGGAGCGTCCCAGCTTAGGCCGCGTGTGTGGTGTCTGGGCTTGCAGCCTACTAGAGGACTCTTGGGCCGCAGAGAATCGGGGCCCATCGACCAGAGTAGTTCTTATGCAACTCTGTAAAGATGGATTCGAAATTTTGAAATAATTGATAAAAGAACTATTGAAGGGTAACATACGAATACGAAGTAGAAGCATATATATATATATATATATATATATATATAAGATCAGCGGAGCTATGAACCGATCAATCGAAGAGATTCCTCTGTACCTCCCCCCTGTCCAACAGTGCAATGAGCTGTGAGATTGATCAGGGCCGGATCCACTGTTGTTGTGGCTTCCGGTCGCCGAACCCCGAGTACACCCCTCAGCACCGGTGTCAATTTTTTTGGCATAGCAGTGACGCAGACACAAGTCGGGAGGATGAGGCGTTCTCGGCTGGAGAAGGAAGAAGCTGCGCCTAGACGACGGGTTGAATCGTGGGGGCTGCTAGGCCGTGTGGTTTGGTGGGCCATTGCCTCTCAGAGTATTGGAGATCTGTACAAGTTCTACCCTCAGCTTCTCAATCGATTCTCAAAATCACTATTTTCTTTTTTTCACAAGAAACAACATCCCAGTAGATTTTTGTGAGAATCTAACATTAGAAACGAAAATACACTTTGAAGTTGAAGATTTTTACCTGCAAATGACACTGAGTTACACAAATACAATTGAAGTATTACACACAGGGGTGACATGGTCTATTTGCCTCTAATGCTCCCTCATATGGTTTTTAGAACCAATCTATCAGCCAAACGGTTTCAACAGACAGCTCTAAATTCTCAGAGAATCAGAAGTAAAATCTGAAAAATAAGAATTTAGAGCTGTGCCTGAGTCACAGCCGGAAGCACATCCTGCAATGGTAGATGCACAGTACCCTGCCATTAGCTCCAGCTGGACCTTGGATCAAGAAAGAAACGGTCAAGACTGAGTGGTACAGCAAAACACGCATATTACGGCATCATACTACTGCAACACATCCCACTGCAATCGTGATGACGCATTAATGCCGAGTCATATTTCGGATTGGCACCCACTGCCTTGCTTAAGGGGATTAGTTCTACACAGTAAAATCAACGGAGGAAGTCCCTGTAGCAACAGGGCATGTACTGCACCGTCGTTGTAGAGCGGATTTTTGCATGGCATTGAGAGCGCTGTAGTTGTGCTGTAGCAATATATCTGAAACTGTTTGATCTGAACGGTGTATTATTTATCCAATGGATGAGATCGACATCAATGTACGGAATACGCTTCCTCGTATTTCGTGTGCAAAAAAAAGTGTTTCGGGATTAGGAAGCTATTCATCACGAGAAACAGCACACACGTGCCCGGGAGTGACGTCGTCGTACTATCATTGCCGTGCCGAACCTTGTTGGTGTCGTCGTCGTCGTCGTCTGCTGGACTGACTCGATCCCATGCCGTGCCGAGCGTGCGTGCTCAAATCAAACGACCATCATCACAGCACGTAAACCGGCGCGTACGTTGGACGGCACGGCGCGGACGGGCAGGACCCCCCCCCCGGACGCGCGTTTTGTGTGAGCGGGTTGAGGAGGCGAGGCGGTCGGCGCCGGTGGCCCTTCCGCGCGACCGATCCAGGGGCCGTGGAACGCGCGCGCGGGGGAGGCCGTCGCGCGGTTGACGAAGCCGCGTGTGCCAACCAACGACAACGACAAGGTGAATAGGCGCAGTGGTAAACGGAAGGCGAGAGCCGGCTACCCACCCCTGACAGGCTCTCCCTCTCTCCTGAGCCTGAGGCAGACGTTTCTGAGCGAGAACCTACCTCAGAAGCAGGGAATCCAAGTGCTACAAGAACAAACATACCATTGACAAGCTAGACCCAAGCTCAGAGAATGGATCAACGTACGACTATTCCTCCGTTTGCTTCCGTCTCGATGAGATAGCTGGAACATGACAATCTGAAAAGGCTGAAACAGATTTCAAATTTCCGAGAACTTCTTCAGAGAGGAAGATAGTAGAAGGTGGTATTACGTAGTGGCACTTCTGCTCACAATAATGAACGAAATTAGGTGCCACTGACCGGAACGAACCATCCTCAATTTCCCTTTTCCAGACCTGCCAACAGAGAAGCAGCATGCAATAAAAAGGTAGCACTAGGATCTTGCAGCTGAAACATCCAGTCACGGAATTAGACAATACACCATTAGGTTTTACATTAGGTATGCCACAACCAACCCAACCACAACCACAACCACAACCACAACCACAAGCGCATGCACACCAAATGTTAAATTAAAAACGAAAGAAGAAATAAAAACAGGCGCCAAATCGCCGAAACAGCAAAAACAAACCAGCAGTTCAATCGATCAGTTCCATCAAGAAGAATGTAGGCTATGTCCATCATCAGGTTGTTAAACCAGCGCGATGCTGCTCTCGCCGCCAGGCGGGTAGTCCGCTATGTCCATCTTTTGTATAGGGCAAGTGTTTAATTGTCGATACTTTCCTTGTAACAATTGATGTACTCTACATATATTGATCAATGGAATGCCATCCTTTGTGTGGACCTTTCAATTACAAGTTGCAAAGATGAGGAATGTACCATCTGTGTTCAGAGATCAGAACATGCGCGTTTCCCCCCCGGCGTTTGTGAGGTTGAGCCGTTCTCTGAGTTGCGGGGCCTGGGATCTTCCGGAGGAGCAAAAATGTCATGGCCGCTGAGCTCCTTGGATTTTGCATTGGATATCTGCTGCTTCATCTTACTATATATCGCGCGTCCTCGCTCTGAAGGGTACCACTTAGCTCGCGTTTTTTTTGCCACCTCAGTTTTCTTTTGGAGGAAGGCTGTCTTCCCCGGTATATAAATGAGATGTGACTTACGGTACTAATTGCCTGTAGTTTGAAAAAAATCAGATTTGATTTGTATCAGATCATGAAGCAGGATTAGTTTAATACAGTGAAGTTAATATCAAGTCAAATGTTATTCGTCCTTTCACTTTGAACAATACCAAGCACACTATTGATCAGCATCTTACTAGGGTACGCATGCTAGCTGCAGAATAATGCATAACACCAGAGATGTCAAATTTAGAGTTATTGAGCAGTCTCTGTGAAAAATGTTCAGTAACAGTGTACATTACCACTAGTTAATTATGCAGTAATAATTATGAAACCATTTGAGCTGCTTTAGAAATTTCATTAAGCGCTACATCTATATTGTTATATTGTATCTGGTGAGAGAACAAGAAATATCCAAGAGTACCTTACTACCTTATTAAACTTTGCGGAATTGCTATTTCTAAGTCGTCTGAAATTTTCTTAAGTTTAAGTTAATTGTTGTGACCATTGGATTTGTGTAGAGTTTGATATGTCATATCACTGGATATTGATTCAATAGATAAAAAATATGACTTATGTTTAAGAAAATTTTAGTCACCTTAGGAATAGACAATCCCTAAACTTTGGTACCCCTTCTTATGCACAATAACCCCCTGGATCGGATCAAAGTTTGTGAGATACGATACGAACGTGCAAGGTATTAAAAACGAAGTAGATGAATCTCGTAAATAGAATCAAAATAAAGACGTCGAAACAATCACGACGAGAGAGATCGAGATTTGGCAAAGCCGGCTACAAATTCTTTAAGCACAACCTCAAAAGAGTACAATGGATTGTCACTCTCACAAGCCTCTCAAACCTTTTAGGATTCTCAGATCCTTACCCTACACAAGAATCTAGTGCTAAAGAATAACCTAGTCTCTAATCCTCTCATGCGTCCTCTCCTTTGGATGACTTCATTTTACCTGGCTTGCTTCTTTCCGATAACCGGTTTTACCGGTGGGGACCCGTTGAACAGTAACCGACCGAAAATTTTAAATTTGAATATGATTTTTGACTGCATAATGCCCTTCTTAGGTTGGTTTATGTATTTTTGTTTTATATTACGCATTGTATGAGTTAAATATACTTGAGTTATTGTATTAGCAAGTCCCACGCGGTTTTTTAGACTTGGAAAGCATGTTGAATTGTAGTATTCTTATATGAAGGATGTCTATTGTGTTAATTATTGATGTATAAGCAATTAGCACTTGGCAGGATTCATTTTAATGATTGTTTGATCAAGAGTTTGTTGGTTCAACAAAAAAATAATGTACCAACGCTGATTTGAGGGCATACTAAATGGAGTTTGATATTACGAATAGCCTGTTGATCTCTGGGTTTTTTTACCGATTTTTTTTGTTTTTGCTATTTTTTCCGGTTACCGGTTTTAAAATTTTGAAATTCAAAATTTGGTTCGTGAACTTCATCCGGTATTTCCCCGGGTTTTCCGATTCTATCACATCGTCACGATCAGGATTTATGCTGCATCGGATTTCGATCCTTGTCTATGACCATCTCTCGTGGGTTTATATAGTCTCCTAGTTCTCCTAGAAAGTGAAGTAGGAATCATAATATAAAAGAGAAGCAGAAATCATAATCATATTAGGATACATCTAGGAATTTATGCAACACAACTCTCCAAGTCCTAAAGGAATATGATATAAGTCACCATATCTCAGCATACCTAAATCCTATTGTCTCTCAAACAAAGTTCTTGAAAATTGAGGCTCAGTTTAATAGTTCAATCAACAGGTCCAGTTTTATTACAAGGAAAGGTCACAAACCAATGAGTATACATATCAATAATGCTAACCAAACCCTTCCCACAAGATTCATCCCAACAACTTCTGACTATTGGAGTTAACAAGTTTGATTTTAGCAACCAGCAGCTAATATCAATGGCGTTCCAAATGTAATTAAAAATCTAATATTTGCAAAGACGAATATTAAGCAAGTGCTTTCTCTCAATCATTTAGCACAACATCTGAGGAAGAAAAAACTCTTAACAATTTAGCACTCCCGCAAATACAGCTTAAAAGTAACATTGAGATAGAATGCAAGTCATTGTACATATTCCATTTTTAGGGTTTGTTCTCTCACAAAGCAACACTTGATAATTCTTTGAAGTTGTTCTGGTGGGTGTCACAGAAGTGTTCCCCGATTCATAAAATAGCTTATTTAGTGCACTGCTGCATGTAAATCAGTAAATAACAGAGAAGTTATCCTGCCTTTGAGTAAATTACTTGTTTAATATCTAAAGAACTAAGAAAACTAAGATGATTTGCAAAACTTGTCGACCTACAGAGAAATCAAGTCTTGTCATCAACACAAATTCAAAAGGACTATTCCTAGGTCCTAGCCAGGAAAATATAAGAAAATAGTGCAAGAGGTCCTCCAGAAAAAAAATGTAACGCTGACACCCAAGACTACAGTCATATCGCAAGATTCCATCGAAATGTGCGAGATCACAATTACACAAACTATCCAAACCACGTGACACTGCAATCTAGTGAATCTTTTGCACGGAGCCTATGGAACAGAAGTAAAACTCGCCGCACATATCCTACAAAGCAACTAAAAACTGAAATCCGACGAATTTCCCTAGATAGCATCGTCAAAGATCAACAAAAACACCCTAACAATCTAATCTTTCCGTAGGGTGGAACCGTAAATCTCGAGAGATCTAACTGCAAATGTCAAAATCTCCACACAAAACAAGAACAGAACACCAAATCTATCCACTCCCAAACAAGGACAAAAGAAACCAACACGCGCCTAAACGGTCCCAGCCTCACCTCTTGTTGAGTCTCTCAGCCTCCTCCGTCACTTGCCCACCGAACACCAACTTGCTGATCGCCTTCGACGGCTGCACACACGAAAAACCAAGAAAGGCAAACCATGAGCGAAGAAACAAACCAATCCCTTCCCCGACAATGGCAAAGGAAGCTATTCCCATCACGTCACCTGGTGCGGCCGGCGGTTGAGCGGAGGAGTGGCCCCGCCGGCCGGCTCCTGTGGCGCCCCCTCCGGCTTTCCGGCCACGTCAGCAGGTCCGCCGTGGACCTGTGGGACTTCCTGACCGGTGCTGGCCTCTCCATCTCCCTCCCCCTCTCTCTAAAGGCTTCTCTCTTTGGTTGCAGCTGCATGTTTCTCTCTCTAGCTAGCTCATCGCTGGGGAGTTTCTCTCTCTATAAAGTCAAGGAGGTGGTGTGGTGAGGTGGGAGAGTGGAGCGGAGTCGAATGGAAGGAAGGTGAGAGGGTCGTTGTGTGGTGTTTACAGGTGGGGCCAGTCGTCAGTTGGGCGAATCCCCGCTAGGGGTTGACGCGTGGGCCCACGTCGGAGGGGTTGACTGTGTGACGGGTTGCCCATAACGTATGCTTCTCATTCTCAGTATTTGAATTTTTGAACGTTTGCGGCTCGCCCAAAACGTCCGTATTGTCCGTTGCCATTTTTCTCGCGCTCTCTCTGGTTTGTTTGGAGTACATGGCTGTTGCCACTTGTCGACGAGAATGTTCTAGTATAATCTAGAACATATAGTATTAGCACTATTGCACCTCGATTTCATAACTGGCGGATATGGAAATTTCCAGAATACTTAAAATATTGCACTCTTGAGTCCAGCGGTGACCAGTGAGAGCGTCGGAGCGCGTAGGCGCGTAGCTTTTGACCTGAGCTACTGTGGCAATTTTAGGCTTTCGGCCTGCTTTGATTTTTTAGAGTAATGTGGGTGATATATTAGTCAGACTGTCCAGGCAATTTGCCTGTTACAAAACCTACAATAGCAGCTAGGACAGAACTTTCCCAACACCATGGAGCATCATCAGCAAGGTCGTAGCTTAGTTTAGGCAAGGCGTGAGCTACAGAATTACAAGTTCTTGGGCAAAAGCCGATATCACAGCTATTAAAACACGTACCTAACAGCAGTTTAACCTCCTCAAATACAACTTACGAAACTGAGGTATCCCGGACCTTGTTCTTCACAGCATGTACTAGGAGCTGGGCATCCGTCTCAACAACCAGATTGCCAGTGCCAAGACCCAACGCAGGATAAAAAGGCTCAGGGAGAGCGCCAAGTTCAGCAGAGAAAACATCATCAATATGGTTGACTCTCCCTGCCTTTGTAGTAATGAAGCTACCCGTGCAATCTCGGATCACAACTCCCCATCCTCCATGGTGCTTCCCTTCTGAAAAAGCTCCGTCAATATTAGCTTTCAGAACTCCAGCAGTCGGCGGCTCCCAGCGAGAACTCATACACACTTTAACTTCATTTGAAGCTCTAAATATTTATGCATATTCTGCATTGAAACACCTCACTCGATGATAGATGTTGTCCACCGAGTGCTTCAGATCTCCTTCTCGAACTCTATTTCTATTTTCCAACCACAGCCACCAAAGCACCACTATTGTCAACTGTTGATTTTCATTAAAGCACCAGAGTTCTCAGAGCACCGCATTCGCTGAAGTGCGCTCTTGTTTGCACTCCTCTATTTGCAACTCCTGCCAGCACCGCTTTACTTCAGAACATTTCAAGAAGACATGCACCCATCCTCCACAACCCTGTGACAGATCAAGCATTTGGGATCGTTCATCGTGACACCCCTTTTTATAATACTTGCACGCAAAGGCAGACTATTATGAACCAATCAACACAAGAACATATTGATCTTATTTGGGCATCTCAAAGACGAGATATTCAGCCATGCCTTGTCTCCTTTAGTACAGTTTGTAACACCCTAAAAATTTCCAAAAATTAAAATACGGAATTTCTAAAAAAAATTTGTGTGTTTTTCATTATTGCCTTAATTACACACGTTTTGGGAGTTATTTTAACTACTTTTTTTTAGCTCGAGTGGTGAAAAGCAAAAACCCTAAAAACCAAAATTGTAAAAACAAAGCTAACGGTAGTGTTGTAGGCAAGTAAATCATCTGAGCAATCCTAAAGTCAAATTCTCAAAAAAGAGCACACTTGAAAGAAATTAAGCCATGAATTTTTCTTCCCCTTTTCCCTTTTTCTTGCCTTTCCGTCCTTCCTCTTTTCCTAATTGCTTTTCCATGTTCCTATGGTTGATCCACTTTGGGCTACACACATCGCTTCTTCTCTCTCTCTCCCTCTCCCTCTCCCTCTCCCTCTCCCTCTCCCGGACAAACCAGCGCGCAGCTCAGCCACCTTTCCCCTCTTCCTTTTCTTCCACGCGTCACCGCAGCACTGCCATGGCTGCCACGTGTAGCTTCTCTGTGACTACTACCTATATACACACTACACATCCACCAATAGCGAGGTTGCAAGAAGGCAAATAAATTAGTTAGCTAGGCCTACCCATTATAGACTTGTGGTTGCACTATTTTTACACGAGAGGTCATAACAAGAAATTGATCCTTTATTGACTTGGGCGGTGCATCCACATACCCCATCGACGTGCATCACCAGCACTAGCCACTTTTTCACCCGTCCAAGTCAAAATCAGTTTATCAGGTTTTGGTTTGTTTCGAAAATAATCTTTAGTCCAACAGACCAGCCAGGCTCCCAGTCTCGACTGCCTAAATCCAGTTTTCATATATGAAAGATTGATGTCGGGCAATTTAATACCCGCACGATAACATATCTAACCAAGGCTAAGCATGACACTTAGATACAAACTTATTAACTAGTATGTAAATCATTAATTCTAGGGTGACAACTGATAATGTCCAAGTTCAATGATTGGAAGTTTATACTCAATTATCATTAAGGCATTATCTATGAACTAGACTAATATAGTTGTATAAATCACAGCAATGCAATTTCATAATTAAAAGCAACATAATTTGCAAAGACTGGGTGCAATATGATCAAAGTATTGATTCGCCTTGCTCAATATTCTGATAACCCCGGTCATGCTCTTGTGCAATGTCCTGATAATAACCACGCTCAATATGCGGATAATCATCCTGTTCAATGCTCTGACAGTCTTGATTTGGACCTCGTCCTTGTTGGGGTTGCTGTTCCATTATGACTTCAGAGTCTACTTACGCATAATACAATTGAGCTCCAGAACGACTGAAAATGGTTAAAATAATTTCAATAAATCCCAAAAATATTCAAACAAATGAAAATACTTCGAATGATAGCAACCATGTCTAATGACAACCTAAAAGAACAGAGTACCTCAGATGAGACTAAAATACACTCATCTGGAGTTGATGGAGGAAGTATTTCAGACGAAGTATAATCAAGAAGTTGATGAATCCAATGGAGAAGGAGAGAATGTCCAAGGAACATTCAAAAAGGGTTACTTGGCTGAGAGGTTACCCGGTTCGGTATAACTCTCTGATATGCTTTCGGATCACAAATGATTCTGTTGGAATTAGGCACATATGTGTAAAGGCTCATTCATTTCTATAATTCCATAGCAGACAAATACTTGGACCAGAAGTATTAGACCAGTGTGGTCGAAGGCATGTATTAATAGGGTCGAAGTAGTCTGGTCGAAGCCATAGACTAGTGTGGTCGAAGGCCTATACCAAAATGGTTAAAATAATCTGGTCAAAGCCATAGATCATGGCGATCGAAGGCATTGAACAGTATGGTGGAAATAATCTGGTCAAAACCATAGACCATGGTGGTCAAAGGCATAGACCACTATGATCAAAATAATCTGGTCGAAGCTATAGACCATGGTGGTCGAAGGCACAGACCAGTATGGTCGAAATAATCTGGTCGAAGCCATAGACCACTGTGGTCAAAGGCACATACCAGTATGGTCGAAGCCATAGACTATGGTGGTCGAAATACACTGCTCTTAGCTGTAGACCCGTGTGTAATCAGGATTGGTTAAACCCCGCTTACTTACCATTAATTGGTTTTGAATTAGTAGTTACCCGTGGTTCAATTGGTGCTCTATTGTTCAGGTATTAGATAGTAATGGACTCGACCTCAAATAGGATCTGGAGACGTCCAGACCGGATGTGATTTCGAGCACTCCCAATTTTCCTAAACCATCATAGGACCTTACCAGTGTAAAAGATGACCAGGGAGGTGGTCTGGGCAACTGGGTCGACGGCGGCCTGTGGAGACATAAAGGGGGTATGGGTGGAGAAGGCAACCGGAGGCAACGCGACAAAGGGGGTTCAGGGTCCTACTCGGATTTGGGGAAAACTCACCATGTTCGTTAGGCATGTGATGGAAGGCTAAACTAATTGGGGAGGGGTTTAACTCCTAGCCCCAAGGATATATGGTGACACGATTAAAGAGGAGGGAGACCCTTCAGAGCAACGCCGATGTGGTGTCGGCATGAAGTGGCGCGTTGGCCGAACTTGGAGCGTGCTCCAAGCTTGTGCGTTTGCTCTGGGGATGTAAGGAGGTAGAGGAAAGATGTTCAACTACATTTCAGGCGAAAGGAGCTTCGACTGCCTAGTCGGAAGGGGTTTCGAGTTCGGTTCATTGTTTCAAATACTGTTCATTGTTTTGAGTATTATTCATGGTTTCAAGTATTGTTCATGGTTTGACTACTGTTTATTGTTTTGACTACTACTCAGAAGAGTTTCGACCAACTGGTTGAAAGAAGTTTTGGCTGTCTAGTCGAAGGTGTTTCAACTATTGGTCAAAGGCGTTTCGATTATTAGTCGAAAGGGGTTTTCGACTGTCTAGTCGAAGAAGTTTCGACAATCTGATCGAAAGGAGTTTTGACTATCAGGTCGAAGGGGTTTTGACAAACTGGTCGATGGGGTGTCGACTATTAGTCGAAGGAGTTTCGACTATTAGCCGAAAATGGATTTCCACTAAGTAGTCAAAGGAGTTTTGACTATATGATCGAAGGAGTGTCGACTATTAGTCAAAGGAGTTTCGACTATTAGTCGAAAGGGGGTTTTTGACTAACTAGTCGAATGAATTTCGACTATCTGGCTGAAGGGAGTTCGACTGGTTGAATCGAGTTTTCGACTAACTAGTCAAAGGAGTTTCGACTGTCTGGTCGAAGGGAGTTTTGACTGACTGGTCGAGACAAGCTTCAGCTATATGGTCGGAGGGGTTTTTGACTAACTGGTCTAGATGAGCTTCAACTATATGGTCAGAGGGGGTTTCGACCATATGGTCGGAGGAGGTTTCGACCATCTGGTCGGGGGGAGGGGAATCTTCGACCATCGGTCGGAAGGAGTTTCGACCATCCGGTCAAGAGGAGTTTCGACCATCCAGTCAAAGGGAGTCCCGGCCATCCGGTCGGAAGGAGTCTCGACCATCCAATCAAAAGGAGTTGCGACGATCTGGTAACAAGGAGTTTTGTGCTTCTGCTTCAAAGGAGTTTCCTCTGTCTGGTAAGAGTTTCGGCCATCTGGTTGGAAGGGAAGTTCAACCACACTCTAGGCGGGGGAGGGTTCAACTAGATCTCAGGTGAAAGGGTATGCGACTAACTAGTTGGGATGAGGTCTGACTACATTCCAAGTAGAAGGAGGTTCGACTACCTAGGGGTTGACTACAACTTGGTGTCTACAATGCATTCGTCGTTCCGGCCATGATTTCGGGTAACTAGAGTGAAGATGAGCATCCGGTGGCCACTAGGAACGTACCAATAGGACGCGGAGGAAGCAAGCTAGTCAAGATGGTGCAGCGGCGATGATATTCATGACAATGGAGAGGCTCCAAGCGGTGGTGATGGTCGACGAGGTCGATTCGACTGCTTGGGCTATCCTGGTCGGAGGGGAGGAAGGAGGAGGTCGGCGGCAGCTCCTGTGAATACGGAGTGGAACCAAATGAGGGGAACCGCCTCTAGGGTCAGGGAATAAGAGCTGACGTATTCAAGAAGAAAAGGACTTCACTGATGGTGACAATGTTGCTGGCGACATCGTGGAGGCGTCGGGCCGAAGCGAACACTCAAGCCTTACCTCGAACTCAAGCTCTCTTGAGGAATGGAGGAGTGGGAGGAACTAGCTCTCGTGGCGCAGAACGGCAATGAGAGGGCTTGGGGCTGCTATTTATAGCCGCAAGGGTGGAGGTCGTCCGTGGCATACGTTGCATCTAGCGATGCGCAGTACCATGGAGTGGTTGGTGATATCGACAGAGTCGACAGTATAGTGCAGCGGTGTGACGGTTTGAGTAATGGCTCTTAATGGCCGAGCGACGACGGCTGCCAGCACACACACCTCGTCGTATCGGGGCATTTGGACTCAGCAGGTGTCGATGCTAGCAGGGGAGAGGACAAACTGACCCGTGCCCACTCGGAGGACCACGACCAGGGGCAGTCTTTGGTCGCACTGGGTTTGACTGGCACCCAACTTGGGTCTGCTCCGACGTCTACGACCAGGGCACGGTCTCGGTGGCACCGGGTTTAGCTGGTAACTGGTCGGGGGAACAGTAGAAGGGTTGAACGAGAATAGGCTTTGGGGGCTTCAGATGGCTCAATGATGGCGCGTGTTGGGGCTTCACTGGGGCGTTGAGATGGTCCGACGAGGCACTATAGCCGAATTAGGGTTGCCCGTATGAGGCGGAGGAAGATGAAGTTGGGGAGGTGAGGAAATGGCCAGCAAGGGGTTCAGCAGCTCGGGTTGGCATTTTTATGGCGATGGGGTGAAGGGCTCAATGTGGCGGTGCACACGATGCGACGACATGGTGTGAGCCAACTGGCGGAATGGGCGTGCGTAGAGACCGATGTGCACTTGACGTGGCAGGCGCGGCAACGGGCTGGTGACGCGTGATGCCACCAGGACTCGACGATTTTGGTAGCACATGGCTTGCTGAGTGACGCTCGATTGACAGGCGACGACTGCTTGCGTTGACGGTCGAGCGGACGATGGCACTGCTGCGCTAGCTTGATTTGGCCGGCATGACTTGGTGCTGGTGTGAAGCGAGCAGGAGGGAAAGGAGAGGTTGTGGGCAGGTCAGTGTGGACATGGTGATGGCGCTGGTGCTCTAAGATGGTTGGGTTGCAGCACCATGACTCAAAACGGTTCGGCCGAAAGAGTAGAGAGGGTGTGATGGCCTCAGTGCTGGCTCGGCTGGAAAAGAGGGGGAGAAAGGGGAGAAAGGGGAGGTGCGGGAGTTGGTCAAGCCGGACCAGAACCAGACCTACAATATTTAGCCAAAGTAAAAGTAGGAAGAAAGAGAAAGGCTAGGAAGATTTAGGAAAAGGCAGAATAACATAATTTTATATTTGCTAAAATTCTGATATTTGCTTTAAGGAATTCTAACATGATGATAGATAGAATTGTGTTGGCAAAATAGAAAATGCACTCAAATAACTCTCCAAAATGCAGGCAAACGAAACGACAATAGATAACACACATAAAGTTTTTAAAAATCTCATATTTTATTTTTGAGACGTTATAGTGAACATCCAGATCATAACATGAACAGCGCATGCATGCATATATACAGTTCTGCGAAAGAGAGGACAAGCATAAATGAACAATCCAACTGTTCCTGCAGCTCATTTCCTTGTTCCGAATCGAAGAAGACAACAATTTCATCATTTCAGAGTACAGAGATCATTTGTCTGATTGCAACGCAAGCAGTGAAGTATTGCAGGCATGCATGATGATCCTAGCATCATCAGCTTTACACGAGACTGCATCTTATCGATCATATCGATCTCATTGGCAATTTCAGGATCACACACATGTATAGCATAACTAGCTTAGCTTTGCCTATATTTAATTTTGTACGACGCTACATATGAATGCAGCAAACGCGCGTATGCAAATGCGTACGTCAACAATTAATTTCACGTACATGTACCTCTACCAATTCAGATACCCTCACGTCATGATACAATGATACCCTCATGTCATGATACAATGGTACAAATTTATATCACCATTAGCAACAGCTAGTACAACTACTGTTTCTGGTGCATAGTGCACATATGGAACGGTGAGATATGAAGTCGATCTAGGTATAAGTCGGCAACATCATGCATGCATGATAACTTTAAGATGTGGAATAATGAAAAGCATAGCGTACCTAATAAGGCCGACTTGCATAAGCTTAAGTCGTTTGATCTGTCCCCACGAATCATAAAGTTGCACCTCCTTCGCACCCCTCTCTCTCTCACCAGGAAGCCGATAGAGGCAAGCTGCCACCCTCTCCTTCACTTCCAGCGCAGCCCCTTCACCTCCTCCTTCAACTTCGGCTCCGGATTTGGCCCGGGCGGTGCTTCATCTCCAACTCCAGATTTGTCGACGGATAATGAGCGTGGAGCTTGGGGCGGAGCTGGGGAAGTGAGTGAGAGAGAGAGATGGATGCTCGGCGCAGAGCTCGAGCACGAATTCGGTGGCGAGTGACGTCGGTCGGCGTCGTGGCGGTAGCGGTAGTTGGGGCTAGAGCCAGAGAATGGGGTGCATCGGTGGCGGACGGTGTCAGGCATGTGAGTTGGTAGAAACTAGCCGGAATTCGTTGGAACTTTTCTTGAAACTTGTTGAAACCTATTGAAACTCTCCGGCTGAAACTTGTGTTCCAAAATATGAAACTTAGTTTGGAACTTTTTTTTAGAATCTTCTAGAAATGTACGCATGAAACTCGCTAAAATCTAAAACTTTTAAAATATTCTTATGAAACTTGTTGTTATAACGTTCCCTAGTCGCTTCCTAAACTTGAACTAGAAAACGAATTGGAGCACACTTTTAAGTAGGTTCAGAAAAGTTAAAAATGAATGTTAAGCAAGGTATCTGATCAACATGCCAAGATATAAATACAGTGTTTTATCAGAACCCAGTAAAGGGATCGCAACTCGCATGCATGCATGGAGACATAAATCAGATGATATTTGTGGTGTTGTCACTTGATCAGCACATCATCACTTGGACAATATGAATTAGTAGTATGCACCAAAGACATTACATATATGTACGCTTGTCAAGAATCAAGATCAGCAGGCAACTTGTACTCCAAATTAGGTGTGTGTTTGTGAAATTAATTTGAAGAGCTCATTTGAATTAGTTCCTCGTATCAATATTCTTGCTTGAACTTTCTGCTATTCTTTTTTTTAAAAATCTTGCTTGAATAGCTATATATGTAACCATACATGCACCAAAAATCCAAAATCACTGATTAACAAGAACCCAAATAAGTGCCTCTCAGTTGATTGGTCAAAGTACATAGGGTCATCCTGAATAAACATGCCTCCGGATAGTTCCATTTAGAAGTGAAAAACATTATTTCCTCATAACAACGCCATCTTCGGTTGACCTAATTTTTTTAGCACAATTAAAACGGACCTACGTATCTATAATATCTCACTACTAACTGAAATCCCCTAAATGGCATCAAAACAAAACATATCTTTCACAGAAAACACAAAAAAAAAAGAGAAGAAAAGCCCAAATAACCATATAGTTTGATTGTATCATCTCTTCTCGACATGGTCAGGAGTTGTTGGAGCTGTTGGAAAGTAATCTAGACTTGCCAAGTAATAGGGCCGTTAGGATGCTGACGTAATAAGCATCAGATCAAATTAGTATGTTTTCTTTGTTATTCTTTCCATATTTAGTTGTTGGCTTGGTTAGCAAGTTGATTATGTAGTCCTTAAGAGGATATGTAATCAGGTGTGTTTGATGAGATAATAGAGAAAACATAAAAGCTTTGGCTAGGTAGGTTGCAACCGAGCACCAAAGTTCTTGTGTGCACATGTTTTGGTTCTATTCCACCATGAATTGGGGGGCGTGTGTGTGTCTATCCAGGTGCTCATGTGAGTTGTGTCCATGGGTTTGCGTGCATGAATACCTGATCTGTGCCAATATTTGGTATCAGAGCGCAAGGTGTAGCACATCATGTTGAAGCAAATGCTGTCCCCGCTCAAGTCCGTGGGTAATGGCAACACCTCAGACACGACGACGTCCAAGGCACTGGCAAAGGAGGGATCGGTGACCCTCCAATACTCAATGCTATGTGAGACCAACTATGACTTTTGGACGGTGAAGATGAAGGTGTTCATGCGTGCACAAGGGGTGTGGGCGGCGGTGGAGGGCAAGGAGGTGGTCGACGAGCTTAAGGACTGGATGGCTCTCACCGTCATATTCGAAGTCATGCCCGAAGCTATGATGATGGTCTTGGCCGAAAAGAAGACGACCAAGGAGGCTTGGGACACCCTGAAGGAGATGCACGTCGATGCTGGTCGCGTTAAGGAGGCGCAAGTACAGACTTTGAAGAGTGAGTTCGAGGTGATGTACATGAAGGAGACGGAGTCCATCAATGACTTCGCCATGAAGCTGACCACCATCGTGTCCTTGGAGACAAGATGGATGAGTGCACCATTGTGAAGAAGTTTCTCCGTGTCGTCCCCGATAAATTTCTACAGGTCGTCTCCACCATTGAGCAATTTTGTGATATCAAAGTGATGACAGTTATGAAAATGGTTGGGCGTCTGAAAGCGTACGAGGAACGCATAATAGGACGACGACGCGATGAGGAAGGTGAGCACCTGCTGCTCACTCGTACTGAGTGGGAGTACAAGGCCAAGAAGAAGGAGAGCCCCAACAACCTTGGCAAGAAGAACCACAAGTTCGACAAGGCAAAGGTTCGCTGCTACAATTGTCAGGACTACGAACACTTTGCTTCTGAATGCCATAAGTCGGGGAAGGAGAAAGTGGATGCGTATTTAATTGAGGTAAATGCTGAAGATGAACCAATATTGCTTTTGATGCTGAAGTAACAACAAGAAGATTAAGGGGTTGTTGTCTTTGTGTTTTTACATGTTAGTCGAGTTAGAGTTCCTGCATGTAGATGGACGTGTACGAGTTGAGTTGAGTTCCTACACGTAGCTATGTACGTTTAGTTTGCTTATAGACCGCTTCATGTGGAGGCGTAGCTGGTAGTTCGGATCATGCATTGAGTCTAAAGTCATCAACCAGAAGAAGGCAAGTCTGGATTAGGGGGGATTGTTGGAGCTGTTGGAAAGTAATCTAGACTTACCAAGTAATTGGGCGTTAGGATCCTGATGCAATCAATATCGGATCAAATTAGTTTGTTTTCTTTGTTAGACTTTCCATGTTTAGTTGTTGGCTTGGTTAGCAAGTTCATTAGGTAGTCATTAAAAGGATGTGTAATCAGATGTGTTTAATGAGATAATAGAGAAAACAGAAAGGCTTTGGCTAGGTAGGTTGCAACCGAGTATCAAAGTTCTTGTGTGTGCATATTTTTGTTCTCTTCCGCCATAAATTGGTGTGTGTATCCAGCTGCTCGTGTGAGTTGTGTCCACGGATTCACGTACATGAATACCTGATCTATGCCGACAGGAGCCCAACCGGATCAGAAACACCAATCCACTTACAAGCTAGTAATATCCTATAAATCGAAGCAATGCGTTGATCCTTTGATACGAAAATCACAATCAAAATAAGTTAACTAGAACCATGCATATTTACATTGATCACACCAAAACCAACAATAATCAAACACACCGTGCTCAATAATAACCTTGCCATCTCCAGTACGTATGGCGGCAGTAGCCAAGTAGCAGAAGTAAAGCATCATTATCTTCTCTCCCCAACGCTACTAGTGCCTGTACGAGAAAAGCCCATGGCCGGGGCCCGCCCACTCGCCTTCCGCCGCCTCGAAGCCGTCGTCAAACGGCCAGCTGGTCGTCGGAGTAGCAGCAGGAGGAGGGATGGCGTTGGTCTTAGCGAACAGAGCGAGCTCGTCGAGTAATAAAGAACTGGTGTTGCTAGTGGTGCAATCGGGAGGAGAGGCGTGCGAAGCAGGGAGCTTGAGAGGGGACGGGCGCAGCAACTGGAATGGCGCCGGGGCCGCCGCCGCGGCGGATTCGAGGGGGCCAGCGCCGAAGATCACGCCTCCGGGGCAGAGGTGGGGCGTACCCGCCGCGAAGGTCGGTGGGGCGGGGAAGCCGGTGAATTCCTGCACCATGGCGCGGAAGTTGGAGGCATCGGTGGTGAGCACGGTGGTGGGCGCCCGGCGCGACGCCCTCGCGCGCTTCCGTGGCGTCTTGCGCATGGCGACCGGGGAAGGCGGCGGCGGCGGGTCTTGTGCGGTGGCGGCGTGGAAGGAGCCGGAGGGGAGGTGGAAGGAGGCGGCCTGGTCGTCGAGGAAGGGGGAGGAGAAGGAAGGCAGGAAGAGTGGGTGGTCGTTGAGGAAGGCGGATGACGGGAGGCTGTGGCTGTCCCTGGCGGTGGAGGCCATGGGAGGGAGGAGAGAGAGGAGGGAGGAGATGGGTGGAGGGATGGAGGGATGGGAGATATAGGGTTTGGTGGGTAAGGGGGTTGGAGAGAGATTACTATGAGTGGGTTGGTGACGTGGGTTGATGAGCAAGCATGAGAGAGAGAAAGGTAAATGTAAAGTTTTTCGCTTAATAAACCTTGTGAACTGTCACTGACAAGTGGCCACGGAAAACGTATCTATTGGCGAAACAAATCGTGTGTATCAATCTAGTGATTTGAGAGAGTAATTGGTGTCGCATCTAGACAGGAGAATCCTAACGAGATCACGGATCGGAGAGAGACTCCAGGGAGTTAATACGATAAGTAGTAGCAATAGCTATGAATTAGAGTATGAACTGGTATTGTTTTGGTTGGCTGCACATTGCTCGTTTAAACATCCACGAAGGTGCTTTATCACTGACAAATACTCTTACTCTGATTACTTAGGTATGTACTACCTCCAAAATTAAATGGACCATTAATTTTAGAACCGTACTCCATTACAGCACATTGAGATCATACATATTAATTGGTGCGTGTAAGAGTATATTCAACAGTGTATTTTTTTTTGTTGTCTCTTAGTTATATCACGTCAATAAAATCTTACGAAGATGAGAGAGGGGAATGGGAGAGAGCATATGTCGTTTCTTCCTGAAGAGATTGTCGTGCACGCGAAACAAGATATGATACATTAATCTACTCTAGTTGACACGTAGACCCGTTTCAAAGAAAAATTATAAAATATAAATGTTGGAGAGTGTGCTTGAGACTATATATTGGAGATGTTGTCTCTAAAGATGATGTAACATATGTTAGAGACAAGATTATCTCTAACTATTAGAGATGTCCTAAGAGCATGTACAACAACGTGACATTTGCTGTCTGTAAGCCTTATCACGTAGGACACGAGGTGGTGTGGATAAAAGAGAGTAGTATAGAGAATTGAGCCGTCTCTCATACAGTAGTCGACTGTAACACGAGAAACAAGACACATGATACACGATGGAGTTGTCTATAGAGACATATAAAAAACAACAGCTGTCTTTGGTGCTATCTATAGATGACATAAATAGCTACTGTAGATAACAGTTGTGTATACCATTGTATATGCCCTAACCTGTCACACTAAGGATTACGTACCGGTTGATGATAAGGTGAAAATAAAAATACAATTCACAAGAATTGCCAAATGAGACGATGCTACTCTGTTTCGTTTAACTGAACACCAGGACTTTGCACATGATTGTGCCCATTTAATTGCATTTAAGCACTTTTCATTTCTTGCACGGTGCCATCCTTCAATTCTGTACAGATTTTAGTTCTGCACGCACGATGCTGCAGCGCAAATCAGTTGAGCTCGCATCATGCAAATCGAATTAACCTTTTGTCTCATCTAATTCAAAATCAAAGGTGTGATGCGACACTCCTTACTCGAGGGTAAATGACGAGTACAACTGCACGTCTGGATGCCATAAATCTCGAATCAGTACACTAGATTATTACCATCACCGTAAAATTAACAAGGGGGTAAATTGAGTTTTTTTAAACAAAAAAACAAGGATTAAATTGAAGTTGTGTGTTGAGAAGGCAACCTCAATCGATCGTGATAACGGACTGCGTGGTTCAATTTCTACCCTAAACAATCACCTTTCCTTTCCTTTTCCTAATGGAAGAGAAAAGGGGCAACCCAAAGGTTTAAAATGAGTTAAACACGTACATCAAGAGCTAGCACATCTAGGCGTGTCCATTTCTTCTTCCTTCCTAGAATCTATAATTCTACCGCGTGTTTGGATGATTCTAGTACACTTATTACTATCTGTTCTTGCTATCAGGGGCGGAGCTAGGTCTCAGACCTCTGGAGCAATAGTCCGAAATCTAGTGTCAAAATGCCACGTAAAAGTATGTGTTATTGCAAGTGTAAATAGTGGCTTTAGGCCAAAAGTGGCTGGACCAAACTTTTTTGGATGAACTTTAATATACGCTTAAACCTCTGAAAAACATGCGTTTAGCATGTCAGGAGAAAGAAGGGATCAATTGCTGGCATCGAGAACTTTTTATATTCAAATCTTGAGGGATGTAAATTAACTTTGCACAATAAAAAGGCAACATCCTAGGTAGCTTTTCCAACTTTTTTTTTTCGATAGGAGAAACATAAAGGGTATCCTTCCCTGAAGGGTCATCTTTCATAGTAGAATCACACTTTGCGCATCCATTTATACTTTGTGTTATGTTTTCTTCTTTATCATCTCCATTTTGTTCTTAGTTGACCAGATTAAAGTGTACTACTAGATGCTCTCCCAATTTGATTCAACTGTTCAGACCTGCGACTCCAACTTCCTGGTTGCACTTTACCATTCACTAAAAAAACTGCATGGCCGGAGAGCCTGACGAGTTTGTTCTCACCTTCCTCTGCAAGCCATAAGCTGGTTGAACCATCCACATGTTGGTTGCGCCAGACCACCAGTAATATGCATTAGAATCCTACGCGCCGAGTCATTGGTACATGGGCACGCCGTGGAACCATACAGTGCAAGTAGTATTTACGTCTGAATTAACGATGGCATGTTTCAGAAGATGTCGTAACCTACAGTTGCAGCTAGGCAGTATGCACGGTTGGAAGTTCTGCTGCTGCTGATGCTGATGCTGATGCTGATGCTTCTTCGCAACGGCGCGCGGTACGGATGATAGCCCTTTTACCGGTGTTGGTAACTTGATGGAGCGTTGCTAGCTTGCCATGCTCGTTCGTCGCTGACAATCCAATCCTTGTTTCGGTTCGTTGTTTGATCAATGGCGGCGGCGTGCAGGGGATCGTCACGACTCGACGGTTTGTACGTGCCTACGTGGAGGTGGGGCCCTTGAGGCAGCGAGAGGATGTTTATCTTTAAAACAGTAAAATAATAATAAATAAAAACATCAGGGGTTTCTCAACAATTGCAATTACCAACTTAACATCTCAAAAACTCTACTTATACCTCATGTATTGCAATCACCCATGAACACAACTTCATTAACCGGAAGCACGACATATTTGAATATCTTTAATTATTACTCTACAGAGGTGCTCAGCTTTACCCACAAGATATCTCATGCTCATACTGTCAAACTATATACACACAACCAGTTAGTGTGCGACTGAGCCGAGATAACAAAGCATTTTCACTGCTCAACCTTTCTAGCACCTACCCGATTGGTTATTGGACCATACAACTCTCGAGGGACCACCGGCCAATGGCGGAAATATTGACCTGATGTTGATGACGCCTACGTTTGTGTAGACAGCGAGTGTCCCTTTTATGCCCACTCATGTCCCCCCTATTCCTGTAGATATTCATTCGGAAGAGCAGTGTACTAAGTCAGGGAGGAATGACCACACCTGTGGTTTAGTGATTTTTTGTGTCTGTTACTTGGCACAAGGTTCTTGTCCTTACTTGTCTCTAGTGAGAAAATGGACCAACACCGACTCGTGGTTGTCCACCTTCTTAGCCTCACGTTCGACTTACTTTTCAACAAGTCTATTGGGTTCTCCAATATCCTGACCTCAACTCTCTACTAAAACCATTGGCGAATAGTCAATACTATTTTTCAAGATTTATAAACACATTGTGGCGAATAGTGAATAGCTACCATTTTATATGATCTAAACTTGTCAAGGTGAATATGGCCTACAAGAGTAGGTGGGCTTGTATGCGGGGTAATATGATTATTCTAACCATCATGACATTCAAAAGTATTATTTCAATATTTAAAGTAACTGGCACAAATACATCAATGAAAATAGTAATATAAATATATGAAATATTGGCTCAAAATGATCAAAGGAATGCGACTTGCCTCCTTGCAAAAATTCTTCTAGTAGCTCGTCTTGTCTGGCGTCTTCCGGAGCTTGGTCGTCGAAATCGGGATCTAGCACAAAATAAAATAAAATAAATCAAATAAAATCCGGCTCGACAAGGAATGAGCTGGGAACAATATGCAAGTAAAGAAATTCGGAAAAGAAAGATAAAGAAAGGTGGCATGGGATGGTGAAAATTTATTTGGTGTTTAATTGGACCGAACAAAGCTGAGATTTGGATTCACGGACTCGAAACGGTCGAAATGGGTATAATATGTCAAATTAGGGTTTGGGGGTGAATATTGTTGGACGATGAATAGTACTAAATTTACCATTCATGGATGAAAACGGGTAGTGAACAGTAATCATAGTTACTGTTTCGGTTCGTGAACAGTAAATGGTTTTACTGTGCTGCGAACAGTGTTCGGCCGGGAGGGTGATAGTGTTGGGCTAGAATGGGTGAACAGTATTGGCTGACCCAATTACTATGGAGGCCCATGGCCAAAAGGCCAGGCCTGAAAGGCCCAGCACCCAGACGGCTTGAGGGGTGCGGTGGAGGAGCTCGGTGCCGGCGAGCTCCGGTGAGGAAGGAGGGTGGGGAGGTTAGGGGAAAAGAGCTTGGTGGTGAAGTGATGCTATAGCCGGAGGTAGGAGGGGAGGGGATGGATGGGCATGGCGAATTTTACCTCGGGGCTCGTCGGGGAAGAAATGGAGGCGGCTGCGATTCTTCAAAATTTGCCAGCGTTGGAGGGGAAGGGGCAAAGGGGAGGTGCTGGAGTGGGAGATAAAGAAGATGGCTTGCCCGGGGTGGCTTTATATAGGCTCATAGAGGCGGTGGGAGCAGGGTGGCGGTGTGGCAGAGACGGCGACTGTGCGGCCAGGAGTGGTTGGGTGGCGCCGGGAGCGAGCAATGTGGCGGGGTGAGGTGGCACGACGAAGGCAGTGGAAGGTGCTGGTGGGGGTGAGGTGGCGCAGGAGGTGGCACTGCTGATAGGAGAGGGGGGAGGCGGTGGCGTAGGGGGAGATGATGCACGGGGAGGAAGGAGGAAGAAGAAGGGGGAAGGCGCACCCGGGGAATGCAATTTCGGCTGAGAGAAGCGGGATTCCGAAAAGGGAATGCAGAATTTGGGTTGGAGTTTTCGAAAAGAGAAAAAAGTTCAAATTTAACCAAAAGATTCAAAAACTTGAAATTTTCAAATTTAGGGTTGTTTCAATACGTGAGTAAGGTAATCATGCGGATATTAATTGGAGTTATCAGTTGGGGTTTGCCTATCTAGGGGGTTACTTAAGTGTTTAAGATGGTAATTCAGACTTGAAAAAGTTGTTGATCAGTTTGGATATCTTTTGGTGTAGTTCTAGGGTCATGGAAACACACCCAGGCGTATTATAAGTTTGGAAGGTATATTTCTTGATATTTTTCTACTACAGTACTACTGGGTCGCATACAATTTGGTTTACAGTTCATACCATGATACTTGGTTGTCAAGTTGCTCAGAGATTGGGTTACTATAGTAATGGGAAATTTTATGGTACACCCGTTTTCTTTAGGAGCATGCATTCTATTTGATACAATGGCTCATATTCATTATAGGTCATCCATGACCATGAACAATAAAAGGAAAAAAATATATATTATTTAACCATTTTTTCCTTAGCACCATATAGTAAATTAGGAAAACATAAATACGTGCATGCCAAATATAATAAGGAAAAAAATATGATATAATTAAAAAAAACAGGAATGTGAAGAATTGAAGCATACATTCCTTCTAATTAATTTAGCGTGAAATTCAAATAGAAATCCAACATCAAGTTTGAAATTCATATTAATTATTTTCTAATTTAATATTTATATATATTAGCAGATCTCAAACTTTATATCGTTTTCTGATTTCGTTTTTTTCTCTCTTCAGTTTGTAGGCTTAAACACGCATGTAGTAATTTATATTGTTTCAAAGATTTAAGCACTGTTTATCACATACCATCTGTAATCACCTAATCAACGACCATGCCAAAATCTGGGGAGGTTGGGACTAATTAATGCACGGTTTGCCATCGTGTCATGCATTTGCCAAAGGAATACTTTGGCCTTTCCTTTTTAATAGATGACCAGATAACCGGCTATAGCAGGTCAATCGTACATAAAGCATATGATATCACTCACTGATGGATGGCCAGGATTTAAAAGAGCTCTTACCACTTAAGAGGTAAGTTGGTGCACTACTGCACTGTAAAAGAGCTCGTATAGTAAATTAGTAATAGTATGAAATGGCCGCAAGAGAAGAGTTGCGTCTTTATACCTCGGCTGTATCTTTTGAGGAAAACGTGCTTCCCAGAGGAGAAAAGAAACTTGTCAGCATTGAGCTTAAACATCTGAACTCACTGGAAGATGAGCAGCAAAAATGTTCCCAGAGTTGAAATTGTCAGGAAAAGCATGTTCCGTGCGTGCTAAAATGCGTTGTATCTCAGTATCTGCAGTCCTTAATTATCTCGTTTCTGAAACATTTTGCGCGGTTTTGTTTCTGACTTGCTTCCACCGTGCTGAACACGGGTTGGAGCATGGTTGTATCGTACCTTTCCATCATTTGCAGAAGCTGTGTTGAACTAATTTTTGCCTTCAGAAATAAAACTTTTGTATCCGTGTTAGGAATTTGCGCGGTAGGAATGATATGACACGAGCTGCCAGGAACCCGGCTGTTTGCTGCTGGGCTGGTGCTGCGGCTGACGGGCAGCACGTTGCAGCGCAGAGCGGCCGTGTGGTGGTCGATGGGCCGGCCGCCGTACGGTGGCTGACACGCTGGGCTGGGCCGAGGACGAGGCCGTGGCCGCCGGTTTTTAATTTCCACTCTTATTTTGCCCCTTCTCCGGCCATCGTGTGGGCAGCAACTTGGGATCATGCATGGCGTACGCGGTAGTGTACTTACAATCTGCGGCACTTCAAGCTGCTACGCGTATATTCGAGTTTATTACATGGTAGAGTACATCAACTACTAGTGTGGAAAAAAAAATGAATCTCGTGTATCTCCGTTCTCCAATCACCGAACTCGATCCGTATGTAGCAGCAGTATATAACAGTTTGGCTCGGCTGCTTGACTGCTTCTGCTCTGTGCTGATTCCAATTTTTCCAGCCGCCAGGGAGCACATTACTGTGGGCATGTCTAGTAGTAGCAGGACTATACCGCAGCCGAGCCCCTAGAGAAGAGAGAAGAGAGAAGAGAGAAGAGAGAGGAGAGATAGATGGAGGCCATTGGTCCATTTCCAATCTCAACAACTCACTCTCGCGCACTTGACTAGCCGCTTGTTTTCTTCTCTCTGTTGCCGATGCGATATCATATGCAACAAAGAAAGTATAGTAACAAGCTAGCTAGCGACGATGGCGCAAAAAAGGGTCAAGGCGTAGTACGTCTCTCCCCCTCGGGATACAGCCACTCCCGCACGAAAGGGGCCGGGTGTGGCGCCTTTCTCGGGATTACCGGCCGGCAAGCATTTCCCACTGCTCGTGGTTTTCCGTCGCCCGATTGGCCGCCGATCGATCGAGAGGCCCCGGAGCAACAAAGCAACAAGGAGACAAGTAGTGACGAGAAAAGCAGCGCCATTGCTGCCGTACGTTGCTACTTGCTGCTAGTACTAGTAATAATAGTCCATGGATCGCCAATAGCGTTTCTCTCGAGCTTCTTTTATGTTTTCCCAGGTACTTTACAACACAACAAACGTGCGAATTGCGCCATTGGCCGACGGCCCGGAGCACAGTCACACGCACAGCAGCTAGCTGCAGAAAAAGAAAAGGGTGGATCGCAATTCGTTTCAGATCACATCACATCATATCATATGCTATCATGCTTGCCTGCACACAGTTCTCTGCACTGCTGCACCATGCAACAAGGCCATAGCTGGCCTAATGCTCAAAACAATCGGCACAAGTATTCAGGGATGCTTGCATGGATGTCATTAGTCAAAGAAACTGCCTCTAGCTAGTTAATTAGGTTTCTGGCAGGTGCTCCACTACTATTCTAATGTCCAAGCGTGCAACTTTTGAACTCGGCGTGCGTGTGCCTGTCTATGTTCCAAGATTCCAAGCCTAAGGCTACGATTAATTGCCTTCCACGAGCAAACTGCTAGTACAAACTAACGCTGCTACTACTATCACTTGATTCATGAAACGAAATTTTTAGGAATAAAGTGCTCTGCCGGCCTAGCTAAGCACGTTTTGATTAGTTCCGTCTTTCCGGACTCCGAGGCGCGCAAACGAGCAAGCTAGAATGCATGAAATTAAGGATCACAGCCTAATGATGGGATTTGATTCACTTTTAAAGATGCTAATTCGAGGGTCTAGGGGTGTTTAGGTTGATGGTTTGGTAGTCAAATGTGGAGGTGCACGCATGCTTTAAAACCTAAAAGAGATCTTGATTCCTAATGGTGCAGTGGTTAGGTTGCATGTGAAAGAGAGGAGATCGATGCACTGGTAAAATGTCATGGTCATCATGGACTCAATGACATTATCTGCCATTAACAATAGATCGCATCTAAAGAACCTTGTGACAAATTTGAAGGCCCTTATTAGTCAGACCAAAGAATCTTGACGTTCCCTGTACAACAATTTCTCACATTAATTTTATTCCCATGCCTAGCGTAAAGCTACACGAACTGAAACATTGCAAGATAACCAGTAGTGCTAAACATTTACATTTCATGGTCGCTACTCATCTGCTTTTTTAGGAAAATGTAAAAGCGATATGTAGCTATAGTTTTTTCCCCCTTTCATCTCATATATACTTCACATGGTCGCATCTACCATCGACACATGGTCGCATCTACCATCGAAAAGCACTACTAGCTAGAGTTACAAGCAGAGCTGCTAAGAGAACCGTGACAATGAAAAGTATTGTGCTAGTTTGTTAGACCAATTGTTAGAATAATAGGGTAAAAGCGAGATACGAATTTTACGTGGAAAACCCTTATGGGGAAAAACCACGGACGTTAATCGGCGATGATCACTATATGTGGAGTGTTTACAAATCGCACGAGATTACAATGAAACGACTCATCCCCTCGTACGGCTTACAAGAGGTATATATAGGGGGTAAAGAACGTAGAGTCTAAGTCGGATACGTATCTGCTAATATGGAGACTGATTCGAACTCTTCCAGATTAGCCAATTCGGATCACAATTTCAACAATCTCCACCTTGAGACGAATTTTCTCTTGAAGCATAATGAAGAATCTTCAATCACAAGAATATCTCCACAATAAGATATAAAAAAATCATTGTGCGCCAAATAGTCTCTAGGACTAAACAGTAATACCAACTAAGTTTGAGCAAAGTAACAGGAGCTGACTTCGTCATCATATCAGCTGGATTATCATGAGTACTTATCTTGCATACCTTGACATCACTTTAAGCAATAACACCTTGAATAAAGTGATATCTTACATCAATGTGCTTTGCTCTCTCATGGAACATCTGATCCTTTGTAAGGCATATAGCACTCTAACTATCACAGAATATGGTAGTGCAAGAATTATCTCCACAAAGCTCAGTGTACAAACATCTCAACCAAATGGCTTCTTTGCAAGCTTCAGAAATAGCCATATATTCTGCTTCAGTGGTAGATAAAGCAATAGTAGCTTGCAAACTGGCCTTCCAGCTAACAACACAACCACTAATGGTGAAAACATAACCTGTAAGAGATCTCCTCTTGTCCAAACTGCCAGCATAATCAGAGTCAACATACCCAACAAGTTTATCTCTAGAATTTTCAAACTGCAAATATCTGAAAATCCATTGGACTGCTTTCCAATGCTCTTTTCCAGGATTAGCCCCGTATCTACTGACAACACTCAGTGCATGAGATAAATCAGGACGTGAACAAACCATGGCATACATTAGAGAACCAATTACACTGGAATATGGAACTCTAGACATGTACTCAATATCATAACCTGACTCAGAATATAAAGCTGAAGATAATCTAAAATGTGAAGCTAATGGAGTACTCACTGGTTTTGCATCATGCATATTAAAACGACGAAGGACCTTCTCAATATAACCTTACTGACTAAGGTATAACTTGCTAGATTTTCTTTCTCTAATAATCTACATGCCAAAAATTTCTTTTGCTGCACCTAAGACTTTCAAACCATAAAGAGATTTCTTTAATCTACAAACAAGGTGTTCTTTTCCAGGAATAACAAAACCCTCAGGTTGGTCCATATAAATATCTTCTTCCAACTCCCCATGTAAGAATGCAGTTTTAACATCTAATTGCTCAAGTTCATAATCATGCATGGCAACAATACTGAGTAAAGTGCGAATAGAACTATGCTTCACAACTGGGGAAAAGACATTATTAAAATCAATACCTGGAATATGACTATAACCTTTAGCAACCAACCTTGCTTTATACCTTGCTAGTTCAATAGAAGAAATACTTTCCTTTCTTTTGAAAACCCACTTGCAATGAACAGACTTCTTCTCCTTTGGCAATTTCACTAGTTCCCAAGTGTCATTCTTTTCAAGTGACTTCATCTCATCATGCATAGCAGTTATCCACTTATTACAATCAGTGGAATCAATAGCCTCAGAGTATGATGAAGGTTATCCATTACCTTCACTTTCTTCTGCCACACTCAAAGTATAAGCAATAATATTAGCTTCTTTAATCAATCTCTTGGCTGGATTAATCTTCCTCCTAGGTCTGTCAACTGCAATGGACCGTTGTGGTGACAGCTCAATGATAGGAGGATTCTCAACAATATGTGCATCATTAACAACAATATTTTCCTTATCTGATGTGTTATCTGAACCAATAAGATGATCCACCTGAACACTTGAATTCTGCTTACTCTCAATAGGAACATTAGTAGGCAGTTTATCATGAAGCATGGCAGATTCAATAAAGATAACATTTCTGCTAATCACAACCTTACGTGTTTCAGGATTCCACAACTTATATCATTTGACCCCAGATTTATAACAAAGAAAGATGCACTTAACAGCTCTAGTCTCTAATTTTCCATTATCAACATGAGCATAAGCAATACAACTAAAAACTTTTAATTCTGAATAAGTTGCTGGAGAGACCATACCTCAATTGGAGTCTTCTTTTCAATTGCAATAGAGGGTGACTGATTAATAAGATAGTAAGCAGTGGAAGCGGCTTCAGCCCAAAAACGCCTATGCAAACCTGCATTAGACAACATGCAACGGGCCTTGGAAATAATGGTCCTATTCATACGTTCAGCTACACCATTTTATTGAGGAGTACCAGGAACGGTGTAGTGGCTAACAATGCCTTCAGTCTTGTAATATGATTCAAATTCATCAGAACATAATTCCATACCATTATCAGTGCAAAGTTTCTTTACCTTCTTTTTTGTTTGTCTTTCAACCATAGTCTTCCACTCTTTAAATGCTGAAAATGCTTGTGATTTATGCTTCAATAAATAAGGCCACACTCTTCTAGAGTAATCATCAATAATTGTCAACATATAATTAGCACCACCTAGCGATGTCTTGCGAGATGGTCCCTATAAATCAGAATGCACATAATCCAAAATACCTTATGTGGTATGAACTGAAGTATTGAATCTCACCCTCTTGTGTTTGCCAAACACACAATGCTCATAAAATTTTAATTTTCTGATGCTATGTCCATCAAGAAGTCCTCTCTTGCTCAATTCTACCAAACCAAGTTCACTCATATGCCCAAGGCGCATATGTCAAAGATTAGTAGCATCAGAATCAGGTAATGAACTTGAAATTACAGTAGCATTACCTGATATTGTAGTACCTCGCAGATGGTACAGATTGGTAGATTTAATATCAGCTTTCATCACAATAAGAGAGCTTTTTGATACCTTTAAAACTCCACCTTCACCAGAATATTTGTACCCTTTAGTATCAAGAGTACTCGAAGAGATGAGGTCCCTTTTCCAATCTGGAATGTGCCTCACATCTGTCAAAGTTCTGACAATGCCATCAAACATCTTGATCTGAACTGAACCAATTCCTGCAACCTTACAAGATGAGTTATCACCCATCAACACAGTACCACCTTCAACAGGTTTATAGGTGGCAAACCAATCCCTATTAGGGCACATATAAAAAGTGCAGGCAGAATTAAGAATCCATTCATCATTGGTCTTAGCACATCCAGCAAAGGCAACAAGAATTTCTCCATCATGACTATCATCAGCATCAAGGGAAGCTTTACCTTCATCATCTGGTTTACATTTTGGCTTATAATAGCCGGCTCTCTTCTCTTTATTTTGCAGCTTCCAGCATTCAGAGATATCATGCCCACTTTTCTTGCAATATTTGCACGACTTGTACTTGCCTCTTGATTTCGACCGATTCTTGTAGCCGTTCGAACTTTTACCTCGAGACCCATTATTTGAGTTCCTCTCCTTTTGCCTACCACGAATAAACAAGCCTTCTCCTTGCGAGCTTGAATTTTCAGAATGTACCATATGTTTCATCTTCTCCTTTGCATACAAAGCTTCATAAACTTCATTAAGAGTGAGAGTATCTCTACTATATAATATGATATCTCTGAAAGTTGAAAAAGAACTAGGCAGTGAACACAAAAGAATAAGATCCAAATCCTCATCATCATATTTTACCTCCATCGACTCTAGGTCGGTAACGATCTCCTTAAACAACGAAAGATGATCAAGCACGGTTCCTCCTTCTTGCAATTTATGGGAGTACAATTTCTGCTTAAGATGCATCTTGCTAATGAGATCCTTTGTCATGCAGATTTGTTCTAGCTTCAGTCATAAAGCAGCATATGTCTTCTGTTTCAAAACATCCTGCAAAATATCATTTGATAGATGAAGATGAATCTGAGATAAAACCTTACGGTCGTTGCGCTTCTCATCTGCGGTCCATTCGATATGTTTTTTTTTATCAAAACCTTCCAATGCATCATCCAAATCCATCTGTGCCAACACAACCCTCATCTTGACTTGCCACAGCGAAAATCTTGTGTCTCGACCCAGGAGTGGAAGATCATACTTCAAAGTCGCCATGAGGAATATAACCTGAAATTTGTTGGTACTGATCTGTGTAAACCTAGCAAAAAAACACGACTGATTTGGTACACGTTCTGTGCTGGACACATGAATCAAGATGTGGTTGTATGCCTTTGATGGTTGTCTGATTGGAGACGTCGCGGGAGACGCGTGCAGCTATTGCCTTTTTTTCTTCTGTACGAGATGGCTTGAACCGATCGTACGGACTGAAGCACTACTTGGATCGATGGCTTTCCGCGCACGAGTCGAGGTGCGGATTGGACCGAGAACAGGCGGATGCTGCGGCAGATGACGCCCGAAGAAAATACACAAGGCGCTGGACTTTCGGTAACGCGGAACCGAGGCGAAGCAAAAATCGCGGCGCTGGCTGCTGTCGCTGCCGCTTCCGTGCGCTACCGCACGATGGTTGCTGTTGATGGCGACGCACGGACTGGCTGAGGCGACGAAGCCGCCATGAGCGAGACGAGACGGCGGCGGCCCGAGAATTGTATCTATTTTTTTCGTGTCTCTCTTTAAAACCCTAATAACATGTGCTCTTATACCACTTGTTAAAATAATAGGGCAAAAGCAAGACACGAATTTTACGTGAAAAACCCTACGGGAAAAAATCACGGGCGCTAACCGGCGATGATCACTATATGTGGAGTGTTTTAATTCGCATGGGATTACAATGAAATGGTTTATCCCCTCGTACGGCTTACAAGAGGTATATATAGGGGGTAAAAGACGTATAGTCTAAGTCGGTTACGTATCCGCTAATATGGAGACTGATTCGAACTCTTCCAGATTAGCCAATTCGGATCACAATTTCAACACCAATAATGCTAAAAATTCACATTTCATGGTATCTAATTGGCTTTTCATCTGAAATAAAATGTGAAGGGTGATGCGTGATACTAGTATGCATTGATGCCCATATCCAGCTTTGATTTTTCTTCTTCTTTCGTTTGTACTTTCGCATCTACGTACCATGGAAAACAGTACTTAACAAGAACTGCAAACTTAACAAGAATTTGATATGTGCCTTCAAAGCGTACGTCTTATTTTGAAATAAAAAGTGATACAGTTAACGTCCAAGAATGTAAATTGAATGAGAATATGTACGTACGAACGTAGGAAATGAATTTCTAAAAGGAAGTCCAAGGCACTGGCCGGCAAAATAGAATCCTTAAATTCCATCCGTGTATTTGACCTCGTCTGTAAACCAGTACGTAAGTACTAACTATAGCTACGTAGCCGGCGGCGGAACCAGGATTTGCAAATGGGGAGGGTCAAGTAATTAGAAAAATAAAGTACGCATAACAATATCTTTAGACTCCAATATGACTGTCATGACTAACAAATATAGTACTGTATTTTCTTGTTTGTTGAATACAAAAAGAAATTATATCTCTATTAACTTAAATTTGGCCCTACGGCTACTGAGAAAATCATATATATTAATAATTTCATAAGAATTGAAATTTTGTACTGTAATTTCTCTCTCGATATAGGCCACCATGGAATCTCGAAGGAAGTCATCTCCTTTTTTTTCGAAGATGGGTCTTGATGAGTTTCATAGCTGAAAATGTTCGCTTGATTGTTGCAGTTGACACAGAAAGAGTTAGCACTAACCTTACCAATCTATCAATCATTGGATAAACATAGTCTTTACCGGTCTTAGCCAATCCATTTGTCATATTACCAAGCGAGGACATACTCTTTAGATCAAGATGGTTACATGCATCAAGCTAGTAATGCAGTAGTTGACACTCCAACTGAGCTCTCTCTTGGCTAGAAAAATATGCAGGATGGAACTTCTCCACCGGAGTACGTATGTCTGACATGTTGAAAGAGGGAACTCCTGGATCCAAGGATACAATTAGTGTCAAAAGCCCTATTGATTGTACACCAAATCTTTCATTCAACTCGTGCACTGAAGACATCTACTTTATAATGGTGATGAGTGCCAGTATGCTTATTGAGAGATTTAGTCATATTAACGTACCTGCAATTTATATAAGACTTGTCAGATTCATGGTTTACACAAAAAATAACTTATAAATATTGCCATCCTACGCTGCTTGCTGCTCACTTGGCGAGCGCGACGTCGACATGGCGACGTCGGAAATTGAAAAACTTTCTGGATCATGGCCAATTACCAATAACGCAATACGCCAAGACCTAGATGGGAATGGAATACAGGAGATAGATAGATGAAATGGCATCTGCGGAGTCGTGCACTGCATCGAGGGAAGCCGGCCGGCCAGTAGTTACGCGTTAGGGTTTTGGGCTTTGTTAGGTCTTTTATTTACCAGTTAAGTTAACTAAGATGACACATGCCTACTAAATATTGCATCCTAGTTGTAGGTTTGTTAATTCCTTGGGGAGGACCATGCCCCTAGTCGCCCCCTTGTTTCCGCCGTTATAAGTACCTACCATAGTATAATTCTAACATTTCAACATCTTTCTTATGTTTAGTAATAATTCTGTGTGGTCTATAGCAAAAGACTGTAGATCACTTGCATTGGCCAGAAAATGAAGGGCACATGCATAGTAAGTGAAGTCGACAAGCAATTCGTTAGGTATAGTAGTTTTCATGCCTAATGCTAAACCTCCCTTTTTGTTCTTGACTTCTGGTACCGGAGGAAGACTCTTCCTTAAAGATTCTATACGCAATTTGATGGTTCCAAGTGACAAAAACATGTCACTTTAAGTAGTACCCCACTTGTTAGAACTTAATTATAAGTGCAGGGACGACACTGCTCCCACGAAATTTCCCAGTCCACGGATTAATTCGGCTTTTGCATTGTGCACGCCTGAAGATTCGTGGAGCCAAGGGAACACACTTTAACTTCGTGATTCAGTTCTCCGTGTCTGAACTTCGAGATCATTTGATGATAATAAGAACCAGCAATTCTTGCGCATGGAAATTACTAATCAAATTTGTATCATCAGCTCATACGTTCGACGACTCTCTTTATTTCATCAGACAGTCCAAAACACACGCTGTACATTAATATCATATTGATCAAAGTGATTAATTCTTGTCAGATCCTCAATTATTACTTGTGCTTAATTACTTCAACCGGTCGCTGGAATTTGGCTTTCGTAAAATTGACTATACATGTGCTAGCATGGTTTTGGAACTTTCATCGAGCTACATATATAAAAATCTAAATCGACATGGAACTTTCATTTGTTCCAAAGCAAGAATATGCTTAGGAAAGATTGCATTCATGTAGCTTGGTATAGCATCGCATCTACTCCCTTGTCTCGTATTGCCAACGGGCTGCAGTTTCTCCGGACGCATATCACCCTTTATGTTTGTTCCTTTCTTCCTTTCTTTCTTTCTTTCTTTCAGTCGTGTTCGCTAGCTTTCCCACGTGAGGTTATGTGCTCCAGATAGTCATATTCGATCGAATCACGGACAAATTAATCAAAGAGTATCTAGTGTGCTATCTTTTTCACCAGCTTTTGAAACTTGCATGTGTGTACACGGTTTAATTTTGTTGCCACTTGCAAATTAATCCCATATTTGACACCTTGATCGATCGATACAAATTTAGCTTATCGCAGATGTCTCCTACAAGAAATATATATATGGAGAGGGGCTTGTCGCAATGAGAAGTATATGCTTACTCAAAAATTAAAGCATCTTATACTATTTTGAGAATTAAACCATGGCCCATAAACCATTGGGTCTGTATGGGCACAAATCATCAATTCATCATCAAGAAGATATAACTCTAATCACAAGACACTGTCACCATCGGGGTGAAAGGGGATTTAGTTAGAGGGCGACAGAAAGAACCGAAAACCAATTCGCAGGCCAGTCGATCTAGCTAGCTAGCGACCTGGTACCCAAAAAGTTAAAAAAGTAGAGGCTGGCACACTGATCGATCGCTAGATGCAGATGCACGAACGAAAAATGTAGCTTTGTTTCCAAATATGCACGCATGTTGCAGCAATTTGCTCCGTGATATTAACCTGATTTGGGCATAAGGAAACAGCGTAATACAACTCTTTCTGAGCAATCAGAACACGGAAACAAAATGGACTGCTTTATTTTTGCCATTACAAGACACTTTATCAAGGTTTAGATCAGGCTAAAATAATGAGAAATTTTACGATACATTCTATCGGTAGTATATGATGGTAGTATAAATCAAATCTGGCAATTGATTTGTTAAGGGTGTAATAGACTTTTCTCTGTATTTATAATTTATTCGTGATGGTATTATTAACTTTTCCAAGTAGGGTTTAAAATATTATTAATCTTGTGTTATGTGATCCCTGCATGGGTAATTATAATTCTACCCATTGGGATTCTACTACTCATACTACTGGGTGTAGTATAACTAAATTATAACTAATCTAAACCACCGGATAAAAAAGAATGAACGGCATGTATTAAATTGAGTATAACGTTAAAAAAACCTCAAAATGATACCACAAAGTTGTTAGGATTCGGTTGGGCCCGTGAGGTTTGTGTCCCATTAGCACATTCCAAGATCAAGTTGGGCAGACATGTGCATGAGATTGAGATTGATCTTAAATACAAGATTAATGGTGCCAAAGTGGCGGGCCATATTTATCATTGTGAATATATAAACCAGTTTCACAAAGGTGCCAAAGTGTTGTTACTACTATTTTATGCAAACGTATCGACATAGCAGGCATTGCTGTGGTGGAACCAAATCAATCTCAATTAGTTCACAGTATTTAATCAGCCGACCGTATTTATCAAAAGTCACGACTTTTGGACTAAACATTTGCAATCTAGAGACAGAATTAAGGAGCAGTCGCTCGTGACACGTCACTTAGTGCTGTCCGAGAGAAATTTATGCGTGAAACTGCCCAAGTTTTTGCCCTGTTTCATGCATGCAATTCAATCGTATTCAACCAAAAGATATAGCTAGCAAGATATCAAAATGTAAGTGCTGGATCAACCAAATTAATGTATTTATTTACTTAGCCTACCGACACAAAAAGGATCACATATCTGAATTTTGGATTGCAAGGGAGAGACACTACACTTGCGATACTACAGATTAGTCCCTTAGTGGCATTGTGCCGTACTAAAACGGCCTTGAAAAGTACTGCACAAAGCATGATTGTCCTATGCACTGATGCGCGCAAACATGTCCAAATACTAAAAGATATCAATGTACCGAACATAATCAACAACTCGATCTGAGTTTACGCATGAACTTTTAACCCCCAAACGAATAATTGAGCAGCCACTTCGATCGATGGACCTGACTTTGGCATTGCAAGAGACGAGGCGCAAAAGGAAAAGGCACGAGACATACAAAATTGTCAACAAAAGATTCGCATCTTAATCGCATCTTTCCATATCACCCAATCATAAAATCTAGTCACCTCCCATTAGTTGGTTGGGTGTAACTAGCGTTCGGACGTAACGATGAGAGGTTTTCCATCGTACGCTTTGGCGTAACATTCAATCATAATATATGCAACAAGCTATTTTAACATCTGCAACAAAAAATCGGTTTTGGTCTTAAAAATATTAGAAAATATTCAAATATCTTCACAACAAACACTGAAAACTACATATGTCATTCCTATAGGAAGATGCACTCGAACAACTAACACAAAAGTTCGAAATAAAATGAATATGCGATGTTATAACTATTGCAACACATGCAACAATATGATAAAACATTTGCAACAAAATAATCCAGAGGGAACATGTTCCCAACAAACTAAAAATGGCATATGCAACAATTGAGAAAGATGTGTGCAACAATTTGTAAAAATATCAGCAACACTAGCAAAAACAAAAATTATATGCTATAAGATTTGGGAAAGATACATTGCAACATACAGAAACACTTCTTGCAACAATCAAGAAAATAATAAGTCAGCATATACAACATGTGATGTCTTGCGCTGCAACATTCCAGAACAACTACCGCAATGACTCAACTCACGACTACATTTCAACTTACGGGCGATAACATTTGAGACGATCTCATAGAAAGAGAAGAGGCAGTCGGGCCGCACCACCGCTACCGTGTGGCAAGGCGGATCCAGCACCAATGCCTCCGTTGGCCGGACCACGCCGATTGTTGCCCAGCCAAATCCAACAAGGTTTGATCGCGGTGACACCAGGCTCGGCGAGATCGAGCAACACCACATGGCCTCCGTCGAGCACGAGCGGTGACAGCAGGCTCGGCGAGATCGAGCCACCCCATATGGCCTCCGTCGTGCATGAGCAGCGGCGGAGCTTGGGATGTCGGTGAGCGGACAAGATGTGGATCTCGTTAGCAGCGATGACGGCAGGCTCGGCGAGATCGAGCCACACCACGGATGTCCGATAATATGGGCTGATGGCGTACGCGCGATGGGTTGCACTACCCTTAGTTTTTTCGTGTACTCGGCAGCTGCATTCCTTTTGGCACACTCCAACAACTAGCCAGCTCTACAAGCAAATGAAAAGGGGATCGCTCGAAAAGATCGAAAGCCCCACGCGTGCGCTTGCGACATCTAATCATTAAATCAGTCTTGTTAATGCGCGACTGTAACAGCCACCAAATTAAAGAAACAACTTTGACAGGGTACTTTTGGAGAGGTACGGCGCCGACGTGGCAAAATGTTGCCAAGAGACAGTGCATATATTAACAAAGGAGACTAGTTAGGCCAAACCGCTCTTGTGTTTTTGGCGCTTAGCGAATGGACTGGCTCTAACGAGAGGAAGGCCCCATCTTAATAAAATCACACCGAGCACTTACCAACCCTCCCTCGGCAAAGCAATTTCAAAGCAACTGAAACTGAGATCGGTCGGTGTAGCGGGGCAACAAGTGGCGAAATGTTTTTTATGGCCAACACACGTATGATGATCGACTTGGATCCGTGACTCGCGGCTATGCTCTTGGTTGTTCTCTTTGTCCTTGTCGATCTCCTCCGATCCCGTTGAGAAATGCTGAATTGGTTGGCGCACGCACTTAACCAGTAGTATTAAAATCAGAGTGATTCTACGTTTGCAGCCGGTGTTGCAGCCGGTGCTTCTCTTTTCAACACCGAAAGCCTTCATTTTGGGGTTCTGTGCACTTAGTTTGGCAAGAAATGTGCATATTAGTTACATGTCGAAAAAGGTGCTGCTAGTGCCAGCTAGTATACCTAGTTTCACTCACAACCGGAGTAGTAGCCATTAGCCCATTAGCACCTCTCTCATTTTTTCTTCTTCTTATTTTCTCCATCTGTCTCCTGCCTCTCTCTCTCTCTCTACTCTCTACTCTCTTCAGTACTCCACCGACTCATTCTCTCTCACCCCTTAAATGCGACGGTTAAAGTCCGTTGAGGTCGACGAAGCAGCCGGGCCAGGCGAGCAGGACGGGGAAGGAAGGGGCCCACAAGTCTGTGGGCAACAATACAGGGGCTGGTTTTCCACCTGGGCCCCACGCGCATCCGGCCGGTCTCCCTCCGCTCCACGTCGCGCTGCCCCCCGCCCGGTGGGCCCGGCGTCAGGTAGGCATAGGCATTGTCCACCGCGACAAGCGCAGGAGCACAGAGCCACAACCACAACAAAAGCGAGAGAGAGAGGCGCACACTCCGCTCGGCTACTGCTGTAGCTAGTAGCAGCAGCGCCTTTTCGGCCACCGATCACGTGGCCCACCACCGCCCACCGAGCGTTTCCCGGGCAAGGCAGGCATGGGCGCCTGTACTTCGCGAGCGCAGCACGGGCGCGGCGCGCATGTGTGCACGCACGTTTTTACGCGCTGGCTCCGCCTGGCCGCGCGCGGCGTCGGCGTCCGTGCGTTTTTTTGGCTCGTTTGGATCGGCCGCCCAGCGCGCCGACCCCGGCATGGCGAGAGCGCTGTGCCTTGCTGCACACATGCCTGTGATGCGCGCGGTACTGCTCCTGGGTCTCGTCCAGCACCGGATATTGGTAAGGCTCGGGATGGGGCGCCGGTACTGTACCTAGATATACCAGAATTTTTACCAATTACAGCAAGTACTATTTGATTGTTGAACCGAGATGTATATATCGACCTTATTACTACGTGCTAGTATTTATGTGTGTCTTATGAATCTATCAATTGTACTTTATATCATATATTTATATTATGTGTACATTGTTGTACCGAATTATCAGAGGGTTTTTTTAAGAAATATCATATCATCGTACCACCGGCTTACCGGTATATATCGTGTACGTGCATCGAAGAGACATGCAAACGCCCTACTAATTATGCCACTTGCATTGCCAAAGGATGTACATATCTCCACGGTGTGTACTGTGTGGTTGGTTGTACAGCGAACGCTCGTTCACGTCTCGGGGCGGAACGTGCATCACGTATTCATGTACGCCTTTGGCAGCACCCATCACTCCATCAGTGGCTGATCCTCTGCTTTGTCAATGCGTACGTGTAGTTAATTTGGATACACTCCATGGTCTCTCTCTCTCTCTCTCTCTATATATATATATATATATATATATATATATATATATATATATATATTATATAGATAGCATATACATACTGCTTGAATATACCACTTAAATAAATATATTATACTTCTTTATCATTTTCAGTATACTTAAATATTAATTATAACATACTCCAATGCGACTTGATTAAAAAAATTTCATTGGGGTCCTTTATTTTTTGCTATATACCCTTTTTCATATATAAAAGAAGTATATACACAAATTTAGCTATAAAAGAGGGACTTTAATGATTTTTTTCATAGAACTCACTTTGGGGTATCTTATAATCATTATTGGAGTATACTCAAATAGATAAAGAGGTATTATCATACGATTTAAGTGGTATATGAGAGACGAGAGTACATACTCCCAGGAGTACCAAACCATTTTCCTATATATATATATATATATATATATATATATATATATATATATATATATATATATATATATATATATATATATATTACAAATGGGTAATTGAGTGCTAAGGTGCAAATATAAATCTTGACCGTTGAATTATAAAGGGTGTTTAATGTAGGACATTGGATGTGGAAGCATGCAGACGCATTGAAGGTGATTAAATGGGAACGTATATATATGGAAACGTATCTAGTGCTAATGGGTAATTCAGTGTTAAGGTGCTAATACCAATCTTGATCGTTGCAGGTGAGAACATGCAAAGTGATTAAATGGTTTAGAGGTGGGAGCCCACATTAATCTTGGTTGTTCAATTCAAATCCAACGGTTAAGATTGGTATTAGCACATTAACACTGAATTACCTATATATGCACTATGCATTGTGTTGATTCGAGTATAATTTACCCACGCGTTGCGTTGCATTTCATGCTCTTAACCATCAGATTTTCGATGGAATGGTCCAGAAATATTAACTTGGAACATGTAATAAGTCAAAGTGGCCTAGTGCGTATACGCACGTAGTACTCGTATGTAGGATTGTAAAGCATGTTAATTATATATATATATATGGGAACATATCTAGTGCTAATGGGACATATTTTTTATGGGTACGTGTACAAGTATGTGTGAGAGTACCTATGGATGCCTGTGCTGGTTCATTTTTGCATGGAATTGATTGGATTGGGGATTAGATTACTTCGATTCGATCGATTGGCTTGGCCGGGTGGGGAATGGGGACGTGGGGTGTTAATGTGGGCCTTGTGGCCTTCTAGGCGTGGGCAAAACCCAAAAAATCATTACTCATTCTGCAACTTGTTCTTCCTCTTCCTCTGTTCTTCCTTCTGTTCTTCGGCCAAGAGCCCCCATGGAGGAGCCGAGGCCATGGACGTCGGGGGAGGGGGTACCGGCGCCGACATGGAGAGTAGGCACGAGCCTAACGAAGCCCCGGTGGATTTGTCCCAGCGGACAAGGGTATTGCTCTTCTATTATCTCTAGTGACAAAGCTTCTGTAACAACTTGTTTTCATACCATGAACATTAATTTCAGAGTTAGTTTTTGAATTCAAAAGTTCACTCAAAATTCAAAATCCAAGTTTCAAATTCAAGTTTGAGTCAAGTTTCAATTTGGCAAATTTTCTCAAACCTCCTCCTCCCCCTGACGTCGCACGCCGTCCCAAGCGCCACGCCGCCTCGACTCTCCTTCGTCTGCCTCCTCCCAGCTCTCCCCCTTCTTCCTCCCCCTGGCACCGCCCGCGCCGCCTCATTCCGGCTCCTCTGACTGCCTGCTCCGCCATGCTGGCCGACCGCTCCTCCTCCCGCGTCATTGTCGTGTCGCCCGCGCCAGGGTGTGACGACAACGCCGTCCCAACTCTCTCGCCTCGGACACGGCGCCGCCTGCCACCACCCCATTCTGGTTCCTCCGGCCCGCTTCCACCTGCCAACGTTGCCCGCGCTCAGAGCCGCGCTAGAGCTCCGTCTCATCGCATCGCCGCCGACTGTGTCGTGCGCTCCCTCGTCCCAGCCGCCTGATGGTGCCCTCTCGGCCGCGTCTTCTCCTCCCTCGCCCCCTTCGGCTATAAAGGTCGGTCGCACCTGCTCCTTCTCCCTCGCCTACCCCCTCTTCTTCCTCCCAGCCGACCGTAGCGCCTCCGCCGTTTCTTCCGCCGCACCACCTCGCCGCCCTCTCGGGATCCCATTCCGCCTCCTCACCAACCTCCTTGTGCCTCCAACGCCCCCCTGGCGTCGCTGACGCCCTGCCGTCGCCTCCCTCTCCTCTGTTTCCCCACGTAGTCTCTCTCTCTCTCTCTCTCTTTCTCTCCCCCTCCCCTCCCTTTGATAGGCGGGCCTGGGGCACAGTGTCGCTCCCGTGGACCCTCCTGTGCACTATGCTGTGGACCGAAACACTATGTTGTGCACCGGTTTCTCTCTCCCTTTTTATTTTTCCAATTCAAACTTTGGAAGCTTCGTTCTCCTCCATTCTAACTCCAAAAATTATGAAACTTGTTTCTAAATTTGTCTAAATTCAAGATCTTACTGATGGCACTGGTTTGGTTAATTTTGGAGTTCATTTATTATGTATTTTGTACATATTAGTTTTGTTTGCTTGTCTTTTCTTTTCTGGTTCGTTCGTCCGAGTAGAGTTCGAAGAAGCCGGAGACCCTCATTTCGATCAAGCTTAAGAATACCAAGACCCTCTAGCCTTTAACCCAGGCGAGTCAATACTTTGATCATGTTGAACCCACATTTTATGCAAATTATATTCATTTAAAATAATAAATTGCATTCTTTAATTCCCTATGCAAACGTATGTCAAATGATCCTAAGGTAGTTAAATGCCAACTTGATGATTAAATAATTATTATGCCATTTTCTTGAAAATTGAATTTTTCCTAATCCTTATCTCCCTAGTAGTTATATATTAAATTACTAGTTATAGTTGTACTTAAGCGTCATGCTAATCTTGCTTAAATATCGGGGAACTAAATATCCCAATCATCATCTTTTAAACACAAACATTGTTTTGGGCAGCCATTGGGAGAAATGACTGGTATGGTTGAGATAATTTGGTTTACACTCCTCAACACCCTAAAAACTTGCAATACCACATCGAGTGAATGGTATGTCGGAGGATATGTTGAGGGTACTAATGTAGCCCAAGATATGTTGGTATGTGGTTGGTACATGGAATGAACGGACCATATAACTTCGAGGACTTAATCCCGTGATGACCTCCTAATGTGAAACAGTACAAGCACAAGTCTAATCATGGTAATGACCTGACTGAATAATTGATGTATATAGATACGGGATGCACCATTGGAGGACCCGCTTTGCCGTGAGCTTTCGAGGCTATGGGTTGGGGTGTACAACTTACGAGTCTTTGTGAGCGTAAGCCGTATGACGCAAGAGGGGGTCTGGGTAAGGGTTGATGGGCCTCTGTCAGCGTAACCCTACTCAGACAAAACCTTAGCGGGTGTAGCAAATACCGAGGGATACCATGTGGTAATCTCCCTTGATACACACATCTAAGGAAATGAGTATCTATATATCAAGACGATTATCTCTTGTGGGTAAAGTGTACAGTCTCTGTAGAGAAATAAACTGTTCGAACAGCCGTGCCCATAGTCAAGGGCAGACATAGGAACTTATAAGAGTTAGTTCTATTTATAAAACTTTGTGGGTGGGTTGAATAATGTGTCGGACTCACCTAGCCCTTGTTTTGAATCTTCCCTGTGTAGTCTTATCCAGTGTTGTTATTAGGTGGATGTAACCATCATCGAAAATAAGCATAAGGTGGAGGTAACCTCTGCTGTTATTAATATTGCACAATATTCACTTTAAGGAAATATGTTTTAGTTAAAATGCTAGGTGCTGAGACTTTCTAACTACTGTAATTGAAAATATCGCTTTGAGCAAATAAAAGAACCCGAGCCTCCCTTGTCAAACCTTGCATATATATTATTGCACCTGTTGTGTTGGCTCGCGAGCACGGAAGTTGTGCTCACCCCCGTTTTCCCCCCAAACCCTCAGAACCCGCAGATCATGAAGACTATGCCTATTACGAAGATCAAGGTGTGGACGAACAAGGCAATGACGAAAAGTAGATTAGTTTCCTAGTCTAGGTCATGCCCTAGTCTAGCTGGCTCCGTCGGTGCTCGCGTACAACCAATATTTCCCTAATTCCTTGGTGAACATCGGTTGTACACAAGCTACATCAGTCGCTTGCCTGTGGTGAGATGTTCTCCACCCTTTTGCTTCCGCTGCCGTTTCTGCGTTTGATGTATTAAACTCATTTGGCCCGTACGACCCCTTTTGTAAACTCGGTCCGATGTGTTCTATTTGAACTCTAATGTTTGTAATATCATGTATTATTCAGTCTGCACTATGTATGTAATATTTCAGTATTGTATCTTGTAAACACTACCTACTAATCCAGAGAATAACGCGGTGTTTCGCAGAAAATTCTGGATTACGTAATCCGAGTAAGCTTCAAAGACTTTTGAGGGCGCGCTAGTTCTCCTTGCAAGCTTGTGATGCTTGCATGGATGCGCGCAAGCAATTAAGCCAAAGAAAGCGTCTGCAGGTACTCTTCACCGTTACACCCACTACACTTGTTTACCGAGTGCTGTTCAAAGTTGGAAACAGTGACACCATGCATGCGTGACGTGATAGATTAGATCGATGCTAGCTAGCTATTTGTAGGCCAAGAAATTACAATGTGATCTTTTCCTGCTGCCAGTTGTTCATCGAATCGATCTCCGTTGTTCATCGAATCGATCTCCAATTGCCCGGCCGGGCTGGACTTCTCCACTGCACATATATTTGCAGTGCAGTTCCAGGTGCTACGTACGTGCTAACTAGCTGTTCGTCAGCACTCAGCAGGGAACCTTGCTCATGATCGCTCTATCCATGCATTCACTGCAAATTTCATGTTTTCTGTTGGAACCGGTGACAATCCTTTGCACGAGAGAACAATTACAGTAAGCATATAAAAGACACAAGAATTTATTTACGAGGTTCGTTAAAACCTACGTCCCGGGAGCTGAATCGCGGCGGCCCGTCAGTATAAGGAGTATTTTTTTTTATTAGTATTACAAGGGATCAGCGGTATATATTTATACCTCAATTACATATTCGATTAGAACTCATAGTCCGTACCTCAGGGCGTCCCCGCATCTGTCTTGGTTGCTGAGGTGTCACACTTGAATTTTCCACGGGGGATTGATCGATGGATGCAGGTTAATTCTGGTTTGTTGGGTAAGACAAATTAATTAGTAGCAATGCACGTTTTTCAGAGGACCAAACGGGAAGATCGATGCAAGGTAAAAAAATCTCTACACCAACTGCAAGGCAAATCTTTAGTCAAGACGTCGACATGCATCATGGTCACAGAGACTCGAGCCATGAAGTTAGTAGACTTGGACTTCTGAATTAGAGCTGCAAAACAAAAGGGTGGTGTGAGCCGTGCGGCCAACTAGAATAATGCCCGACATAGCAGCTTCACATGCGATTTTAGTAAAGTACATGTGTCTCTACAGGTACAATAGTATAATGTTTCGGCGCACTCTTTGGACGTGCATACGATGCCCTGCCTTAGAGTATGAGGCGATAAACGCGCTGGTGTTATGTGAGTACGCGATCGTTAAAGAATTAACAAAAATTAATTTGACGCCAGAATCTTCGAAACTGATGCCATTTGAATGTGTGCAATGCTTGTGAAACTTCTATATGCTGTCTACGAAGCTTGTAGAACTCGAGACCCCATATTTATTCTGAAAGAAAAAAAAAAGACCATATATAGGAAACCTAGGGCCGTGAGACGTTAGAATATAAACAAATTAACGTGTTTTCGACGCGGTAATATTGGTATTTTTCTTTCTTTCTTTTTTACTTCAAATTGATGTGTTACACTAGTCCAACTGATATTGGTCATAGAAAATGCCGAGTACCAAATGCTGACGACAAATGCGACATGTTATATTGGTAGTTACAATTGTAGCAAGAGAGCTTCATTCTGACTTAAGACATCATAAATATATATAAACACGGGATTCCATTCTTCTTTTTGATGGAAATTATATTGAATGTGAGAAGAGGACAGTATACACCAATGCACTCAATTATTAATTATCCCTTATGTTGAAATGGTCGTATTAGTGCGAAACGACGCATGAGTGAAAGGGCAGAGCAGCCCATAGATACAGATATTTCCAGGGGGTGGTAGTTGTAGGTGTCCCTAGAAAGTGTAGAGGCATTTTGTGGCATAGGAAAGCCACTGGATTGCCAAAGTGCAATGGAGATCGATCATGCATGAAAAGCTAAAGAAAATACACAGAGTTGCGCTCACGAGTTGACTCATTTACAGTAACTAGTTAGTGGAAGTCCGTTGGTGTCACTTTTTATGTTATGATATTTAGAAGCTACTACTTTTGTTCAAGACAATGCCTGTGATTGTGTAATTTACTTCACTTGTCCACATCAATAAGAGCAATACTCAAACTTTAACTCTTTTTAGCAGATTGAGTATAAATTTAATTTCCATAACATTTAATCTCGTCGGAGGAGGGGTGACTAGGAAGCAACTCATCGACGATACAGACGCACTATATGTACTGTGGGCTTAGTAAAATCTCAGTAGCGAGATTCCATTGTAGCGAGATTCAAAATCACGGCAGCTTCGATCGACCAGGGGTGTTTGGTGCGAGCAACAGGAGGCGTAGCCTACGTACGCACTACGCGCGCGCTGCATGGCCCCGGCCGGGAGCCGGGCGCCATGTCACGTGACACGTGCCGCGCCGGGGCCCACCGGCGTGGACTGGTGGTGGGCCCGATCCGACGTGTATGGCCGGCCGAAGGGCCCACCCGACCCATGTCTCGCCTCGCGCGCGCGATCGACGCACACGCACCTACCGGCCACCGTCCCCATGTCCAAAACCGTCGTGTTGGATTCTTCCCGTGACCCGTGGCGACGACGCTTCATCGCTGCGTCGCGTTGCGTTGGTATGGTGCGCGGCACGGCTTCTCCTCTACGCCAAGCACGTAGTGTACGCCACGTAGGTATCATACGCCTAGTATATACACGAAGTTATACGCTTCGCGTATTAGCTAGAAATCGGAAGGGTGAATGAAAGGGTCGGTGCATCTTGCAAGGTCCAAATCGATCAAAGATGGTGTTTCTTTAGTAGGAATTGATTGCAGGATGATTCAACGATCATTCAAAGGCACGGATTTATTGATTCCTAAAGCGATTGTGTGGGATCAACTGATTGCGGTGGGCTTTTCCCGGTTGTTCCCGTGAATTTATTCCTAGGATTTTTCGTATCGTATTAATTTTCTAGAGCTGAAGTGATATCACGATCACTAAATGTTGTAGATTTGGTACCCGCTGGTTTAATTGCATATCCATGTCTGGCATTTCCTCAATTATCACTTAATTTTTTTTTTAATCTTCGTGACTAAAAAACTACGAAATGCTGCTTGGTTGTAGAAACTATTCCTTTATACGAACCATGAACAACACTGGCGCATTTAACCTAGCTAAGTGTCAACAGGCTTAACACGGAGAAGATATCGGTACACGATGTTACCGTACTTGCGCATTTAACCAAGCCGAGTGTCAAGATGTGCAACACGTAGAAGATACCACTATGCGACATTACCGTATTTGCACATTCAACCTAGCGGGGCGTTGACGCGGAAAACAAATAGAAGATATGTCTATCGTTACGTGACATTATGCATAAGCATAAGGATACCATTGCAACAGTTTAGACATATAGGAGTATCCAAATATCATATCCAATACCAACACAACCGCGTATGCTTTGAATTGAAAAGGAGAAGAAATCATTTTTTCCCCCATTGTCCAAAGTATTTCCCAACCACCCAAATCGTCAAGTCTCACGTCAAAAATTCAAGGAACGCACCAAGGTGGGCCACCCCTCTTCTATATATACCCGGTACCACCACCCCACCACCGAGCCGTCCATCGAACCCACCCTCCTCTCCACCACTCCCGAACCCCAGCCGTCGCCATCACCGCCTCCTCTCTTCTCTCACCCCCTGTAGCCCACAGCTTCCTGTTGCTACCACAGCGTCTGCTCGTTTGTTTGGTGGTTCTTGCTGCTCTCGCCATGACGAACCACGCCGCCTTCGCCGCCGAGGACGAGGTCACCGCCGTCGCGCCGCCGGCGCAGGCGGGGCGGCATTTGTCGTCCTTCCCGCCGCCGAGGGCGCGCGACTGCAAGAAGGAAGTGGGGAGCATGGATCTCGCCGCCGCGGGGGTGACCATGGCGGGATCTTGGTTTGACTCCATGAGGGCCTCCTCGCCGCGCCATGCCAAGCCCACCGCCGGCGCCGAGCACGACGACTGGATGGTATGTTGTTGTTTTTCCTTTCGGTCCCTCTGTTGTCCCGAGAATCTGTCCTGATCCGGTGTTGTTTTGCAGGAGAATCACCCGTCAGCATTGGGCTTGTTCGAGGCGGTGGTCGCGGCGGCGAAGGGTAAGCAGATCGCCATGTTCCTCGACTACGACGGCACCCTGTCGCCGATCGTCGAGGACCCCGACCGCGCCGTCATGACTGAGGAGGTCAGCAAAAAAAAGATCTTTTGTTTCCTCTGCCGCTCGCATGCCCTGTTCTGTTCCTTCGCACGGGACCCTGTTTTTTACCGCGGCTAATTCCGTCTCGTTTTTTTCCCGTTCTTCTTCTACCGCAGATGAGAGACGTGGTGAGGTGCGTCGCCAAGCATTTCCCGACCGCAATCGTGAGTGGGAGAGGCAGAGACAAGGTACATTCCAAGCCCAACAACTAGTACTTTCTTGGTTCCTTGCCGCTTTTACTTTCTTCCCGCTGTAAAAAAAAAAGAAGCCAATTTTTTTTCTCCTCCGGGTCCGGGTCCGGGGCCGTTGCACTGCACCTCACCACGACTCCATCTGATGCGTCATGACTCATGTGCATATACTCCACCCCACCACACTGTGAAAAGAATCTTCCAGGTTTCCTTTTTTGTAACATTTCGCGTGATTTTACCGCGTCCACATGACATGCATGCCGCCCTGCCTGCGAGTGTGAACCTGGACACACAGATATGTATATATACAACAGTGCATGCAAATAGCTAGCGTGTTACGAGCGTTTCTGGTACGTACTTCCATAGGAGGCAGATGCGCCGCCCACAAAAAGACATGGACACTTTCGTTTTTTTAAAAAAAAACTTTCTCCTTCGATTGCCTCTTTCTTTTCCTTTCCTTTCCTTTCCTTTTGATTTGTACCCTCAGTCAAGTTTCAAGTACTGTATCTGGTGCAATATATAGGTGTCCAGCTTTGTGAAACTGGATGAGCTTTACTATGCGGGGAGCCATGGCATGGACATCAAGGGCCCCACGGCAGAGTCCAACCACATCAAGGCAAAGGTTAGTTAGTCCCCACTCCTCTCTCTCTCTCTCTCTCTCTCTGCACTTTTGTTTTGTCTTCACATCTTCTCTCTCTACAATAAATTGACAACTTTTGTTTCACATCATCTCTTGTGAAAAAGACAGTTTTCTTTGGTACACAAGTTGGTACGTATGTCTATACTAGTTCGTACCATATATGGTCCGTTCATTCCAGTGTTTGTTTGATTTGACTACGCAGGCTGGTGCGGTCGTGTGCCAACCAGCGACCGATTTCCTGCCCGTCATCGAGGAGGTAGGCGCTTGTCTTTCTTGGGAAATTAATTGGCTTCGGTGTGCTTTCTTCTTGCAACCGTACCGAATTTGACGTGCAACTTGCAGGTGTACCGCACGTTGACGGCCAAGATGGAGTCCATCCCCGGCGCGAAGGTCGAGAACAACAAGTTCTGCCTCTCCGTGCACTTCCGCATGGTCGAGGAGGAGGTACGTACACGGTGGCCGAGATTATTTCGTCGCGTCTTTTACGCGGAACATGCATGTAATCAAGCGTCGTGTGTAATGCGCGTGTGTGTAGTAATTAACTGTTTCCTCGACCTGCCAGGAGTGGGACGCTTTGGGCGATCAAGTTAGGGCCGTGCTGGAGGGCTACCCGGACCTCAGGCTTACCAAAGGGAGAAAGGTGGGTGGGAGGCCCCTGCAACGTCTGCAGTACGTACGTTTAATCATGCTAGCTTATGCCTGTAGATCGAATTAACCACCTGGCGCCATACTAGTTGGGCTACCGTTACGTACGTCGGTTAACAATAACGACGATCTACACCCTCATCCACCGTTCATTCCGAGGTGATCCCTCACGTGAGACCCTCTCTCAGCAAATTCCCTTCCCTGATCGGATGCCTTAGCTAGCTAGGTACTGGTTTGGCTAACAATTGCCAGGCAACATCGGCCTATTTCTTAATAATTAGTACCGCAAACATAAACTAGCGCGTGTGTAGTACATGGAGGCAGAGAGCTTCACGACAGCCAAAGGGGGCCATGGCCATGACCACTGCATGTACACGATTGATGATGGCGTTCTTAATTGTTAAATCAACAGGTTTTGGAGATCCGCCCATCCATCGAGTGGGACAAGGGCAACGCGCTCGAGTTCTTGCTGGAGTACCTCGGTGAGCACATACATATATATATACATGCTATAGCATGCATGCTGTCTGTCTTAAACATATATGTCTGGCTCATGCTAAATTACTCACTTTTGAGGTTAATTAAGGTGCTAAATACTTTGCACACCGTGTCTCTTGAAGGCTACGCGGGGCGCAGCGATGTCTTCCCAATATACATAGGAGATGACCGCACTGATGAGGACGCGTTTAAGGTACAGTGCACTGTGCATGCATAAATTAATCATCCACGCTTTTGCACTGATGCTACTGGAAAAGCACATACATATACAATGACGCTTTTACCCTCGTCAAAACAAAATTAGGTGCTGCGCAAAATGGGACAAGGCATCGGGATCCTTGTCACCAAGTTACCAAAGGAGACCAGTGCATCCTACACACTGCGGGAGCCTGCTGAGGTATATATATATATATATATATATATACACTTGGCAAATACCGATACCGTTATACTGTACTGCATACAAATGTAGTAGCAGCAGCAGCCTATTTTTGTGCAGTGCTTTTTACACTTTACAAGTGAGCACAGATAACAAACAAGAATCCTAAAGCAAACATGGTGGTTATATACAAGAGTAGTACCTAGCTAGGAGTTAGGTGCAAGACATATATGCTCTCAATTCTGCTGCTTCAAAAAGTTGTTCCTTTCGAAAAAGCAGCGAAAGCTTGCACTTTAATTCCTTTTAGTCATGGATTTTGACATGTAATGATCCGTCGTTAACTTGGGTTGGTCATTTTGTTGCGGCATGTACAGGTCAAGGAGTTCCTGCGCAAGCTGGTGAAGGGTAAGATCAGCAACGGTACAAAGGGTTAATGATCAGCAGCTAGCTCTAACTCGGTATGGCAAACGAGCTAGCTAGAGCTAGAAGAAGCATTTTCCTTTTGGACTTGATTTTTTTCTTTTGCTGATCGTTTTGCTTTAGTAGAGCTATGCATGGTTGATCGATATGATCCAGAGGGGTGTCCCAGGCCTTGGCCTTGAAGTTCTCTATTCTATCCTTCTCGCAAGGCCTTGTAATTAATCTTTGCTGTGACATAAATGGGACAGACACAAGGAACCTCCTTTTTCACCTGCTCTACATTTCTTGCTTGGTTTTGATTCGCTTAGCTCGTTTGCATTGTGATCTGATCCGTGGTTCACTTAGAGATATTATTATGCTAGTGCGCATGTCATGCTAGTGCGCATGTCAATCCATCTGAATATATCTGCAGTTAATCCCTCTCTGAGTAGGCAGTAGTGGTATACTACTTAGTTGCAATTACTTTGGTTGGTGGAGACGGCATGCAGGAGAACCGAAAGAACACTACTGCACAGACCATGCATATGGCTTGCACAGTTGCACCAGTGTAGTTCGTAAATGCATCATGCAAGTGTCAGAACTAGACCAGGCTGCTTGCCCCGGTACGGCCAAGCCTGCACCTTCAGATGCATGCTGCATGCAGGTAGCACAGTAAATTTCCCAGAGCCATATACACTACTCCTAGCTACAGTTACATGCAATTACCAAGACCAAGAGCCTAGAAGATGTAGTGTAATCTTCTTCTTTTTTTTAACCAAGAAATATACGCAATTCTCTCTCCGTTATGTGTTATGTTAGCATTTAAGTGGTAAAATTTAGTACTTGTTTAGCAGTTTTTCTAGTGAGAGGAGGGGGGGGGGGCATGGCCCCCTTTGACCTTAGAGACCGAAGCTCCACCCCTACGCGTATACCATCAATGAGACGGTGGCAAAACGTTGCCACCGAAAATATCTGAGCAGTAGGTACTTGTACCATTTCTTCACAGCTTCTGGTGGGAAGAAACGGTAAGGATCCAGTACATGAGGGGGGTGAATGAATTTCTGCCTGGGCAGCGAGGGAGACGGTAGATTTCCTGGCCAGCTGCTCATTGAATGCGCGCGCGAGAGAGAGAGAGAGAGAGAGAGAAGCGAGCAGCAGATCGCAGCTGCAACAATGTGCCACCGCCACCGCGCGAGGAGAGTCGTTCTCGCCGGCCGCACGCCTCTCGACTCGACTTTTTGGGGGCGCAGATTCCTGCGCAGGCCACGTGTTCCCCCCTGACCGAGCGTTGCCATCGCTAGCTCCTTCCCTGCTTGCAGCGTCCCATTAAATTCGGCGTATCGGTGCAGGGAGAAGCTCGCTGCAGGCAGGCCGCCCATGCTTCCTTCGCAGCCATGCTTCGCAACCAACGACATGCATGTACGATCGAGCTAGCTAGTACTGTACTTCCGCTCCACACTACATCACCATCACCTGCCTGTAATTAAACACCCCGTTGTAATTGTTTAACTTCGTGTACATACGTATGATCTCCCATAGAATTACGAGAGAATTACTATAAAATGTATGGGAATTAAGGGGATTGTTCTGGTATATATAACAGCAGTAGAATTTCGCGACAAACTCGATATGGTGGTCAGGAGGTGTGGAAAAGACAAAGTTGGGTATATATGAGCAGTGAACTTTCGCTGTCGGTCGCTACTCGATCTTTACCACATTTTGTAGTCGGCATTGATTCCTCTTCAACTCGCAACATGCCCAATTATAAATAGTACTCCTATTCTTTTAGGAGTGCATACAGTAGGGGGAAATCCGGTATTTATTTTCATCGGCAAATCTGGCCTTTGCACCGGCGAGATTGAGCTTCTTTCCAAGCTTCCTTTTGACCAAACGAGCGATACATAATGCAAAATTCTGCTTCTAACTTGGTCGAAATTTCTGGTCCAAGCTTAACCGCAACTGATGCCTTGCGACTGAGTCGGCAGCAGGAAAAGAGAGAGGCATACGCATGATGCGGGGGTAGCCAACCACCCGTGCCTCTGGACCAGGAGCATAGCCGCAACATAGCACAAGCCCCGGCCTTTTAATGCAGCCTAGCTTCAGCTAGAAATGCCGTGCCTTAACGTGGAAGAACACACAAGCAGACAAGGCCACTATGTGTAAAGCAAGAACTGGGCCACGAGTTGGACTCCACTTCACTATTCATGCATCTGTACTCTCTGCAGGACACAAAAAAATAAAAATATTTTGGTCCCGGAACTATACTCGTATAAAAGTTCCTCGTGGGTGACCAATTAACAGTTGGTCCCTAGATGAAGGCCTGGGAAATATGTCCGTGACTCGTTGTAGGGCATCATGAACATTTCATTTGTACAATCTGTACTCATGGCAACCCTTGGTTTTGTACCTAATAATGGTTTGTAAGGGGGACCTAGGGACCTTTGGTCTTTTACCGGCATCGGCATGCGTGGAAAGACGCACGCAGTGCAAGCCCATGCTTTGTGCCCGAAAGATCAATAAAAACTGTGCACTAGGCACACAAACAAGGAAGCAACACACACACACCGGGTTGGAGTAATTGGAAGCAAAAGACGGCTTCCGAGCCAACCACTTAAGCTCAAACCTGTTGGAAAAGCAAGGCCACTTTTGCAGGGTTTTGATATAACAAATGATTGGTGTGATCTATCTAGGGCTGCATATACAAGTATTGAATTGGACGTACGCCTTGTGGCCAATCTCTCTCTCTCTCTCTCTCTCTCTCCCTCCCCTCCTCTCCTTTATGTGTGTAGGGGAACCCTAATATTCAGAGCTCTTTTACGGTACACTCAATTTAATATGGGTCATCCATTCTCTTTGATCCAATGGTTCAGATTAATTATGATTTAGTTATACTACACCCGGTAGTATAAGTAGTTGAATCCAAGAGGGACATACTTGTAATTGTCCATGTAGGGGATCACATCACAAGATTAATATTTTGATCACTAGTTGAAAAAGTCCATAATACCATCACAAAAATTATAAATACAAAGAAAAGTCTATTATGTTCTTAACAAATCAATGGTCAGATTTTATTTATACTATCATCATATACTACCGGTAGAATGTACGATAAAATTTCTCAACATTTAAGCATGTCACATATCAAGGCTACGAGGACAGATCACACATGCTAGTCTGTACATTCACAAGGCGAGTGTGCTTGCGTTTAAAGTAGGCCAATGCAAATGACAAGACCGTGCACATGATCGCAAAGGTGGCTTTAGGTTATTATCATTCCGTGGTGGTCCTCGATCGCTAGCTCAAGCGCGGCGGTCGGCGTAGTCTCGTGCGTGCTCCGGCGGGCGGGTCACGGAGTAGTAGTAGTGGCCACGGTGGAAAAGGCGTCACATATGAAGGAAAGACGAGTAAAGTGAGGAGAAAACTAATGGGTCGTTTGATTTAGAAAGGAGTTGGGCAAAGGAGTTAAAAGGGAATTACGTGTGCGCGTGGGTGGCTAGCTCCTATGCATGATTGTTTTTATCAGATGATCGAGTAAATTGCGCGCGAGATCCTCGAGTTTAGTAGATTATTGGACGCGTTGCACTTTACTTGTTGGAACTGAACTGTTTGTCAGTATCATATCTGAACAACGAGATTTGTTCCAATTTAATTTGACCATCGACTGATTCTAGGTTTTACATTTGATATTCCACTGTAGATGCTATGAATATGGTACTACTTGGCAGCCATGCATGTGCGAGTTTTGGCCAGCTTGCTAGAGAAGTTTGGTGGTGTTGTGGACTAGCTACGCGCCATATATGCAATATTGATCGAAGCTCGATCATGTCCATGTTCAATGCAATTAAGGATACAAGTGTAGCTAGGACGCATGAACCTGCGCAGTGCTAGTACATGCATGCCCAGTCTGACAAGAGCAATGACTAGAAGGGCCTATTGCCCGGTCTTGTCAGATTCTGAACAATATTTCACGTCCAACAGTGTGATGCTTCAGCATGGCGCTGTGTGTTTGGCTCGGTGATGTCACGTTACCCCTCCTTTGGACAAGCTTCTCAATTATGGCTTCTCCCACATACATGTTTGTTCTGACGAGATTAATGATCTGACTGGCAGAATTTTATGCTAGCTAATGTATTCGGACATCCTAATCAGCATACAAGTACGAATCAATCATGTCCATGCATGCTCTAGGAATTCTCACTTCTCACTACCAGCACGACAGCACCCTATCTCTGAACTCGAGAACCTGCGAAATCAGCCGCCCGCTACTGCTTATCGTACTGCAGATTCTGCATTGCATTTTGCACGTAGTGGCATAACCAACAGGAATGATCTCGAAAAGCTTATGCTATTCTTCTGGTTCCAACTTCCAAGCTTGATAGCAGATGGAAGTTGCACAGACATGGTTATATTATATTCTTTGCCTGCAGCCTTGAGCTAGCCTTGTTGAGAGACTGGCGTTCCAGTCTTCCAGAGGCCGGATCTTGCAAGTGGCAAGCACGGGAGCACCTAAAGTACCCAGGAACGAGTGATGGTTCGGTCGCTTTGTGCCTTTGTAGGAGCGGTGCCTTTTGTCGGCTTTATGTAAAGGTAAAACGCTAGCCTAGTTGGAGGACCACCACGCGGCCCGCCGTCGCGGTCTCGTCCGCTCGGACCAGCGCTCGGCTTGGTCTGCCGCCGCGACGCCTAACAACGACCGCACGGCACGTACGACGGTACGAGTACGACGTGCGCGCGCCATGAGTAGGTTGCGCCGGCCCAGCCGTGCGACCGCGCGGCCTAGATGGATGCACGCGGCGGGAGGCCTCGCCTCGCAGGCCCAAACGTACTTCTGCCACGCGCCCGCGTGGAAGCCCAACCGCGGCTCGCGAAATTATTGCGAACTAGTCCTACGGTAACTAGTAAGCAAAAGATGACTGGAAGAGCAGGAAGAAAAAATTTCCACTTATCACAACATGCCTTCAAACATTGGAGAGTACAATGCATCAGATCATTATCCGCAATCAAGTAATCAGTGTCTGTAAAGGTTTGTAAAGAATAATTATTTTCTGTTGAGAGAACATTATGTATGCTACAAAGTGAACAAACATTTGTAAGGGGCATGTTGGGTCTTTGATGGGCTACAGGAATAATAATCAATCGCTTATGAAGAATATGGCAGCAGTTAAACTCTGTAATACCATCAGATAGCTGGTGGGAGGGTACAAGCTCTGATCGTCCATAGTAAATTATACAATGGTAACCTTAGAGAGGATACACCAACAATGGTTTTAAAAAAGTCTAGCAGGAACAGCGGGGATCTACTTATTGCTGGTAACAAATCGAAGAGCCAAAACTTTCTTATATTAAGGGTTCGTAATCACATATTATATGGTCACACTTGAGCAAAACCTGCAAAAGATAATGGAGATTACATGAGTTTGTCAAGGCAGCAATAACTAGATCAACTTATTTATATCAAAAGCAATACAAATCAATTACCGAGGAATTCAACCAAATAAAATCCACGGTTTGTCAGTGTAATAGTCAGATATATATAATAGTACATGACCCATTGAGAGAGAGATGGAGAGAATTCTAATGAAACTAAGTCAAGAGCATAGCTAACTAACCATTTTCTGACGAAAGTGAAGAGCAGAAGACACTGTTTTCTGAAAATAACATTGTTGCTTTTACTTTTGACTCGGCTACATTTTCAGCAGCACCCCGTACCAAAGTTTCCACTAAATGGGTAATGAAACAGTGCAGGAAACAACTGGACTATGGCACCTTTCAGGGGATGGTATTACCGTAAAGCTAAGTTCAATACTAATTGCATGTTTGGGCTAAGGACTATCATCATTTGTGCATGGCGCTATTACTCGGAAGAACTAAACTATCTTCACTTTTGAATAACATATGTGGTTTTGGCGTTCAACCTAGGGCAAGTAATCCGCATATGGTCGAATGGTCATGAACTCGTGATTAGTAACTCTCACTCCTATTCTGATAGGACTGGTTCTCATTTCATTTACCATGTCCCTAGTCAAATATTGCTATTACTAATATATCCAAAACAAGTGTGTCAAGAGTTCCTTTTCAAGCCAGCCTCACAGTCAAACAGAGCCAAGTAGTACACAAGTGTATCTTATTACTCAATTTGCCAAAGGATAAAAGATGAACAAATGTACCATTTATGAAAATGAAATATATTGAAACGGAAAAAACAATGAGAAGGTATACCTTTTATGATATCGCTCCATTTATCACTTTTATGGTCCTTTCTATTGCTCTATGCAGCCTGAAAGATAAGAACATAATATGACATGGAAATATACAAAATTCAATTAACATATATATTCATGTTATTTTGTCAAATGCTACTAAATGGATGTTTAGGTTGTTATATGTACATACAGAAGATGAAAAAAAAAACTATTTAGCTTACAACATAGCAACATAATGTTTAGACATTCAGGAGCTACAAGATACACGCAGAAATGCTACATGTGCAAAATCGAAGACAAAACAGGTGAAGCCAATAACTTACCTTAGCATATGGGGCAAAAATGGCTTTGACATCTTCGAAAACCTCAGGAATTGGTTTTGCAGCATCGATCTGATCAGATGACAAGTTAGCCAATAGGTGTCAAAGTGAACAGATTCCGAATGGGCAGTAATTAATCGAAGTGCACAAATAAAATCATGGTCAGTAACTCATAACTGTCAAGACAAACATTAGTATCCCAGTAGATGATTCCCACAGAACATTGTGTTCTCTAAATGTCCTTCTTATAATCCTGCATTTATGTTGATATGCATTTATCCTTTTCCCCCCTTTGCATTCGACTATTTCTAACATCTAATACAACATTGGCATCCATCCTTTGATGCTTTTGCATCATTAGTGCAGTAGTACCTTTTTAACCTTGTCCTTTGCTTTATAGTACTCAATTACAGGCAAACTAGATTCAACAAAAACTTTGAATCTTTTCCTGATAGTTTCGATGTTATCATCAACTCTTCCCTGCAAAATAATAAGAATGTTGGAAACAAGAAACAGGTGGTTTGACAAGGATAAATATGCTACCAAAAATGCACATAAGTGATGAAGGAAACCTGATTGCGTCCCAAAAGACGTTCTTCCATCTCTTCCTCAGAACAATCGAAGAATAGCACAAATGCAGGAGAAATTTTTGTCTGAAATAATGTGAAACAATCAGTGATCTTGCAAATCATTTATAAGTACATTAAGAGGAAGATGGGAAGAAGCTACTGAATTATCATGGGAGTTTGCTAGTGAAGAGTGAAATGATCTTAAATTTTGAGGTGTAACCGTGCAAGGAGTCGATGGGCTTACAACATTCTCAAACGCCGCACGATTCTCTTCGTTCCTTGGAAATCCGTCGATTAGGAATTTATCATTCCCACTTTTTATCATGGCTTCCTGCAATAGCTTTATAGTTACCTCCGATGGAACAATCTTTCCCTCCTTTATCATGTTCTCAATCATAGTTCTGTAAAACAAGAAGTGTAGCACTAAACATATATGAACAGGCAAATGTTAACTAAAGAAGTGAACATAACCAAACTAATATTTGGAACAATCTTGTTCCAGAAAAACTTAGCAGGAAATATAAGATACCCATTCTCAGAGCCAGATTTAATCTCGGCACGTAAAAGGTCTCCAGCACTAAGATGGGTGAATCCGAAGTGTTCGACAATGTTGGCACACTGTGTGCCTTTTCCACTTCCAGGACCACCTGTGTGTATATTTTTTTGTCAGATATAGAAGAAAGTTTATTTATTTCAAATACATGTAATGATTAATAATATTCAATGGTCGCACATATAATCGAAGATAGATACCTAGAACAAACACAACCGTAACTTTCTTGTCACCCAACATGCTCTCGGCAATCTCCTGCATGAAAAATTACTCATAAATGCCATGCATGTTAAAGGGTTGATAAAGCAGGGCTTTGCAGCAGCAAGTTGAAATCATCTAATATATAGGGAGTGAGTGGCATTATTAAGCAATGCAAAGTAATGCCATACGCGTACCTCCTTCTCAGTCGCAACTGCTGGAGCATCCACAACTGTGCCCATGGCTGAAAATTATTCTAGAATTCAGTTTCTGCAGGAAATTGTCTAAATTTGCATCTCACAAATGTAAAAGAAAAGGAATAAGCATACAACAACAGGTAAATGCACCAGCTTATTTGTTGAATCATTCTCCAAAATTCCCTAAAGGCCCCCCTGAAAGATCTAGACCCGTCATTATGAGTTAATGGATTGTTTTGGTGATTAATGACAAATCCAAATATGAGACTAACTCTTTTATCTAGTAATATCTTGTGTAGTCTCATTTGGATATAAAGGTGAAATTCAATGAGGTATGCAATCGACATCTTAATCTTATATATTGTTGCATTCCTCGAATCCAAAATATAGGTTGAACTCAATCATAAGTTAAACTTGAATATGTGCATATGTTCTTATTACCCATTTGTGTATGCACACATTTAGGGGGAGTTCACTCTATATTTTGTGGTTTCATAAGTATTGATCCATATTCCATTCTCCTCATATATTAAGGATCATTACTTTGAAACAAATCCTTTGAGTATATAAAACTTATGTAGTTCATATATACTCATATTGCTTTATATTCAATTATTTGCAATTGTGTTGTGGGACTAATGTGTGTGCTAAGATGTGTTCAAGGCTTAGTCCCGGAGTCTGAATGAAGACATGAAAAGGAAATGCAAAGATGGTAAAAGATCAACTTAGGATCATGCATTCTCTTTTGGTTTGGTTTCAAAAGCAAGATCTCTTTCTCTGTGCACAATCGGAAGTTCCGGCGTTATACTAGCGGAAGTTCCGATTATCGGATGGTCCGAAAAATGTGCGGCTTGATTTTTCCAGAGAGCATCCGGTTTCGGGACTTAGCCGATTTCTCGAGGTGCGGAAGTTCCGCAATGATAAGAGCGGAAGTTCCGATTATCGGATGGTCCGAAAAATGCGCGGTTTGATTTTTCGAGAGTACCCTTTTAGGACTTAGCCATTTTCGCAAGTGCGGTAGTTCCGCAATGAAATGAGCGGAACTTCCGATAATCGGAACTACCGCATGATAGTTGATGTAGTACCGCACCTTTCTACAATAGTTTGTTTAGAAGCATTTGTTGCATGTATATCTTGATAATTATTGTTAATCATTGTGGGACTAACATTTTTCATGAGTTGGATGAATAGGCTATGTTCTAGGGTGACGAAGACTTTGGATGACATCATGAGTTGATCGTCATCAAGTCAAGGTTCAAGAAGAGGATGTATCGTGTGTTGATGCATAACAAGATCTCAAGAAGGAGATGATCATGAGTTGATCGTCAAGTCAAGAGAAGATCCATCATGTGTTGATGGAGGTCAAGTAAAGGATGTATCATGGGTTGATGCATGTCAAGACAATGACCCGGACTTGAAGTGAAGATGTGCGTCATCAAGCTTCAAGAAGATGCTCACGGCAAAGGTATGACTAGCTAGGGCTAAGGATGTGTTCCTAGTCTTTTACCGGTCTTGGTGTTTGGTTGGAAGACCGGATTGCTAGTATAGGTTGCCGTACTATTAAGAGGGGTCTTGTCTAGTAGCTTGAGTCTCATCATGTGTTAATAGCTCAATCTTGCTTGCTCTAGCTCTACATGGCATGATGCTATTATTTGCGAATGTGTTTTGCAAATAGTTGAGGCTTATGCAGTTAATCCTTGTAGCATGTGACTATACTTTTGCGAATGTGTTTTGCAAATGGTTGAAGTCCATGTACCTACACCTTGGCATGGTCTAAGATTGCTTATTGCTATTTATTTGGACTTAGATCATGATAGTGGCTCTTTGGAGTTGTGCTTTTTGATTTGATCAAATGTGTTTGAGATCAATCAAATAGGTGGGTTGTGTATCCCTCTGAATAAGCTTTCCATAGAGTCCGAGATCACTCAATTCCGACATCGGAGTCAAAAGTTATGACATTTTTACCGAGTATCGTCTGTGCTGAAATTGGGCTGCGGAAGTTCCGATTTTTGTACTGCGGAACTTCCGATAATCGAAAGTTCCGATATTTGTACTGCGGAACTTCCGCACCAAAAGTTTTAACGGCTATTTTTTGAGCCGTTATGCACCCGTACGGCCCATGAACAGTAGAAAACGGAAGTTCCGATTTTTGCACGGCGGAACTTCCGATTATCCTGATTTTTGGGGATTTCTGCTCCCAACGGCTAGTTTTTGTGTGTGGGCTATAAATACCCACCTTGGCCGGTTGAGAGACAATCTTTGGCATCCCATTTCACTCACTTGAGCTAGTGTGAGCTTCTCCTCTCAATTGTGCATGTGTTGCACCTTGTGAGCAAGGAGGGAGGTCTCTAGTTGCATGTGTTGCATCTAGAGGTGGATTTTGTATCCACTTGAGCTTGTGGATTCGTTGCACGTGGTGAGAGTCAAGCAAGGGGCTTGGCTTATTACTCTTGGTGTTTGCCGACACCTAGACGGCGTGGAGGCGTCGTGCCCGGTGATCTTCTCAAGAAGCTTGTGAGAAGGCCCGGTGTGTTGTGAGTGGTTTGGTGCTCGCCATCTCCGGAGTGGAGGAAGAGCAACCATAGTGGAGCGAGGTGTTGGTTCGGTTTGGAACCGGTCCAAGTGTTGGACTTACCTCGGAGGTGTGTGCTCATTTGAGGAGCCGGTCCAACGTGGTTGGGCTTACCTCAACGTGGATTAGGGGAGACCGGCAAGTCTCCAAACACCACGGTAAAACATAAGTGTGTCCATCTTGTTTTTATCTTGTGCTTTACTTTGAGCAATTTACATTCTTGCTTTAATTACTTATATATCATTGTATGATTGCTCTCTTGTATTGTCGGTGCACTTAGTTGAGCCTAGTTGATTTAGGTTTTAATTGTGCAAAACCAATTCGCTATTAGCTTCCGCATTTATATATTGGTTTAACCCGATAGATTTTTAAAACCGCCTATTCACCCCCCTCTAGTCGGCCACCTCGATCTTACAAGTGGTATCAGAGCTTGGTCTCTCATTTATTAGACTTAACCGTCTAGAGAGTAAAGGATGGCGACTAGAGATTTAGTGCACCTAGGTAAAGCACCTATTTTTGATGGCACAAATTATGCCTATTGGAAAATCCGCATGATTTGTTATTTTAAGGCCATGGGCCTAAATATATGGCGGATTGTAGATGCGGGCTTTTCTCCTCCAAAGGATCCTTTTGCTCCAACCAATGAGGAAGAGAAATGCTCGCATCTTGATGCTCAAGCTACTAACGTTTTATTTAGTGCTTTGAGGCCCTGTTTGGTACGGCTCTGCTCCAATTTTTTACAGCTCCAACTCCAGCTTCACTCTTGGATCCACTCCTATGAGAAGTTGGAGTAGTCTACGGAGGTGTTTGGTTAGAAAGTTAACTCCAGCTCCAGGAATGAGAAAGATCTTTGTTAAAAGACTATACTACCCTTGTTTTATTGGATGGGCGAGGGGGGTTTTATTGGATGGTATTTGGTGGGTAATTTTATCTTAATTTTAGGGGTATTTTCGTAACCGGATGACTGCTCCATGCGGGAGCAGACCTTCTCTGACTCGAAAAAATACACTACTGACTTGCTCTGATTCTCAAACTCCAAATTCAATTTTTTGTTGGAGCTGGACCGTTTGGCATGGCTCCACCTACTCCAACTAAGAAGCTGGGAGTTGGAGCCATACCAAACAGGCCCTGAGTATAGATATTTTTGATGTCATATGCAATCTCAAGAGCGCTCATGAGATGTGGACCCAAATTCAAGATAAATATGAATTGTCCACTTCCACAAGTGAAGATTGCACATATGAACGTTCGTCGGGAGAAGAATGCTCAATCTCAAACTCGACGATTACGAGGACTCCTCCACTCCTCCACATCAACTCGATGCTTCATGGCTCAAGGTAATAATGAGGTAAATGATAACGATGAGCCTTCATATGATGAGTTGATGGATATGCTAGAAGAGCTCAATGAATATTTAGGAAAGGAGAAATTGAAATTCAAAGTTTTGAAGAAAGAGTATGTCTCTCTTCAAAATGATTATGATGTTTTAAAAGATGAACATGAAACTCTCCTCCTAAATAATCTAAATAGCTCTAAGGTGGATATAGGCATTGCATGTAATTTATTAGATGATATGCCATGTGTAGTTGTTAACTCTTGCATGTTATCTAAGGTTGATATATCCACCTCATGTGAGGATTTACTTGAAATACCTTGTTGCTCTAAATTAGATACTCCTATTTCCTCTATGCTTGTTGAGACTAATCTTGTAAAGGAAAATAATGAGCTCAAGGCCCAAGTCACAAATTTGAAGAATGACTTGGAAAGAAGCTATAAAGGAAGGCCACTCGACGAATATTGAGCAAGCAAAAATGCTTGCAAGATAAGAGTGGTGTTGGCTACACTCCCAAGAAAAGGAGAATAGCAAGATAAGGCACAATGCGAGACATACGAAGAAATATGTCAAGTGTCATGGATGCAACGGAAAGGGCCACTATGCCTCGGTGTGCCCTAATCAAAAGGATGTCAAGACAAGACATTCAAAATTGAGGCAAACCGGCAAGAAGCAAGAAATAAAGACAAGTAGGGGAAACAAAGTCCCAACTTGCTACAATTGTCGGAAAAAGGGGCATATTGGTAAACAATGTCCCAAAGGTATCACTTCTAAGCCCATTATTTATAATGATCATTATTTGCTTAGGAAGGATATTAATGGCAATGTGTTTGCTAGGAATGTTAGTTCTCCTAAAACTATTGTGAGGGCCATTTGGGTGCCCAAATCTATTGTGACTAACATTCGTGGACCCAACCAAGTTTTGGGTACCAAAGTGCTTAAATGATGAATAGGTACTTGGAAAGGCATTGGATGTTTGGCTCATATGAAGAGGTGGACGGATCACCATATGCGAAATTGGAGCCAAGCCTAAGGATAATCATGTCGTATCATAAGCCAATGCCATTTCGGTAACAAGTACTTACATTGAAGTATCTAGCCCTTATGCCTTGTGTAGGTTGCATTTCATGAAAATTATTTTAAAGGGGTGTTCTTGCTCTATGTTCATAATGTTCATTATTAATCTCTTGAGCAAGATGGTTGTGACACATTAAGGGGGAGTGCTAAATCATAGCCATGTATATCACATCCCTAAATGTGCCCAAATAAATTAAGTGCTAGTATTGCTTTTCAAAAATAAGCCTTTTAGCCAAAAGTCAAAAATTTGATAACTATTAGTAATTCTTTGAAAAATTAATTGCAAAATGTATACAAATGCTTTTGAAAGGTTTACCAAAGGTTTTGGCTTTAGAAAACCTATTTTAAGTAAAATGCATTTCTAGCCAAAATCCTACATTATAGTATCTTGTTTTTGACATAAACTAGATTTTTGTGTAAAATCTATTCTAAAAGGAATTTGAAAATCTTGCCAAAAGGACAATCCTAGAGTTGGTTATTCTAAACATTTTTGGTATTCAAAGGATTTTCAAAAGATCAACCTAGAAAAAGATATTTGATTTTCAAACTCGTCCAAAATACTACTATGACCTAAGTGGTCACTTTCTAGCACTTAAGTGAGTTTTTCCATATGAACCAAAATTCTTCATATGAATATGTTCATAATGGTATTTATGACTCATACATGCAATTGGATGCTTTAAAATTCATCATTTGCTCAATTTGGATCTTTTGATGAAAGTTCATGGAAATATGTTTCTTTTCCGAAAACCAAAAGCTTAATTTATAAAAAAAAAATATTTTAAATTTTATTTTTATGGGCTATATAAGTTGGAAATACTCCAAATATGTTTATTTGATTGATTGTGCAAAGATTTGGAGTAAAATACAACAATTCCTTCTTTTCTTCAAAATTCCAAGATCAATGTCTGAAGTTCCAGGAAAATCGGAACTACCGGCGTTATAACTGAGGAACTTCAAGTCCGAGACGACCATAAGTTAAACGGCGAACTTCCGATTTTTCTGACAAAACAGCCATTTCATTCCAATTCAATTCTAAATCTTTTGTGGCTACTTCCAGTGATCAAGTTGATCCTCTATATCCTTGCTAGCTACCCACTAGTGCTATTCCCTGATTGCAAATGCAAATTGCATCTATCAAGTGGTATTCTTTTCAAAAGTGGTAGCTTCTTCTTTTGATCATCTTGATCTTGGCATGAGTCTCATCTTTTCAAGTGATATCATCTTATTCGTTAAAATGGTATCCACAATTCTCTCATGTCAATCAAAATTCTCTCTTCTCTTTGGAATGCTTTCATGGAAGATCAATAGAAGAGAAGTTCGAGCACCTTGCAAAATTCAATTATGGATGGATATAGTCTAAGAGATGACAAGATGGATGATGAACCTTTGTGTGTCAAAGGAGAAAGTTTTTTTTTGGAACCTTTGTGTAAAGGGAATTTTTTCTTTGTGAAAAACCTATTAATATTTTTGGGCTTAATATAAAAAATTGGGTAAAGTATTAATATTGGGAAACTATTTTACCTATTTGCCCAAAATGATTTATTGGATCTTGTGAATGAATGTGTTTCATTCTCATTTGCTTCATTTGGTATTCTTGGAGTGACATTACAAATCATATGCAAGATTAGCTTTTCAAAATCAAGCCTTCCATTCGACAGTCCAAATATTTTTTACAAGTGGCTTTTTGCTCAAAACGGTCAATCTTGTGAAAAACTATACAAAAGTATTTAAAAATGTATTTCAAATGTTTTCAAATGCTTTTGAAGTAAAAATTCCTCTTTTAGAAAACAAATAGCAAATTTGGCCTCAAAAGGATCTTATATGATCTTGATTTTGAATTAAATGAGATATTTCTCTAAATCAAAATCTATTGAGTTTTTGGAAGAGTTTTTAATACCAAACTTATAAGGGTGGTCATTTTAAACATTTCTCAAGTTCAACGTTTTTACAAAAGACCAACCGTTGAAAAGCTATACTTATTTGAAACTCACCGAAAAACTTGCTTTGACCCAAAATAACATATTCTTGCATATAGTGAGTTTTGCTATTTGAGCCGGATTTCTTTGTGTATCTTGGCTTGAAATAGTATTTCTAACTCATACAAATCCAAGAAAGTGAAAATCTCCATGAAACCCAAATTAGCTTGCATTTAGGATCTTAAAGGCAAAATTGCTCTCTTTATATACCTTCAATGCGCATTTTGCCATATCTTTTGAAAGAAAAGTCCTTTTTTAAAAATTCTTATTGGAAAACACTCTAAATAGTCCAAAGTTAAAATCTGGAACTTTTCAAAGAATTTGGACTTCATTTGTAAAAGTATTAACTTTTCTTCTCTTTAAACTAAAATCTTACCTTCAAAGCTTAAATTGGCATATCTTTTGATTGGAGACTCCTTTTTCGAAAATTCTTCTTGGATAAGTTTCTCAGGAGTCTAAAGTTTATTTCTGCCAAATTTTAAGGTATTTCGACTTGAATTGAAAAAGTTTTGACTTTTTCTCTCTTTGCTCAAAAGCTGAAATTTCAGATTTGTGCATGGTTTTGAGCAGATTTGTGAATTTTGTATCTTTAAATGGGTTCACAATTAGAGGAAGCTATAATAATGAAATTTGATCCTCTATAGTGGTTCTATGTTGGAAAAATTTCTCAAATTTATTGGAACCATTTTACCCATTTTCTCAGCTGTCTTTTGAGGCTCAAATGAATTGTCAAAATCTGAAAATCCTGAATTTTTCAGTTTTATGAAACATTGTGATTTTCATATCTTTAAATTGGTTGACATTTGGTTAAGCCTCCCAAAATGAAAATTGTGTGTATATGCCAGCACTAGCTCCATGATTAATTTCATATTTTTCTGAGATTGCTTCCACATATTTTCAGTATTGGCCATCTGTGATCTTCTCGTTTTGGAATTTGAAAATGTTCTTGAGAAGACTTCAAAGAAGGAGATTATTTGAATGTATTTCAAATATCATTTCAAGTCGTATCATTTCAAGTGGTTCTCAATATTCTGATTTAAAAGGGGAAAATGTTATGATCAATAGGTTTATAACCTATCTTTGTTTCTCCTCTCATATCTTGAGAACAAAATCTCCTTTGGTCATATAAGTTCAATTCATACTTTTTGTGACCAACCTCGATATTTGCAAGTGGTATCGATTTGCAAACCTCCCTTTGTGTCCTTTTTTTAGTGATTAATGCCAAAAGGGGGAGAATGTTTATATCAAAATGTTTATATCAATAATGTTTATATCAATACTCTTCCATTTGGATGTTTCATTTGTTTAAAATGCCAAAAGAGGGAGAATTGCCAAAAAGGGGGAGAATGCATTAAATGTATAGTATATCATTCTCATATGCATAATGATTGACGTTTTCCTTATGGCATGCATAGACATAGTTCATTAACTTAAATTCTATGTTATGTCTATTTATATCCAAATGTTGTTATTGAAAATGGATTTGTCATCAATCACCAAAAAGGGGGAGATTGAAAGATCTAGACCCGCCATTATGAGTTAATGGATTGTTTTGGTGATTAATGACAAATCCAAATATGAGACTAACTCTTTTATCTAGTAATATCTTGTGTAGTCTCATTTGGATATAAAGGTGAAATTCAATGAGGTATGCAATCGACATCTTAATCTTATATATTGTTGCATTCCTCGAATCCAAAATATAGGTTGAACTCAATCATAAGTTAAACTTGAATATGTGCATATGTTCTTATTACCCATTTGTGTATGCACACATTTAGGGGGAGTTCACTCTATATTTTGTGGTTTCATAAGTATTGATCCATATTCCATTCTCCTCATATATTAAGGATCATTACTTTGAAACAAATCCTTTGAGTATATAAAACTTATGTAGTTCATATATACTCATATTGCTTTATATTCAATTATTTGCAATTGTGTTGTGGGACTAATGTGTGTGCTAAGATGTGTTCAAGGCTTAGTCCCGGAGTCTGAATGAAGACATGAAAAGGAAATGCAAAGATGGTAAAAGATCAACTTAGGATCATGCATTCTCTTTTGGTTTGGTTTCAAAAGCAAAATCTCTTTCTCTGTGCACAATCGGAAGTTCCGGCGTTATACTAGCGGAAGTTCCGATTATCGGATGGTCCGAAAAATGCGCGGCTTGATTTTATCAGAGAGCATCCGGTTTCGGGACTTAGCCGATTTCTCGAGGTGCGGAAGTTCCGCAATGATAAGAGCGGAAGTTCCGATTATCGGATGGTCCGAAAAATGCGCGGTTTGATTTTTCCGAGAGTACCCTTTTAGGGACTTAGCCATTTTCGCAAGTGCGGTAGTTCCAATGAAATGAGCGGAACTTCCGATAATCGGAACTACCGCATGATAGTTGGCGGTAGTACCGCACCTTTCTACAATAGTTTGTTTAGAAGCATTTGTTGCATGTATATCTTGATAATTATTGTTAATCATTGTGGGACTAACATTTTTCATGAGTTGGATGAATAGGCTATGTTCTAGGGTGACGAAGACTTTGGATGACATCATGAGTTGATCGTCATCAAGTCAAGGTTCAAGAAGAGGATGTATCGTGTGTTGATGCATAACAAGATCTCGAAGAAGGAGATGATCATGAGTTGATCGTCAAGTCAAGAGAAGATCCATCATGTGTTGATGGAGGTCAAGTAAAGGATGCATCATGGGTTGATGCATGTCAAGACAATGACCGGACTTGAAGTGAAGATGTGCGCCATCAAGCTTCAAGAAGATGCTCACGCAAAGGTATGACTAGCTAGGGCTAAGGATGTGTTCCTAGTCTTTTACCGGTCTTGGTGTTTGGTTGGAAGACCGGATTGCTAGTATAGGTTGCCGTACTATTAAGAGGGGTCTTGTCTAGTAGCTTGAGTCTCATCATGTGTTAATAGCTCAATCTTGCTTGCTCTAGCTCTACATGGCATGATGCTATTATTTGCGAATGTGTTTTGCAAATAGTTGAGGCTTATGCAGTTAATCCTTGTAGCATGTGACTATACTTTTGCGAATGTGTTTTGCAAATGGTTGAAGTCCATGTACCTACACCTTGGCATGGTCTAAGATTGCTTATTGCTATTTATTTGGACTTAGATCATGATAGTGGCTCTTTGGAGTTGTGCTTTTTGATTTGATCAAATGTGTTTGAGATCAATCAAATAGGTGGGTTGTGTATCCCTCTGAATAAGCTTTCCATAGAGTCCGAGATCACTCAATTCCGACATCGGAGTCAAAAGTTATGACATTTTTACCGAGTATCGTCTGTGCTGAAATTGGGCTGCGGAAGTTCCGATTTTTGTACTGCGGAACTTCCGATAATCGAAAGTTCCGATATTTGTACTGCGGAACTTCCGCACCAAAAGTTTTAACGGCTATTTTTTGAGCCGTTATGCACCCGTACGGCCCATGAACAGTAGAAAACGGAAGTTCCGATTTTTGCACGGCGGAACTTCCGATTATCCTGATTTTTGGGATTTCGCTCCCAACGGCTAGTTTTTGTGTGTGGGCTATAAATACCCACCTTGGCGGTTGAGAGACAATCTTTGGCATCCCATTTCACTCACTTGAGCTAGTGTGAGCTTCTCCTCTCAATTGTGCATGTGTTGCACCTTGTGAGCAAGGAGGAGGTCTCTAGTTGCATGTGTTGCATCTAGAGGTGGATTTTGTATCCACTTGAGCTTGTGCATTCGTTGCGTGGTGAGAGTCAAGCAAGGGGCTTGGCTTATTACTCTTGGTGTTTGCCGACACCTAGACGGCGTGGAGGCGTCGTGCGGTGATCTTCTCAAGAAGCTTGTGAGAAGGCCGGCGTGTTGTGAGTGGTTTGGTGCTCGCCATCTCCGGAGTGGAGGAAGAGCAACCATAGTGGAGCGAGGTGTTGGTTGGTTTGGAACCGGTCCAAGTGTTGGACTTACCTCGGAGGTGTGTGCTCATTTGAGGAGCCGGTCCAACGTGGTTGGGCTTACCTCAACGTGGATTAGGGGAGACCGGCAAGTCTCCGAACACCACGGTAAAACATAAGTGTGTCCATCTTGTTTTTATCTTGTGCTTTACTTTGAGCAATTTACATTCTTGCTTTAATTACTTATATATCATTGTATGATTGCTCTCTTGTATTGTCGGTGCACTTAGTTGAGCCTAGTTGATTTAGGTTTTAATTGTGCAAAACCAATTCGCTATTAGCTTCCGCATTTATATATTGGTTTAGCCCGATAGATTTTTAAAACCGCCTATTCACCCCCCTCTAGTCGGCCACCTCGATCTTACACCCCCGGGCTATGGGCAGTGGTACAACACCTAACATTGATTAGATCATGAGAACAGAACAAATTATGTTGACCCCCTCAATTTTGAGATTTCCACCATTGAAAGCCAACTCAAAGTTTGATTCAATACCGAGTCCATATACACGAACAAACTATTACATGTCACTGTATTGATTAATTAAACTCCTAAATTACTTCTACAGGATCACACGCGATCTTCTCATTTTCAACTGACAAAATTATACATGTTTCTGTGCTCATTCTGGAGGTACCCCAAAAATGATCGTGCCTCATGCCTTGTCTCAACGAAGAGAGCAGCATAAGCAGGATCACACGATGTTCCACAACAAAGATCTTTCTTTTTCTTTCCACTTTTTTATGGCATATTCGCTATTATGCTTACAAATATACGCGTTTATCCAATTATTAGTTAACAAACAAAAGGGTCACAATTATAACCTGATTTTAACTAAGACCTCCCGTGATTTCCCGCGGTGCACAGAGAACATAAGGATCACAACAACCAGACGACCAGCCCCTCTAAAAAGCATAAACGAGGAAGCGTTCCAGATCCATAATTCAATCATTCCTAGATCCAGCTCCAACCGCACAATCCCGGGAGCTCTCGTAGTGAGATCTGCACCCCCAAACTGCCAGACCCATCCATTCCAACAGAGAGATGGATCCCTTTCCTTAATGCCCAAATCACGCAGATCCCACCCACACGAAAAATCAACACAGAAAAAATCGCACAGCAATCAAACAAAGAACATTTGAGATGGTTAGAGCTTGAGAGATTTACTCCAGGTAATAATAATACAATCAGAAGCAGGCAAGATCAGATCTCGCAACAGGACAGCCAAGATATCACGAGAAGGTAGTAGCCGAACAAGATGAATGGTATTACCTTTGCGCTTCTGGACGAGCCGGCCTCGGGATCGAAGGTAGATCGAGGAGGAAGGGTTGGCGTGGCGGTAAGATCACGGGAGGTGCGTGCTGCGGTGTGGGGTGGGCGAGGAGGAGGAGGAGGAGGAGGTGGTGGCCACTTAATACGCGCGCGGGGCGGGGGGAACCTGCGGGTGGGGTCCACACGGGTCTCCGCGGGAAGCGTGGCGATTGGTCGGTGGGGACACCGGAGGCGTCGGCGTAGCGGGTGGAGCGGGAGAGACGACCTGGACTCTCGAGGGGAGCTTCCAAGAAGCATGGGAAGGGTAGTCAAGTGCAAGTCATGCAACTGTGGGAAGCACGACACGCCGAGCCAAATGTTGGAACTGATGTGGAGTCTGGAGAGAACGTTTAGACGCACGTACACGAGTACTCTGAAATACAGAAAAAAGAAGAAGAATATTTTTAGAAAACAAATATTTTTGGTGCTATCCAAAACTACACAGTTTTTCTTCTTTTCTTCTTTTATTTATACTAACCAATTAACACGTAACTGAAGCCATCAATACATACAAATGCTGCATCAAAGCACAAGTCACATCTTAATGCCATACAAGAAACTGAACTCACTCAACGTGCGGCATCTCAATGCCATGCAAGAAACTGAAAATGACGTTGCAAATAAATACTAATGTTACATGCAAAATAAACAACTAAGTCAAGATTATAGCTAACAATTCCCCCAATCTTGACATGCCGACTCACCGTTGCAGATCGCCTACAACCTCTTGTCATGCGCAGAAGACTAACTCACGCCGTGCATTATCTCCACTAGATGTGTGCAGTTACTTTGAAGGAGGACCAACTCATCTCACATGCATAACTTCTTAACTAACTCGAACACATCTAGAGCTAGTATCCCACTCGGCAACGTGTACATGTTCACATCCTCTTAGCTACATGCACTAACCACCAACACAAGACTAATCCAATAACACATGCATGTGCACACAACTGCTGACTTCACTTGACTGTCGATCCGCTCACTTCGCTGCCGATCCGTCCATTACGCTATGATGCCACACATGCAACTCTCTTTGACTTAGCTCACTACTATGACTCTATACGGTAAGAAAACCACGCAACATAAATAAATATGATGAACACATAGACCACAAAGATTAGTTCCAACTGAGCTTCAGAGTAGCGTCGGTTCGTCATCCACGTCCGTCGCCGCCGGTGCGCACGTCACGTGCGATTCCGGCACACCGCGCTGGCCTCGCTCTGGTCGCGCGGACCTTCGTCGTCTTGTTCCTGAGCGCATGGTGCTGCAGCCGGCTCATCACCGGCACCTGTGCACCTTCGCCCAAACACTCCGGCTCTGCTTACCACAGAGCCGCATGCTCCATGCTGTATGCCGGTCGCGCCGTCGCCTACGCGGCGCCAACACCTCGCGGCGCCAGACCGCCACCGGCCTTGCACGCGACGTGTATGTATGCTCGCCGCTGCGCTGCGTTCTGCGAGAGCACGCACACCGTGCCTGCGCGACGACTTGGTGGTCGCCGCCGGCACGCCGCGCTCTGCGCACACCCGTCTCGCAGCCGCTTTGTCTTGGTGCCCGCTTGCATGCACCTGCTCTCGGCCGTGACGTTCGTCGCCCTCAGCGGCCGCTGCGCCTTGCGCGGTGGAGACGACGCCACGCTCGCTGGCGTCGTGCCCTACTGCCGGTGCCACCGGGTGAGCACTCTCATCACATTGAACCTCTCTCTGATACCAATTGTTGAAACTGATCCCGGAGTGAACGTCTGGACGCACGCATAAGAACACTCTGTAACACAGAGAAAGGAAGAAGAACACGCAAGACACAAATATTTTTTGTGCTGCCCAAAACTACACAACTTTTCTCCTTTTCTTCTCTTATTTATACTAGCCAATTAACAATTAACTGAAGCCATCAATACACGCAAATGTTGTATCAAAGCACAAGCGGCATCTTAATGCCATGCAATAAACTGAACTCACTCAACGTGCGTCATCTCAATGCCATGCAAGAAACTGAAAGTGACGTTGCAAATAAACACTAATGTTACATGCAAAATAAACAATTAAGTCAAGATTATAGCTAACACCAAACACCACGGCTCCAAAAAAATTTTGGAGGAGCGGAGCGAAGAGACGAGTTGAACCTCTTTGAAGCTCGTCTCGTGTAGTGAATCAAAGGAAATTATCGTGATGATCCGTCTGTTATTTGCCTGTGGGCATGTGGTTACCCGACGCCGCTCGTCCTTGCTCAATCCCGCTATCACCGGCAAGAGAATGGAAGAGAAGAAGGGGGGAAAGGTCGGGGGCGAATTTGTCCAGAGTTGGTGCATAGTGCCTGTTTAGCCATGCTCTAGTTCCCAGCAGGGTGTGCCCAAACACCACTGGTTCCTCCCATCCTCAGAACCAGTGTCATATAAGCTAGAGCTTTGTTTCAACTTTGAGGTAGAAGCAAGAGCTTCACCTGCTCCTAGAGCCCAGAGGAAATTACTGAACTACTCTTGGGGAGAATGATGGGGTGAGAGGATAGAGGGGCAAAACTGTCAAAAGCAGGTATTTTGAAGCTCATGCCAGAAATATAAAGCTGGAGCAACCTTTGAGCAGCTTTACTGGTTCATAACTTCTACCGAAGTTAGCTTCTTTCGGAGTTAGCTTCTATAGTCCAGAAACTGAAGCCACAGCTTGGCCAAACAAGACCTTGTTGATGCCGGTGACAGAGTTTGAGCAAAATCTTAAAGGGGCCAAAGATCAAAGCAACTTCAGAAGTACACTGCCCACTAATGGTTGCACGCCCTGCGCGACGCACAGACTTGGCTCTCTGGCCGTCGGTTGCACATATGTCGTCACCGTCGGGTCCGACAGCGGCAATCCCGCGACACACCAGCGGCCAACGCCTGGCCTGCTGCTTTCGTGCTTTACCACCGCACGATTGAAATCGATGTCTCACTGAGTAGTATCGTAACTAGCAGCAGGCAGCAACAATGGACCTTCTAGATGGACCTGATCTAACCAAATTGGGTCGGTTGTGGACTACATACATGATGTTACTTTTTTCTTCTTCTGAAATGTTAGGGGGCCATGGTCCATATTGACCGAGGGAAAGCTCCGTCCCTAGTTGATGCTATAAAAAAACAAAGCCAGAGCTCATCCAGGCCCTAATACGAGAAGCTACCATCTTACCTCCAAACACCCCAAAAATTCAGCTCTAGTTTCTATTGGGAGCTAATTCTAGAGAGATGGATGAAAATCCTAGAAAAGTTAAAGTTGGAGCAGGACTAAACAGAAGCAAAGACCGAAATGTTTTATGTCTAGTATGGTTCGAACTTGCAACCCAGTGCATTTTCAATCTTTTACATTAAAAATACTCGAAGTCTTGTTTGCTTTCACAGTTTGATTTGCTTTGAGTGATTTTTTTTCATCAGTGATCGACTCGCTCATCTTAAGGTGTACACTAGCTGGCCGTCGTGGCAAAATCAACAGCTGGAGGCAGAGGCAGACCCATATTAGAAAATGAGCCCAGCACAAGTGAGCTATCGGGGCACTTTTACTGGGCTAAGCGGGGTACTAGTGGTCAGATGTTGAACTACTCCACATAAAACTGAAATTTGAGTAGGGGTCTGACCCCACTCAGCCTTCTTTGGGTCCGTCCTTAACTGGGGGTGATCGAGAAACCACTTGGTAGGATGGTGGAGTTGTAAAATATACGACTCTGTCACCTTTATGCACAAGTGAGTGTGCCTCTAGTAGTAACTTTATGAGGTCATGAATTTATCCTTGGTTTTCGTATTTCTAGTCGTGTGCTTAGTAGGCGCATGCGTGTGTGGTGTGCATGCGTAGTGGTGGTGCACGTACATGTGCGTCTTTCCGATGATCACAAAAAAATAGAGTTAGTTTATTTTAAAAAAACAACGGAAGGTGACTTTGTTAGAGAGGGAGAGAGAGCTAGTACGTGGTATTTGCCAAATATTAGGCATTTGTTGACTTTTTTATAGGGTGTATCAGTTGACTTGTTACTCCTTTTTCAAAATTTTCAAGTACCATGGTATATATAGTTCAGGGCTGTCGATTGTTGCTCTTGAGACTATAGTTCGTACCAGTTTCATCCCACACCCTGCTGTACAGTAGCTAAAAGTGCGCAAGTTCCTATCTAGTCTAGAGATTAAAGAGGAGGTATGGGTTACTTTCACTTGCCAATTGAAAATAATAAACTAGTGGATGGGGCCTAACGCCGGTAACATCCCAATTTCGTCCCTCTTATAAAAAAATATTTAAAGTAATTAATTCAAAATTTTGTTTTTTAATTGGAGTTCTTGCTAAATTGGATCCAAATTCCAAGTCTCAATTCAAATCTTTGTCCCGAAATCAATTTATTTTTGCGCCCAATTCTGAATTCAAGTTTTTATTTTGAATTCATCTCAATTTCAAATCTCAGCTGGGTTTCAAATTAAATTTTCTATTTGAATTTTCTCCGAAATGTAAATCTCGTAATTGCATTTCAATTTTTATTCTTGGTCATTTATTTTCCTTTCCCTTTTTCTTTCTTCCTTTTCCCTTCCTTTTCTTTCTTTCTCTTTTCTTCTTTTCTTTTCTCCTTCTCTGTCTGGCTCTGCCCCTGCGCAGCCTGAGCGCCCTTAGCGCACCCGTGTCGCCCTGGCCACCGCGCCATGCCGTCGCCGCCTTCAATGCGTCATCATCGTGCCTTTATCTCCATGCAATCAAAGCCTCGTTACCACAGCCTCCATCTTTGCAATTGTCATTTTCGTTAGCTTTCGAAACCAAACCGAGAACGATGTTGTTGATCATGCTCACGTTCCCGACTATTCCAACTCCGTCTGCGACTATAAATTGAGACCTCGGCACCACATTCACCCCCTTCGCACCCCCTGTAACCCCATAACCTCTGGAGCTTTGTCGCCGTCGGAATCATCATCTTCCCGTAAACCGCCGCCTACCTCGATTTGTGCATTCGTCGCTCTGGTGAGATTTTCAAACCCCGAACCGCTTCACATCGTGTTCTCGAGCCCTGTGATTATTTCCCCACAAAAAAATCGTCTTTCGTGCAGTTCATCGCCGTAATTTTGTTGTTTCTTCTTTTATGACAAATTCACCCCTGATGATGGATCTCCTTCTTCGTTGAGTTATTCGTCGAATGGACCGTGTCACGTCGTGTTCCCAGACATCCTCTTCCTTTTCTCCCCCTCAATTTGGTCGATTATTCGCCGTGGAACGCCGCCACCGTCGTCGCTCTTTTCCTGCCACTGGTTGTCGTCGAGCTGCCTCCTCGGCCATCCCGCGGACTCCTCGAGTGTCGCTGCACCTTCCTCATGCACGTGTGCAGCTCGTGCTTGTGTCGCATTTGCCGTTGCGCGCAGCCTGTGCGCCGCCGCCGCCGCCCATGGGACCACCATCCCCACGAGGTTCCATTTTTTAGGTTCGCTAGCTGCCCCGCGCTGCCACTTGCCGGCACCATCGCCATTTCCATGCCGCCTATTGGCTCCTTTGTTTCTGTCTGAGCTCTGTGTTTTCTTCTTGAGTCATTGACATGAGGGCCCACAAGTCATACTCTTACATTTCTTTCTTTCTCTGTTATTTCACTAGCATTTGTGACATGTGTGGTCAAAATATTGTATTGTCAGTAAAAAGTTCACAATAGTAAAATTCTAGGAATATTCCTCTCTGTCAATTTCAGCAATTTAGTTTTCAACAAATCTTTTAGGTGTTCGTTCTCCTTCATACGAACTCCGAATCAGTCGATTCTTGTTGCTAAATTTATCTAAATTCATAATCTCTCTATTGACACTAATTATATATTTTTTGATATTTATTGTTATTTATTTTGGTTCGATTCGCGCATGTAGAGTCTGCCGCCGCCGATATTAGTTTGGACCAACAGGAAGCGTTAACCTCTAGCATCAACGAAGGAGAGTCTCCTTTGAACATTCAATACCTATGATTTTTAAATTATGTTTTCAATTTTATTATGCATTGCTATTTCACATAAAATGATAAGTTCGAAGTGTAGTTTGTTAGTTAAACTTAAAATTGTTAATACATTCCTTTGATGATTGTTATCCTATACCTTTGTAACCCTAGCATAGTAATTCCACAATATTGATTACAATATTGTGGGGTAAATAAACACGGTAGAATTGCTTAGATATGCTTTTCGGTCTTGATCAACCTTTTGGGAGGAAAACCATTATTATTCGTTATGTTTTAGTTTGGAAAATATGTGTCATTAGGTAATATTAGTATTTGAAAAATAAAATAAAATGGTAAAAATCTGTTCAGACTTGGGTGGATGGTAAGTTCAGGTCGGTGCAGCTAGAACACGAGAATTTGTATTGTGTTAAGTTTCGCCCTAGTCATATTAAGGATTGGCGCTGGTGACTATCCAAACTGAGCAATACCGTACAACCATATGTCCTAAATGAGAAGGACCCGACTAATTAATTTACTAAGTCCAGACATCTAGATCGCATGCTGTAGATAGTAGGAGTTACCTGAGAAGTGCAGACGATGGTAATTGACGTCTATGTCTGTTGGGGCTTGCGCCGAGCGTTGGTAATTGACGTCCAAGTCTGGGCAGATTATCCACCATAACGGTGAGCTCCAGGTCGATGGTAAATGACGTCCTTGACTTGGGGTTAAGCTCATCGGGCGGGCTAATATTAGGCTAAAGTATTGTAAAAGCCCTGTGATAATCGCTTAGTCGCACGCCTAATGAAGTGTGTCATGACCGACATTATAAGTCGATTATCTCGTGTGGGTCAAGTTGTACAACTTTTGTATAGTATAAAACTATTTGAATAGTCGTACCCACGGTCAAAGGCGAACAAGGTGCGTTTTTATATGGTAGATTTTGGTTTTGATTTCAAAAGAGTAAATTTTGGAAACCCGAGAGCAGTTGGGACTCTCAGGTGGTTTTGTTTAGCAGCTAGAGCCCTATCTTTTGAACCTTGGCAGCTAGAGCCTCGATGTTAATGGTTGGTAGCTAGAACATCCACTAGTGATACAATTTATTTATTTATTTATTTATTGAACTACTTTTGTCAAATGTGCTTTATGAAAATTGTTGAAACTTAAAATATTGTTTTGTGCAAAAAAAACCATATAAACCTCGTTTGTTAAAGCTATGCGTATGCATTTTTCCCGAGACTCGCGGAGTACTTTATGTACTCACATGCTACACAAAATAAATCCCAGAAACCTTCAATAATGTCGAGGACGACTATGACTACTTCGCCTGTAGCTTTGATGAAGGGCATCTGGGGTACTAGGTTACACTTCCTAGTCGAATGCTGGTGGACAATTTGATGGTCCATCATTCGGAGTTTTATCATTTGTTGTTTCCGCTGCTGTAAGATTCAAGGTCTTGTGTCCTCTTTTGTAATAAGTGGCCATAAGGTCAGTACTCAGTTGTTTATTAATGTTATTTCGTAATTCGAACTTGTTGTCAACAATATTTTCATTGTGTGCACTAGCTACTGATCTGAGACTGGTGCAGAAATACAAAAGGTTCGGATTAAAAAATCTAGTCCCCACAACGCCCTAACAACCTGTGATATTCTACCTTACAACTTGCAAGTCGAGTAACAGAAATGGAGTATTAGCTAAAATATTCTCATGGACATTCTTTAGTTGCTGTAGTGGCTACTCAGTGTCAACTCCCCCCTTTCACATGTTCTTAAAAAGAAAAGGAATGAGAAAAATTCCCTTAATCATGTCTTTATTCGCTTTTGCACATTAGGTGTTGGTTATTAGGTCCGCAATACATTCATTCTGATGGTACTAAACAGCAAAAGGAAGTCAACTGAAGGTTGATGACCACTAGAAAAAAAACTCTTCTAAAGCATTCGAGACTTAACAGCGTTTGCTTATTCCCTTTTATGGGAAACCAAAGCAACAAACCGTTAGCAGGTATATCTATTCACAAAAGAATCCAGCCAAAGAAAATATTATTGTCACGGGGCTTCACTTACGATTCTTTTGGAATCAAAGTCTATATCTGATAACCTGAATAGCCCAAAATGCGTACTATTATGTTCCAGATACAGTTCATGCGACGAAAACCTGAACTCCCAAGTCGACCATCAAGTTACTTGTTTCCAACAAGTCCATCAACTAACCCGCTTCAGGTTCTGCTCTAAATACCTCACACATACTAAATACAAAATACAGTTCCGCTTACTGCCAGTCTGCCATAGGAAAAACACATCACCACTTTCTCATCTCTTTCGAGGTGCTGACTCACTGTTGCATCTTATGTACAACATCCAAACCACTGCTATATACATCGACAGCAGCGACAAGACCCGACGTTTCATAGATAGGAGTCCAAGTGGTTGCACTGGTGCTTCCTACTGAACTCGAGCAGGCTGCCATATGTGCTATCCGCGATCCCTACGAAGAGGGTCTCCGTGTCTGGGCTGAATGACATGCCTGCAATCTCCCCAAAGAGGTCGATTTCCTGCGCACTTGAGTAATCAGCCGACGTGTCGTATATGTGAACGAAGTCTGCCGCCTCCGACATCGCCAGAAAATGGCCATCTGATGTGAACTTGAGGCCCCTGATAGCGCCAATCCTCCCTTTTAGTACTGCGAAGGAATGCGAGAGGTTGCGTATGTCCCACAGCCGGCATGTTGTATCTTGGTTCCCTGTGGCTAGGACATGGCCGTCGGGATGCCAAGCCGATGAAAACGAGTAATCCAAGTGGCCTTTAAGGCTTGCAATTTCCTGGAAATATGAGGAGTCTTAGATACGGTTCTCGGATGCACCGAAGGCATTGAAGGGGAATTTGAACTTGTAACTTGTAATATGATGATCTAATACATACTTTGTCGGAGTGAGTATCAGCTATCAAGCAGTCAGAGCTATCACCAAGAACAGCAAGAAGCTTGCCATCAGGACTCACTGATGTGTTCTGTAAAAGACCACAAAGACTTATGACTGACACAGAGGAAGTAAGATTGAGTTACAGACTACCTGAGGAGGGCCTTGATATTAACTCACATTGACTGACCACGGGAAAGTAAAGTGACTAAGAAGGTTGAATCTCTCAGCATCAAAAATTCTGACAACACAGTCATTGTTGGCAGCCATCACTCGAGTAGTGCCACTACATCATAAAAAATGAGATCAGATAGTTAATCATATATTACTCACAAAATCATGATTAAGATACTAACTAAATGGTGAGCTTCTTACTTAAGAGACTGGTACACATCTACAGCATTGGTGATGGAATTGTCATTGTCAGTGACATTGGTACAGAATGCCACTCCAGGTTTGTCAACATACTGTCAAAAAACAAATACATGGGCTAAGATACACAGAATGGCTCAAAATCGATGCATCTTGAACTCTCTGTACCTTGCAAATCAGTTCACCCTGGAAACCACCAGCTACAATTAAATTGTATTTTAGGGCCATTGTGCTGATCTGCACTCTGGACAGTGGCCGAGCTCCATGGACCCTCTGTAAAGCAGGGAGTATAGATCAGAAGTTGAATAAACTGAGAATAACAAAAGGCTCACATTGATAAGATGCAAACCTGCTTTGGAACTACTTGGCCTGCCACATTGAGTACTTCTTTCCCTCTTTGAAGAAGAGAAGACCAGTGCATCACTGAATAGTTCTTCATCATGTAAACATCATGCTTGGACGTGGCCCACACAAGATTCCTTAACTACAGGTATCCAAAATATGGTCAGCGCCTCTGAAGTAGAAACAATGAACAGTGTCTTATGAGTGCTGTTTTATCCAAAAGAAATGAAGCACATAGTTGTACTTGTCTAGCAACCAAATGTTGACACTTATTCCTTGACTGACTAGTGATAATGAAACCAGGATGAAACAGATCTCCACTTATATGGTCTAACAACATTACTGAAATTATTTGATCAAAAGAGAAGCAAAAAAGCATAACAAACTGACAAACAAAGACAAACCACAGCACAGTTCAGTACCGCCACCATAACACATTTTAAAGAAATCTGATGTATGCAACCAACACTGCCTGAAAACTGATTCACTAGCAGGGATCAAAATACCGTTTCCAGCGGGAATCCTGCCGGGCGGCCGGTAAATGGTTACCGGCCAGTAACCGGAATTCCCGAAAAAAACCTCGGTCAAAATTCGTCCAAATAAATTTGAATTTGAGATGTTTCCGCCGGAATTTCGAATTTGAAGTTTCCGGCCGGTATTTCGAATCCCGGTTCCCACCGGTAAATCCGGTAACCGGCCGGGATATCGACCTATGTTCACTAGTCAAAGGGGAGTGTCTTTGTTTGATGAAAGCTCCAAATGCACACACAAACTAAAGGCCAATACCTGCCCACCCATGCACATTTCTAAACCTCCTGTTGATTATTCTCATTTGATCAACTCCACTCCAGACGAATTACTAATTATGGTTAGGAGCGTTTGAAGATGCAGCTAAACGATCAGCTACATCTGAAACACCATCTTAATGTTGTTACAGTAATTAACTAACTACATTAGAAAGCATCATTCTCTTCCTTGTTGCAGCTCATCTTCTATACCTGACACTAACTGAAAATATCCAAAGTAACAACTTCTAGTAACCCACTTTTCAACTCCTTAGGGAAATTCAAGGACGTACCACTTACAATCATTTAAAAGAAAAAAAGTCTGTCTTTAAGGAACCAGAGCTCATATCTATGAGCCAGCGCATTGAAATAAAATGCCATAAAATAATATAACAATTAACAGAATAATATATTGCATGAATAAAACATATGCACACACATTTCATCTATTATATATTAAAAGTCGATGGCAAGCCTTTTAGATCTGCTAAGAAAAAAGAGAAATATGCTAGAAATTGTCACAAAATTAAAACATCCGACCCTTAAATTGTTGGACCTTAATTTTAAAGGCTTAGTTGTCCTAGAGATACATTAATTTGAAAAAGATCTTAAAAAACATCTAACCCTTAATTTGGTTGGCCCTAATTTAAAGGCTTAGATTCAATAGTTGGTTTAGAGATATATTAATTTGAAAAAAAATATGTAGTAATACGTTCATTTCAAAAGTTGAGTGTAAATTTGCTCGATGGACCCACCTCCCAATCCTCTTTTTCACACATAAGGAGAGAGATCTCAAAATAAAATTTGCTAATTAAATATAAAATCAAACTCAAATTGAGGTAGCAAAATATAAATTTTGAAATTGCGTAAATTTATGCTATACTAATAATGCAAAAGAAGTAACATTCAAGTACTTATAATCTGTCATCAAAACTGAACACCACAAAATGTCCTGCATAAAATTTTGTTAGCCCCTTTCTAATGTCCAACCTGCCAAAAAGAAAATGCGAGCATGAATTATCTAACCGAGTCTTGCTTATCACAGAACAACCTGTCATACCATATTCCAAAGATGACATTATAACAGCTCCGGCCGCTGAGGATGCTCATCCACCTGCTTAGTTACGGGTCCTGTTGAAACCATAGTACTGCAGTGCTGCCCTAATATATAGGATTGTTAATTGCAGAAGTGAAAACTACAGCTTCAGCTAGCATATCAGACCCAACTTATCACATGACCTGTAGCCAGTGTCATGCTTTTATAATTAGCCTATACTAAAGGAATAAACATGAATGGGAATTAGAAACTTCACCTAATGAAATGGTAAGGAGTCAAAGCTTCAAAAAAAGCTCATAACATCTACAAAACAGAGTAAGAACATAAAATGCAAAAGGCTAATATATTTATAACATGAATGTTTCAGGCATTCACCGGTTATTCTTTATATATTTGTAGCATATGCTTTCCTCCTCCTTTCTTTCTTCTTTTTGGACGCAAAGAGACAAGAGGGGATAGAACAGAGGGCGGGGGTGGTTAAATATCCTTATGCAAGTAAAGATAAAATGAGGGAAATAGTTATTCTACATGTGAGGAGTAAAAATGCAATGCAATATGAGGAGCAGTAACTGGGAGCAAAGATATTAACAGCTTGCAATCAGAAGACTGAATGCACAGATTTCTGCTTTAAAAATGCTAAGAGTTGTGCTAACTATAATGAGTAACAATCACAAACTTTGTGATACTCTAATTTCATTGAACAGACTACTAACCAACTTCGTGTTAACATGAATTCTCATGAGAATGCAAGTACCAATAACAAAACAATGGAAGAGATATGTACCTGAAAATGCACTATTGTTGACTTGACAAGTCGTGTGTTGGAGCAGAAATCATAGAACGCACCTTTTCTCTCCACTTGTTTGCACTCCTGGAGAAGAGGAGAGAAGTAAGTCAAAGAGCAAAAAGATGGCATAATTTACCACTGTGTGACAAAGGATATAAATAATCCTTACGGGAAAATTGAATTAACACAACAAAAAAATGGGACTTGCTAGTTTATTTTTGTCCTACTTTAAATTGGCATGGTTTTGTAGAACCTAAGATAGCTACCAGAACAAACTTAACGATTTTTGTTTCAACATACAACTGAAACAAAATGTGTTAAATATGGGGGGAAAGTTGCTGTTACACTAACAAATATAAGGTGAGAAGGTTGCTTAACAAAAACATGTACGTCCGTGGAAATGGACCTTTTGTGTTGTTGATACTTATAGACAAAGTCTAATGTTAAAATTACGAGTAAAAATGTAGCTGAAAAAAGTACAGAGTATTAAGGAGATGGTCAATACATATAACTCAACTATCAACACTTTTTTTTAAGATATCAATTATCATCACAATTCACATTGAGAACCATAAGGCCAATAAGCAGGATAGCATCTTTGCACCAATAACTGCAGTACAACATGGCAATCATCTAGAAGTGTAGGACACTGAATCTCACCATATCCAATCCCTCGTGTGACCTCGAGAGGTTCTCATAGTTCTTGTACTGCTTCAACCTCATCTCGCGGTACTGATCTCTACTGTAGTTCAACCTCTCCCATGGTATCCCTTGCATGTCTTTCCCATTCCTATACTCCACGGCTGAAGTATCATTCTTTTGCTTGTCCTACAGTAAGAATAAAGACAAGTTGGTAAATTATTAGGCTTGAAACAGCACAATATTTGCAATCAGCAATCGTATCACAAATCACAAGCAACACAATTCACCGTAGTATACCAACAATGTAAAGTAAAATGTCCGAGAAGCTGTAAATATCTGCACACTGCTACACTATCATTTTGTACATGATGCTGTTGTTGGCTTGTCGCCATCAAACATGTCTCTGAAGTTCATAGATATCCACCTGAAGTGGCATTTTGGTGGGTGGTGCGTTCTCCAAAAGTCGATCTTTTTTTTTTCCCTTTTACGCCAACCATTTCCACTTTGTACGGTAATCGGCAAGATTTTATTGCCTTTCGCATATCCTTCGTCACGTCTCTACACTAGTTTTTCCCTCTCAGTAAATTGCAAAGTTACTGTCACTTTACACCTAGAATCATCTCAGCATCCATTTGATCTCGTGTTCACGCAACGCTCGCTGAGGTCAAATTACTTTTATCGACACGTATAGGCATACCGAGCTCGAGGGATCGCCGTCGCCACCGCCGTAGACGTCAAACCCATCGCCGCCGTCGTAGTCGAAGTAGTCGTCTTCCAGGTACTCCAAGTCATCGTTCAGGTACAGCGCCATCGACTCTACGAACAGGGAAACCACAAAAATTGCGTGAATTAGCGAAACAACCCGAGAAAAGCTGATAAATCCAAAGCATAGCCAAAGACAATATCTAGAAGGGAAGCTGCAGTCCTGCACAGATGAACACAAATAGCGCTCAAAACCCCCGCGAAAACCTTCCAACCACGGCCCTAGAACGAAGCAGAGAACCGCCGGAATACTGAACCCAAACAAGCGGACCAAACCAGCACAGCGGCGAACATACGCAGCAACACTAAAACCCCACTAAAAACTCCACAGAATCACGCGCACATCGACCAGGATACCATACCTCGGAGGCCTCGAGCGATCCGGAGCAGCAGCACGAATCCGAATCGCGCGCACTAGCGAGCGAGATCCTTGGAACGCTCCCGATTCGGCGTACGCGCGGGATAAAATATTCCCAGAGGGAGCGCGCGAGTGCGATTCGGTCGGGATCGAATCGAAGGCGTCGCTGCGGTGCGGTGAGGAGGGGATGGGGAGCAGGTAGAGGCGTGAAGACAGGGGGCACGGCGTTTAGAGGCGCGATCACCGTGCGAGGGAGAGAGCCGCCGTTTCCGTCGTGTCGCCGTTCGGCGGGGCCCGCGCACGGCCACGAGGGAGAGCATCAGTGGATTCTTTGATCTCGTGCGCGTCGAGGTCACCGCCCGCCGCTTCGGCTCGCCCAGCGGCCGTTGCACCGCACGGGCACGCGCGACCTGTTGGGCTCTTGCGTTGCGAGGCTGCACACTTGCAGGGAGGGTTGTGACTTGCTTGTGCCGTCGTTGGTTGTGTGCGCGTCACACTCGGTCACTCACACATGCCCGGCATATGTCGGTACACGCGCCGCGTCGTTGTTGGCTTGTTGCGAATGCTTCCCTTGCCGGGCATACCGAGCCGCTCTACCTGATTATGTCAGGTAACTTCACAGGTGCATCCGCACCCCTACGTACCTCGCTACAGTGCAAATCGCAGTATGTGGAGGAGTCACGCTCTGCTCAGCCAATACCGAACGTTCTGGCTCCGGGAACCCATCCATCTAACAAATCAGTAGCAGACTAAATTTAGGTTGGACGGAACGAACCACTGGTACTATCCGATAACAAAATAAGATATATATAATACACGTTGTTATCACTGCAAATAGAACACAAAACTACAATTCAATTCTTAACTTTGTCTTTGGACTTGGATTTACATTTTCAGGAGCCATCCCAATTTTCAGGAGCCGCTAGAATCCAGATCCTAAATTTAACAGGGGTACCTCATTCAAGGCAGATTTTTTTGAAGTCTAGCAGAACCTCAGTGGACTTTTCCACATGGCAGCGAATTTTACGGTTGGATGCTATCCGAGCAAAGTGGCAAACACAGAATGACAGAATGGATTTTGTTCTCTCGTAACCACTAAGGCACTAACCAGGTAACCAAACCAGGCTGAAGCCCTTAAAGAGAAAGCATTCCAGACTTGCAGTCTTAGTGTCTCACTGACCAAGTCACCGGTCCACGAGGAGATGGAGCGCGGCGTGATGGCGAAGCACCAGGCACCAGCAGCTCGAGGGCGCAGGCCGGGAGCATTCCCGGGGCCGCCTAGGGTACCGTTAGGTTACAGCCCTAGAAGCTTGCATGTCCAGGCCAGAACGTCAAGCCCAACGCTCTGACTGTCTTACATATCAAGCTTTGCAATTAGTCATATTTCTAGCCCGAACATGCTTATTGAGTTTTTTTTAAAAAAAACAAATACAGCTTTCAATCCCGCTTTCATCCGGTATCCCATATCGTTATCCGTGATCAAATGCCTCCTGCTACCATGGTTTCCACACAGGCTAAACAGAAAACTCGTCAAGAAATTCTAGATATTAACCCTTTTAATTTCCCAGTTAAGCTTTTCTCTTTACTTCACACCCTATGCCTGAATTTTTTTATATTAATTAACATTTTTTAAACATTTTATTTTAAAGTTAACCTTATACAAACTTTATTTCCATTTCTAACCCCTTTGGTCACATCATCACTCGTGCCATGACAAAACAACACTGTCACGTCGGTCCGTATTTGGACAAACTCTTATCACACCACCACCCGTGGCGTGACAGTGTTGTTTGGTCAAAAAAAACTATTTTAGCGAATTTATCCTATGGCGTGATAATATTGGTTTGTCACGCCACGGGCAGTGAGGTGATAAAAAGAGTCAGAATTAGAAATAAAATTCGTAGAGGGTTAACTTTAAAATAAAATTTAAAAAATATTTAACTAATAAAAAAAGTTCCCTATACCCGTGCCTTAGTTATGCGTTACTATACTAAGCACTTCCATACTTTATTTATATAGTCTTCCGGTCTCGCGCTGCATGGTGACAATCTCTAGATTAAGTCCAGGACAAACGTGGTGGTTCTTCTCGTGCAACGAGTGCAACAAAAAATCTCTACCGGACAGCGGCTCACATAGATGCTCATCGTGTCCTTGCGGAGCCGCCAAACCAAGGTATTACTTCTGATGATCAATAGATGCCTTTTCCTATTACAGTTCCTTCTCTTTCTTAGACTACCAACTTTTAAATAGATACAAGCTTTGTGTTATTGCGACCGATGGTACAACGGACGCAAAATTTATGTTGTTTGGAGATATCGGATAATCCGTAGTTGGTAAACACACAGGTGCGGTTCTAAGATCAAACCGAGGAGGAGATACCATACCACCAGAAATTACTCAAGTTGTTTGCAACAAGTACACGTGGCACATAACTCAAACCGAAAAAGCTTCCATAGACTTAAAAAAAAGCTTCCAAATCAACCGTGTTATAATTGCTTTAGAAAGACAGACTACTATTCCAGAGATACACACTTCGTTACCCACCTCATCAGCAATCGAGATTCCAACTTTCATTGGCCAACACATCGATGAAACTCACAAAAAAAAAAACAGCAAGTGCCGAAGAGACGCAAAAAAAAAAAAATGCCTCCTGAGGTACTAAATATTTGTCTACATATAGCATTCTTTCTGTTACTACTCAATATCAATGCACCTTTTCCCTGTCCGCTTCAATAACGCTTTCGCTGATCTATAAATACAAAATAGTTCAGTACCTTGTTTCCTAACAATATGCATACCTCTACGTAAGCTGCCATGGAAACACACTCCACCAACTCCAACACGATTGTCTGACGCAACACCACATACTCCACGCAGGTACGTTGTAAGCTGTACTTTGCTATCGCTAGCATTCATTTCTAGCAGCACATTACTATCTGACAGTTATTACTTATTTTCTCACCAGCCCGGCTCCAATAGATATGATTTATTATTATTAATAATAATTAAGCCTTTTTTAATTTTATTTTAAAGTTATAACTTTATTTCCAATTCAAATATCTTTGATTATGCCACCACCCGTGACTTGACAAAACAGTACTGTCACACCAACCCGTATCTGGGCAAACTCTTATGACATCACAACCCGTTGCGTGACAGTGTTGTTTGATCATGCCACCACCAGTGACATGACAAAAGTGTTATTTTAGCGGACTTTATCCTATAGCGTGATAATATTATTTTGTCACATCACGGATAGCGGCGTGATCAAAGGAGTTAGAAGTAGTGTCGGTGTATTAGAACCGATCTTACGTAAAGATTATTTGATTCGGGGGTCTCCTAAAGATGAAATCACGCAGAGTGGTTGACACGGGATGTTTAGACAGATTCAGGCCTTCTCCAGAGAGAATAACAACCCTACTCCTGTGTGTGTATGGTATTGACTGTATTCTCGATGATCAAGCAAGAAGTTAAGACTATTACAGAGAACAGTACTTGTGTTTCTCCTTGACCTGCTCTGTTTCGCCCTCCCTTTCACCATCTTACTGATGTCTTTATATAGTCGTGAAGAAGTAGCCGTTTTGTCCTGCGGAAGAGGCGCCTTAATTGAGCCAGTAATGGGCGCATGATGGCAGTAATTACCGACGTATTGGCTTCTTCACGCCGTCTGACAGTTATCATTCAGAGGTAATGGGGTATTTAAGCACTATTACTTCGCAGAATAGTAGTGCGCATGGACCGTTCAGATTCCTTAATCAATTGGACCCACTCGCTTGTAGGTTTGATTATAAGGTGGTCGTGGTTTACTTGGTCGTAGTATGACTTACGACTGGGTATAAGTCGTAGTAGAGCTTACGACTGTGCAATAGTTGTAGAAGGATTTACGACTAGGTAGTGGTCGTAGAAGGACTTACGACCATGGCATAGTCGTAGTAAGACTTACGACTATGGGGGTGATTGTAGAAGATCTTATAATCACTTGGTAGGTCTCCCCCTTATAAATATAAGGGGTACTTCTGGGGACTATGTGACATCATATTTACCCATAATAAGAATTATAGATAAAAGATAAAATGAGGATTATTAGATCCTCGTCAAGTAGAAATAAAGTTTGTGAAAACTAACTTTAAAATAAAATTTTAAAAAGTTAATTAATAAAAAAAAAGTTCAATAGATATGCCACCCAACTCTGCTAAAAAAAGACTCTTCAAATCATCACAGGCTTCAAACCAGGTTTACCGCAACCGCTGTCTCCATCTCCTTATTCACATGTACAACCTACCACATCCACAGCGCATACCCTGATTATTTGCATTTATATTTCTTGTAGTTATCGGATGCTTTGGTTCTACTCCATATACTACCTTATACCACTGTCTTACCGATCCCTAGACCAGTGTAGTCGTAATAATATGGTTGAAGACATAGAACAATGTGGTCGTAATAATATAGTCCACTTTTTCAACAATTTAGAAACCTTATTGTAGATATTTGTGTGATTCAGCAATGGCTGGTGCTTCTGATGCTATGAAACCTGAGAGCTTTTCTGGTCAGAACTTTCGTAGATGGCAGACAAGAGTCAAGTTTTAGCTCATGTCTTTGGGGCTGTGATGGGTGATCCGACCATAGTATCTATTTACGATTGAACAGGCTATGAAGTTCGATGCAGATAACAACACCACCCTTGGATACATACTTACCATCGTCACCAACATAGCATGCTTTCTTCTTCTTCTTCTTCTTCTTCGCAGCCATGTAATTGTCCCTGATATCTACACAACTGCAGGTTGCTCACTGATGTTCCATCTTACATACAATAGATTGTATCCCGGCCTACCGGCGCAGTGTAGCCCACAGGGAGCGTGGCTGCGGCCGGCCCGCAAACTGGGGCTGTTTAAGCAAGTGACGATTCGTGCGGAACAAGAAACTGACACGACGGCTCCGGAGTCCCGAGAACCAGACCCGAACCCGTCGAACGCGTGTGTATATATTCATTCCCCGACCCCCTGAACCCACACACCGATCGAATCGGCTCGCATCCACCGTGAGCGCTAGCTGACAAAAAGAAAAGTTGGGGTTTCGTCGGGTGAGCGAGCGAGAGGAGAGCGATGGCGGCGGAGAAGGGAGAGGGAGCGATGGCGGCGGAGAAGGCGGCGGAGGGCAGCAAGATGATCGTCCTCCTGAGCTCGGACGGGGAGGAGTTCGAGTTGTCCGAGGAGGCGGCGAGGCTGTCCAAGACCATAGGCCACATGATCGAGGACGACTGCGCCAGCGACACCATCCCGCTCCCCAACGTCGCCGCCAATGCCCTCTCCATGGCCATCGAGTACTGCAACAGGCACGTCAAGGTCGCTCCCGCCGCCAACAACAACTCCGACCCCAGCTCCGGCGCCGCGGCCAGCAGCAGCAGCAACCCCGCCACCGCCGCGACCGAGGACGATCTCAAGAAGTGGGACGAGGACTTCCTCAACATTGAGCAGGGCCCCCTCTTCAACCTGATCCTCGCCGCCAACTACCTCGAGATCAAGGGCCTCCTCGACATCACCTGCCAGAAGGTCGCCGACATGATCAAGGGCAAGACCCCCGAGCAGATCCGCGAGACCTTCAACATCGTCAACGACTTCACCGAGGAGGAGGAGTATGAGATCCGCAAGGAGAACGCCTGGGCCTTCGAGGACTAGACGAAGCCCTCCTCTCCAAGCCGTTGCTGCGATTTACACCTCACTTAGATCTACCGGCCTAGCGGTGTTAGTTTGCTCTCTTAATCTCCTTGTGTCGTAATGGTTGCTGCTCTTTAGTTGTCCCCGGTAGATTCAGATCGAATCGGCTCGTCGAATTGTTTACCTTTTCGTGCATCGATCCTGCCCAAGAAGAACAGAATCGGATATTTTCTTGAGAGTTTTGAACTGCTTGCTTGCATGAAGTGAATATTTTACCCCAATTTGGCTGTCGTGTCTGCTTAATTCCATGCAATTTAGTCGTGTTATTATATGATTGCTCTGTCTCTGTCTCTGTTTCTGTCTCTATCTCTATCTAGTATCGTGGTCGTTATGCTTATTGGCATGTGGGTCATATGGGCTTTTTATCCAAAAGATTTGGTTGCAAATTCTTTATGTCGTGGATGTAGTGGTTCAAGTACAGATCAAATAAGATCATTTCTTGTTCAGATATTGGCATTGAGTGAGTGTGATTTCGACTAGCCATATTATGATGCTTGGATTCCAATATTAAGCACGAATCGAACATAAGAAAGAACAGGATACAAGTGAAGAGCCCTCGAACTGATGTACATACTCAGATGCGGCATTTCGTTTCAGAGATGCATGGTTTGATCTCTTATCTAGTGTGTTGTTTGGTTTACACAATTCCCTACATGTGTTCTTGCTTTCTTCGGCAGCAGTACTCCCGATAAAAGAGTTATTGCAACTTGTCAATACCGGTGTTGGCTGATGCTTTGGAAAATAAATACGATTCGTACTGTGCTTTGCTGCTGTGTTGCTTTTAAGATTAATAATTCATGCGGTGGTTGTACTCGTGCAAACACGTTTGATTTTTGGCTCTGTGTTTCCTGAGTTTGCTGACTGTTGTTCATAATTGAAGCCTTTAAGATTCATAAAATTCATGCGGAATGTGCAATTTCACTTGTCATTATGTGGTGTCGCTGCGTCATGCTTGGTACGCTCTGCATAAATAGGAACAGATTGATAATTCACTCACTCGGTCGATTGGGCCGAATAAGGTAGATTCAGATCCGACTGCTAGGACCGAGCAGGCCCAGGAAGAAGCTAGCAAAGTTCGAAAATCTCGGTTTGTTTCAGAACACCAACAGAGGAATCATCGTGCTACCAGAGAAAATAAAAACACGGAGAGGAACAGAACAGAGGAACCATAGGCGCGTTAATTAAGTCTAGATAGCTAATGATCGAAGTCTAATGTTGGTGCCAGCTGCAGAAGCAACGATGATTGGCAGAGAGGTTGCTAGAGGGATTCCCAGACCTAAAATCCGAGAGTGGTTTGAATTTCAGAAGGGAAGTTTTCAATTTGCTAATTTGCTAATGATCTAGATTCCTTTATTTATAAATGGCATCATGTTGTTGAAATCCTGACAGAAGCTTAAATTTTCTTAGCCATCTCATGTTTTATCATCATTCAGTTCAACACTTATCCATATGCCAGTATGGCATTACCAACTAATTCTGAAGAAGCCCATGCCCATACTTATGGCATTACCAACTAATTCTGAAGAGGCCCATGCCCATACTGTACAACCACTCGTAATCAGATAGAATTCAGAGTTTCAGACAACAGTAAGCAAGGCACGAGCACAGCAAAAATGAACAATAGCTGAAAAAGGTCTCTCTAAAGAATCACTAAATTACGGCACAGTGCGCATACACATCGTTGTAATTCATGAACTAAATCACGTGACAACTCTTCAGAGGAAAAAGTAAGATAGCAGAGGTGCCGCCACGGCGGCTAGGACGACGGTTGCTGAGATCGGAGATCGGGTCGCTGCCGACTTCGGTGAGCCTGGTGTTGATCCTGAAGGTGCTGCAAGAAGGATTCAGAGTAATGAGATGACCAAGTAAATATCAGCAGATAGAGGCTGGAACCAACAATTCTTCAGTTCAGAATTGCAGGTATTGACTCGGTGAGCTTTCAGACCAGACAATTTATCATCAGATATTGAACTCAGCTTTCAGATCACACAGATGATGCACAAAACAGATTACCAATACACAAATCACATCGTCTAGCATGTGGCACATCCTATCACTTAATGAAGGTCGCAATTGGCGCTTCACGTCATTAGTGGAAGCTGCAATTCTAGGCTGTGCCATCCATCAGAATGTTTGGTCAATTTTTTTGTGGGCATGATCGACTGCAAAATTTGACTGCCATCTACGATGGAAATTTAGCACGCCATTGAACACCTGTAGCAGAACCACTATCACAGTACAACTTTCTAGGAGTAAAGTAATGACTCTAACGACTGACTCGCAATATTCCAAGGGCAAAGTAGTGAGGAAGGAAGGATCGGTATTGAGTCATCTCCTATGCTTTTGGCTTGGAGAAGTTATTTCAGATTACATGTCTTGGTTCTATATTAATTATTAATTGAGTTTTTCACATGCAGATCACTGTCAAGATAATACTAGTACAAAGTAATTTCTTGTATGGTCCATCATTCATCATTCTTTAGGACCACTTTCTTTTTAGGCCTCTCTTAGGACCATTTTGATGCTAAGAAAACGTTGCTGTTAACTCCCAGAGGCAACTTCACCCCTTTCTTTTTTCTAAACTCTAGAGAAAAACGCGCAGACATAAATAAATTGACCATGGATCTTCGTTTTTCAATCACTCAGATTCAAACATGTATGGATCAAATTCATTCAATTTAGGTAAAAACAGAATGACAAGAACAATGAGAAAGGGATTCACGATTTTGCAAACTATGAACAGGAAAGAGAGGTGCATTACCTTCAGTAGGGGCGCCGCCGGGCAATTTAACTGCAAGAAGTAAAAAAATTAACGGTTTTGCTAGATTTTTTTTAAAAAATACAATCACCTATGATTACACACTACTAAGTTTAAAATTGTATTACTAAGTAATGTAACTTTTAATTCTATTTATTTTTGTATTGGTAGGATTCAACTAGATTTACTTTTTTCTAGTTTAGATTTTTTTTTGTTTGTTTTTGTATTGATAAACGGATTTTAAGAAAAGTTTAGAGTTTGGTCGGGCCCATTTTTTACTGTAGCTTAATCGCCCCAAAAAATAAATCAAACCACTTAATATATCTAGAACCAAACAAACAAAGGAAAAAATCGTAGAAATTTTATCCTCCATAAACACCCTAAAAGAAAGAGGGAAGAGTAAAAAGATACAGAGAATAAGAACATGCAAGAACCCCATAAGCGAAGGTACTCATTCTGGTGCCTTGTTCATCTAAAAAAGCAGAGGTACTCACCGTGGCACTTGCTGAAGGCGGCCGGGTCGCCGCCGCAGGCGGCGGGGAGGCCGGCGGCGCGGGTGAGGTTGATCTGGAGGCCGTAGTTCTTCCCGAAGGCGTCGCAGAGGCAGTTGACGGTGACCGGGCTGCTCAGCGCGCTCTTCACGCCGGTGCAGCACTCCTTGGGCGGCTTGCTCTGCTGGTTGCCCTGCATGATGTAGTCCAGGCAGCCGATCAGCCCCGTCACGGCCGACCCGCAGTCCGCCGACGGCCCCGGCCCCGGCGCCGCCGTCGGCGCCAGCGCCTGCGACGCCGCGCCGGCCGCCAGCGCGAGGACAGCCACGATGGCGGCGGTCACGTACGCGGAGGTTGCGCGCGGCATGGTTGGTGGCGAGCTAGCAATGCGCAAGCTGCGCTACAGGTGGCGAGACGGGTGTGGAGTGCGGGACCGCGCGGTGTAGTGGGCAGCTTTTAAGGTGGCGGAGACTTCGCCGCGGACGGCAAGATATTATAAGGTGGACGTCGTAATCGCGTGCGTACGCACAGGGATGCGGTTAGGTGTTGGTGTTGGTTGGTGCGGTATTCAATGGTGCGAGCGGAAGCTGCCCCGGAACTAATTACTGATCTCATTTTGAAATTCATACTAGTACTGATTCATATTAACGGTTTCCTAAGAATCATATGACACAGCTGCGTATTGGAATGTTTTTTTTTTTGAAGGTCCCGTTTGAAAGTTGAAATGCAGGATTTTGCAAGGTTTCACTACAAGTTTATGAAGTTATACCCTTTTTACTTGTCTTGTATTTTGCGATCCAGAGGACTTCTAGGCGGTGAAGCGCGGGGTGTAGGAATTCGAGGTCGTTCGATTCCAACCCTACATATACAGTGGGTTTACATCAGTTGTCTATAGTCTTTGTCACGTAAGATTGAAACTGATATTGATAAAAGAGAATAAAGAGAGAGAAATATATTATTTATAATCTTGCAGTCGATTGTATCATCAGAATCAAAGAGTAAACGTCTTAGGTCTATAAAAGTATTAAAAGATTATATCAATTATAAAGATAAGTAAAAAAATAACTCATTATATGAACTGTCTACCGTACCGTCAGTCTGCAGGTGAAGCTACCGTTTTTTCCCCCCTAAACATTTGCAACTGCGACAGCCCAAGTGTAGCCAGCCAAAATTCGGTGTTTGCATGCAATGCAAGGATGGTGCCATCTGCCATATGATCTTCCAGGCTTTACCAGCACATGCTCCAGCATCTGTGCCATAAACTATCGTGTGATTAGTAATTCATTTCTGCATTATTTCCTTTACCTTGTACAGTTGTCTCGATCTCGCGTGAGAGCCCCAGCTAAGATCACTTAATCGGTGGGCCTTTAATTTCTATCGAACTATTCATTGTCCAGAGAGTCCTACACATTGTTCAATTTCCATCGCAACCTCCATTATTTTTGTCCTACTAATGCTTCGTCTTGGACGCACGGCTAATTGGTTGAATTTTGAGTGGAATGGGGCAAATCCTATAAAATCTTTCTCGATATATATACCGCCCTTAATTAGATTATCTTTCAGAAAAAAAGGGTGCTATGTAGGTTCATAATCCCAATCAGACAATCGTGACAGGGAAAGTTGAAGATGCCAACGAGTTTTTTTTTTGAGCTAAAATGGTATGTTTTCGAAGCGAAATAATAAAAATAGCTTCCCTCCCTCACGAACGAAATGGTAAAAATGACCTCCTTATTTCGAACAATCATGCTCGTATTGTTACTACAATGGGTCTACCGCGACGTTCTCTACATTGTAGGGTATATTTTTTCTGAAGTACTAAAAAATTGTTGCATGAATTTTTTTTTAGTAAAATCAGTCGAATTTCTGACCTTGTGATGCGCTTGAGATCTGTGCTAAGGCCGGCGGTTCGTCTTCTCCCGCGATGGGTGGCGGTGGCGCCGCTAAACGCAGGCGAGGAGGTCGGCTGTAGGCTTCGTCAGATTAGGTTTTGGGTTCACCGAGGCCCGGCTATAGAGGGAGGGAGGGGCGGCGGAGGCACGACAGTGGGCGGCGTTGGCGGAGGGGTGGCGAGGCGGCGGTGGCGCAGCCAGCCGCGGGTAGGAGGAGGGCGGTGAGTGGTGGAGGTCAGCAGGGGAGCATAAAAATCAACTAGAAATTAGGAGATGGGAGTGGTGATGGTGTCTCCGGCGGCGATAGCTGCCAGAGATGGGAAAGAAGGTGGCGGCAGGGGAGCACGAGAGGAGCAGGGGCGCGCTTCGCTTGTCGCTGATGGTGAGGCGATGGGTCAATCGAGGGATCTCTTGAGAGGAAGGAAAGGGAATGGGGTAGCTATAGAGATGGGGAGAATTGTGTCCACTGGATTTAGATTGGATGGTTGAAAATTTTGACTGACTTCTCTGATAGAATCAGTGGAACGATGGGCAGACAATTCCATTTTTTTTTTGTCATTTCATTTTTGAAAATGCTAGATTTACTGTGTTCTATAAGTTAAGCAAATGAGGCAAATTACCCGCTTGTTCCAAACAAAACAATACAGAAAACGAATCCCGTGTTCTTTCTTTTATCTTCGTCCCGTTCCATGGCCTTATATGCATGCTAGTACTGGCATCTAGAACCAAAATTGCATCGATATACGTCGTACGCGTGTAAAAGTTTTCTTCGCTACTGCACGACAGCTATGCTGATCGTGACAGCTAAACTAGTTCGTGTCATTCCAAAAGAACACGAAAACTTGCGAAGACAAATGCAAGTATTTTTAATTGTCGTAGTTTTAAAAGAAAGTAATCATGTGGTCCTACCATTCTCAAATGGTAGCAGATCTTTCTCAATAGAATGCAAACGCTTAAAATATAGGAGAAAAAAGTAAACGAGTAACGCGTGAGGAGAAACGGGCAGCCTACGACATGGAGGAGGGGATTTAGCATCCACTTTTTGAGCTTTAAAACATTCTTTTGTATAGTTTAGTACTCCAAAAAATTTTACTAATTTTATTTAAATTAATTAAATTTACTTAAAAAAATAAAAAAATTAATGTGAATAATATGAACATCAATTAATTTCAAAACTATTTTTATTTGAGTCTTTTGTGTCTGGAAGTGTTTTCCGTATTTTTCTGGAATGATCCGAGCTTATTTGCTATTTGTTGTTTCCTATATTTTTTAAAAATAAAAAACTAATTAAAATCCCTAGAAGGCCAAGTTGGTCGAATCCTTCCACAGGCCCACTCTTCTCTCTATTTTTCTCCGCCCGACTCAACCGGCTCACTTCCCCGCCAAACCATAACCCTAATGGGCCACACCGCCACCGCCCCGGACTCGGCGTCCGTACCGCCGCGAATTCGGATGGTATGGCACCTACACCAAGGTCAGCTATAAATAGCCGAGCGTCGCCTCCCCGTTCTGCAAGCCGCTGCACCGTTAGGCTGCCAAAATCACCGGAAAAATCGTGCCTACGTCGTCTCCGGTGACAAGAGCCGCCTGACCTGCTGGTTTTCGTTGCGTTCAACGCCGCACCGCTAAGCCAATCGAGGTTCCACTCTCATCACCTTGTGTTCTACCTTTCAATCTACTTGTACCTCTGCTTGGCCTTGCGCCACCACCACCTCGCTCCGTCTCCGCCTCTCCGGCGCCGCCGCCGCCATCAGTGGGTAGAGAACCTCGCCAGGGTTCTATTTTGCCCGTTCACCGACCGCCCCTCGCCAGCGCCATGGCCATCCCCATGCGCCTTCCCAGTCTCTATTGTCTGCTATCTTTCTTCTATGTGTTGTGGAATTGACTCAATGACATATATACTCCTTCTTCTGTCTCTTTCTCTCTTTCTTGCTTTCACTAGCAAGTGGACCCAACATGACATACACATGTGCTTTGCTCTATAAAATTTCAGATAGGCACATTCCAGGGAATATTCCCTCTCTTTCCGATTTTCAGGATTTATTTTTCGGCAAAACTTCCGGGTGTTCATTCTCCTTCATACGAACTTCGATTCCATCGATTCTTATTCCTAAATTCGTCAAAATTCTTAATATTTCTTTCGGTTCTAATTTGATAATTTTTGGATTTATTGTATTTATTTATCTCATTTTACGCGCATAGAATCTCGCGTTTCCGAAACCTTCTAGGATCAATCTGCCAGAGCATCTTCAAACTTCGACGAAGGTAAGTCGTAGACTTTTGATAATGTTGAACCCATTTTTTTTTTAAAAAAATATATTATTTTATATCAACATGCATTGCTAATTTTATATCAACTATTTTCGGGAGTAGCTAAATACCTATTTGACAGTATGCCACCTTGATAACTTGTGAATGACATGTTTCCTTTGAAACCATAGAAAGGAATAATTTTAGTTGGACATATTTTAACACCAACATGGGAAACATATTTATGCTTAGTCATGCTTAGTTACGATGAGATCATGATCACATGTTCTATAATGTTAAATTTGACTTAATGATATATAGAATCGTGGCAGGTAGTCACTGTATTAAAATTTGTTGTGCCGTGGCAAGGGATGTCATTGGGTCTGGTTAAACAAAAATGGTTTAATACTCAAATGAATGACCGTGCAGTAAAGAAGGTGCGGGTAGCACATTTTGGATGAGGTTGTCTAGCCTGAGTAAACAATAAGGACTTAACTTTGTGCGCCATTGATTTGTGACTTATCGTACAACCACATGTCCAGTATGGGATAGACCTGACTGATTAATTAGTGATGTATTAGTTTGGTTCTGTCGCGACAGTGTGGTTTCCGGGGTTACGGATGGATTCACATGGCGTAAGAGGGGGCTTTCGGTGGATGGTTAATCCAAAGGAAGTGAAATCTTAGCAGGTAATACTGGGTTAAGAAAGAACTTTATAAAAGCCTTGTGATAAGCACTTAGTCGCGCGTCTACGGAAGCGTGTCATGACCGACATTATAAGTTGATTATCTCTTGTTTGTCAAACTGTAAAATCTCTGCACAGTATAAAATTATTCGACTAGTTGTGTTCCTGATTATGGACAATATCTAGTTATTTCACACGAGGTGTAGAGATTTTATAAAATGTTTGGGTGGTTGAATGGGTAGTTCAGGTGGTTTTGGTTGGGAAGTGAACAGGTAGTTCATTAGTTATTTCAAAGAGCTTCTTTACTTATGTATTTAATCTTTAAAACTACGCTTTTTAATCTATTTACTGTATTTACTGTCAATACAACTTTCTGCAAAATAATCATACATCTATTGCTTCTTCAAGCCTAGAATGAATACTATTTGCATACATTGCCCTAGGACTTGCTGATTACTTCATGTACTCACAACTTTACGTCATTGTTGATCAGTCGTTCAGGAAGACCCAGTGAACACATAGTTCTACGAGGGGGAATACTACGAAGACCATACGAACTAGGGTGCGATCCCCACTCGATTGTTTGTGTGCATGTCGGATGGCTACCACAAAAGTTTATTCCGTTGCAAGTTTATTATTATGTTGTTAGCCCTGCGTGGCAATAATTGTAAAACCTTTACCATAAAGTCTGTTGTTACTATTTAATAATATTTGGCTTATTGCTAGCTATTTCGTTGTTTGGTTATGATTTCATCAATGTTGACACTGTGTGAACTAGCTACAGGCCATGGGATTAGTTCATAATACACACATGGTTCGAATTCAAAAATCCAGGTCCCGACAATATGGACGTTGATATTTCAGGAGCATACAAGAGAGTGGAGCTAGCTCAATACTAGGACTAAGACTTGTTCCAAGGCAAGCTGACCGCGGATCATATTGCACCCAATTTTACAAAGTTGTTTTGTTTCAAATTATTGCATGCTAATTAAATTATCAAATGTTTTATTATTTCAGGATTAACTATGCGACCTATTTGATTTATACTTACCTTGTGAATTATATTGTCATGATCATTTATCACCCTATGTTGGATATTTATTAGGTTGTCAATAATGTAGAACCAACGTTGGTTGGTTTAGACATGATTAGTATGCTTATCCTTGCAATAGGTTATTGATATCATTTTGGAATACAAATTTATACATGACTAAGTGTTTTTGAAACGTATTAGTGAAATGTAGTGTGTCATGTGCTGCACTTTAATCAACTGGATGAGAAAATATTTTAGACTAGGGCGAGTGGAAGTACTGTGTGACCTTAGCAAGTGTGTTGGGCATGCTATATGGTGCTTGTTGTAGGGGTGCCCCAACCCATAGGGTTGTTTGGGATACTTATTGAGCCCTTGGGAATACGAGTATATACATGGGTCAATTTTTATATTGTACTCAGGGGAATGTACCGAAATGCCCCTCATTGCGCATGTAGCTAAGGGGCAAGATGGGGAATTGCCTCTCCCTCTCCTCTCTCTATATGGCCTCACAGGGGCACTTTTACCTAAGGGTTTCCTCTCCTATTTTCCACTTCACTCTTTCACCACTCTGAATATTTGGCATAGTTCCGTAACTACAACAGTTGGCGCTGTCAGTGGGAATCGTGCAAAAAAGTTGTGCATGGAAGAAATATGATTTGGGAACTATCTCCACCACAGCTTCACTTTGCCTAGCGTTGCCTACCTCTAATGCCTCGCTTCGGTAGGGTGGCTCAACGTCGACGTCTTCACCACGACGACTTCACTTCAACAAGTGACACCTGCCTCGAAGGTATCACCTCAGCGGGGCGACCTGTTGTCGACATCTTCGCCACCACAGCTTCACTCCACCTGGTGTCACCTGCCTCGAAGCCCTCACATCGGTAGGACGGCCTGACGTCGATGACTCCGCCACCACAGTTTAGCTCTGATGCGCCTCCTGCATCCAAGGCTACGCCTCCGCAACGCGGCCCAGCGTCAACGACCTCGCTGTCACGGCTTCACTCCAACGTGCCGCCTACCTTGAAGGCTACGCCTCGATAGCGTGGCCCAGTGTAGATGACTTCGCCACCACGGCTTCGCTCTGACATGTCGTCTACCTCGAAGGCCTTGCTTCGGCAGGGTGGCCCGACGTCGACGTCTTCGCCACCACGCCTTCACTTCAGCAAGTGTCACTCGCCTTGAACGCCTCACCACACCAAGGTAGTAGGGCGGCTCGGTGTCAACAACTTCTCCACCACGTCTTTGCTTCAATGCGCTGCCTGCCTCGAAGGCCTCGCTTCGGCAGGGAGGCCAGACATCTACATCTTCGTCACTACGGCTTTACTTCCCCAAGCGCCAACTGCCTCGAAGGCCCGCTTTGGCAGGTCGGTCTGATTTCGATGTCTTCACCACCACGGCTTCACTTCACCAAGTTTTGCCTACCTCGAAAGCCTTACCTCTGTTGGGTGGCCTGTTGTCAACATCTTCTCCACCACGTCTTCACTCAACCGAGCGACATCTGCCTAGAAGGCCTCACCTCGACAGGGCGGCCCGGCTTGAACAACTTCGCTACCACTACTTCATTCTAACGCGCCACCTGCCTCGGAGGCCTCGCTTCTGTAGGGCGGCCCGGCGTGGACGTCTTCGCCACCATGACTTTACTTCACCAAGCACCGCCTGCCTCGAAGGCCTCACCTCGGTAGGGTGTCAACGATTTCACCACCATGGTTTTGCTCCTACACACTGCCTACCTCGAAGGACTCGCTTTGGTAGGGCATCTTGGAGTCGATGTCTTCGTCACCTTGGCTTCACTTCACCAAGCGTCGCCTGCCTCGAAGGCCTCACCTCGGTAGGGTGGCTCAGTGTCGACAACTCTGCCACCATGGTTTAGCTCCGATGTGCCACTTGCTTTGGATGACTCACTTCAGCAGGGCGACCTGGTGTCGATGTCTTCGCCAGCACAGCTTCACTCCACCGAGTGTTGCTTGCCTCGAAGGCCTTCCCTCAGTAGGGCAGCCCAACATCGACAACTCTGCCACCACGGGTTAGCTTCGATGTGTTACCTGCCTCAAAGGCTACGCCTCGGTAGCGTAGCCCGACATCGATGACTTCTCCACCGTAGCTTCATTCTGGCACGTTGTCTTCCTTGGAGGCTACGCTTTTGCAGGGCAGCCCCACGTCAGCTACTTCATCATGTCGACTTTGTCCCCACACGTTGGCCTACCCTCGTCGGGCCGAGGTTACTTCCGTACCATCACTGCCTAAAGACCTTGGGTATCCCGACTCCCGAGGGTTCGGGGTGAAAACCTATGGCGTCTGCTCACCCTACAGGATCTCGGAGCTTGTGGACGAGAGAGCACTATTGTAGGGGTGCCCAACCCCTACGGATACCTACCGAGCCCTTGGGAATATGAGTATATGCATGGATCAAATTTTATATTATACTAAGTGGAATGTACCAAAATGCCCCTCCTTTAGGCATGTAGCAAAGGGTCAACATAGGGAATTGCCTCTTCTCTCTCTCTCTCTATATATATATATATATATATATATATATATATATATATATATATATTATTAAGCTTGCAATGCTTAGTCACCAATTGACCCTAGCATCACAAACAAAAAAACCCGTGTCTTCGAGATATGTATACTTCCCAGAAATGCAGTGTACACACCCCTTTACAAAATTCATGCATCAATTCCATTCAAGACATAGAACCAAAGCAACACTTAACAAATCAAAAGACATACATAGTAGAGTTATTACAAAAGGGAGGTCGACCGGCCAAAAGACATACAATTAACTAATTAGACAGCGGAAGCGAAATGCCATAAGATGGCGATAAACAAAAGAGCCAATTAGTGTGCCTTTACCCACAAGTCAACCAACCGGACCGCCAAACTAGTCGTCAAACCCGCAGCACATCTCACAAAAGTGAGGCCCTTGGGGCTCACCTTCCTTCTCTGCAACAGATAGTTAAGCAAAGCAAATGAGTACAAAGATTGTACTCAGCAAGACTTACGTGTAGAGTAACAGACCTATACATAGCTACATGCAAGCTTATTTAAGTGGAGGCTGTATGTTTTATTTTCAGCACAAAGCAGTCTTTATTTGCAATAATGTAGTACATTTAAAAGCAAATTTACAATCTGTTTTTATTGTTCAAATAACAGTAAATGACAACATAATAACAATAAATAGATGACAACAACATCCTGAAAGTGACTAACCCAATAGTCCTACGAGACATTTTTAATGGATGATGCTAATTACGAGCCGCAACCCACGAAGAGAAAGATACATTAGCCAGCTTATAGCTGATCTACTAATGCTCCCCTCCTATCACAATATAATTTTTTTAAACACCCACCAACCAGCTTATAATTAACACCTCCCAAAGTACTTAGTCAAGAGAGGTCTCATATCCCTCTCGCGTGGTTAGCACGCAAAATTGCTTGGTTTAGTGTAACAAGATGTTCGGTTCTTGTTGACTTAGGCACCATTCCATTCACACCAAAAGATCACACCAACATTCCAATATGCCCAAGTCCAAATCAGTTCCCATTCTCAGTTTTTGACTTTACAAATTAACAAAACACAAGTGCTGTACATAATGGATTAATAATTAGATTTGTGTGATCAAGATCATCGACTAAGTCGATGACCGCCCAAAATTACCGATAGCTAAGCATGTCTAAGTAATATTAACCCGTAATCTACTAAGTGACAAGAGCTCATCCAACGAACTCCAATCACAGCAAATAACCTAGACTCAGGTAGTACAGAAATATCATTTACTTACAGATTATGCAACTATGGGATCAACTAATCAAATCATAATTTAACAACAAAATAGCAATGCATACATACAAGTTGCAATCAATATATTAGACTTAAAAATACTGGTATTAACATGATCAAACTGCTTGCCTTGCTGAGGATTACTATCTTGTTGTAGAGGATCACTCTCGAATACAATAGGATCGTCGAAACCTACCGAAAGAAGTCAAAAGCACAATAAGAACGAATAATACCGAAAAGGCCCAAAACTTCAAAGTCATCCAAAAATCATGAAAAATTCACAGAAAGTAGAGTATGATTTTAGGTGAATTTAGCAACAAGAATAAATTAATTTGGATGCTCTATGCAAAAGTTATGACAGTTCGAAAGTCAGCTTTCCAAAAAATCCAATAAATTGCTAGCTGCTACTATTCATCCGAATTTAAAAGTTTTAGTGAAAATTTCCAGAGAGGTGGTGCACATGAAATTTTTATGGTAGATAGAGTATCACATGAGATGATCAACGAAAAATGATTCACCTCATTCGGAGTTAAGATGAATTTTCTATGATTTTTCAAAGGCATGAAAGTAGTACACAAGTTACATGCAAGATAAGATTTTTAGAAACAGCATCATGCTCACAACCTATTTTACAATAAACTACACTAATAGAGGATTCTAACAAAATTGAGTTTACTCAATTTGGAGTTACAGGAAAAAATACTTATGTATTTTTGAAGTTAAAATAATTTTTAGAGCAATAAAAGTATTAAATATAAAGTAATTTTGCAAACAGGGTTTTCTGGAACAGTAACAAGGTTCAAACTATTTTTATATTAAAGTTGATCTAAAATACAAAATAACAAAAATGGTTTTACTATTTTTGGAGTTGAAATGAATTAGTTATGCATTTGTTAAATATATATGAGTGATCACTTAGGCAATAGTTAAAATAAATCATTAATTTGTTTATTACATTTAAACATACATGACTAATAAAATGACACGCTTAATATGATTATGTATTTTACCGCCGCATGCGCTAGACATGCGACTACCACTGGACGACGCCTTCTCAGTGCTCGTCCGCTGTAGTCGTCGCCGACAAACCACCGCCGCGCTCGGCTTCTCGCCGCCTCTCGGCCTCGGTTGCCGCATGCGCCATGCGGCTCGCATGCGCTGCGCCTCCTCCGGGCTGCCACCTCGCCTCGGCCGCGCTGCTGCGTGCCGTGCTGCAGCCGTCCACTGGATAGGGCCGCGCGGTCGCCATGCTCTGCTGCCAAGCCAAGCTGCTGTCCTGCTTCACCGGCCGAACAGCTTGGGGTTGCTGCTCCGTGCTGCCGACGGTATTGCCCAGCGCCACTGCTGCATTGGTGCGGCCGAGCTGCTGAAATGCACTGGTCTGCCGCATGAGCCGAGTACTGCACTGCCGAACTGGAGCTTCAAGCCTATGCCGAGCTAGCATCCGTGCTGCACTGGAACTGCTAGCGATCACTGCCGCACTGCATACCTGCTAACAGCCGAACAAATGCACAGCTAGCTCCGGCCAAAGATGTGCACCAACCTGGCCGGTGGAAGCATGCAACGAGCTATGGAGCTGCTGCTATTAGCCAGCTCCATTGCTACAGTTTATTTCTCCCCTCTTTCTTCTTGCAAAGCCTTCTTCAAATCAACCCGCATGCGAAATCCGATTGTATGGATGGAAAGCTTATGCGATGGGGAATGCAATGGTATGACATGCGCAGCTCGATTATCATTTTTCAGTGGACAATGGAAGGAGAGAAGTAGGGGAGATGAAAGGAGTTTATTCTTGTTGTTCTTGTTTTGGAAAGAAGAAGGCATTGGGCATTGGAGCTAGCAGGGTTGCTCTCGGTTGTGCTTTTGAGTGGCTGTGAGTTGGGGAGAGAATGGATGGCAGTGGACGATTAAAGAAATTAATGGATGAGAGGTGGGTTCGCCTGTGCTACTAGAAAAGGACAAAGAATTGGCAGGGTAAGGTTTTATGTTGGGAAAAATGAAATGGCAGGGGGGATGTGTCCGGCTGTGAAAAAGATTGGCAGTGGTGAATTGGCTGTGTAGAGTGGGATGGTTCGGCTGGGAGCTTGCTCGGTTCGGGAAAAAAATGGCAAAGCATTTAGTTGAATAACAGTGTATTTCTTTCTTGAATTTTTTTTTTGAACTTACTCAAACGATCGAGAACTAAAGGTAGGAATGGATTGCCCTCGCGATGACGATCGTAACGGTATAACATGCATTGTCGAATTCTTAATTTTTGCTGGTGATTGCGAGGAGAGAAGTTAGGGAAGAGAATGGACACACCCGTGTTTCAACTGCTAATTCTTTTCTCCTTTTTGCGAATTTGCTCAAACTGCCATGCATGCAAAAAATAAATTATAGAATCGGGTTGGTTGTGCGATGCTGATCGCGGTGGTATGACATGTGTGGCTTGGTTTTGAGTTTTTAGATGAGATTTGAAGGAGAGAAGCGAAAGCAGTTAGCAGGGACAGAAGATGAAAAAGATGACTAGAAAAGACGGGACACACATACGGTTCACCTGCGGTCGGTCGATCCCAAAAAGAAAATGATGATACTAATACATGCATAATGATATGATTTTTGTGATGCATGCAAATCAAGAAATGAAAATAATTAATTTTAATTACAGTCTTTCAGACCTTCGGTTTAATATTGATTATCATTACTTGATGTGCGAAAATAACAAAACAAGCATTAATGCCTCAATTTATATTTAAAATAATTATACAAGTTTATATTTTTAAATATAAATTTTGAATTCCATTCGTTTTATTTATCTACTAAGTTTGCATTTTAAATTCTATTTCAAAATTGACCAAGCAAAATAAATAGGGAACCAATAACCACCAAAAGTTTCAGAAAAATCCAAACAAGCATATCAGAGAATATAGAATCCAACTAAAATATTCTCACAATTTAAATCCTTTTAGTTTTTCTCTGACTTCAAATGGAGTTTTTGAATGGGAGACGATGTATTGGATTACTGTGTTTTAAATTCTAGTCTTCACATAACATGGGATTATCAACATATGGGTTACACAAAAAGTTTTAAAAATTCTAAAATTTCACAAATGCACATTAGATACTTAACTAATCCAACTTAGGGATTTGGGCTATTACATTTCCTCTCATCTTTTCCACTTCCCTCATTCACTACTCTCAATATGCATGATGCTTTTGGCTTCTCCTCCTCTCGATTCTCAAGACAAAGGGTATTCGTTAATCCACTGCTTAGTCTCGTAACTACGACAATGATTTAGTTAGATGATATGAATGTGTCGCCTTAGTCAACTTAAGGACTTAACTTTATGTGTCATTGAATTGACCCACATTGCACAACCACATTCCTGGAATGAGACATGTCTAGCTTAGTAAGTTACAGAGTCTTGAAATTGGCCATCTCAGGAAGTAGGTTAGACTCAGTGTAAGAGTGGAGGTATGGACTCATCCGTTGGGCAACATTTATGGATAGTTCCTCGTTTACATATCTAACGGTGCGCTCCGGGCCAACACATGTGTGGGGTTCGGTTCCCGGCCTTACGCTCGTCGGGAGGGCCAACTGTTGGGATGAAGTTTCAGAAATGCTTTGTTATGATCTTATCCGTACAAGTTGATTCCATCTTTTAGGTAAAGTGTATATACTATGTAGAGTGTTAACAATCTATTCGAATAGTCGTGTCTCTAGTTAGGGACATGCTCGGGATTTCACACGAGGGCTATAATTTTATAAAACAAATCTAGGTGAAAATTTAAGTAAATGTGTTAGGAAGAATTATGCTTTATGCAAATGTTTAAATTCTTATTTACTTATTATTATAGTTTTATGGTACTTTCAATCTATTATTCGTATTTAAATGCATAAACAGCTTTGTACAAAATAATGTTAGTAGCCATATCCTTTCGAGTAAGCCGTCATCTATACTTACATTTTGTGATACAACTTGTTGAGTACTCCATGTACTTACTCTTGCAATAATCATCATTCAGTGGGGGAAGTGCAGGAGTCAACAGCTGCTCTAGAGGAGGAGTACTACGAGAAGGTTGATCATTAGGTCTTGTTCCCAGTCAGTTGTCTATGGCAAGTAGATGAGTTCCACTGAAATTGCTTTCGTTCTGTTGCTGTTATTTTTCTTTAATGCTAAAGCTCCGTGTGGCTGAATAAATGTAAACTCAACCATAAGGCCAGACATCCTTCTCTGGGCTCGAGAACGTCTTCCCCTTTCTACCTTGGGGCTTTGAATCTTATTTCACATCCGAAGATATGAAATTCAGACGGATACGACAAGCCAAGGCCTCGCTAAAAAAATTACTAAAGAAATATTACATCTAGAAGAACATTTACTCCGCAATTTAACTACTATTTACTTATAGAATTCAATACATTTATCCTTATATGTGTTGTGTATATAATGATGTTCATCGATGTTGACATTGTGTGCACTAGCATGATCTTGAACTAGTGTCTTATATACAGAGCATCCAGATTTGTAAATTCGTGTCCCCCAGTAAGGATGAGGATGAGAATGGCTGACGATCAATGGGATAAGGCTATGGGTAATGCCAAGGAGACATACAAGGAGAATGGGAAAAGGAGAAGAAGTTATCATCAGAAGAGAAGGTGAGAAATGAGAAGGAGAATAGGGCAAAGGAAGAGAGGAGAAAAGGCTTCAAGTCGAGAAGGAGAAGTTGAAGGCAAAGGCGGAGAAGGAAAGAGAGAATGAGTGGAGGATGCGCGAGGAGGAGGCGGTGAAAGGGAGGCGAAAGGGAGGGGAGGAGGAGGAGGAGAAGAAGTAGGAAAAGGAAGAAGGGGCTCAAGAAAAGGAAGGGGAAATGACGTCGAAGTGTTTGCTATTCACGGTAACAAAGTCAAGCAGTCAACAGTTGTATCTCTCTTATTGCACCTGTTATTTTCTTCATGCACTCAGACTCTGATTGCAAGTGTGCAACTGCAACCGATGAGACCTTTTCGTCATCTTTTTTTTTCCTTCAACTCTCTTGTCCCTTTCGTGGAGCGAACATATATAGTTGAATTTTTCGACTTCCTTATGTACTTGTATCAAATGGATTCGCAACTAGCTACCGAGCCGCATTTCTGAAGGTAGTACCGTAGTAGAGTAGGCAACAGCCGTCGAACAGAACGCTCCACGCCGAGACCGCGTGGGCGGCTCGGCACGCGTCGGGAACTCGTTACTCGGGCGGGGTCGCCACTCTCGCGGCGTCTTGCTGACTGAGGGAGCGCCAAGCGGACGGGGAAAACGGCGCGGAGGCGAGGTACCGGGCCTCGCGCGTGTGTGATATCCTACTCGGATTCCGGTTTCCAATCTTGTAGAAGCGAATTATTTTCCTCTGTGATATATAGCGCATTGCACGTACATATATACTGCGTATGCACCAACAGTCAAATCGGTTGGTACACCCACGTATGGAGCGACCTAATAATAATGCCGGTAGCAGCGAGGACTTCCACGTCGTGGACATCGCCGGCGCTACAAGCTGCTGCGTGGTGTGCACGGAGCCCCTGGAGTGGGCGACGATCGGGCGGTGTGGCCATCGCGTTGTGTGCTCCGAATGCAGGGTCCGCATCCGTTTCTTCGACGGCCAGAAACGTTGCTGCATCTGCAGGACCCATTGCCCCGAGGTCGACAACAAGAAGACGGCTGCCTACTTCGACGACGAGCAACAGTACGAGGAGGTGCGGGCCGCATGCAAGGGGGGAATATCGCCTTTTTATCAACCCCTGGTACGTGTATAGATACCTGCCTCCGTGCAAGGCATGACATTGTTATGAAAAATCAGCCTTCTAATTTTTAGCACATGAATTTGTTGTGGTAAAAAAAATTTGAGACACATAAATTTTGCAAAGAAATTCATATGAAACGACCGTACAATTTGCAAGATTAACTGCTATGGAATTAATTCCCATGTTCCAAACACCCAACCTCATTCTCTCCCAATGTGTTTGGAACACCCAACCTCATTCTCTCCCAATGTGTTTTCTTTTCACAGTAATTTTTGTCATCTCCCACTACTACAGAAAAGCTCATCACAGACGGTTCGTAACAGTCATCATAGACGGTTTTTGAACCGTCTGGAATTTTATGTCTGTGATAACAGGCGGTTTTCATAGACGGTTTGTCATCTCCCACTACTACAGAAAAGCTCATCACAGACGGTTCGTAACAGTCATCACAGACGGTTTTTGAACCGTCTGAAATTTTATATCTGTGATAACAGGCGGTTTTCACAGACGGTTGAAAAACCGTCTGTGATAACTCTTATCACAGACGGTTCGTGGTTGGAATCAAGTATCACAGACGGTTCGTGGTTGGAACCGTCTGTGATTCTGTAATATCACAGACGGTTCGTGGTTAGAACCGTCTATGATAAGTCTTTAGACCTAATTGATTTTTATCGTATTTTCAGCTAGTCTCAGGAATTGTTAGCCATACCCTCTGAAAACTAGCAAGCAGAAACATATCACAGATAATTATTGACAACTCAAAGTGATCATTTAACTCAAAATCAATTACAAAAGAATGTTTCAAGTATATATTGTCGCTAGAGTTACAAATTGAATTACAACCAGTCAAAGTGAATTACAATATTGAATCAATTGTTTCGAGGTCGTTCATCGGTATCGATAGCGTGAAACTCTTCGGTGGTGTTAACTATGTCTGCCTTGATGAAGACGCAGAGCTCCCCTCGAACGTGCGTGACCTGGTCCATCTCGAGTGCATTTAACTCTATGTTCAAGCCCTGTCGCTAGCAGGAGTAAAGTAGTTAGCATATATATTTAAATTTATAATTAGGAAATAATTATTACGAGATTGACAAAGCTGAGGATCGTGCGTCCTAGAAGCAATCAATAGCTGCATATGATGGCATACGTAGAATGCGCATAGGTGATCTCGTTTTTGCTGGCGGCACTGCAAAAATAGAATTACATATATATGTACAGTCAGTTCGAGACGCAATATTACAGAGTATGATATATGATTATTGTGTTGTAGCGCGTATCGAAAATCGCATCCTGTGAGTCAGTGTGGCGCTCGTTCCCTTGTATAAACCTCCCTCGACAACATAGCCAATGAACGCCCTACATGATTCAAAAAAGTTATCCTTGTCCATTTCAAACGAAGGAAGACTACAATAGAGTTATGTGCGGAGGAAATGAACATACCTGTCGAGTATTCCTTTAAGAAGGGTGAAGTCGTGATTTTTGTTGAGTAGAGAATCAAGGTACAATACCATATTCCTCTTTGGCACAAGAATCAGAAGAATCCAGTGGAACCTACTCATGTATGTCGCTATAGTCATAAACCTGTGTTGAAACGTAATTTGTATAGCAAATATTGAAGCACTTCTGGTTGTAGGGCACCATTATGTAGTCCTTGTCGTCCAGAGCAAGCAATCCCATTTTTATGTAATTCTCAACGTAGGATGCGTCTTGGTTGATTGTTTTCTCAGAGACCACGTGTGGGTCGAGGAAACCCACCGGTTCTTTGATTCGACGGGCACATTTCATAATGTATCTGTACATAAGCAATGAGTTATGATATTTATCAGTATCACGTGAGTGTAGAAATTGACTGTACACACTTACAGTGTCCAGCATCGTAGAAGTGAGGCGTCGAGGGCAGTTAGGTTGTATATGTCAAATAAGTCTTCGAAGCCCACGACGAAGTGGCCAGGCTCGTGGAGAAAATACTCCCTCCCGTATCTGATGGTGATTTCAGTATGGCCCCCCTCCTCTCGGGTCTTGCGCAAGTACCAATCATGCAAAGCTTTACAAGCTAGTCCTGAGCTCTTTATTTATGCGCCGGAGACCAACGGACTTCCGAGGGAGTATTTCACGGGTTTGGGAGGTGCATTAATGTTCTTCAATTTTAATTTCTCCTTAACGAGGTGGCTGAGGGACGTCTTCCCGTGAGACGCCTCAGGGACCGATATGGTGACACGATTTTCTTGTCCCTTCGCCGTCTTCTCGACGGGAAGCGATGTGACGGCCTTCTGAAGCTTTGGTTGAGGCGGACTCATCGAGGGTCCTATTGGAGAGGCAGGGTCCTGTCGATATCGCGTCACTGAAGGGTCCAGTGCGATGTCCTTCTTGAGCCACTGGATAAAAGTGTGCGTGGCATCCCCTAGTGTTCTGATTTCTTCGTTCGGGGGAATCTCCAGCGGCATGGCCATGAAATTGTCATGTACCATGTCCACCTGCACCCTGGCGTAACCTCGTGCGGTGGGCACCGTCTTTGCCTTGCGCCTTCCTAGTATGGATACACCATACCCCGCCCAGCCTCAATAGGAATTGACCCAACCATCCTCACTTGGAGCTTGCAGGGTGTCGGCCCCTACAAAACGGTACACAATTAGCTAAGGCGTCCTATAGGTCTATCTTTGGAGCATTCCAGATATGTACATTACCTCGATGTCGTCGATCGGTAATTGCACCTCGTCATGTCCAGAATTATGTGTGGACGTGACGCTACTCCGATGTCGAGCAGGACTTACTCCCAAATTAACAGGGTCGGCTTGCGTCTACATGAGTTGATTTACTTTGTTCTGCAAGTTTGTTATTTGTTCTTGAAATTTTTTAATAATCACATATTCCAACCGAGTGTCGTGCTGGTCCTTGGATCTCTTCCTACTCCTATATGTGTCGGAGTTGTGTGGGAATCCATCCCTCCAAGGTACGTAAACCCCAACGCCTCGCGTGCGACCCGGGTGCTCCTTGTTTCCCAGGGCCGTAGATAGTACATCCTTCTCCCTGTCTACTTCGAAGGAACCTTGGGAAGATGCGGAAGTCAATGCTTCCTGCGAGAGGACATCATGTTATTGTAGACACCATGAAGTTATGGACTTATTAACAATTAAGTGGTTCGAGGAATTTACCAGGCGTTGAGATACTGCCTCGTCTGCCGGGTTTGTGAAAGAGATCTTCGCCGAATACGTGGTCGATGCCTCGCTCTTAACTGAGCTCGGCGCTTCGTCGAGATCTCACAAACGGTCGTGCGGCGGTCCCGTCCTCCGCCGCCATCGCATGGCTTTACGCGCACCAGCGATGCCGAGTGCGTGGGGTGGCGTTTGTGTCCGATAGCTCGGCGCCGCACTTTGCTCCTGAAATTCGGTCGTCGTCTTCATCTGCACGAAGGCGTCCCATGTATCCCGCGACAAAAATTGATACGTCGTGAAGGGCGTCCGACCCGTGTTCACGTACCGCGTGATAAGCAGGCTCTTGAAGGTCCTCCACGCGTGGGACATCGCCAGCAGCACGTACCATCGCACATGTGCCTGATATGCTTCAGGGAAAGTGAACGAGGCAGAAAGTTCAGTCCACAACTGGTCTCTCTGTACATCCGTCAGAGACTTCCAGGTTGGGGTGGTGATGGGGACCCGTTCTCTTGCAAGTACCCCGCAGACGGTCCGGAATCTCGCAGCTGCTTTCTTGGGACTCAGCGGGATCCCGACGTCACTGACCTCCGTGATCGTCATGCGAACCGAGGGCAATTTGGAGATTCCTCTGCCTTCTCGCCTGCGTACCACCTTGATCGGAGATCCAGACACATTTGGCGACGTCGCTAACAGCGGCGAAGACGGTGCCTCTGCCATCTCGCTTACTTGCTATCTATATAAGTTACGTATGCAATGATTACATAAACAAATAGAAGTTACCAATTGAACCTAAATATATGATACATAGTAAATAAAATATATGAAATTGCAAAAAAAAACTGCAAAGGAGAAGGAAATATTACAAACAGTGCAGTTTTAACATATAGCTGAAATATTGCATGATTTTGAGTGCTCTCAGCAGGCGAGTTGCGAAAGAATCAACGATTGCCATCTCAGCCCTGTTTTGTAGTAGTGCCATATCATAAAGAAACAAAGAGAAGCAATAACCACCTCACCCTAACAATTTCTGGAATAAATCATTACACCAAAACCGATCAAAACAGAATGAGGTAAATGGTATGTTAACCATCAAGGGATGACAATGAATAGATTATGTCTTATTACCAATCTAGTGGGTTGTGTGGGCGTGTTTGCTTCGTAGGTTATATGGATGAGGTACAGGAGGGCATGGCCTCTTCCTATGTGCGGGAGCCGTCTTGACAGAAAGATAACAGGGGTAGGATGGAGAGAAATTAGAGGGGTCAAGACAGAAACTAGAAGATCAAATTTATTTCTTGCTTGATAGAAACTGTGTAGCTTTTCTAATTCTCCTCTCCGAAACCCTCCTGGACTCCTGTTGCTGCCGAAGCTTCTCATGGCGTAAACACCTGCTGCTGTAGTGTGAAAACCTACTCCTTAACAAAACAAGACTCGCTAACTTCCTCTGGATGCTAACGTACTACTGCTGCTATGCCACAACATGGGAACACTTCCATCCCTCATCCATAACTGGTATGGAACGGAGATGCCAGAGGAGGGCGGCTAACCGTATTTGAATACTTACTTGTTTTCAAGGAACTGTTTGGCACCAAACTAGAATTAGAATTGGTCATACCAGATTTGCTAACTGGAGAATGGAATGGAACATCAATAAAAAATATTGTTTCATTAGCACTGCCATATACAACATTATTTTTACCATGTAGAGTCAATACAAAACTAAAAAAAAGTAGAGCCTACTACTGCTACCTAAATAGTCAATTCTAATTCCAAAGCTAAAACAGTCAATGAGATGTCTTTCTAGTATTTTTCAAGTAGGAAAAAGATAGATTTACCAACACAAAGAACGCCATCAGAATACATTAATGCAAGTATACATGCATGTCTAATTGTGCAAATACACAGGCATCTTATTGTGTAAACAAACTAAATATAGATCTCTGTACAAATCTATTTGTGCAAATATAACTTACATGTACATCTAGTAGTGAAATTTAACACTACCTCCCATTTCAAACAAAAGCACAGCAGAGTAAAATATCTAAAGGGATAAAAATACCACATAAACCCTCGGGTGGTCGGCAGGGGCGGGGGCGGCACCGAGGGAAACCCTCGGCTCTCACGGCAGAGAAGGGGGGAAGCGCAGGGAAACTCACCGGGTGGTCGGCGGGGCGGGGCGACCAGGGAATCCTCGGCTCTCACAGCAGAGAAGGGGGGCGCGGGAAACTCACGGGTGGTCGGCGGGGGGGCGCGGACGGGCGAGGCAGGCGACGGCGAGGCGGCGCTGGTCGGAGGCAGGGACGAAGGGAGGCGGCGCTGGTCGGAGGTGGTGTCAGTGGAGGAGACCGAGGCGCGCCACGGCCGGTGGAAAAAGACTAAAGCGTAAGAGTGCACAACCGTTCGAGTCGGGCACTTATATAACTGGATATCACAGATGGATATATGATAGAACCGTCTGTGATAATAAATCATAGACGGTTCCATAAACAAACCGTCTGTGATGTTAACTATCACGAGCGGTTACGTTATGAAACCGTCTATGATGACTTAACAGAGAAACCTAATTTTAATATCACGAGCGGTTATGTAATCGAACCGCTGCGTGATATGTTGATATCACGAGCGATTCATTACTAGAACCGCTCAGGAGGTTAGTCATCACGACGGTGTGTTAATAGAACAAATGCGTGATGTGAATGTTACACACATATATAGAGCTGTCAGATCTCAACGAACGGGCCAGATGTATTGGGCCGTTCGGACCATTCCGATCCACCATGAAATCTTAACCGTTGGATCTTCCACGGGCGGAACAGATCTTATGAGTCGTTCTTTGATTGGGCCGATCGGACCGTCGATCTTTAGATCAACGACCCAGGTTCGCGTGAACGTTCGGACCGTTCGAAAGTTCTTTCGCTGTGAGCCGTCTATCTTTAGATCAACAGCTCACCTTCATCCAAACGTTCGGACCGTCCGTTTCAGACGCGTATAACTTGGATCGTTTCTGATTGTTGGATGTATAATCGACGGCTTTGATTTAGTGGGCCGTTCGGACCGTCCGAAACGCGCTGCGAATCTTAGCCGTGCGATGCCAAATGAACGGTCGAGATTCGATAGGCCGTTCGGACCGTCCGAAACGCGTCCGTGGCTGTGAACCATTGGATCTTGATCCAACGGCTCACAATCGCCGCCTTTGAATCACGCGCGCGCTCATGCGGTGGGCCGCTGTGCATCGGGCCCATCTGTCAGTGCGTGTGTGCGCTACTGCCGCGCGTCTCACTGGCAGTGTTAGTAGCTAGCACGAAGCTCGGTGAGAAAAATATTAATCGCTTTATAAAATCCGAGAAAGAATTAATTTGCACACTGAACCCCGAAAGGTTACTAAGGGCAGGAAAATCATTGATGGTGCAGAAAAACATGGTGCGTAAAGTGAAGTTCTCTCGTTTGTACGCATCCCATACTTGTACCCCTTCGTTCCAAAGTGTCACAAGATCTTCCAGCAATGGTGCCAGGTACACATCAATATCATTCCCAAGTTGTTTCGGCCCTTGGATAAGTAGTGACATCAAAATGTATTTCCGCTTCATACACAACCAAGGAGGAAGGTTGTACATACATAGATTCACGGGCCAGGTGCTATGTCGGCTGCTCATGCTACCGAAAGTATTCATTCCGTCCGTACTCAACCCTAACCTTATATTCCTCGGTTCCGCACCGAACTCTTCGAAGCTCCGATCGAAGTTTCTCTACTGGGCAGAATCAGCAGGGTGTCTGAGTTTCCTATCTTTCTTACGCTCCTCCGAGTGCCAACACATCAATCTTGCCTCCTTTCGATTCGCAAATAAACGCTTCAAACGTGGGATCACAGGCAGATACCACAACATCTTAGCAGGAGGTCCTTGCTTCGCCTTAGCAGGATTTTTACGCTTGTATCGGGATGCTTTGCACACAAGACATACGTGCATGTCTACATACTCTTTACGGTAGAGGATACAATCGTTCGGACATGCATGTATTCTTTCTACTTTCATTCCCAATGGACAAATAACCTTCTTAGCTTGGTAGGTTGTGCTGGGCAACACGTTTCCCTCCGGAAGGATGTCAGCTAAGAGACCTAACAACGCCGTAAAACTCTTATCGGACCAACCATTGCTTGCCTTCAATTTCAGCAGTTCAAGCACGGTTGACAACTTGTGTATTCCGGCTTGCAGCCAGGGAACAAAAGTTTCCCCGAGTCCTCCATTAAGCCCTCGAATTTACAAAACTCTCTCTCACCGTAGTTCCCTTCTGCATCGCGTAGCATCTGATCCAAATTGTCATCATGCGACCTATTCTCATCAAAAGCACATTCCATACCCTGCATATCGTTGACTTCCTCGGCGATGTCGTCATTACTGACTTCCGGTATAATCTGCTCTTCAACGTGACTGCTCCAACATGTATATCCTTTTTTGAAACCCCTTCGTATTAAGTGAGCTTCGATCTGCGCCGGGTTGTTAAACATTTTCATATTACCGCAATCAATGCATGGACAGTACATAAATTTTATCCCCTTCTTCAACATATCCTACTCGGCGGCTCTTCTAAAAGCAAACACGCCATTAATATACTCTTCACTCACACGGTTCTCAATGTACATCCAGTTTCGGTCCATCTATACGTATACGCACGTAACAAATTAATTAGTGTTAAATTATATTAATAAACCGCAAGTACCCTTCATAATGACTAAACACATTAGTGATTAGTCTAGAGCAAATATAAAGGGTTACAGATTGTTACACATTAGTGATTAGTCTAGAGTAAAAATAAAGGGTTACAGATCGTTACCCTTCTCTCCAAGGTGGCGCAATGTGGGAGGAGGCAGCAGAGGTGCCGCAATGGGGGAGGAGGAGGCAGGGGTAACAGCTCAAAACGGAGGAGGAGGCAGCAGCAGCAGCAGGGTGGCCAATGAGGAGGAGGCAGCAGCAGCAGTAGGGTGGCGGCGCCTCAAATGGAATGGAAAGGGGGCCTGTCGGGAGCATCTACTTACAGTGCTTTTATATAAGAACCGTCTGTGATAAATAAGTATCACAGACGGTTATTTATACGAGACGGTTCGTATAAAGAATTGTCTGTGATACTTATTTATCACAGACAGTTAATGAAGAATCGTCTGTGATAATTTTATCACAGATGGTTATCTAGTATAGCATATTTTGTAGTAGTATCCATTCAATTTTGCAGGATATGTTCATACTTCTTTTCGCTTATACTATACCCCTTGGAGCATTTATCGGCCATGCTGGTGCAAGTCAAACGAGGCACAGATCGCTCGAAGTGATAGCTTATGCCCTAAGCATTTTCGTTACAATGTCTATAGCTGGCTTCTTCTGGTTTTCATGCCCGAGGACAGCTCACGAGATTGAATCCCACTAAAAATTTTAGTACAATTTACTTATTTGATGTACCATTATCAACAATTGTTTCATGGCTGGTAGTAACCACGCAAGTACTCATTACAATACTATAGACATATGGCTCCGACACGCAAGGAGGCAGAACTGGGAGCTAGCTCAACTAATCACAGAAATAAATTCCTCCAGTTCGGAAACATGCATGCATGTTGGAAGTTTTTTTTAAGAGATGAGTATTGTAAGTATTAGTGATAAAGTCCTGTGTCAATACTCAATACTATTACTATTGTCATTGTTACTGGTATGGTTACAGAGTAATAAGATTCTATGTAACTATTGTTAAGTATGAGTACTTATATCCTAATCAACTAGAATATGGAGAAATGTACTATAAATATTTCTATATGAATCGTAATAGGATTATGATTCCTACTTTTTTGGGGAAGAACTAGAGGTACCGTATAAAGCCATAAGGTGTGGTCATGAAGAATATAAACTCATCCAAAGTAAGAGGCGTACGAGATGATTATATGTTAGGTTATTCGTTAGCACTAGATTCTTATATAAGGCAATGATATGAGGGTTTTAGAAGGTTCAAGAGGGTTGTGAAAGAGCGACAATCCTTTGTACTTTTTTGAGATTGTGTTTAAGGAATTTGTCGTCTGTTTTGTCAAAAACAATTTCTCACCGTGGTTATTTCGTTGTTGTTATTAGGTTCTCTCTACTATATTCATCTACTTCGTTCTTGCATGCTCGCAGCGTATCTTGCAACTTTGATCCGATCTGAATTTATTTGAACCGAGATTCCCCGACTTTTTAACATAAGAAAATCAGAAAGGACTGGAATCTGGAATTCGCATAGAGCATGAATTCGACTTTTTGAATGGGGCTTGGCGTACCGTAGGAAGCGCCGCCACACACGTATTCACGTATTAGCTGTCTTTCGGAAGTGGGCCCCACAAACGAACAGGGCGTTGAGCAAAACAACGCCCAAGCGAGCTGCATTCATGAAGGCCGTAGCTGCATACAAGGTGTTGGGAAATGCAAGACGAAATCAAAGTTTAGAACGGCTGATTAAATTGCATTCGGTCATTCACTATAATGCATTTAATCACCTGATGATTACTAAGTAGAATAAGCAAGTGTGGCAGAAAGAACATGGTGGACTTGGGCTATTCCTACTAGCCATCCACTCATCGTATTCATACGACATTCACACATCATACTCGCAGCGATTTTGCAAACAAGACGGAATAAAATCCAACAGTCCGAAATAACAGTACAAACCACATGACCAACATAGTTTTAAGGGTTCGTGTTTAACAGTCCATTCTTAACACTAAATCTGTAATTAAAAGTTCTAATTTCTAATTCATAAATATACTTCATGGTTTAAGGGTTCGTGTTTAACAATCCATACTTAACACTAAATCTGTAATTAAAGTTCTAATTTCTAATTCATAAATATACTTCATAGTTCAGGAATAGCAAGAACATCAAACAAAAGTTCAAAATGTCTTGTATTATGCAAAGACCACCAAACAAAGGGTCCTGTTGTTAACTTGTTATAACGTCGTCTTGTCATCCAAAGCATCGAACCAGCTTACAAGACACCGTCAGAAATATTGACTATTTTTAGCGACTCATTTGTACATAAACTCAAAGAAAAGAGTGCAAAGGATGGAAAATGTAGATCTGACAGGTGTCAGATATTGGCTAATAGTTTCCTACATGTGCAATTATATGTGCTTCTCATATATTTGTATAGTGTTTTTTTTAACATTCCAGATAGGGGGCTCTGTTATGATATAATAAAATGGTAACTGTGCGAACAAAATAGACCTGGATGCTTGCCATTTACTATCTGGGCAAACTAATACAATTGGATCATTGAAAAAGCATCACTTGAGTATCATTTTCCTGTCTATTGGATTATTTCTATCTGACAGCTTTCCTTGTGTAACATATAAGAGAACACTCTGTGACATAATGACTCAATTGTAGACCTAAATGAGAACCCAAAGTTAGAATAATTACCCAGATTGATTTTGGATGCGGCGTTCCCAATTGCGTGAATCCCGCACATCAAGTTCTTGGATTAAGAACATAAAGGGCATCTATATTCACCACACAGCATTTTTTTTCTCAATAAAATGATCCACATATTTTAACATAAGCCCAAGTTGAAAACCAGTAAGCTAAAAATTGATGTGCAATATGTCATTATGCATCAATGAAGGTCAGAAGGCGGCTGAGAGCCAAGGAGGTGTCGCTCGGTTGGGGATGGTCGTCCGTTAGTACCGAGGCGAAGCCCCCGATGTCAACGGCATGCTTCTTCCCTAGGCACGCATGAGACTCCATGGAGCAACCTAATGCTACCGGCAGCAGCGAGCACTGCCTGCACGTCGTCGTGGACATCGAGCGCTACAATAAGATGCTGCGTGGTGTGCAATTAGCCCTTGGAGTGGGTAACGATCGGACGGTGCGCGCGGCCATCGCGTTGTATGCTCCAAATGCATGGTCCGCATCCGGGCCTTCGACGGCGAGAGACTTTGCGGCATCTGCAGAGCCAGCACGCGCGGAGGCGCCGTTCTCTCCGCATTGCCGTTAGCGGCAAGAGAGGGCCGCGTGGGCGAGTACTGCTACCACAAGAAGACGTCGGCCCACTTCGACGACGAGCTAAATGCTACGGCCTTGTTCCCTTCCCCCGACGGCCTCCATCCGTACGCCTATTACTTCTTTCGGCCTGTTTTTTTTTTAAATATATTTTTTTTCTAGGATTATTTTTCAATTTTTATTGTGTTATGAGCTAAATGACAAATGTTTTAACGAGTCAGCTATTTAAACATTAATAAAATTATATTACATTTTTTAATATGCTTATATCATTTTTCGTATGTATTTTTGAATTCTACGCATGTTTATAATTTTTTGGAATTTATTTTGGAATTTTTATTTTTTTTTTGAATTTTTGAACTTAACGGACTAAGTAGATCAGAATCGACCCGTTGGGCTAAACGGGCTTGGGCCAGTAAGACCCGAAAGATCATCGAATTATACCTAAACTACTTAGTCGATACATAAACTGACACGATATAACCCATTTAGTTCACGAGTCGGAATAGACGGCATTGGCTGACGAGTGGGACCAGCAAAAGAGTGTGTAGAGTGAGTGAGTTTGGTGTGTGGTGGAGGGAGTCTATGGACCACGGGTCCACTGTCAATATCTTGTACAGGGGTATTAAAGCCCCCAGGGTAACCTGATGCCCATGGAATGAATGAAACCTGATATCGATTTCTTATGCTCTTTCTCTGATTGTTAAAATCCTCATTTCCTCGAATTATCCCAAATTCTAGTACTGATTTGTGATCCTTCTCTGATCGTGTCATCACACGGCTCTCCCTCACCCTCTGGCGGCCTCGACGCACGCCGCCGCCGCGCCTCCTACCCTCCCGATCACCACGCGTTCCTTCGGCCCCGCCTGAGCTCCCGTTGGCCGGCGCGTCTGCTGCAGCCGTTTCGCCTCTGATCCCATCTATCCGATTCGTTTCTCTCTGGCCCTCACTCTTCTCCCAATTCGTTGCCGCCACCGCCAGCTCGACGCCGGCTTCCATGCCGGTGCGGTTTCCATGGCTCCACCGTCTAGGGTTTTGGCGCTGCTGCATCGCAGTCCACGGCCGACCCTCGCTTTTGTCAAGCTCTCCGGTGTGTTCACCCCCGCCCCGCGTTTTTAGGTTTTTTTTAACCCATGTAGTGAGGTAGATCTGTTTCAGTTCAGTACTCCAATCGCACAGACATGTACACGCGAGAGTTGCTGACGATATAGTTAGATATATAAGCGGAGCAATGCTTGACGAAGCAAGCTCATTTTAAGATTTAGAAAGTGCTGCACATGGTTTCTTTCAAAATTTCTATATCTATGTTAGTATGTATGCTTCAAAGACTTAGAATTCTGCGGCCAAAAAGCTTGGTGGATATTCAATTAATGATTCAGATCTGATATTAAGGCTTTGGGTTCATTATTGTGCAATTTCTATATGTACTGATTCAAGTAATCCTTTGTGTTCATTATCTGCAATTTTAGTCTGGCTGTGGGAGATACATGCCTGGTTGCTTTTTGATGTTTTCAGCTTATTTATATTGAAGTGTATGCCATTGAATGCTCGTTTACTAAAAAGTTTTGACTTCTTTCTTTGATTAATAGTTCAGCTTTATTATCTAGCTGATGCCATGGTAGTTGGTATGTGAACACAACAGCCTTCTAACTGTTGTTCTTGACATGTATCTTTCCTTTGTGCCAGTTAATTAAAAAAATATTGCTAAATATGTGATGATTCATCTGTGAAGTGGTCTGTCTTGAAATTTTTTGATGCATCGACTTTTTTTGGGAATTACTCCAGTCTTGAGCTAGAAGTTTGTTGCAGTGCATCCTGAACCAACATGGCGATCAAGTTAGTGCTCCTTGCGTTCTTATTGATTGCTGTCTAAAAGTGATTTTGTTTGCCCTGGTTTCTTGGTTCGTTTTCACTCGCAGGAGCTTAATCTGGCCCCATGGCGACGTTCAGTGGCAGACGAGGTGGCATTGCTGCTAGACGCAACGGGAGATCTGGCAGCTGCCTCTGAGGTCTTGTGGGACGAGTTGACCGTGCGCATCACTTGGTGAGTTTCTTAGCATCATGCCCCTTTCCAGTTATGCAATGAAATATATAGGTTCGCATACGGCTTCCAAGACAAATCGAATGATACCAGTTTGTTTGAAATGATACAAGTTTGGTTGAAATAGTGAACCATCTGGTAGAATTAGGTTGCATGGGCTGCATGTTTACATTCGAATTTGCAATTGGACCTTAGTTATTAGCATCTTGTCCTTTATCTGTTCTAATTTGGAATTTTGTTCCAACTTCACCAATTCTGATACAATTTATGATTATACAACTAATGTAGCTAATGCTAGTCTATCGATTGCTTCTAGTGTGACCTGTTGTTTAGTGGTCTCAACTTATATTCGCTGTGTCCCATGAATACCGGCTAGATTTCAGTCTTTACATCCGCCACTGGTCGTTCCTCAAGACAGAGAAGAGAGGGGGAGAAGGGAGGTGGAGAGACAGAAGGCTAATGTTTTTTTTACCCCCTTTCGTTTTAGTTTTACCACTACTCCACTTCACATCCTCTCTCCCGTGTGACGGCGTGAGAGAGCACATGCATTAACCCACCAAACCAGTACTCAACACTAGCCCTGCAAAAATCAGCCGAATTCAAATCGTGCCCTATCACGCAACGCTGCAATCCCTCTTATAAAAAGATCTGATATCTTCCGTTCATTTGTAGATCAAAGTTAGGGTACCACCAATTCTCTGGCTCAACCGTGCACATTTAGAAGCTAGGTAAGTGTTAAGGTTACATTAATTGTTTGTAGTGTACACGGGCGGCACATTCTATTGAACTTTCAGGAAGTTAATTGGTAAAAAAAAAACACTACTGACTTTATTCACCTACTGCAAGTTTTAACTCGGCAAAAGAATTGTACAGTTGGCCCGGGCACCCAAAGGAGGTCAGGGCTGCGGATTCTATGAAAAATGCTAGTGCACGGCACTGCACGCCTGCGCACCTGATGTATGGTAGCCACTAAGACCAAAAGCAAGGTCCTACACTGACCGCCTCGGTCAGACTCAGCCTGAGTTTGCAGCGCGGTCGAACCCCAACACAACGCACAAGAAAGCCAGCAAACAAAGTTAGCTGCGGAGCCGCAGGGGCTAAGGGCAGCTCAAACTCGTTCTCCGTGCAGACCCCACACACACCACAGTACCATGGTCTACCAGCTCTCTCTCTCCACGCTCAGAAAGTGCAACAGATCCCCAAATGAAGAGAAGTTTGCACTGGCCCAAGAGAATGGAATAGAGTACCAAAGGTTGCCACTCAACTGACCGCACCAAAAACTAGTCGTTGGCCTGAAATGGGCATATTTCAACAAGGGACTAGACCGTCATCCAATGGCCAGTTGATGGGGATTGGGGAAATGGTGTATGGTTGGGGGGAGGTGGGACAAGTCAGTGGGGAGTGGATGGTGGAGGGGATTGCTACCACCCGCGATGGGGATTGGTGATGGCGGCGGGGTGTGTGAGAAGCGGAGGGTTCTGGGGAGAGGCCAGGGGTGGGGATTGGGGAAGGAGAGGGATGGGAAAGGAGATGTACGATCTTGTTTCTTTGTGTAGTATCGGCATCGGATTTGTTTTGGATGTTCGTAATACATAACAAACCATTTCGTGATGCAACAAAAAAACAGCCTCTGCAACAAAAAAACAATGAAAGCCCCTGTTTTCTTACTCCAAACGCACAACAGATCAAATCAAATCAAATTCTGAGCGCAACAATACATTCAATAGAGTGCAACAAAAAACAATCGGTTTGCAATAAAATCATCAGATGCTCGAGCGGTGCAACATTTGAGACAAAATTATGCAACATTTTGATTTTGTTGCGCCCCTGTTTTCTTACTCCACACGCACAACAAATCAAATCAAATTATGAGCGCAACAATACATTCAATAGAGTGCAACAAAAAACAATCAGTTTGCAATAAAATCATCTGATGCTCGAGCGGTGCAACATTTGAGACAAAATTATGCAACATTTTGATTTTGTGCCTACAACAAAAATGATTTGAAGCACTGTCTTCCTCCATCGCAACGCAACAAACAAATCCCCAAGCGCAACAACACATCAAATGGAGCTCAACAAAAAACAATCGATTTGCAACAAAAACATCGAACGCTCAAAAGGGCACAACATTTGAGATTAACTTGCGAAACAATTCGATTCCACGTGCGCAACGGTAAGCAACAACAGTTACAATTTGATTCCACGTGTGCAACAGCAAGCAACAACAACAGTTGCAACATTGATATTTTTTTTAAGAAATCTCATTGCAACATTAAAAATAATATAACCCACAACGAGATTCCCTTCCCAAACTGTTGCGGGTTACAACATTTTTTAATGTTATTTCTCATAACTAGGAAAGTAGACGCTAAATTTCCCAAGTTTTTTGTTTTGTGTAGCTTGGAAGAATTTTCCAACTAGTATTTTTATCGTTCTCCCTTGAGAGTTTTTAAACTAGGCAAGAATTACCTCTCATATTCATAAATTACACCAGCATATAAAGTAAATTAGGAACCAAACTGTCAGATCCTGACTTAGCTCAAGGGGCTCGGGAGAAAAATCTGCAATGCGATACCGGTTGGACGACTACACTACAGAAGCATCGACTGCTTGGATGTGCACGGGAGAAGTAACCAGATCATCGCACGGTGCATCTGCCTCTCAAGAAAAACGACAACACTGTAGACGTCAAGCTTCAGTTCTTTTACAGAAAGTTAACTTCAGTTTTTACATTTACTTTGCCATCTTTACTTTGATACAACTGTAAGAAAACCTGGAGTATTTAAGCCCAAGTTGGGGTGGAATGAAGACAGAAAAGTAACACATATTCTCTAGCCTTCTTAGATTAGCTAGAACAGCTTAAACCCTTATTATTTTCCCCTGCCCAGATGTTCTAGAACACCACGGGAAATCTGAATCCACGACGTTTCTTTTAGTTCAGTCGGATTTGCAACTAGCGGGATCTGACAAAGGTATCAGAGCCAGGTTGATGCTTGGAGAAGGGATCGAATCGGTAATGGTTGAGTGAAATCGAGTGATTTCCTTGTAAAATCCCTGAACCGATTAGATCTAACGCTGAGAGCAAGGAGATGACAAAGACTCGATCTCACGGAAGTTTGGCGGAGGAGGAAGGAACGTTTGACGCAAGATCGGAGATAGCAGCACTGAAAGGAGAGATCCAAGGGTTGAAATCCTTGAGTACAGATGTCGAAGAAATCAAACATCTCTTGAATTCTTGGGGGGCGTCGCCGTGGATTACCATTCCGTCTGAAGATCCAGGGCTGACAGAGAAGATGGAAACAATGGAGAAGGGCAATCTTCATAAAGGAAAGGCACTTACAGGTAATACAAATACAACCACCACTCACTGTCCTCCCATTCCCATGAAATCGGTGACAACCAGCAATGTAATGGCCGTTCACCAAGCAATAGAAACAGAAAACGAAGGCCATATGCTGCAACACTCCTTCCTAGAGCAGGGAATGCAGGGTACGTACCATGGCCATGGATTTACTAATTCAATGCAGCCCAATATTCCGAGTGGTTCACAACCAGGAGGGTACCAAGGAATGGCAGGGTTCAATCCAAACCGAATACAGACACCAAGACCTACATCAGGGGTTATGCCATTTGGTAGAAGGGAAGGACTAAACCATAACCCAGGGGTACAATTATTTGATGCTCAAAGAAATGTATATGTGGGAAATGGTCATGGAAACTCAGTATATGCTGAGGCTATCATTAAGGGACCAAGATTGGAGATTCCCTTGTTTTCGGGAGATGATGCTTTGAATTGGCTGAAGCAGTGTGAGAAGTTTTTTGAAATATCTGACACACTAGGGGAACAGTGGGTTAATCTAGCCACATCCCATTTTCAGGGTAGAGCGGCTACATGGTTGAGAAATATGGGTATTCCCTGGCAGATTCTGACCTGGCCCCAATTATGCTCCATGATTTCAGATAGATTCTCAGTTGCTAGTGCTCATGAGGCTGTGGAGCAATTGCAGAATATTAAGCAATATGGATCAACCATTCTAAATTACATTGACAGGTTTGAAGAATGTGTAGAATTAGTAAAAATGGATAATACTTATTTACATGAATCCTTCTTGATGAGTTGCTTTATTGGAGGATTAAGAGGGGAGATCAAACATGATGTATGTAGTCAGAAACCTCAGGGAATGATTGAGGCATACTGGTATGCTAAAACGTATGAGAAGGCATCTGTGGCTAGAAGAGTTGCTAGCTCTGGAAGTGTTAACAAAGGAAAGTTTCCAGTAAGGCATAATGAACATCTGAAGACTAGCCATTCAAATGGGGTGGGCAGTAAACCACCGACAGAGAAACTCCAATTAACTCCTGCAGTGAGGAAAGAGCAAACATGCTGGTATTGTAAGGAACCCTGGAGCAGACAACACAAATGTAAGGCAGGACGGACCATACATATATTACAAGAGATGGAAGAAGAGGAAGAAACTGGAGATAACACAGAGGGAAAAGAGACCTCAGAAGGAGAGTTCAAAAGTGCTCTAGGAAGCCTTGAAAAAGAAGAAGGGGTAGAACACCTGATGCAAATATCCATTCATGCTGCTGATGGTACTGCTGGACCTACAACATTTTCTTTAATTGTGCAACTTAATGGTAGGAGAGCAGTAGCTCTAGTTGATAGTGGTAGTACCCATACCTTTATGAGTTTTGAGTTTGCTCTGAGAAGTGGAAGCTCTCTCATATCGACACCAACCAGGAAAGTTGTGGCAGGGGGAGGAGAACTTCTTACTGAGGCAGTGGTTCAACCCACTACTTATCAAATTCAAGGAACTAAATTCATGAACTCTTTTCAATTACTCAAGCTTAAGAGTTATGATGTGATATTGGGAGCTGATTGGATATATGACTATAGCCCCATTGGACTGGATCTGAAAAAAAGAATACTCACTATCTCCAAAGATGGGTATCTGCTTACCTTCAGAGATTACACTATACCTCACTCCAGAATTAGCATCAGCAATGAGAAGTTACTGAAGATGATCAGCAAGAAAGTGATAGGTTATGTGATTAAGGTAAATCAGATTGAAAAGAGGGAGGCAAACAAGGAAGCACTTCTAGGGATAGAAGTAGAAGAACTACTGGCGAAATTCGATGATGTATTTCAGGAGAACAGAGGGTTACCTCCAAAAAGGGAATGTGATCACAATATTACTTTGAAAATAGGAGCAGAACCCCCAAATCTTAGGCCATACAGAGTCCCACATTACCAAAAAGAATCAATGGAGGGAATAATCAAAGAATTGATAGAAGCTGATGAGATTAGGCCTAGTATGAGTCCTTACTCATCACCTGCTGATGCACTATCCAGGAGAGATGTGCTAGAAGGAAATCAGGTAGCAATCTGTAATCCGATTGTGGTGGTAATTCTAGAATGGATAGAAGAAGTTAAAGAAAGCTACTTGGGAGATACAGGATTACCCAAAATGTTGGAGAAAGTGCATTCCAGTGAGAGTCATGATCAAGGGTACACTATAGCTGAAGATCTCATCAGATACAAGAATAGAATATATGTAGGAGAAAAGGGAGGAATTAGAACCAAACTATTACACAATCTTCATGTGTCTGCTGTCGGGGGACATTCAGGGATGAGAGCTACTTATCAGAGAGTAAAGAAGTTATTCTATTGGCCTAAACTGAAAAAACAAGTAGAACAATTGGTAGTTGAATGTCCGATATGTCAGTCGAACAAAACTGAGAACATACACCCTCCTGGACTCTTGGATCCTTTGGAAATCCCTGACCTATCATGGACTCACATTTCTATGGACTTCATAGAAGGATTGCCGAAGTCTAAAGGGAAGGATGTGATTTTGGTAGTAGTGGATAGATTAATCAAATATTGCCACTTTATTGCCCTAGCTCATCCATATACAGTTCAGCAGGTGGTACAACTATTCATGGATAATATTTTTAAATTACATGGCATGCCAACAACTATTATCACTGACAGGGATAGGGTGTTTACAGGTAAGCTATTTCATGAAATATTCAAAACCCTCAAGGTTTCATTGAGATTTAACACGGCATATCATCCTCAATCAGATGGTCAAACTGAGAGAGTAAATAAATGTCTAGAAGCTTATCTCCGAAATATGGTGTTTCAAGAACCAAGAGAATGGTATACATGGTTACCTGCAGCAGAATGGTGGTATAACACTTCGTATCATACATCCTTGAAGACTACCCCCTTCCAGGCTCTTTATGGGTATTGTCCACCTCAAATTGGGGAAACTTCCATCCCTGGCAATATCTCTGAAGAGGCTCGAACCACTATTGAGAAAAAAAGAACAGATGATGACAAGAATCAAAGAAAATCTGTTGGTAGCTCAACACAGAATCAAGTTTTTTGCTGATAAGTTGAGATCTGAGAGGCAGTTTAAGGAGGGAGAGATGGTATATTTGAAGGTATAACCATATAGGCAGAATGTTTTTGGTTTAAGAGGATCCCTTAAGCTGAGATCCAAGTATTATGGCCCTTTCAAAATCCTTCAAAAGATTGGCAACCGTGCTTACAAATTGTTGTTACCTGATACTGCCGAAATACATCTAGTATTCCATGTAAGCCAATTGTAGAGACATGTAGGAGATCATGCTGTTCCTTTACCAAATGTTCCTTTGGTTGGTCTTGATGGAAAAATCAGAACTGAACCTCTAGCTGTTCTTAATAGAAGGATTGTCCCTCGGAAAAATACAGTGATCGCTCAGTGGTTGATTCATTGGCAAAACTTGGCTCCAGATGATGCATAGTGGGAAGATGTGTCTTTTATTCAGAAGGTTTTTCCAAATTTTCAGCCTTGAGGGCAAGGTCAATCTTGAGAGGGGGGCATTGTCAGATCCTGACTTAGTTCAAGGGTCTCGGGAGAAAATCTGCAATGCGATACCGGTTGGACGACTACACTACAGAAGCATCGATGGCTTGGATGTGCACGGGAGAAGTAACTAGATCATCGCACGGTGCATCTGCCTCTCAAGAAAAACGACAACACTGTTGACATCAAGCTTCAGTTCTTTTACAGAAAGTTAACTTCAGTTTTTACATTTACTTTGCCATCTTTACTTTGATACAACTGTAAGAAAACCTGGAGTATTTAAGCCCAAGTTGGGGTGGAATGAAGATAGAAAAGTAACGCATATTCTCTAGCCTTCTTAGATTAGCTAGAACAGCTTAAACCCTGGTTACTTTCCCCTGCCCATATGTTCCAGAACACCACGAGAAATCTGAATCCACGACATTTCTTTTAGTTCAGTCGGATTCGCAACTAGCGGGATCTGACACAGGCTCACTGAAGTCGCCGGCGACCCGATCTCCTATCTCAGCAACTGTCGTCCTAGCTCAAAACGAATGTACTCATTAAGTCATTAGTTCAGTTTAATTTGGTTACAGTTGTCTATAACTTTTGTAATTCAACAAGTGCAATGAGAGAACTGGTAAGCGCTAGTATATTACTTTTCTTACCTAATCTATTTTTCTTTGTTAATAAATATTTTCATTTGAGAACTGGTAAATGGTAAGTACTTTGTAAATTCATTTATTTACAGATTATGTGCAGTGGGTACGAGATAACCAACTTATTTTGTATGTATGTTCTGGATCCCAAACTCCCAATACCAATAGGCAATTGAAGATACAAGAAACAAGATATGATCTGTGTACTGTAGTTATATTGTTTGCGTGTATGGAAGTATCTAGGGATAAGATGAATATTTGAACTATTTGCCAACAAAATTGTGCTGTTTCCTTTTGCCTTGTAGGACCCCTAGGATCTAGTTGGCACTGAACTGGAATAGTGCCAACCTATTTCGTTGGCATCAGAAAGTTTTTTTTGTGGCGAAAAATCAGAAAGGTTTGTTTTTTTTTTTTTGCGTGAAGAAGCAATGAGCATAGAGAAGTTGAGTGAAAAGCTTGTAGTCGCCCAAATGATTGAGTGAATAATTTTAGACCATGTTCTTATCCTCTTCTCTATTACCCCACATTGCTTTTCCACTGAGATCCAGATAGGCCAGGATGTACTTTACTAATGTAATTAGCATTATGCCAACATACAGCCAAGGAAGGAAAGGGGAAACTGACAATGAAGCAATTAGAGACAACTAATAGCTGTATTAATGTAAGTCTGGGCACAGAATTCATTACCCTTCCCTCTGTCCTAGTTGTAGTGCAACTGGACAATGCCAACACAAGATAAGCCAAGAGGTATTTTCTCTGCACCTCTATGTACACAGAATGACTAGAATTAATGGTAGAAGAGACAAACTGTACAAAGACAATGAAGCTGCCATTTTTCATCACTCATTAGTACCCAGTACATCACAAAAGACTTAGATTCAGCAGAAACAAGCTCTAAGCACGCCTTACATTATGATATAGTTCCATAATTCCAATTTACTACAAGCAACCAATTAAAAGCCTTAAATAGACAAGTCTAATTAAGACTCCAAAATAACGTACACATACTAGGAACTTACAATATTGCCCTCATCCATAGGCACAAATTGCACTAGACCACATGCAGCTGGACACTTTCAGAAAATACTAACTCATACTACGTTGCAACCTTGCATTTGCTTCACATGACCGAGCAGGAGTTTGGATTTTCATCATTGAACATGTTGGTGAGCCGGTCATCCTGCCTGCTGACCTGGCCGGACACGTAGCCGTAGCCGGGCTCCACACTCCTGACGTAGCCAGGTGGGGCCTTCTTGTCATAGGTGCCGGCGACGTAGGGCTGGCTCACCTGGTTGTAAGGCACATAGGGCCATAACTCAGCCTTCTTGCCTGTGGACTGTGCTTTCTTGAGCACCTTGCTGGCCTCCACATAGCCTACCACAGTCACCTTCTGTTGCTTCATGTTTATGTCCACTGATTGAACCCCTGAACAATTCATAACACAAGTGCTCAATCCACAAATGTGCAATACATGTCCTTCAAATTGAATTTGGATCTTGATTTTTGGTTCAAATGTGTTAATAGGACAAGTTTTCTTTCCATTAAAAATAAAAGACTATATGAGTATTTTTGTCGGACTACAGCATTTCAGAAACAAGTCATATAGGAGTACATTCCATCCAAGTTTTGCATGCATTATACATGCTTAAAAAGATCTCGACAGTTTGCCTATGTATTGTAAATTCAGTGAGGCCATAATGTTGCATTTTTCCAGGATAATATTAATTCCACCACGCCCATGTGGAAATTTCATTGGCCAACATTAGTCTTACACTTCGAAGGTAATTCATGCTGAAGTTCAGTTTGCAGAATTCAAAGCCAAGTCTTACTCCTATTCTACATTGTGCAGTTCGAGTGCTCGTTTTTCTTACAAAATTTCAGTGCACATAAATATCTGTTGCTTGAAATACATGACAGCTATACCCTGACATGATGCAACTTCAATGATCAGATTTTGCCAACAACCCCATGAAGATGCTATTAAGCTAATTCGCACACTACAATTCTTGGACATTTCCGAGTTCTTTTAGTGAATATTTTTTTATTTTCAGTGGATTCATAAATGCTGTCACAGTGTCACAAGTATCTTTAAAGCTAAAAAATCTGAGATGCAGTGCTTACTGTAGTGTAGCAATACACAGAAAGCATTATTTCGCATCAGAACAGAAGTAAAAGTTCAGTTTAAACGATCTTTTTTTTAATTATGGTTAAATAATTGATCTTTCCAAAAGATTTAGGAAGGTCAAACCCTGTAATTTTGCTTCTAGGAACATATTGCCTTATGTGAATACATGCAGTTGTGCTATCATCAAGATCAACATGATACATGCAGATGACAAATTTGTTCTTCTAACTAGATAAGAAAAATAGCAGAGAGAAATAGAACCTTTTAGTGAGGAGAGTGCATTCTTGACCTTGAGCTCACACCCCTCACAGTCCATCCTAACCTTCAGCTCCACTGTCTGCAGCTGCTTCCTCTTCTTCTTGTGGCCATGGACTCCACTCCCTCCCAACAGCCCAGACAAATACTCCAAGGTGCCCCCCATTGCAAGCTCTCAACAGCAACAAGAAGAAGCTTTCAAGAACTAGAGAGATCCTTGATCGCATATATGAGAGAAGAAAGCAAAGGCAACAAACTGGTAATATATATGGTGTGCAACTATGTGTCTGTGTTTGCTGTTCCTTGTGCAGTGACAGGAAACAACAGAACCTTGGAAAAGGACTACGGGAAGCCTTTCCCCCTTTCTCCTTTTCTTACAACAGTGCGTGTATTGATGTGATCAGGACAAGGTGAAATCAATGATGTGAGGAAGGGGCTACTTAAAAGGGTTGAGGAAAAAGGCTGTGAATGAAATTCAATGCCTTGTGGAAGACAGGGAGTTCTTGGGAGCTAGTGGTCTATGCCTCTATGGCCTACATGAATTCTGTGACTGTGCCTGTGTCTGTGTTGCCAACCCTGTGTGCATGCACTCCCCTTTTATAGGTCTTTGCAAAAGCACACAGCCAGGGCCAAAGCTGTGAGCTGCACAAAGCTACAAAAGTCCCTATGTCTGAAGGAAAGAGCAGCTGTAGAAAGATTTCAAGGAGAAAAATAGAAGGAAAAAACAAAACTAAAAAGGGAAAGCCCTGTACCTGGCTCAGATATTTCTTGCAAGTGTGCTTTCTCCCTCACTGGAAGATGAGGACTGAGGAGGAACTAGCATTCACCAGTCTACCTGTATTTTCTCGTGTTTGTAAGCTTGTAAATTTTACATTCCCTCACAGTAAAATTGAACAAACCGCTGTAAAAACAAAGAGCGGATCATAGTACAAGCCTACATGATCATATGTGGACATGGTGTAAATTTAAAGGACGGCGCCATTGTGATCAATGTCTGCATCGCACCAAAATTGGAAGGCATGCCTCCATCGAATTTAGCTTGTGCTGTTGTTCAGCATGCAATTCAATGGTTGGTGAGTGGGACACGGACGGAGGCGATCGCACATGCCGATCGGTCTCGGTCTCGCGTCCATGTCGTGTCAGAGCGTCAGTCCCATTGACGGTTGCGTGCTCTTTTTCCCTGGACGACGACAACCGAGCACAGCGGCACTGTTGCTTTGCTCCACCAATTCTCTTAATCTTTTCTCATGGGGCTGAAACGCATAAAAATTCAGAAATCCTACAGCTTTGGCGATAGCTTTCGGTTGCCACTAATCCTGAATTCACTATCGTCTAGTACTTTACTGTCAATATCGAATCGCCCGCAGTTAGCCAAGAAATATAAGGAATGGTTGTTAGGTGGTTAATTTGGACCACCATTTTAGGCGTGAAGAGCAGCAATCTGCGAAACAAGAGATGGTGGGGCTGTCAAATTAGTGCCCAAACTGTGTTTCTGCAGCAGGGCAGGACAGGAGCCAGAATGAGTGAGGCCTCTAAAGGTGATAATGACTTGCAATTCGTACACTTCAAGGTGCATCATCAGCAGATGATTAGTTTGGTGTTCTGAATTTTGATGCCTTTTTATTCATGGAGAATGGTTTATCTTTATCTGCTGCCTGCTGGCTCTAACAGCTTTCAAAGAGGAAGAAGAAACATGGTTGGGACTTGGGACAAAGATGCAAAATACAAGAGGCTTCATCATGTCCATATCAACTTGGAATTCAGTTAAAAAGTGAGGAGTGATCAAATTCCAAGAAGCAGAGCGGAACATCCGAGAGGGGGGGGGGGGGGATGTATTTCAGAATTGACTCCATACCAACCATGATGGCAACAAATGTATCAAAACCCAAGTGTAAGATACGATCATTGCGCTCACGAAGAGATGCAACTGGCCAGGGACCAAAGATCACGTCGCCTACATGCATTGCATAGTTGCATTGCAGTGAGATGGTAAACAACAGCTGGTGGCTCTTTTGGAGACACAGCATTTACAAGAACATGCAAAAGGTGACCAAAATTCCCAGTTCCACGAGGTCACGAGAGAGTAGTTGTCATAATTATTTCAGGGACTGTTTAGGACAGGAATTGCGCAAGAATTTCACACGATACACTCGAAGAGTGATGCTTTTACCACGGTGAAGTCTACTTATGGATTGTTTTCTGTGCCAGCCAGCTAGTTCATGAAGTTTGCAAAAAGATTTGATTGAGACATCAATATCTAAGGGACAAGTTCCACGCAGTGGAGCACGATCAAGATATCAAGAAATTCAGAAATTGACCGGAAAATTAGGTTTTATAACTACAGATCAGAAATGTGCCCTCACATGGGCCCTACGTGGGTCCGCCCCTCCTTCCACGATGTCCCGAAGTTGAAAAAGGGAGAAATGAAACAAAGAATGATAGTAGAAATGACAGCCTACTTCAACACTATCACAGACTAGCTTATCAATATAATTAGTCTAAAAAGCAAAAGGTTATCCTTTTGCCATCCTGGGGGAACCATCACGACTAAGCTGTCACACACTGATGTCTGCTATGGTAAATAGGCGCAATAAGATCATCATCATTGAAGCAGCGTTACAAGCAGAATCTTGACTCAAGGATAAGATAACAGTAGCATTTATACTTGAGATACCACAAAACTCCCTCTTGTATATGCAGCGAACGGAGTATCAGTCCCGGCGCTAGGACTTCCTGGCGACTCGAGGGGGTGACGGCGGCAGTCAAAGTTCTGGTGATGTTTGCTAGGGTTTTCGGTGATTTCAATACCTCGTGTATGAGATCTTGTTTTCCTCGTTCTCTAGTGCATGTGAGTCTAGATAGCTTTGCGCGCAGATAGCATTGCGTACTTCCTTGGTTCGAAGGGTTGTGTTGCAATGTACTACAGTAGTAGCGTGTATGACTAAAGCAATTAGCCGAACCATCATGCCATGTGACCACATGTAACGTGCTTCTGTCCGCGGACTGTAATGTAATTCTGGTTCTGTGCCTTCGCTGAGCCATCAAAGCAATACTATATTGCAAGTATGCCTCTTCTAGTAGAATTCCAGAAATAACCATTCACACCGACATCAATTCTTCTATGTTTTAGAACATCTTCATAATCACAACGTTCTCAGCCCTTCAGTTGCTTTCTTACCTAGAGTAGTCATGTGGTACTAAACTTCACACATTTCAAGTCACATGAAATCATGAAACCCTAATTTCTGAAACCCTTCGTCCTAATTTTCAAGACATAAACCCTTAATTTGTCGAGACAATTTCAGAGCATATAAAATTATGTAAAAATTACAAAATTAAGTCCAATGTGTAAGGAGTCTGAAAAAAAAATTCATAATTTTTGGACCTCATTTTCTATATTACAAAATTCCTACAAACATTATACTTAAATAAATTTTGCAGAAAAAATAAGAATGGATAAAATTTTAAAAACATTACACAAGCAAGCACACTATGTCAGGAGGCTCCACAAAAATTTTATAATTTTTTGAGCCCATTTTGTATATTTAAAAATTCCTCCAACAAATATTTTTAAATAGATTTCTGACGAAAACTTGCTACACGCAATGGAGCTACAGTGCGCCGACTTGCTGCCATGCCCGGGTGCAGCAACTGAGTTGTTGCCGTGCCCGGTCGCAGCACGTACTGTAAGGGGACTAATTTTGGAATTTTGCAGTTATGAGGGCTAATTTTGGATTTTCGCAATTATGGAAGCTAATTTTGAAATTTTCACGCTACAAGGCTAATACAGTCCAGACTTCCGGCTTAAAGGACCCAACTCCGATTCAGGCTGTGGGAGAAAAGAGGCAACTTATGGAAATAAAGGAGGGGGAGAGTTAGTAAGAAGTCGAAGGTAGGGAAGGAGGTTGCGGAAATTCAGAGCAGTGCTATTGTTGATAATGCAGGGTTGCCGGGGCAATCCCGCCTAGCCCAATGAAGATCATAGACCTCCAAAATTCGAGAATCTGGAGGGTGCACGGCAAGAAGCTACAGGGAACAATGGCATGCTAGTGAGTGAAGCTATTAAGGTGGTGGCAGGGGATCGAGTTGAAAGAATGGAATTCAAATGCTTTGGGCGACTTGGAGAAACGTATTAAGAAAGTGAAGAAAGAACTGGAGCAGTGGAGGAGGAGGAGGAGAAGAAGGAGCTTATTACTAACTTTTTTTTTCTTTTCTTTTTTGAGCTTTTCTGGTCTAATGCAAGTTGTGGAGGCCAAGGTGACTTTGGAGATGAATAATACGTTGACAGCACCATTCACAGAGCAGGAGGTAAAGGAAGCTCTCGACGCAATTGGGGATCTCAAAGCACCAGGTCCGGATGGCATGCCCTCGATCTTCTATAAAAGTTTATGGGTTATGATAATGTGACTGCTCGCGTATGAGATGGTGCACTTTATGAGGAATAAAAGATGGATTAACTTGATCATGAAGTGTGTTACTTCAGTGGCATGTCGTATCAAGGTTAGTGGGGACTTTACGGATGTGATTGTCCCAGAAAGAGGACTACGTAAAGGGGATCCATTATCACCTTACCTATTTCTTCAGTGTGCCAAAGGATTCTCGAGCCTGTTGCTGAAAGCCGAAGAAAGAAATCTTATTGTAAGGGGTCAAGGTCTGCCAGGATTCGCCGAGTGTGTGGGGGCATGCCATGCACTTGGAGAAGTATTCTGAAGGGGATATATTGAGCTGCTGAACAAAGGTGTGGTGTGGATAATCGGTAATGGTGACTGGTGAATAGGTTGATGTCTGGAGTGATCCATGGCTGCCACGATTACCACACCAAGGGCGCTAGTGCTACTCTGATTAACAGAGTGGGCGAGCTCATAAATCCCGTGACCGGGCAATGGGATTAGGAGCTTCTGGAGGAGGTGTTTTGGGAAGAAGATGCTTCGGTTATTCTGACCATCCCGGTCAAGGAGGAGGTGCCAGATGTGATTACTTGGCATTATGAGCCCAAGGGCATTTTCACGGTTAAGTCTGCTTATCGTGTGTGCAAAGATGAGAAGAGAGCGAAATAGCCGATCGGGGGTGCATCTTCTATGGAAGGACAGGAATTGGATGAGAAGGAATGGGGCAAATTATGGAAAATAAAATATCCGAACAAAATGAAGCGCTTCATGTGGAGGATGGCGTATCGATAGTATTATGCGTACACCCTCTCAATTCTTCCTGCATTCGGGTCAATCTCAGAAGAAGAGGTATGAATATCGATACCAAATGCCCGGTCTGTGGAAGGATTGACGAGGACGGTGAAGGGAAAACATTACCGCGGTATATATATATATATATATATATATATATATATATATATATATATATATATATATATATGAAAATGGTACTCTTTTATGTATGTCTCGCCTCTCATATACTACTTAAATCGTATGATAATACCTTTTTTTCTATTTGAGTATACTCCAATGATGATTATAAGATACTCCAAAGTGAGTTATATGAAAAAAAAAAATCATGAAAGTCCACTTTTTATAGAAAATTTATGTGTATACTTTTGTTTATATGTGAAAAAGGTATATGGCAAAAATAAAGGACTTCAATGAAAAATTTTCAATCAAATTGCACTGGAGTATCTTATAATTGGTATTTAAGTATATTAAAAATGATAAAGAAATATAATATATTCGTTTAAATGGTATATTCAAAGTGAGAGTACGTACTCCTGAGAGTACGAAACAGGCGTCCGGTAAGTGCGTATGTATATATATATATATATTACTGCTAAGAGTATGTATAATCGGTAGCGATAGAAGCGGTTACTGGTTTTTTCAGCCGAAATTTTCTAATCGGTTTTTGAAATTGCGAATTTGTGCCGTTCTCCAATAATTTTTCGCCTATTAATCATGCATTTAGAAATACGGCACAAGGGGCTAAAAGAACACAAAATGATCCGCAGTCTCTCCTGTCATGTCTAATAATATATGATATTCAACATTAGGGATTTGAACTGGACAAGTCAACATGCTTCTGTATAAATACTGCTAGCACGGCACATGAATTCAAGAAATCATAATCCATAGCATGTCACATGAGTAGTTAAGCAATTCATCTCCATTCTGAGGGGACTACTGAAAGTAAAGAAGTACCTAGTACACTTAATTTTTCCACTGAAATTTCAGAAGGGCAGCCGAAGGACCTCACGGCCGGGTAGAACGCGCAGCCGCCGAAGGACCCCATGGCTGGGGAGAACGCACATCAGGGAGCACAGAGAAACAGTGGCGCAGAAGGGAAGGAGCTCACCTCAGCTCAGTGTGAGCCGCTGCCGCCGAAATCGCTTCCACGCGCAGAAAAATTGGAGTTAGGGCAATCTGAGTTAATGGAATAGGAAGAGGGGATAATTGGGCTATTGGGCTGAGCTGGGCCCAAAATTTTGACCGATACTGTTTATTATTGGGCCCCACTGATTACACTGAATTTCGTTGGTAATCGCTGAAATTTTGGCGATGACGTTTTCACTGTGTGCCAATGAGCCAAAAACTGCATGATGCAGGTCGTTTAAAGATCAACGCAGATGGTGGTTACTCTGCAGGCACATCCTCTGGTGGGTGGGGGTTCACCGTCAAAGATCATGAGGGAGATGTGATAACTAACGAGGATTAAAATTTCTATGTATTACTTTAAATACATAATTAAAAGATTATATGTCTCCGTGGTCGTAAACCCTAAGACTAACAACTCTCGTGGTCGTAAGAGTCGTAAACCCTAAGTCTACGGCCCCTGTGGTCGTAAGAGTCGTAACCCCTAAGGCTAATGACCTCTGTGGTCGTAAGAATTTCAGATATTACTTATACATACTCTGGTCGGAAAAGGTCCTGCACTTGGTCCCCGACCAGATAATTGCTCATACAAGCAATGAATTGGCATCTGCGTTTAACTCTAAGCATATCCCTTAACGTGTGATGAATAGAGCACATGTCATATTGGCTCCATACCACACGACGTTTCATAGTCCTAAGACACTAGCAACAAACTACCGTGTGGTTTAGTGTCTCACAGACATGAACCGCCGAACGATTGATACTTCATCAACCGTTGCCTCGCTCCGACCAGTCGCGACACTTCCATCAGGCGTCTCTACCAAGATTAACTGACACCACTTCATCAACTACTTAAGGAAGGATGCGAACGGCGGAAAGGGGATCGAAGCCAATTGGATTTCATCTGAAACATTAGCATAGCAAGTTCTGCGCTGAGTGTAATTATGATTAGTCCACTGTCTTGTCAAGAGCACCCCTGTAAAGGATCCAATTCATAGCAATAAAGAGCAGTCTCGTCGTCTCCTAAGAACTCTTTGTCATTTTTCTCTATTCTATTTCGTAAGATCGGCGACTCGATCGTCGACAGCTGACGCCAACCATGGGGAAGAAGGTGTTGATTTCTTAAAGTTTTACTTTGCTCAAGCATTCTTCATACACTTTCTTTGCCTCATCATCGTTCATATGAACATGGCAGAGATTTGGGATAAGGAAAACTGGTTCGACTTGGCGGACTACTCCGACCTTGATATGGACATATGCATCCAGCACCATGGAAGACAATGGGATATCATCATCCTCCTCCTCCACCAGCTCTTCGGTCGTAGAGATTGGTGAAATTGACTGGATGGATGAAGATACATCGCCGCCATCAATGGCACTCTCAAAGGAACTGCTCGTTCCGACTAGCTCAGAACGTCCGAACGCCTCTACAAGCCCAGTCGACCCGACCGGCAAAAACGGCAATGGAAGCCCAGAGCTGCAATCAGAGAGTCTATGTACTCTCGATATTGTCATGGGCGACCAGTATTCGCCAATGGCTCCTAAGTATTCCAGGGGCCAATCGACATTGGTAAGGGTATCGATGAAGTTATCACCGATCGTAGGCCAAGTGGGCATGGTGAAACTCAGCATACGATCGGTAATCCACTGAATCAGGTTGGGTCCACCACAAAGCCCAGCAGAGACGGTAATCTCTGACCGCTCCCCATTATGAAGGTTCCTTGCAGAAGCACTGGAAGGCTCTCCCTTAGCTACAACAGGAGTTCATCGGAAGATTACTGCTGGCGCCACGAAGTTAACACAATCGGAGATACCAATCTGGATGCCATGCACTATCCTCTACGGATTAACTCGCTACTACTTGCTGGTGGAAATGGTAAGGGTGCTCAAGCACCAACTACTGGAGGCAACCGAGTTGATGGATGTGTAGCAGTTAATTCACATGTTCCTATCCCACCGTGAGTAAGGGGTCAGACAGGGCCAACCGGAAGGTCGAGGGAAAATTCACCTCATCTAATGCCCACTGCAACCAGGAGTCTTCCACGACCTTTGGTAACAATACAAAACCTGTAACGAGTATGGGATATTCTGAATAATCCAGATCCCACTTTAACATGAACTCCACGTTATGCTCAGCTTGCAGGTCAGGGGTTAGAGATTCTCCAACAAACCATGCGACGTACGGAAATGTACCGGGAGGAAAGGAATTCGCGAAGTCACACGATGGCTTCATCTCAGCGCTCCTCTCTCAATAGGGGACAACATGGTTGAGCGGAGGACCGATCAACACCAAGACCCCTTCGTAGGTTTCAACCAAGAAATCACGAAGGAAGGCGGCTTTTCACAGCAGCCACTCCTCCTCATCAAGAGGAACGACCACTTGGTTCAAGCGATCTCAGGCATCATCTGAACCAAGCAGGTGGTCAAAGACATTATCATAACGTCCACGACCGAATTGGGACACCGGATCCTAATTATGCAACTCTGAGGAACCGATCTCCAAATGATTACAGTCCAACTCCTTTTCAGAGAAGGCGCCACGATTCCATTACGGGCTGCCGAGCATTTTCGGCAGGTCACCAAGCTGTTCGTTGGCCGGTCAGGTTCCGACTAGCCAACATATAAAAGTTCAATGGGACTCAGAACCCATTAGAATTTCTTCAAATTTATACTACCACCATCAAATCTGCTGGAGGTAACGACAACGTGATGGCAAATTGCTTGCCCACAGTCCTTGAAGGGTTTGCCCGCTCGTGGTTGCTTAACCTACCAGTCGGATCTATTTATACTTGGGAGCAACTCTGCGATACTCTGATCGCCAACTTTCAAGGGACGTATGACTGTCCCGGGAAGGAGGATGATCTTCATCGGATTAAGCAGAAAACCAACGAAACTCTTCGACAATATATTAAGAGATTCAGTCAGGTTCGAAACTCTATCCCAGATATTGCATAATCTTCTGTCATTCAGGCTTTTAAAGCAGGGCTGAGGAATCGTCGTTTTACGGAGGATATTGCAATAAATCCTCCACAAACGACCGTCAAACTTTTCGACATGGCAGACAAGTATTCAGCCGCTAGCAAAGTGGTCGAATGGTGCGATGCCATTGATCGAAAAGATAAAAATTCACATTCAGGCCTGGAGAAGCAAGAGAAGAAGAGCAAGAAGTCTCTCAAGAATAAGAAGAATCGCAAGCCTGATAACAAAGAAGTCCTTGCGATTTTTGAAAAATTTACCAAGGGCAAAAGAGACTTTACTGGTCAAAACAAGGCTAAAGCTCCGACTAGCTATTACAAGAAAAGTAAGAAGTGGTATCCACTTCACCAGGCAGCAGGGCATGATTTGCGCACTGTCGAGCCTAGCAAAAGAAACTGAAGGATTACTACTCAGGTAAAGGTCTCTTCCCCTCCATAACAGAACTCAGAGAACCAAGCTCTAAGAAGGACAAAGATGGCGACGAAGAGATAGAGTACCAGGAGCCGTAGCACACAGTTGATATGATTTTTCTTGGATACTCCTCGTACGAAAAGACGTCATCTGAAGGCCGTGGAACGAAAAGTGAACCTTGCCGAGTCTCTGATCACTGTCCAGCCGTCCAGGTGGTTGGAAACTGTAATCTCCTTCAGCAAAGAAGACTGCTCCATCCCGTCGACTCGACCAGGTAGTTTTCCTATCATAGTTGAACCTACTATTAACAATAGTAAAGTTAATCAAGTCTTAATATATGGAGGTAGTTCTTTAAATATTTTATTTACGGAGCACTAGAAGAGATGCATATTCCCAAGTCTAAGGTAAAACCCGTGAAATATGCCTTCCACGGCATAGTTCCTAGTTCTACCGCCAAACTGATAGGACAGATATCCATACCGGTTACGTTCGAGAGACCCGACAACTTCCGAACAGAAAAGGTTTCATTTGATGTGGTAGATTTCGAAACTGCATACAATGGAATTATCGGTCGCTCGACTTTAGCAAAAAATTCTGATAGCCACGCACTACGGTTATCAAAGTTTAAAAATACCAGGATCGAAGGGAGTTATCATGGTTCGAGGAGATCGAAAAATGGCTTATGTATGTGATCGAAAATCCTTAGAACTGGTCAATAAACTTCTGACCAAAGAAACTAATCCGCCCACTATGCAGGTCAAGCACTCGAGGCTAAAGATAGCCCCAAAGCCTTCCGACCAGACCAAGGAGGTACCACTCGACAAATGTGCTCCTCTGGAAAGCACCAACGCACCGTCTGGCTCAAGAAACACTAATATGTCTGCCCAAAAGGTACTGGTCGGGGCAGAACTCAACCCCAAATAGGAATAGTCGCTTGTCTCCTTCCGTCGAGCAAACTAGGATGTATTCGTCTGGCAAGCGTCCGAAGACATAAATGTTCCAATAGAGGTTGTACAAATCGATCCTGCAATCATAGATGCTAAACAGGAGGTCGTCACGCACGACCCCGGTAGAGATTGGATGATGTCGATCTACAATTATCTTCAGCGTGGTATTATTCCTGAAGATGATGTAGAGGCTGATCGTATTGCTCAAAAAGCCAAATTATACACTCTGATCAAACGTATCTTGTATAAACGAGGATCTCATGGTGTGTTGATGAGATGCATATCTCAAATGGATAACATTAAGTTGCTATCCGACATTCATGGAGGAGTCTGTGAAGCAAATCATTCCTACAGAATATTGGTCGGTAAAGCCTTCAGGTAAGGATACTACTAGCTAACTACCCTTCATGATGCAAAAGAGCTTATGACGAAGTGCATACAATGTCAATTTCATAGTCGACAAGTACATCAGCCGGCACAAGCTTTGCACACAATACCTCTTTCTTGGCCTTTTGCAACATGGGGACTAAACATTCTGTGACATTTCCTAAGAGCACTCGGAGGCTTCGAATTCTTTTTCGTTATGATTGACACGTTTACAAAATGGATAGAAGCCGAGTCAGTTGTTAAAATAATAACTGAAGCTGCTAAGAGGTTTCTCACAAAAAAATGTGATCACACGATTTGGTGTACCCAGTCGTATAATCACAGATAACGATGCATAGTTCTTTAGTGGAAATTTTTAGGAATTCTGTCAGGATCTAGGTATTAAGATACATTTCGTTTTTATCGCTAACCCGCAGAGCAACGGAGCAGTCGAAAGAGCCAATAGGATCATAATGCAAGTGGTGAAACGCCAAGTTTTCGACCAATTAACACAACAGTTACGAGGTTGGGTTCAAGAACTTTCTTTTGTATTATGAGCTGTTCGAACCATGACCAGTTGTGAGATCGGTGAAACACCATTTTTTCTAGTTTACGGTGCCGAAGCTATGCTTCCCCAGAACTGAAAATGGACTATGCTCGAACTGATTGTAACAACGAGAACGATCAATAAGAACGACGATTCAACGATATCAATGTTCTTGAGGAACGACGAAACCAAGCCATAACATAGCAAATTCTACGCTGAGTGAAATTAGGATTAATCTACTGCTTTGTCAATGGTACTCCCTGTAAAGGATCCAGTTAGTATCATCATCTATTTTATTTCGTAAAATCGGCGACTCGATCGGCGACAATAACCACGGGTGCAGGAAGAATTGAGAGGTGTATGCATGCCTTCCATGCAGAATTATTCGCCTGCTTACAAGGATTAAAGGCTGCTGTTGAACGTGCAACATCATGGTGGAATCAGATGCGCTCACCCTGAAGGATGCTATCGAGTACTCAGCATTTGATCTGTCGGATATGGGTATTCTGATCTTAGAAGTAAAGGAGATGCCATGGCTTAATTTCCAGAGTTTTATGGTTAATTTTTGTCCTAGAAATTGTAATATGATGGCGCATACTTTAGCGTCCTTTGGTGTCAGGTGTGCTGTAGGGGCCGATCTGGTGTTGGACAGCACACCTGACTTTGTCCCCGGTTTAGTGGCTAGCGATTTAGCTGTGCCCATGGTTTAATGAAATCGATTTAGCTGTGCCCATGGTTTAATGGAATCGATGTGTTCCGTCAATAAAAAATAAAAAAGAGAGATACCACTAAACTCCTAGTTCTCAACTTCTTATACTTGAAATGTCTTCTGTTTGATTTGGTCGAGAAGTTATGGGAGTGTCAAGAATATGGACATGAAGGGCAAACAACATTGCCCAAACTACCAGAAATTCAGAATTGTAATCTTGCACCTCACTCCTGAAACCACAGAACATGCTTTCAGCCAGCAAGCAAACAATCATTTTATTGCCACTTTGTCTACGAAATACTTGCAGAAGGTGGGTGCTTTCCTCCACAAATTATTACTTGGATAAAGCACTGCTAAGACCTTTCGGTGCGTTTCTTTTCCGATTCGGAACAAAAAAAAAATTGCTGTTACAATCGTTTTCAGCCAACATGTGAAAAGAACAGCTGACTTTACGGATAACATACACATTAGAATATAAGATAAATCAGCGAAAAGAAAAGGAGGGGCGTGTTGCTATTCTCAGTATATAAGAAACGATTTATGGAAAAATTGCTTGCCCTGAGAGGATCACTCTTGCAAATAGCTTGCCGAGTAGTGAAAGTTGGAATGGTTAGGTTCTTCCATTCCGAATGGCAATGCACTAGTAGCAGTGACTGATCTAAATGAAGGAAAGAGTGAAGAGAAAGAAGACCTACTCTATATGAGAGCTTTGATACCAACTTGTTGCATCTCGCGCAACCGCCAAACTGGGTAATAGGATTCTTCTTCTGGCACCTCATCACTCTCCATAAGTTGCATGGCCCATGCATAATAGACAGTTTGAATGGTATCCTGGCATAATTCAAACCAAAAACAGAAATATTACTTTGCTTATTACAAATATCAACTACACTGTTACCTGTCAATTAAGAGACGTCAATAAGAGCACATTATTATTCCTTAACATTTCGAACTGTTCAAGGGGTACATGCAATAATGTGTGCTTTGTGCTAATATATACTTTAGCATCCATATAAAAGAAATGAAAACTTAAGCTAACATTCAACAACCTGCTTGTGCCTATAAGGCTCTAACACCAGCTTGAGAATTGAAAGAAACATCTATGCAGCACTAGTCTCAGGTCCAAGTCCAACTGCTCGTTTTGGAGCCAGTAAGAAAATATTTCACGTTGACAACTCTGGTGACATGATTTTCTATGTAAGCTTTATAACAATAATTAATTCCACATACTCAGCCAGACTGTTTACCCCAGGAGGGCATTGCTTTCGTTATATACTTCATTGAAAAATAAGGTTACTAAATTAGCAAAATTTCCTGCACCAGGTAGATTTTGTGGAGCATGGAGTCACCATGAAAGACAGTTCATGTTAAAAGATGGATTCAGTCACTGAGTTAACAAGGAGCTACCATCTATCAGCCTACCACACATGACAACACACATAACATAAAGAACATAGATACATATAGCCCCTACACATAGCCTACCTGTCCTCCTTCTGTTACTTGTCCTTCTCTATCACGAACACAATAAATCTGCTGTGTTTGGAACTGAAATAGATTTAGGAAAAAAGGATACATTGTAAGGAGAACAAACAACAAAAATGACAAAACATTTAAATTCAATATATCACTTAGGCACTTACCGCTACGATAATGACTGGTGCAGTTCCCAACATTTTTGTTTCCTTTACATCAGCATCTGAAATGTGCAGAATCTGCAAAATAAATGGAAAATCAGAAATTTGTTCCTTTTTCTTTTTTAACAAAGTCAGCAGGCTATTATGTGGCTCTTTTATTCCAGCTTAGGAGCAACAAACTATAGTTTGCAGGAATGAACCAAAATCTACAGAACAGGACCTAATCTGACTGGGTTTATAAAGGAAAGCGAAGACTCCAATATCAAATTTCAAAGAAAAAAACTGCAGGAAAGGGGAATGTTCAAGACACATAGATCAACATTGGCCTACTTTGTGATCAAAAAATATGCCCTGTGATGCGTAAGCTTGCCTCTCTCCTTTGCAGCGTTCAATCACTTCCTTGGTGCAATACTTTTTTAAGGTCTCCACATCACCCTGAAAGCATAATATGTGATTTTGAGATAATAAAAGTGCTAAAAATACTAATGTACATACGAATTTTCATATATATTAGATAGCATGTTAATCGATCACCTTGAACTTCTAGGCATAGTTATATTTGATACTCACTAGTTTCATAATTGCACCAATTCTTTCATACTTCTACACATTACAATTAAAAAGAACTATACAACCAGCTCATGTGACTAGGACAATCAGCTATCATGCTAGTCCAATGATGAGATAATTTTTTTCTTAGCAAGACGAAGGTTACCTTTGAATACGCAGTAAGAACAGGCTTGATCATTTCTTGAATATCACCAACAAAATCAGATAATGAAAAGGATCTGTGGACAAAATGGTGAAATATAATTCAGCTGCAATGCTGCATCCTAAAACTCCTCAAAGTAAAGTTGCACATCTTACGGATCTCGTCGCCGAATTTCCTTGAAAGACACTGCAGTTGCGGTTTCTTCAAAAATAGATTCATTCAAACTGTAAGGAAAGAATAAATAAATAAATAAATAAACAGAGAATCAGAGGTAGATACATTGAATATGACCAAATAAAGAGAAAAGATATTAAGTGATTTGCAACTGCAAGATTATTGCATTTGGTTTTCATCCCCATTTGTGTTACTAACGATGTTGAAGCACAACTGAACATTGGCAACTATGGATGCACTTGGCAGTTACCAAACTTGGTGTTTTCAAGATACAGAAAGCAATGTGCTAAGTGCAGAAATAAAAAGCATAGCATAATCCAGGTTGAAATCCATCAACAGCTAGATAATAATGCAGTGAAATCGTACTCTTGAATTTTCTGAACTACTGGATTGTCACTCGTCTCCCATCGTTCTCGGACATCCTCAGCTACCTGCATTTGCAAACACAAAACATACACATCAACACAAGAAAAAACTATGTTCCACCAGTTTCATAAAACAAAACTGTGCAGCATTCTGATGGTACCTCTTGACCCATATTTACGACAGGTTTGGTGTATTCATTCACTCTCTTATAGACTGGATGACCTTGCATCTTTATAGAGAAAAAGAGTTTCAGATAGGTGATTCATGTGGGAAAAAAAGGGAGGAAAGCTCAGGGGTCTCCTCTTCAGATACCTTATTCTTAAATGCATCCCATTTTTTACCCAATATTGACTTCTTTGTTGGTACAATAACTAAATCAGTTCTTGTACTCTTCTCTACTGTTGCAGCAGAAGCATGCCTAGCATGATTTTTCTTCTTTCTGCTAGAGCTAGAACTTAGCTCAGCTTTGACAATTTCATATCCCTGCTTAGCTAAAGTTGAGACTCTTGTGTCCCTCAACTTTGCAAATGCACCAGATACCATTGGTGAAGCAGATGAAAGTGTTGACCTCAATTTATTAAACAATGTATGGCTACTCGTGGCATCTTGGGACTTGTCATCTGAGTGTGACGACGCCTCAGTTTTCTCATGTTTTGAAGCTTCAGGTGAACCATCTCTACAACTTGAGGTCTCTTCTTTTCCTAGTCCAAAACTCTCCTTTACCTGTCAAGAATTCCACCAAGGCAAAGAAACCCTCTTTAAGGAAAAGCATGATCCGTACTGGATTGAAATGATACTGAGTTATCACTAACCTCTTCTGTAGCAGCAGACATTTTTTCTTTGACATTTGCAGTAACCTACAAAGGAACAAACCAAATTTCTGAGCATGAAACAAAGAAAGAAATGGATAGTACATGTTTTGCTAGATCAAACAATCATCCTTAAAGACCATTGTGGTGGCATTACCTTTTTAGATGTTGCCTCAGCTTCGGTCCAAACATCATCAACACTCTTGTAAATTGTCTCAGCCGTTTTCTTAGTTCTGCACAAGTCATTTTATAATATCTTCAAATAAGCCTCTAAAAAATCTGGAACTTCGTAGAAAAATCGAAAATATACCTCGATGTACTGCTATATGTACAAGACCAAAAATGATAGAAGTGCATTGTTTTTATCAACGTATACCTTACTTTGAGGTCTTCCTTGACCACACCAAGTTTCTCACTGAACTCCTTCACGGATTTCTGGAATTCAGGATTACTGCAGTCGGAAAATTGAAGTAAATAAAGCACACAAAGAAAAAAGAAACAATGATGATAAACACAATGGGCCATAAAAGGACACCCTGGTAAAATAGTTTTCTTTCTTTTTTGGTTTTGGTGGTGGTGGGGACCTTAGAAGTTAGAAGTAAGGCATACCTCTTAGCCTCACCCTTCAGTTGCTTCGAGAACTCGTTGAAAACACTTAGATTCCGATTATTCAAATGCCTATATCCAGTAACGGCTTGCACATTGACATTTGTTGCCTACACCATGTTAAGGGAATATATAGCAATTAGTAAAATGCATGCAGGCATGCAGCAATGTACAAGGAATAAAGTAAGAAAATAAAGTGCACATTAAATCAAAATCCAGAAACATCCCATATTCCTTAAATTTCATATTAAAGAAGAGAACAAAAGAAACAGAATACTCTTTTCTGGCAATTATATCAGATCAATTTCAACTCAATATTTATTCCTTGGCTACATAGAAAATTTTACTGTTATGAAATCTTAATCAAGTACCACCATAAAAGAAAGCTCCTTTTTCAAATTAAACGTACAAGCAGTAAAATGCAATTCCGCACAAAGACCTTGAACTCAAAGCATATACGACACAAGCATCAAATTTTCTCGGAAGTTATTTTATCTGCCTGACAACTTTAATACATGGTGGTGGCTCTGTGACAGTATACAGAACAGGTTCATTGGCTGTCTCAAAATAAACCAGTGGCCTTTCCCGTTGTTGTCCTCTTAGTAATCCTCTAGACACAAACAAAACAAATAGTAGAATGCTAAAATATTACAGTCATAGGACTCTTCTCCCTTGTTCCAAACTTACAATGCTCTACCATGAATTGTAGGGTGGAGGTGGACGGGAATGTGCTTCATCTAAAGTTACATCTTGTTGTTCATCCCAGCATTCTTCATTCGGTGATCCCATAAAAATATAAATGCACACAGACCAACTACAGGTACACATTTTCCTCCAATTCCACAACTCCTTTTCCGGTTAACACGACAAAATTAACGGAAAGCAAAAAGACTACACTAGAGCTAGAACATTTTTCTCTCATTCTACTACCTTCTGACGCGTGCAATATTAACGGACAGATCACAAGAAATCAAAACGATTACTAGTAACACTTGTAAACTGAAGTCACAATTTTTATCTCGCAGGTCACACCAATACTCTCCCATATCTCTCCACTCTCGATTACACTTAAGCTACAATTTTCATTCCGCCCGTTTATCCCCCTGCCTTGCCTCCACCATTGATGATCAACTAAAACGAACCAAAAGAACAGATTGCACAAAAAAACTTCGCTAAAACCCTACGATAATCACACTCACCAATCGCAGCGCGGCCTCCGACGAGGGCCGCCTCAGAGCCCGGAGCAGCGCCGAGGTCGCCATCCCTAAAGGGAGGGCAGGGCACAGCGCGGAAGCGTTAGGGTCCCGGCGGCCTCGTCGGGCGGCGGCGGCGGCTCGCCGGAGGCGGCGCACGTGCGGAGGAAAGGAGGCGGGAGGAGAGATAGAAGGAACCCTAGAACTGTTTTTACACGAGTGAAGATTTAAGGGAGCAGAAGAAAAGGAAGGGCTAAATCGTAATAACAGAAACGTTGTGTGCTTTTCTTAGCACGATATTGTAATTGCGCACGAGTGGGGCGGGGCTAGTTGTGATAATGGGAAGATACGAGTAAGTTTTTAATACCGGGATATTTTCTTGGAACGAAAGAAAGCCTTTGTCGACTTTGGATTTCCTCTTTTGATTCCGGATTGCTATCCGGTTGTCAATGGGAAAGAGAAGTACTACGGAATATTGCAGCGTTGTAACGGTATAGATCCTAATCGTTCGATATGTCCTTATAAATTATAAAGTTGCGTCTCCTTTACACCCTTCTCTCTTGTTTCTCTCTTTTTATCTCGTGTCCCTCCCTCCTTGATCTCCCTCTCTCCTGCGTCCAGCCAAAGAGTGTAGCCGGCGAGTTGACGGAGACAAGTGGTCACCCTCTTCGTCTTCGCATCAACCCTGACTCCGGATTTGGCGCGAGCGACGATGCAATGCTTCACTTCCAGCTCCGGATCTGTCGACGTGCAGTGGCGACGTAGCTCGAAATGGTCAGCGATGAGGATCTAATAATCCTCAATTAGTTAAATTGTTTATCTATAATTGTTATTGTAGATAGCAATATCCTCATAATAGTTTTAAGTATACCTCTTATCATTCATAAAGGAGAAACTTAAGATAATCGATTGTAAACCGTCCTACGACCACCCCTGTATGGTCGTAATATATTCTACGACCACTTTATGGTCGCAAGCCTTTATATGACCAGTCGTAAGTCTTTCTACAGTTAGGTCAGTTAAGACCACCCTATAAATCGATAAAGCCTACAAACATGTGGGTCCAATCGATTAGGGACTCTTATGTGTTGTGTTTAATACACAAAGCAGTTAGTATACGCAGTTATTCTCTTACATAACTGTACGTATTACGCTTCTGTCTCTGGCAATAACTGTCAGGCGACATAGAGTGTTATCTCCCTGACAGTAACCTTCATCAACGTGTGTATTTCGTCAAGTGTTAAGGTGCCTCTTGGCCTGGAGTAACTGTCACCCATTCATTTGCTATATACAGGCAAAAGTCAATAGACATTGAGGCAGATCGGGAGGAGACATCCAGCATTAGCTTTTTTCTTGATTGTAAAGAGCATATTCAATACATCAATACAGAAGTATTGTTGTTATTCTCTCAGGAGAATGTATGAACCTGTCTAAATCCCTGTATCTTTCTCTGTGTAGCTCTAATTCTAGGAAACCCTTGAATATTCATTTGTAAGATAGATATTATATCATCGATAATCGGATCTTGCGGCGGCATGGTGCAGAGCTTGAGCCGGAGTTGGGGAAGAGAGAGAGATGGATGCTTAGCAAGGAACTTGAGCACGGATTCGACAGCGGGAGATGTCAGTCGGTGTCATGGCGGCGACGCTAGTTGGGGCCGAAGCAGGAGAAGAAAGTGCATCGGCGGCAGACAGTGTCGGGTGGCGCAGTAGTGCAGTCGTAGCTAGGTGAGTTGGTCGAAACTCGTTGAAACTTTCTTGAAGGTTTGATTGAAACTTGTTGAAGCTTTTGTTTTAAAACTTATTAAAACTTATCGAAACTCTCTGGCTAAAACTTATGTTTTAAAACCTAAAACTCGCTGAAACCTAAAACTTTTAAAATGTTCAAACAAAACTTTTTGAAACATCATGAAACTTGCTGCTACATTATTGCAACACTATAGTGTTCCTTAGTAGCTTCCAATGGGAAAACAAGCAAGATCTTTACGTTTAAAGATAACAATGTTGATCATGGTGCTTTGGTCATCTATTTTGGATGGGTATGGTACCATCATTTGGATGCTTAACTCAGATGGAAATTTCTCTGTGAAATCCTTCTATTTGGCCTCGAGGGTACAATATATAGGGTATCCTCACAAGTTCCTACGGCGAGTTAAAATCCCTTTGAGAATAAAGATTTTTCTTTGGCTGGTCCTAAAAAAGAGGATATTAACCAGAGACAATCTCAAGAAAAGAGGATGTAAATGGTCATATAAATGCCAATTCTATGGTAAGAATGAAACATTTGGAATGTGGTGAAATGTGCATTTGGATTTAGCAATTTACCTGAAAGTGTTGTACTTTTGTTCAATAACTGGCTATCTCATTATAGAAAAAAGATGAAAATGCTGATCTCAGTAGAAGTGGCAGCAATAATGCATGTTTCAGAAACGAGTTACCAGTGGAACCTGTTGCCTTTATATTTCTCATTTGTCACTGGATGAGCTTCTGCGCGTTGCTGCGGACAGAGGAACGCAAAGAGGCCATTCTGCAGGGGGACTCGGATCCTCTTGACTTCATCGAGCTAAGTCACAGCGTGCATTTGTGGACAGGATCCACCGTCCAGTGCATCTAACGGCTGCTCCTTTCTTCGGCCGAACAACCAAACCAGCCGCCCACCAAGCCGGCCCATGAATTAACTGATCGATTGCCAAAGCTCTTTTTTCTCTTTGGTTTGCCTTGTGTACGTGTATTAGCAGTGACGGAGCTATAAAACTTCTAATGCGTGTGCACACTTCACTCACAAGTATAAAGTCGTGTATAATATATTCATAGTATCATAGTTCAATACAGATAAGTTCGAAAGTTGGTAAAGGTACAATGTATATAGCCTTATCTTACATGAATAAAATATTGAAAACTATATAATGAAAATTACAATACCGCACAACGGATTTCATACTTTGGAGCTAAAAAATTAAGAGATCCGAGGCAAAAATTTAGCATAGGTAAAACTCGGTTCAACGTTCAACTGTAACAGCTCTAGCATAATTCAGTGTTGATTTCATTGTTCTTATGAAGTTTCTAAAACCATTGAAATAAAAAAAAAATCATCGAAGTGTAAGAGACTAAGAGGGTATGAGGGCTAAATGACTAATGCACTATAACTCTACTAGACATTGAGATTGAGACACAAGTTAGTGGTAAAAATGAGTCAAGCCTGGTGTGCTAGTGCTAGAGTATGGAAATCAAGAGTCGGCGCACCAACCTTCTCTGGCCACACACTCTCTGTGCGTTCCTTGGCTGCTACCTTGACGTGTGCCCGTGCCCTTGCCCGCGAACTAGCCCCACCATCTGCATCCCGCATTTCTCCGCATGCCCCTGACCATGAACTCGCTGCTCCACCCGTAGTTCGCGTTCGCTCGAGTAGCTGTAAGATCGAGGTGTCCGACTAGAGGGGGGTGAATAGGCGGTTTTTTTAAAAAAATTCACGTTAAAACCAATATATAATACGGAAGCTAATAACGAATTGGTTTTGCACAATTAAAACATAAATCAACTAGGTTCAACTAAGTACACCAACAATACAAGGAAGCAATCACACAGTGATATATAAACAATTAAAGCATGTAATGTAAATTGCTCAAAGTAAAGCACAAGATAAAACAAAATAACTCGATTATGTTTTACCGTGGTGTTCAGAGACTTGCCGGTCTCCCCTAATCCACGTTGAGGTAAGCCCAACCACGTTGGACCGGCTCCACTAATTAAGCCAACACCTCCGAGGTAAGTCCAACCACTTGGACCGGTTTCAAACCGAACCAACACCTCGCTCCACTATGGTTGCTCTTCCTCCACTCCGGAGATGGCGAGCACCAAACCACTCACAAACACACCGGGCCTTCTTACAAGCTTCTTGAGAAGATCACCGGGCATGACGCCTCCACGCCATCTAGGTGTCGGTAAACACCAAGAGAAACAAATCTCAACTCTCACTTGAACTAATCAAATATTTATGCTCAATTGGATACACAATCCACTACCTAATGCAACACATACACTTAGGGTTTGCTCTCAAATCTCACTAAGTGCAACACATGCACAAAAAGAGGATGAGAGGCTTGCTCTTAGCTCAAGAGGCTCAATAGAGGTTCACAACAGCACCATCAACCTTTCCCAACCGGCCAAGGTGGCTATATATAGCTCACACACAAAAACTAGCCGTTGGGAGAGAATCTGCTGAAAAACTCAGCAAATGCAGAACTTCCGCACCTCAGCGACAAGCACAGTAACGGTTATATCAGACGAGAAACTAGTCGTTGGAAATGAAATCCGGAACTTCTGTCGTTCAACACGCGGTACTTCCGATTATCAGACGTTCCGATCCTGATGGGCGGTACTTCCGCTTCCACTCAAGTCCAACACATGGCACCTTCTGGAAAAATAGGTATCGCGCTAAATCGAAACTTCAGCTGTGCGGTAGTTCTGTTCCCAACATGGCGGTACTTTCGCTCTTCCGAAAATCGGCTAAGTCCCGAAAAGGGTGCTTCTCTGGAAAAAAAAATATTCCGCCGGATTTCGGATCTTCCGGCCTGCGGTAGTTCCGCAGTTATAACCCTAGAACTTCCGATTATCCTGACAAAGCAGCAAATGGTTTTTTCAACAACTCCAATTGCAAAACACATTTACCAATTGATAAACCATGCCAACAAGGATCACAAGCAAGATTCCCAATAAGTTGCAAAACACATTTGCCAACTTTTAGAATCATACCACAAGGAATAAGGTGCATGGACTTACACCGTTTGCAAAACACATTTGCAAACTTAAGTCACATGCTACAAGAAATCAAACATGAGCTTCAACTATTTGCAAAACACATTTGCAAATAACAGCATCATGCCTCAAGGTTAAAGTGCATGGACTTCAACCATTTGCAAAACACATTTGCAAACTATAGTCCCATGCTACAAAGATTAAATGCATGAGCATCAATTAGTTGCAAAACACATTCGCAAATAATAGCTCCATGCATAGATGAGTTAGAGCAAACACAATGAGCTATCAACATATGACTAACTCATGCTACTAGTCAAGATCCCTCTTAACAGTACGATAATTCTATACTAGCAATCCGGTCTTCTATCCAAACACCAAGACCGGTAAAAGACTAGGAACACATCCTTAGCCCTAGCTAGTCATGCTTTTGCCTTGCATCTTCTTGAAGCTTGATGACACACATCAACACTTCAAGTCCGGGTCCTTGACTTTGACAATCATCAACACATGATGATTTCTTCACTTCGGGATCTTGTCTTGAACATCATCAACACATGATGATTTCTTCATCCCGAGTCTTGACATGCATCAACACATGATGCATTCCTTCACTTGATCTCCATCAACACATGATGGATCTTTTCTTGATTTGATGTGCATCAACACATGATGCAACCTTTACTTCAAGTCTTCATATGCATCAACTCATGATGCATTCTTCACTTGAATCTTGACTTGATGATCAACTCGTGATCATCACAAGTCTTCATCATCCTGGAACATAACCTATACATCCAACTCATGGAAAATATTAGTTCCACAATATGATTATCATTAATTACCACCTCATACCATTAACACATAATGGTGGGACAAGATACCTCTATCTTCCCCCCTTTGGTAATTGATGATAACCATTTCAATCACACATAAATTGATTTAGATGAACGTAACACGTTATGAGTATATATAAACTACACAAGTCATATATATACTCACAACATGAGTATGCGAGAACTACACAAGTTCTACATACTCAAAACTTGAGTATACGAGAACTACATAAGTTCTATATACGCAAAACATGAATATACAAAACTACACAAGTTTTATATATTAGAAACATGAGTATACAAGAACTACACAAGTTCTATATACTCAAAACATAAGTATACAAAGACTACACAAGTTTTGTATATTCAAAACTTAAGTATACAAAGACTACACAAGCTTTGTATACTTATACGGATATGTTTCAAAGTAAGGATTCTAAATATATGTGGAACACGAAATATGGATCAATACTAATAAAACCATAAAATATAGAATGAGCTCCCCCTAAATGTGTGCATACACATATGTGTAAATAGAAATATATGCACATATTCAAGATAAACTTATGGTGAAATTCAACCTATATTTTGGATCCGAGGAATGCAACATTATATAAGAGTACAAGTTAAATGCATATCTCGTTGAATTTCACATTTATATCCAAATGAGACTACACACTAGATATAGCAATAGAATTGTTAGTCTCACAATTAGATTTTTCATTAATCACCAAAACACTCTATTAACTCATAATGACAGGTCTAGATCCTTCAGTGGCTCAAATCAAAACAGCATAAACATCAATTGTCTTGTGTTAGGGTTTTTCATTAAGTGGTTTGTGGGCCAATGGGCCTTAGTCACGTGGATGCTAGCTAAGACAGCCCTTGTTTCCAGCTCCTTCAATTCGGTCGCCAACGCCTCCCGTGGCTAGGTTATATATATATACTCAATACACTCCCTACTGGTTCTCTAAATTTTTCGGTATGCCGATGCATACCGGGCACAATTTCAATGGAAACATTTTTTGGGCGTGCCGATGCATACCGGGCATGGCATAACTTTCATTCTTACTGATTTCACACATGCATACCGGGTAAGTACCCACTGAAGCGGAAGTATATCTTTTTAAGCACACGGCATGACATATCAATTCAACATTCAATATTTGTGTTAAACAAAATGGCCACAATTCAACGTTAATTTGGAACTGGAAGTTGGACATGGAAAAAGGTGCTGGAACGAGTTGTGGTTGAAGTCTTTTAACACAAGGCAAGGCTGGAGACCAGGAGCACATAGGATGGCAATGTACTGAAGGAATGAAGCTTAGGAGTCATCAAAGTTCACTGGACAATTGGAGAGAGCTGGGAGAAGAAGGTTGCAAGTTTTTGGGTGGCTGGAGAGATTTGCTCTGGAGCGTAGTCTGCTTTTTCATTTTGGTTATGGAAAATGGTGTAATAATTGGATAGGTTTAGACTCTGCTCTGTTGGCAACTCTTGCCGATTCTACTGTTATGCGTAGTAGGCGGGAAGAGGTTTAGTTTCCTGTTTCTTTGATCTTGTTCTAAGAAACTTGTAGTTACTACTTGTTGTTTCCAATACTAAAAGAGTTGGGGGGTTTGGCTCACTGGTTTTTTTATATAAAAAAATGGATGGGTATTGACTTGCATAGTGTGTTACTCTTTCTATTGTATATGGCCCATTAAAACTGGGGCAAATTGCTTAATAATAATAACATCACAAAAAAGATTACCAAGTCGGGAAAAATTATGCATGTATTGTGGCCAAGATCCCATTTTGTCATCGTTACATTGGATGATATTTTTCAGTTTATACATCTTTTGCAATAGTGTTGAGCTAATTTCCACAGTTAAAATTGTACCAGACCACGCCATCTGGGTGCCCGGGTCGAAAGCTTGTTACATCATTTTATATGAGTTACTGGAATATACGGTTTGTATTGCGTATTTTTAATGTGGATGTCGAAGATAAATCTACTACCTCATGGAACATGGGCTCGTGATTTCCCATTACGCGCATGCCTGTGTATAAATGTATCAGCAATGCATCAATTGAATTATAGTGACATTTAAATTGAACTGCTACAACAAACACCTGATTGTTGAAAAACAAAACTAACCACCCCAGTTTCAGCATTAGCCTCAGAAGTCAGAAATTCATAGTAGTCACAAAACCACTAACATTGATCATATACATCATTCCATGTGTACTGTGTTAGCATTCACAAAACCATCATACATGTAGATGTCCATGTAGTACACAGGAGAGAGCACATATGCCTTTTTCCATTTTACTTGCATCACAGGAAATGTTCGATTTGTGACTCAGAATTTTGCTCCCGTAGTCCGTATCTTATTCTTCAGGCTTCGCCACCCATGCTGATAATCTTATCGGATTAACATGTCTCTATCGTCTGAAGAAAAGAACATGTCTCTGATTAGCTTGATTTCACTTTATGCACCATGCCAAAGAATATTTTATCACAGAACAGCAGATGTAGATGTTGCAAGCAACACCACGAAAAATCCAATTATAGAAAATGACATTACAAGCAGCTATCTTGCGATTTTTGATACCATCAATTGGCAGACAACCAAGCTCCAACATGATGGAAGACTACCAGAAGCAATAACTGATGAGATGTCGCTGAAAGCACAATATGAAAGATCAACCTACTGCTAACAGATTCTCAGTCACAAGAGCTCTCAAACAATAGCAAATTAGCTTGCAAACATAGATCTCATTATTTCATAGATTAAATAACAAATTTATTTCAAAAGCATCGACTTCAATGGCTATGTACTTCAGTGTCATAGATCTCAATATCTCATTATGCAGAGCTGGTGCACATTGCAAACCCATTGCTCAACACTCACGACACACATCATGGATCAACATGCAACTCTTTCCAAGATAAGTGATCTACAACAAGCCTACTTTTGCTAATTCGCAAGATTTGACATCTATAAGTTTGACCTTACAGTTACAGATTGGCAGCTCAATTTTTTACCGCAGAGATGACATAGCTCAGATATTCAGCCACCAAGCCCTACCTTCACCATGAGTGATATAACATCCAAATAACCATTCTACTAATACCAGAATTTCGAACAGCAAAAGGAAATAACCTCATTTGAAATTATTGCTTTCTAGCTTTATATGCACACTCTGGGAAGTTACAAGAGATGCCACAAGGTTTGATTTTCCATATTGTTCATACAAATTTCTATGAATTTCCTCGCAAAAAAATCTATGAATTCAAGAAATTTGATTTGCATAAATATCAGCATACATATACTATGTTAGTGTCTAAGGCATCAACCGTAAGAAAATCAGTTTTGGATATATAACTAGTGAATGCTTGAAGTAAGCTATCCAACTCTTTTGTTTGTAAGCTCCCTGATTTACGCATCATGCAATCTAGTCCACATGTTTTGTATTGCTTCTAGATCGATTGTGTTTGACCATTGCACAATTTTAAAGGAACAGGGAAAGTATCAGCAAACAGCATGGCCTCAAGCAGCACAATGAGCCAAATAATCATCTTGCAGCAGAGCATAATACATCTTAAAACTCTCATGAAGGGAAACTTCATACAACTAAGAAAACATGTTCAGTTAGCCATTTCCAACTATGAAATCCTTTGTATTTCAGGTTCATTCATTACAAAACAACCACTTTAGCATTGGATTTTGAACAATTCTCTTACAGGCAGTATTCTATTGTAACATCCGAATTTTCTGAGCTTTCAAAATCTTTTGATTAGTTAATACTTGAAAATTCAGCCGCTCGCCCACGCCACTCAGTCTCGCTGCCAAGTGGGTCCCACGCTATCGTCGTCTCTGTGTCGTCTTCAACCTCGATTTTAATGCCACGTCCGCCATTGAAGCTTCTCAAGCTCTGTCCGACAAACAAACTCTCCAACTAAGATCTCTTGGATTTTAATGCCGAATCTTATCTCTTTCCTTTTCACATCCGTTTCTGTTAAAATCAAATCTCCAATCATAGCTTATCTCCTAGAATTCCGAATTTGGTTTTGTGTTCATCACTGACTCGATTTGGTGATTCCTTATCCCGGCACGCTTGAGCCCCTATAAATAGCCCCCGAGGATCGCCCTGCCCTCCGCATCTCGAACCCCAGATCAATTCCACCCCAAGAACCCTATCGCCGCCGCAATCCAAATTTTAGGGTTTTTCCTCCGCCGGTTGTTTCTTCGAATTGCGCTGACGTCACCGTCGCCTCGTCGACGTCGACTGCACCGTTGAGTCCGCCATCATCGGAGCTCCCTCGCGCACCCATCCCCACCGCAGGAGCGTCGTCGGAGCCTTCATCCGACAAAACCCGAAGCCCTCCGCCGCTTCGAGCTCGCCGTCGGCCAACCCAGTCAACCTCAGCCACCCCGTGAGTGCATCACTAAGATCGCAATAACCCCAGCTACCTCTTGGTACCACTCACCACCGGCGATCCGTCGCCGTCAACGGCGACGACCATCGGTCCCAGAGCCGCGTCGCCATCGAGCTCACGTGGCAGTCTACGTTGGCAGCCACATCAGCTTCGCGCATGCGTGTCGTCCTACGTGGCGCTGCGTCAGCAGCCATGTGTGCGCGTGCATGGCACGGTTCACCAATTCTCAGGTCCAATCTCCAGTAGACTCAGTCCACCAAAAGCCGAGCCACTGGCAGTGGGTCCCACTTGTCAGATCTACTGTTCTGTAAACCCATACACCCGTAGACCCATGAGCCGAGTCTGTGGACCCGGTCTATAGACTAAGGGCTCACATGTCAGCCTCAGAGCTTTTTCTCTGGATTTCTTTTAATTCGGAAATTCAGTGTCATATCCAGAATTTTTAGTAGAAAAATAATTCAGATAATTCCAGAAATTCCAATTCAGATCATTTCTTTAGGTTTTGATCTTCCAAAGGCCATATCTTCTTCATCCGAACTCTGTTTGAGTCCATTCAAATTTCTAAATTCATCTAAATTCGAGCCCTTTTATCTGAGATTTTTTTATTTAATTTTTGAAGTTTGTTTTATCTCTGTTATTTATTTATTTTGTTTATTTGCTTCGTTGCGAGTAGACGTTGATTCTTTGGGGACTTTTGGAGAAGAAGGAGTGCATCAAAATCAAGGCCAATACCTAGATATATTCCAAGGCAAATTATACCTTTGATCATATTGAACTCATTTTTCAAAATACTTTGATTCAAATTATTGCATTCTACTTTAAGTATTTATTTAAATACTTTTGGGTTTAGTTATTAATTCAATTTGCTATATCCACATTGTCTATTGTTATGTTATAATATTTTGTCACTCTAGGTTGGTTCATTATTAATTGGTACTATCATAGCACCAACGTGGGTTGGTTAGATACGACTGGATTGCTTAGCCATGCAACGAGTCATCATTTCATGTGAGTTGTAAATATAAACTTGGCTAAGTGATTATGGAACCTTGTGTAAAACTGTGTGCTATTACTCGTTGATGTCATGTGTTGCACTTAACCAACAGGGTGGGAAAAGATTTAGACTGAGGTAAATAGTGGATATTGTGTGATATGGTGGAGTTGTGTGCATGTGAATAATTGTCTGTGTGACATAGTTAAAAATTGGAAGTCTTGCCTTGGTCGATTAAGGACTTAACTTTGTGCGTCATTGAACTGAGCCTTACTGTACGACCACATACCTAGTATGGGACGGGCCTAACTTAGTAAGTTATGGAATCTTGACATTGATTACTCGGGCAGATAGGTTAGGGTGTGTGCTAGGGTGGAGGTGTGTTTCTGTCTCAGTGACGACTCACATCCAAGGACGGTTTGCCTATTCCCTGTCCAACGGTGTCTGTCGTACCAAGAACTGTGTTCATGGGTTGGACGACGGTAAAGCACATCGGGAGTGTCAATGTTTGAGATGTAGTTTCTGAAAGGTTTTGTCGTGATTAGTGTTAGCTACACTAATTATATCATGAGGGTAAAGTGTACAACCTCTGCAGAGTGTTAATCAATCTATTCAAATAGCCGCGTCCGCGGTCATGGACATGTTCGGGGATTTCACACGAGGGTTAGATTTTCATAAAATCTTTGGGAAGGGAGCTGTGTGAATTACTTGTTTAGACTTTTTGTTCTTTGTGAAAATAACTGATAAATTAATATTATTTTTTTTGTTTTGAATCATGTTTTCATTCTAGTATTCATATTCAACTGCAAATGCTGCATTTTTGCAAAAGAACCACAGAAGTCATTCCTTTGGAATAAGCCTTCATCTATAAATTGCATTCTGTGGTATGACTTGCGAGTACTGTTGTGTACTCATGCTTGCTTCAAACATTCAATGGAAGTGGAGGAGTCTTCGCCTGCCTTTGAGGAGGAGTACTATGAAGGTGCCGATCGTTTGGGTCATAATCACAGTCGGTTGCATGTGGTGAATTGATGAGATTTCGCTGGAGTTTAATTTTGTTTCGCTGCTGTTATTTTATTTGTTGCCAGCCTATGAGACTTAATAAATGTAAACCTGACTATAAGGTCAAAGCCATTATTTGTTATTCAAATTACCCGTTTATGCTATTATTCGTCTTGTGTGGATCAATATTCATCTATGTTGACACTATGTGCACTATTGTGATCCTGAACTAGTGCATTATACACACATGGTCTATAATTACATTTTTGGGTCCCGACATCTACGACGACTATCCAAGGCATAAACATTGTATGATCAAACATAGCAATCAATGGCACCTTTATCAATTATAAATCATCTTAATGATTAAATCTCTTGCTTTTTGGTCACAGCATAACCTTCATATAAGCTACAATGACTAAATTATTCAAAACAGTAGCAAAATGCTAAACTTGTGATCTGTCCATGGCATCGATGTATCCAATTCAAATGAGCTACTTGTGTATGGCGAAGAAAACTTCTTTATTTACACTTTCAATCCCCATAAAAGACTGTTAAACAGACAACACATCTCAGTTTTTTCAGCAAATAAACATGCGGAATGTATGAACTTCACCATTCATTCATAGGCGATCCTTTAAACATCATTTTCAAACATTGCATCTATTTAATGGAACGCATGGTGGCCATCTGATCGAATTTAAGCTTCGCCCTCAACAATATGTTCACAGAATAGTTTCATGCACCCGAGCAGAGATAGTGGAGGCCTTTTCACTTTGGTACCATTCCAAATCAACAAATAACTGAAACTAGCATATTCCAAATGCCGGATACAGTAGTGCTAACAAGAATTGCATCTTTGTATACCCTCAGACTAGTCAAGACGGCTGTTCAAATATTCAATCCAGAACAGTAAGTAGAGCACAACACAAGAACACCTTATTTGCGTGATTCAGGAAGATCTATCAGTGATTAGGCTTGAGGCTAGTCAAAAGCTACAACAATGCAAGCAAAACCTGCATCTTCTTATACCCATCACATTCCAATTTAAACAAATTAAGACGCGCACAGGCGCTGCATCATCTCTCTTCCTTGGGAAGGCCGGCGCGCACCACGACAGGCGCCTTCTCCACGAGCTCCTTCGCCTCCTTCAGCCCCAGGTCTGTCACCGCGCTCACCTTCTTTATGATCTTTATCTTCGCCGCCGACTCGTACTTCTCGATCTTCACGTCGAACGCCGTATTCGCAGCCGCGGAATCCTCGGCGCCCGCAGCCCCGGAGACCGCATATCCGGGCCGCGGCAGGCAGCGGCGCTGGAGGTGAGTGAGAGGCGGAGCTTGAGGCGTAGGAGCGCCGCGTAGTGGTCCAGATCGGCCGGGGAGAGTGTCAGGAGCTCGTCGGATATGCGCGAAAGCTTAGGATCCTCACCGCCGGCGGTCACCGCCAGTGTGGAGAGGCGGCGGAGGCGGGGGATCAACGATGCGAATTTGGAGAAGAGTGGCATTTCGGTAAATCCTGCGAATTACGCGGTGAGGCATAGGGTGGCCCAAACGGGTCGTCGCTGTTGGGCTGGCATGAGACACAATACCCTCGGTCTAACCACCCTACAGTCTATACTATTTATGAATTGAGTTGATAGTCTAAGTTGTGCCTGAGCCACCAACTTAGGACAATTCAGGCACAACACTATTTAAATATACATAATTATTTTTATTTCATTTATTAATATTTATATAATTTTTTTTCTATTTTTAATACTTATATGGTTTTATTTTGTAGTTTTTAAATTTTATATAGATCATTTTATAAGTATATATAATTTTTAAAATATGTACTAGGGTTATTTTACATATTTTTTAAATTTTCATATCTTTTGAGTTAAATGATAAATATTTTAACGAACCAACTATTTGAATATTAATAAAAATTTTATTATATTTTCAGTATGCTTATACTATTTTTTATAATTTTTATATGTATTTTTGAATTGTACACATTTTTATAATTTTTGTTTTATTTTTGACACTAAACCGCTAATTAGGCGAGAATTGACCTGTTGACAACATGCGCCAAAAGATAATTGGACTGTGTTTGTACTGCCTAATTAACACGTAGATTAATACGATACAATCTATTTAATTAGCAGACCACAGTTGATCGTGCCTAAATAAACCGTACCAGCCGCCCATTTGGCCAGGTCGAGGGTGGCCACGTAACAAGCGTTAGGAAAGCGAAAGCGAAAGCGCATGTCTGTGCGTGCACCCACCGCGGCCGAAGGCGTATGTCAGAGATGCGTTGCCCCACCTGTCAATGGGAAGCGCCCACCTGCTGGCTGGCTGTTGCTCTCCGAGTCTCCGAGTCTCCGAGACAGCAACTCAGCGTATGACCCCACGACACACTGCCTTCCTGCCCCGAGTCCTGAGCGCCACACGCGGCGCAAACACGCCACGCCATCTCCTCTTCTCGTTCTCGTTGGCCTCGGCGGAGCAACAGCAAAACCCTCGTAGAAATCGAAATCGAAACGGCCGCGGGTGGAAGCGCGGCTTTCGATCGCACGAAACTCGATTCCCTCTCCTCCTCCTCCTTTCGTTTTTTTTTTTTGGATTTTTTGCGAATTTTTCGGTGCTTTTTTTTTGGCTGTTTCCTTTCAGGAGCGCACGGCCTCGGCGGATTCGCGGCGGCTGGTCTGTGGAATCGCTTCCCCGCCGTGTTTTTTTGTGAAATTTTTGTAGGGTTTTGCGGGCCGGGAGCTTGATCTGCTGGCTGCGTGCTTGTAGGTTTTGGAATTTCACGGCTTGGAGAAGAGTGGTGTACGCTGGGCACTGTTGAGATCTCTCTTCGCGGTTGTTGCTAGGTGAGCTCCCATGCGTCTGCGATTTTTAGGGTTTTGGAAGTGACCATACGATTTTAACGATGTTTAGATTGTCTGGGATTATTACGTTGTGTATTAGGGGTTTAGGTTTAGATTGCTTGTGAGAGGAATTTATAGCGATCAATGGCGTTTGCCGCTCTGTGATATGCGTGTGTGTGGTTTTGTTATGCCCTGGAGTGAAGTCTCTGCTTTGGAGTTAATTTGTTCGTGTTCAAAGTTTCATGTAGTTTAACATGCTGCTTATGTGCAGAAATGGCCTATGCAATTTTGTTATATGGAGCTGGTATATTTAAGTTATGAGCTACAGCTGGTATATTTAAGTTATGAGCTACTGCAAATTGCTTTTTTGCACAATTAATATACAGCACTAGTCAAACTTGGGGTGTAAAACTTTTGATTCAACATCGAGCATTTCAGTGTAAACGATAATTAAAGTTTTGAAGTACAATTTTGCTTGGCATGTAAACTGCCACTTCATCACAGTTTCTACTTCCTACAATGCAAGAACATATACACATAGCACGTCTTAATCTTAACCACTGTCATAATTTTTTAGTTGCAACTTGCAACTGAAGAAGGAAGCAATTGAGTTTAGTTCATAGATTGAAATTTCAGACCGTTTTTGTTCCATTATGCCAGTAAAATTCATAGTAAATTATTTAGCGATTTTGATCGAGACAAGTGTGAATTTTTGGCAGCCACAATGTCGACATATCCTGTGCTGAACAACCGACCAATTGATCAGTGGAAGGTCATTGAATTGAAGGATGAGCTCCGTAAGAGGAAGCTACCTATCAAAGGTTTGAAGGATGATCTTGTGAAAAGGCTCTTTGAAGCCCTTCAGGGTGAGATACTTGATGGCGGAGAAGAAACAGTCGGTGGAATTCCCCCTGATGGTGATCTGAAAGAGGGTGAAACTCCTAGTTCTGCTGATGCATCTGTTTACCAGGCTTCAATGGAACAAAATGTTGACGAAGGTCCTTCTGAGGGTGCAACACAGGAAGGAGATCTTGCCGTCTCTGTTACAGAAGCTAGTAAGGAAAGTGTAGTTGCTACTACAGACATTAGTCAGGAAGCTGCTGTCGCTACTGCAGAAGTTAGTCAGAAAACTCTTGTTGCTGTTGCAGAAGTTACCGAGGCCCATCTAGTTGATGTGGCAGCAGCTTATGAAATTTCTCTAAGTGATGCAGTAGCAACTAAAGGAGATGACCTAGGATCAGTTCCAAGTAACAGTGCTATAGTGAAGGGAGTATATCCACATGCTGAAGGTCATAGTGAGATTATTGCAGAGAAGGCCCCAGAAGATAGCGCCATCAATAAAATGACTGTTGATGATGTATCATCTGATGTCGCCAGCACTGATGTCAAGTTGGATGCAACTTCTGCTAAAGGCGAGTTTGGTGTTGGTGTAGGCAGTGAAATTCTAGAGCAGGAAGCAGTACCATCATCTCCAGACGCTGTTACGTCGCATGCTGATCCTTGGGATGCTGATGCTGTTGCAACTGCACCAGAACAGAATGCAGAGGGCCGCCTGATTCCTAAGAACAATTCCAGTGACAATGCTTTGATGTATGGCAAGGACCACGAAGATTCTAAGCGCACAAACGGCGACTACAAATCCATCCTGTCTGGACCAAAAGACCAGGTATCTGAGGTCAACCCAGATCTAGGGTCTCAAATTAAGTGTGTGTCAATTTCTCATGATAGTATATCCACTAATGAAAAGAATAATGTAAAGGGTAACCTGAATGCTGACAATTCTGATTTAGAACTAGAGGCTAAGCAGGAGATGGTCAAACCATCATCCAGCATTCCCTCCATAGGTGATGATTTGCAGGCATTGGATAATGAGAAAGAGCTTCCTAAGAACGAAACCTCGTTGCAAGAAATAGACTCTATAACCAATATGAACTTGGACAAGAAAGAGGACAGTACAGATGGTGGTTCTCCTGAAAAACTAAATTTAGACAGGAGTTCAGGTGATGAATCAATGGAGGAGGATGTGATGGAAAGTAAGCTTGTTGATTCCAACATCAAATCTGATGATCTCGGAGGAAAGACTGAGGTTACCTCGGAGCATGTGGTAAAAGAGGTGACCCTCCTTGATACTGTTGCTGAGTGTTCATCTGTGCATACAAAGGAAGTTGTAGCTGAAGAGAAACCAGCAACTCCAACTGAAAAGAGGAAACCTGAAGGTTTGCCTTTGTCTCCTTACAGTATTGGGTCATTTCCTGTGTTCCTTTCCTGTATGAATATCTGAAGCCTTTTGTGTTGTCTTCGTTGTCTCACTTTTTTTTGTGTGGCATTTGTTTCTGTATGTGCGTGGTTGCATTGTTTCATTGTTTGTGCTGTCTGATTCTTGTCATTGTGGTTTTTTTTTTGTCTTTTGGCAAATCTCGCATGAAACAATTGTACCTTATGTTTTCTGCTCTTCTACGTTTTTAGGGATTGGGTACTTCTTTTTGCAGTACTTTAGTAAGATTATTGGACATGACTTCTTTTGGAGAGTTTGTGTTGGAGTTAGATAACTCATTGTATGAGAGTCGGATAACTCATTATATAAGAATCGGACTAGGTTTTTGAGACTATAAATAAATGAGGTGTGGATCCTACGGGATTAACACATAGATTCCCAAAACTACAACATGGTATTAGAGTCATCCCCAATCAACCGACCCTAACCCTAACCGGACTCACCTCAGGTCCACCGCCGCCGCCACTATTCAACTTGCAGCCGCTCGAGCACACGCGCTGTCGCCGCCGCTGCTCTGGTTACCGCTTGGTCCACCGCTCGGGTCACGCGAGCACGCGGTCTGTCGCCGCCAGGGTTAAAAAAACCGGTATCGGCGCAATTACCGGCCGTGCGATCTCAGAATAACCGGCATTCGGTTTTTCCGCTGAATTTCGTTAAATTTTGCTTAAAATCAATCGAAATTCGAAATTGAATTTGCAAACTCGGAAAAACCGGTAGGATTTCAAATCCACCCCACCATAAACCGGTTACAGTAGGATTTCAATCCATGGTCGCCGCTGCTCGGGCCGTTGTTTCGTCGCTCGGGCCGCGCGAGCACACGGGCCATCGCTGCTGCTCGGGCCGTTGGTTGGGTCGGCGGCAGAAGAGGGAGAGGACGGAGCTGAGGCGGCGAAGACTCGAGAGGAGCCGAGGCGCTGAGGCGGCTCGGGAGGACGAGGGAGAGGAAGGAGCCGAGGCGGCGACAACTCGGGGTGCACTTGCTCGCTCGGGAGGAGAAGAAGTCGAGGTTCTCTCGCTCGCTCGGGAGGAGAAGAAACCGAGGTTCGCTTGCTCGCTCGGGAGGCAGTCAGGAGGACGGAAAAAAGGCTCAGGAGCTCGGGAACAAGGCAGTCGGGAGGACGATGAATTTTTTTTTACGGATCTTAATGTTTTTTGTAACCATGCAGGCAGTCATCGAGGTTCGGCAGGACATTGATGCGTGAAGAAGTGTCGTGATCGTGGGAGGTACGTGCGGCATATCTTGATATTGATTGGCATCTCTGGCTGTTTAAGAAGATGACCCTTGAGGAAATTGAGGTTGCGATGAAGACAGTTATTGAGACTACTTCCCCGCTAGTAACTCAAGGTGACATGAGAAGCATGTTACAGGATCTCTTCGTGATAGGTATGATAGGTCCGAGGGCTGGTGCAGGGTCATCTGACTTAAAGTTGGAGCTGATGCCAAATGATGTAAAATTGGAAGGAAATAAGAATTACCTGAGTTGGTCTAGAAGGGCTCAACTAATTCTGAGGACAAAGGGGGTGGGTGGGACACTACCTGCAGGAGACTTGTGTTGAGCCTGCAGAGAAGACGAGCATTGATTGGAGGATGTGGAACACCACCAATTCTGTGGTGGTAGCTTGGTTGCTAACTTCGATGTCTTCATCCATCGCTTGGATGGTGGAGATGATGCAGAGTGCACCGGCAATGTGGAAGATGCTAAGCAGCATGTACTCCGGGGCAGGAAATGTGATGATGATGGTGGAAGTCCAAGGCAAGGTGGAGGCCCTGAAACAGGATGAGAAGACCGTCCAGGAGTATGCTAGTGAACTGCAGCAACTTTGGGCAGATTGAGATCATTATGATCCACTGCAGTTGACATGTGCTGGTGATATTGAGGCTGGTAGGGTGTGGCTGCAACGCAGACGAGTTACACACTTTCTAAAGGGACTAAATCCAAAGTTTGAGAGTAGAAAGGCTGCCATGTTTCACTTGGCAAATTTGCCTACAATGGAAGAGGCTATTTCAGCTATGGTGCAGGAGGAAGTTCGACTACGAGTAATAGGGGACAACAACCTGGTCAGATCCGCATACGCCACACCTGATGATAGAGAGTGCTGCAACTGTGGGATGAGAGGACATCTGATCCGTGCTTGTCCCTCTTCACAGTATGGAGGTCGAGGTGGAGGTCGTGGTGGTCGTGGAGGCCGAGGAAGGGGCCGAGTTGGCCCCAGAGCTAATGTGGCCCAGACAGAGGAGAACACGTCTGTTACTCTGATAGGCGAGCAAGCTATGCAGTGGGAAAAGTGACAGTAGGGAAAGGCATTGGAGACTTCTCATGATTCCATCTTCTTTGGCAACTTTGCAAACTACGCCCACGTGGGCGAAGGTACTCAGACGCATGCACTTGCATCCACATATAAGCACTCTCATATTGATTGGATCATAGATTCAGGGGCATCCAAGCATGTCACAAGTTCACGTAGTGCTTTCGCATCTTACACCCCATATACTCATTCTGAAACTGTCCAAACAGCAGATGGAACCTCCCAGCTTATTCAGGGTGTTGGGTCTGTAGAGTGTACACAAATTCAAATGCACTGTCACATTTGATGAGGATTCGTGTTTGTTACAGGAGAAGAGAACTGGGAAGAGGATTGGGACTGGAATAAGGCGTAATGGGTTGTGGTACATTGATTAGATTGATGCGGCATTGACTGTGGCTATAGGAGGAATCGAGGGAGAAGTCTTATTACATCATCGTCGCTTGGGACATCTATCATTTGAGAATTTAAGTCGGTTATACCTTGATTTATTCAAAAGGGTAGATAAGAGTAAACTTATGTGTGATGCTTGTCAGTTTGGAAAGCATACACGGTCTACATATAGTAGCATTGGTCTTCGGAGTTATGAACCTTTTATATTAATACATTCGGATGTTTGGGGTCCGTGCTCAGTTACTTCTGTGAGTGGTTTTAAGTGGTTTGTCACATTCATTGATTGCTATACTCGTATGACTTGGATTTATATGATGAAATACAAGAGCGAGGTCCTTCGATGTTTTCAGGACTTCCATAGGATGACCGCTACCCAGTTTGATGCAAAAGTTCGGATTCTTCGATCAGATATTGGAACTGGGTATGTTAATAATGAGTTTGCAACATATCTATCAGAAGAAGGGATACTTCATCAGACTACTTGTCTAGGAACTCCATCTTAGAATGGAGTGGCTGAAAGGAAGAATCGACATTTGTTGGAGGTAGCACGTTCACTCATGTTTCAGATGAATGTGCCAAAGGGATTATGGAGTGAGGCAGTAATGACGGCAGTATATCTCATCAATCGCATGTCGTCTCGAATACTTGGAATGAAGTCTCCAGCGGAACTTCTTTTGGGTCAGCGGGAGTTCAAGGTGCCTCCCAAGGTGTTTGGTTGTGTATGCTTTGTACGAGACCACCGACGGTGGTTGGCAAGTGGATCCATGTGCATTGAAATGTATCTTCATAGGCTATTCATCAAGTCAGAAGGACTATAGATGCTGGAACCCAGTTGAACGAAAATTATTTGTGAGTATGGATGTGACATTCTGGGAGTTAAAACCTTACTACACAAGTGGAGGTAATCTTGATCAGTTTTTGGAGTTCTCTCCTATCATTGAGGATGAAAGTCGAGAGGGGGGAGAACAAGGAGAGTGATTGTCAACAAGAAGAAGTTATTGTGGGGACAATTTTGTACCCAAATCTAACAGAATATGCGAGAGATGTGATAGCCAAAAAAGACTTAAAAGTTTAAAGCGAAGACACTTCGGGAAACAGGGGAGAAACCGAGAGACAAGCAGTCAGCACCTGAGCCAACAACGGTGGAGCTTTCTGAACAGCCGGCATTGCCACAGCTAGAATAGCCTTCTGAACAGCCAGCCTTGTCGGTTGATCCAGTCCCAAGTCCCTCCTCGGGTCTCTCTCCATCTAGTTCCTTGCCTCCCCTTGGGGCAAGTGGTAATATTGATTCTAATCACTCCAATCCAGAGTTACCACTTGCACAACGTAGGGAAACTAGAGTTAATGCAGGAAAGCCTCCAGTCCGGTATGGTTTTGAGCATGATATTGCAAATTTCATCTCATATTCCCATATTTCACCTGCATACAAAGCATTCATTGCATCTCTTCAGACTGTGCATGTTTCGAAGGATTGACGAATTGCTAAGAAGGATCCTAAGTGGAAGGATGTCATGAAGGAGGAACTTAGTGCACTTCAGAAGAACAAGACATGAGATCTTGTTCCATTTCCAGCAGGAAAAAGGGCAGTAGGGTGCAAATGAGAGTTTACAATTAGTAAACTCCTGAAGGCAAGATAGAGAGATACATGGCACGGTTGGTTGCAAAAGGTTATAGTCAAACATATGGGATAGACTATGATGAGACCTTTGCACCAGTGGCGAAAATGAGTACGGTAAGAACGTTGATCTCCTGTGCGACTAACTTCGGATGGCCTCTACATCAGTTGGATGTGAAGAATGTTTTTCTACATGGTGATTTACAAGAAGTATACATGGAGATTCCTCCAGGCTTTGAAAACAGGCAGACTGAGAGGAAGGTATGTAAACTCAAGAAGTCTTTATACTGAAGCAGTCTCAAGGGCGTGGTTTGATATATTCAGGCGTGCAGTCTGTAGTATGGGCTATTCTCAGTGCAATGGAGATCATACTGTGTTTTATAGGCATAGAGGATCGCATATCACTATATTAGCAGTCTATGTTGATGATATTGTGATTACTGGAGATGATGCCGAGGAAATCAAGTCCTTAAAGAAAAGATTGGGAGAAGCATTTGAGGTGAAAGATCTTAGACCTCTTCGATATTTTCTTGGGATTGAGATTGCCCGTTTTTCGAATGGTATAGTTCTCTCCTAGAGAAAGTATGTTCTTGATCTGCTGGCAGAAACAGGTATGCTTGGGTGTCGCCTTATTGCTTCACCTATTGATAGGAATCACAAGCTATGTGCTGAGTCGGGAGATCCAGTCGACAAGGAAGCTTATCAAAGGCTTGTTGGGCGTCTTATCTATTTGTGTCATACAAGACCTGATATTTCATATGCAGTGAGTGTGGTTAGTCGATATATGCATGATCCTAGAACAGGACACATGGATGTTGTTTATCGAATCTTACAGTATTTGAAGAATAGCCCTGGAAAGGGCCTTTGGTTCAGAAAAAATCAACATCTGAATGTGGAAGGGTATTGTGATGCTGATTGGGCGAGCAGTGTGGATGACAGGAGGTCTACTTCTGGATATTGCATCTTTGTGGGAGGTAACCTTGTGTCATGGAGAAGCAAGAAGCAGGAGGTTGTGGCTCGGTCTACTGCAGAGGCAGAGTACAGAGCAATGGCGTTGAGTGTGAGTGAGATGATATGGATGAAGGGTTTATTGTCCGAGCTTCGAATATGGAGGAATAATCTCTTAGTATTGCATTGTGACAATAAATCTGCAATCAACATTGCTAACAACCCAGTTCAGCATGATCGTACCAGGCATGTTGAGATTGATAGATTCTTCATTAAGGAGAAGCTCGATGGTAGAATATTGAAGTTAAAGTATGTCAAGTCTGGTGAACAGTTGACTGACTGTTTTACTAAAGGGTTAGGTCCTAGTGAGGGTTATACAATATGTAACAAGATGGACATAATTTATATTTTCGGCCCATCTTGAGGGGGAGTGTTGGAGAGTTTGTGTTGGAGTTAGATAACTCATTGTATGAGAGTCGGATAACTCATTGTATAAGAATCGGACTAGGTTTTTGAGACTATAAATAAATGAGGTGTGGATCCTATGAGATTAACACACAGATTCCCAAAACTACAACAATTTCACATGCCACATTGATATATGATTTAAATGGTTAAATAATTTCATGTCTTTGTTCTAACTCATTGTTAAATACTTAAATGCACAGCTCCAGAAATTGTTGCAAATAATGAGTCAATCAAACGTCAGCGCCGATGGAATATGGATAGTGTCAAAATTCCTGAGCAACAAGCATCCAAACTAAGTGGCTCTGATGCTCCAAAGGATGTATTTCGGCCAGCTTTAAAACGTTCTTTTGGCAGGTCTGATTCAACAGCAAGTGGAGAATTTCCAAAGGAACGGATAGGTAAGGTTTCTCTGCCCTTTAATAATGTTTATGTACTTCACCATTGGTATCTAATTCTTTTCTTGTCTCTTCATATTTGATATTTCAGTACCACCTCCTCAGAAACCTGCAACAACTTCCTTGAGAATTGATCGATTCGTGCGCCCATTTACTTTGAAAGCTGTTCAAGAGCTTCTTGGTAACACTGGATCTGTCTGCAGCTTCTGGATGGATCATATCAAGACCCACTGCTATGTTACAGTATGTCCTTAACTTCCTTATCTTATTTTACCTGCACAGAATATTTTCAGAAGTGCATTTCAGCATTTGCCCCTTCTATGGCCTTTTGCAGGCTGTGTAAATTTTGCCTTTCGTGTGTCTGATAATAAATCTATTTTACAGCTAAAATTTGCTAAGTGCATAATGGCAACAATCATGGGAAAAAACCCGTCCGGTTACCGGTGGGAACCGGGATTCCAAATACCAGCCAGAAAACCTCAAATTCAAAATTCCGGCGGTTACATCCCACATTCAATTTTTTTCAGATGAATTTCAACCGAGATTTTCCTGGGTTTTTCGGTTACCGGCCGCCCAGCGGGATTTGTCCCGGTAGCGTTTTTTTTGATCATTGGCAACAGTAGTGCTTTAATCTGTCACTGTTGATAGTTTCCGTTCCTGACCAATTGCTTTTGGTAGTATAAAGGATGCAAACTTGAGACTGTAGCCTTGTTGTGCGGCTTGTGCCTGATTGTTAGCTTAAAGTATTTCATGATGTGTTACTAGCTTTATTGCTTATTCCTTTTAAATTCTGATAATGTTATGGTGTTGACTTGCCTGCTTTCCCAACCTCTGATTCACAGTACCCTTCAGTGGAGGAAGCTGTGGCTACCAGGAATGCTGTTTACAACCTGCAATGGCCCCCAAACAATGGCAATTACTTAGTTGCCGAATTTGTTGATCCACAGGAAGTGAAGCTCAAACTTGAACCCCCTCCTCCATCGCCAGCACCTATCAGCTCCAGCACAGCTACAACACCAAAGGCAGCACCCTTCCAACAACCCAAGGCTAACCAAACCATCCCTCCCCATGCTGCTGGTACCTCAAGGGGGTTATCACCTACTCCACAACCTCTTACTAAGCCACCCCCTACGTCTGACCCTGGACCAGGAAGGGAGAAGCTTCCGCCCACTCCAAAGAACCCCGAACCATCTGTCGTGACACTTGATGATCTCTTCAAGAAAACACAGGCCTATCCACGGGTTTACTATATGCCCTTATCGGAAGAGGAGGTGTCGGCCAGGCTTGCAGCACGCGGCAAAGGAAGGAGGGGAGGATAGGGACTCAAATCTACTGCCCCGGCTGGTATGTCAGTGCCTTGTGGTTCCCAGTGATTTTTTTAAGGGAATTCCCAGTGACGTTTTTAACAGAAACTTGCTGAAATGATCTCACTTTTATTCATCCCTTCTTCAGGCACAAGTGGCATGATCAGCAGATTCTCTTCTCATGACTTGACCGTTGCTGCTGCTGCAGTTCACATGAAGTACTAGTTGAGGGGTACTGCTTGGAGGTGGTGGTATTTTCTGAAGAGGCTTTGCTGGGCTTTATTGTGAGAACCGAAAGTCTAGTGTAAATGCAACTATCTGTAGTTTTCGCATCTCTACAAAACTGAAACGGTTGATCGGCAATATCGATCTAGACTCTGTCAGTCGCTCACTTTTTATCGGTTGAAACGATGCTTGCTTTTATTTTGATGAACTTGGAATGCGTATGCGTCTTCCTGGTTGCTCTCGTTGCGCCGTTAAGCCAAAGCATTTCCACTGCACTCACAAGTTTTCAATCATATGATTCTGGTATTGACATGTTTTGTAATTTTATCCTCTCAGCTGAGTGGATGTTGCTTCACCATATATGATGTGTTCTATTCGTGTTTTCATTCGTGTGCATTACATCCACGTGATTACAAACTGGTTTGTAATCTACACACTTTTTTTTTTAAAAAAGGTTTGTAACCTACACTTTTCTTAAGTACCTAGGTTGGATAAAAAAAATCAAATACTTGTGAAAAGAGCGCATCATGGGCTACAGCCCAGATATTCTTAGTCCAATACGAGTCGTACGAGGAAAAGTTTATCTTTTAAGTCTTGTTTGAGTGATGCAAAATTCGAGCCTATCCCCATTAGATGGGCTGGAATTTTGAACCATCCATACGAAGCCTTAGAGCACGCAAGGTTCACTCACTAGGCAGAATTATCTAGCCATCCATACAAAGCCTAAGAGTTAGAGTAGGCAAGGTTCTCTCACTCGGCAGAATTATCTCGACAACTCGGTTGGCTCGCAGCGGTGGTTTTATAGCTATTTAAGAGGTTGTTTATGTTGAGTACATACGTGGATAAGTGTCAGTGGTTAAAGTTTTTAGATTAAATGTATGTGTGTTAAAAGACGGACCATTGCGCGGAGTGCGTGACGTCAAAGCCTTTAGATTAAATGTGTGTTAGAGGCGGACCTATGTGCGGGGTGCGTGTGGTGCGCAGGTCTCTCTCTCCCCTCGCATCTCCTTCACGCAAACGACTTGCACAGTATTACCCCCTCCGCCTCGCTCCTGCCGCCACGCCACGGTACCTCTCTCCCCCCCGCCGCCGCCAACGCTGATGCGCAGCCGGTGATCTGCCCTCCGGCGCCGCTGCTCCCAGATATTCCTCCCTAGCCCCTCCCGTCCCCTGTCGTCGAATTGGGCGCGGTAGGATGGCGTCTCGGCGGAGCAGCAGCAGCTGCGCGCTCTGCGAGCGATCCAACCTCCCCTCCTGCTGCTCCGCGTGCGTCAACGCGAGGTATGCCCTTCGTCTCGCCCTCCCAATCCGATCCAAGTTCGCCTCTTTCCGGAGTAATCCTCACCCTTCCGCTGTTGGATTTCGACTTGGATTCCTGCAGGCTGGGCGCGTACCACGCGAGGCTGCGCATGATGAGGAACCTCCGCAACTCCCTCCACTCCCGCATCGCCGCGCGCCTAGAGGCCAAGGTCGGTCGGTCTCGCCACCACCCATGACACCCCCTACCGCCCCATTCAGTTGGTAGTTTCCACGTGTTTGTGCGTCAGTCTTGGAATCTATTACAAATTCTATATTGCATGGTTAAATAGCCTGTTGGGTCAAGAGTAGGGATGAAAACGGATCGGATATTTTTCGTCTGGATGGATCGGATATTTTTCGTCCGAAACGGATTCGGATAGTCTCGGATCGGATTTTTGTCGGATAATTTTCGGATCGGAAACGGATTCGGATTTTTTTTGTCGGAAACGGAAACGAATATGGTAATGGTAGTATCCGACGGATACGGATAATCCGGATAATACCACATCCGGATATCCGGAATTTTGGCCCAGCCCGGCAGCCCCCCCCACCCCATCGCCACTAGGCCCACTGGCCGTGGCCTAGCCCACCCTGACCTTTGCCTCTTAGTCCCTTAGGGCTTAGGTCCCTTCCCGTTCGGTCGTTCCCTTCTCCACTTCTCCACCGCACAGTGGCGCCGCGCGCTCTCCGCCTCCGTCTCCGCTTGTGCGTCCTCGCCCGCCCCGCCGGCTCCCCTCCCAGTGGGCTGTCCCTCTGCCTCCCACACGCACCCTCCTTTTCTCCTCTTCTCTCTCTTGCTCTGCCTTGGTAGAAGGTCCTGTCTGCCATGTAGTCTTCTCCCTCCATTTGGTTCTTCGTTGCGAGCACCACCCGCCACCCTCAACCTCCTCTGCCTGGTCGGCCGAGACCAGCTGCTCCCCCCCTCGCCCCTCCCGGTGGGCTGTCCCTCTGCCTCTTCCTCCCAACCTCCTTTTATCCCCCTCTTCTCTCTTTGCTCCATTGCCGCCAGTAGGTCCTGTCTGCCATGTAGTCTTCTCCCTCCATTGGTTCTTGTTTGCCGGTGTCTATTGACACGCCTTGACGGTTTCATCTCAGTGGTTTTGAGTACCACTGCTTCAGTGAGTTTTGTCCCTCTGTGTTACTTCAGTTTATTCTTGCATTCGAAGTTGCAGTGCTAGTTGGTTCTTTTATCTGTATTAGTTCTGATTTCAGAATCTAGTACTTGAGATATTGCAAAAGAATCAGTGGGATCTTTTAATGCTCTATGATGAAGCTAGTCATATACTGAAATTGATTATGACAATTAGTTCTATCTTGAGTTCTAGTGAATTTCTTGCTTCTGTCTCTTAGACCTACTGTTATTAGGCTTGAACCCCAGAGGTATATTGCAGTTTTAAATCTGATGAGTTGATTGTTCTCTTGCTTAATGCTTACAGTCTGATTACTCTGTTAGCCCTTTTGGGTATATTTCTGATCCTGTGTATTTTGATCAGTTGTATTAGAGAGTGATCTTTTACTGTTAGTCATCTAGAGATCTTTCTGTTATCCTTTGGTATACTGTTTTAGTCTGACAGTCTCTTATGCGGTCTTTAACAGATAGATTATATTGGCGGTTATGTAAAGTTTGGCTAGAGATCAAGATTAGAAATTTTTGTCATAATCATTTAATGAAGAGTATAGACAATAGGATTGAGATGGCAAAGGCTTGTTCCTTTGTAACTCTCCTTCTGAGAGCACACACAATCATCAATCTTCTGTGCTTTATGCTGTTTATTGATGTGTTCCTGATATTAATGTTGAGCATAATATTGTCTTCTGTGTATTATGCTTTATTGCTGATATTGAATGCTGGGTTTAATTACGATTATTTGCTAAAACTGCAAATTCTACAACAATCCAGCATTCCTGCTCCTGCTGTGAAGAGAGCAAAGAAGTGCAGCTCTAATGTATGTTGACTTGTGACTTATGAGCTAAATGTGGTACATTAAGTGTTATGTTTGTGATGAATTAATTAATACACCTTGTTACTTTGATAGTGCCAAACTGCCAATGTTATGTGTGGCTGCTAAAAATATGAACAATTCATGAATGTCCGTATCAAACAAAATAGTTATATGTTTTTGTTAATTCATACCATGCAATTTAAAGGGTTTTTATATTCCGGAAAAATATCCGTGACCGTATTCGTTTCGATTTGTATTCGCTCCGTATTCGTATTCGATAGTATTCGTATCCGCATCCGGGAAAAAAAAATGAAAACAAATATAGCAGAGCAATTATCCGTCCGTATTCGATCCGTTTTCACCCCTAGTCAAGAGGTGTAGTATGCACCTGAATGTAGAATGATGATAACCCGATTACTTATGTTAGAATTGTGGTAGCATTTTGGTGTTTGGTTGGAGAATTGTGCAGAAAGATTATAGCTTTGACTTGTTTTTTGTATTTTGACAGAGGAAAGCGGATGAACAGAGGAGCTGGAGAGTGAGCAAAGCTCAGGATATCAAGGAGCTGAGGGATCGGCTTAGTGAACTGACGATGCAAAATGTGATAGGTTAATCACTTTTACCCTTAATGGATGTTATGTTGTTACCAGTTGCCATTTAGGTGATGCTGAGATCTGGCTATGGATGTTTTCACAGAGAAGAAGAAGGCTGAGCAGGCATCGAGTGATCTCAGTGCAAGAACTGCGTTGAATTTGGCTTTTGCCACGGTACAAATATTTCTTTCTCAGTGCTCCCCTTTGGTTAAAAGCAAATTCACCCGTAACAACTTACTGATCCTGCATATATCTTGTTTCCCATTGTCAGCTTAAAAAGAAGCAAGCTGATTCGTTGACGATGCACACTAATGCCATGAAAGCAGCACAGATGGGTCTTGTGTGTCTTAACATGCCTCTTCTTTTATTTTTCTTTTTGATCTGTGTAGCAAGACCACGTTTATTATCCATCGTTTGTATGTGTATTTCCCCTGTAATTGAAAGATTCATACTTTGTTGGCAGATGGCAACTACCTCAGAACGTCTCAAAAGGCAGTCAAAAGCTATAAAACAGCTTTGCAGGTTGTTTCCAATGCGACGAGTAAGTTCTATCGTCTTGGCTGTTTAGTGGGTTACCCTTTTTTTCTGTATATATACATTTGAGATCCTTGGTGACAACTTCACTGGGCAAGATTCAATTTTGATAATTTTGATCTTATTTAGAGCATGTTTATTACTAATTTAATGCTACATCTTTCACATGCTAGCTTCATATGCTAGTGATGTTATGCTGTTTGCCCCTTGTTGCATGTTCACTTGTTGAATTTCATTACCTGAAAAAAGGAATGCTTTTTTATACTAAGTGCTATTATGTAATGTCACCTGAATTTTAATGCTTAGATAAGGATTTACATGTCTGCCTTTTAATGTGTAGGTTATTATAGATGGAGAAAAGAAGGATGGCTGCAGTAGTCCATATGATGCAATATGTGGTGCTCGTCTACCTAGAGGTCTCGATCCACATACAGTTCCATCAGAAGAGCTGTCGGCTTCCTTGGGGTTATACATCTTTGCTCTATTACTACTTATTTGTTGCTCTGATCTTATTGGTTGGAATGATTAAATGATTGGTTGCTCTTTTATGACTCATTATGTGGTCCTTGATAAACCTTACCCTTATGCGTGCTATCTAATTCATGTAAAAAGTTCTTTTATAATGTTTCTTGCTTCTAAAAATTCAGAGTGTTGTCTAGACTCTAGACCATAGAGAATTGTTACCGATTTTCATTAGTTTATGAAAGTAAAATTCAGGGCATTATAGTGATGTATGGAGACTAATAGTGTTCCTTGTTACCAAGATTACAACTATTTGAGTTGTTATTGTTATATTGTTTTTTATTGGTCTGGACAGATCATTTGGTAGAGTAGTTTGCAAATAATAATTTGTGCATTTGGCTCTGAATTTTGTGGAACTTAAGTTTCTTCTTGTTACAGGTACATTTTACAACTCCTCAATATTGCAGTTCCTGTCCTATCTGCACCAGTCCTTCATGTATCCGGCTTTGGGGTAAGATCCAATCAGTGCCCTTTGTTATGTATATGTATATATAGCCCATTAGGCCCATTGTCTCTAGGGTTTTGTACTACTACTATTTATACCTTTGTGTATTCATCTAATACAATGTGAGGTTAAATTGTATCATGGTATCAGAGCCTACCGCCGCCTTCCGCCTTCCGCCTCGTGGCTCTTGCCTTCGTGCATCCTCTCCGTTGCGGTAAGCCGACGCGGTCTTTGTTCCTCTCTACTCGCCGTCGGCCTGGACTCGTGGATTGCGCCGCCTGCGCCGCCTCGGCTTGGAATTCTCCTTGGCCTCCATCACCGATCGCCTAGATCCGGTGGGATCCTTCGCTCGACCGCCGCCGCCTCCTCGCCCGACGGCGTACGAGCTTGTCTTCATCGCCGCCGGCACGAGCTCGTCTCCGTCACCTCCTTTGGGCCAGCGGGGAGCTCGTCCTCGTGCATGCCACCTCCTCTGCTCCCTCTCGAGCAAAGATCCGGCACTCGGGACTTCTTCTTCGCTGTCGGCTTGAGGGTCAGCTCTGGCGTTGGGTCTTCATTCTCTGCTTCTGCGCTTGGATCTTTATCTGGTACTCGGGTCTCCTCGCCAACGCTGAGCGAGAGGAGAAGGGAGGAGAAGGGGACCGGTCGCTCGGTGGACGCTCTCGGTAGGAGAGGGGAGGAGAAGGGACCGGTTGCTCGGTTCCCCTCGGTGGATAGTCATCCATCCGAGTGGATGCTCATCGGTCCGGTCGCTCGTTTGGTGCATGCCTCGGTGATTTAAGTATCAGTCGCTCGCCTCGGTCCGGTTGCTGGTGCCTCGGTCCGGTCACTTGTTTGGTGCATGCGGTCGCTGGTGCCTCGGTCTGATTGCTCGGTTGGTGCCTCGGTGGTTTAAGTACAGGTGGACCAGTTGTGCTCGGTGGACCGGTTGCTAGGGAGGCGTTGGAAGTCCTCCTGACACATTTGAGTTGGTAAAATGACTTTTGGTGTTTCTGCTTCTCTCGGTATGGGAGGTACTCTTATGGCCTCAGATATCAAACTAGATGGACAGAATTATCGTGAGTGGTCATCTGTTCGCATGCTTCTTCGGTCTATTGGCCTTCTTTCATATATTATAGCGGAGCCTCTGACTGAGAAGATTGATACGAAGGAGGCTGCTGCATGGCACAGTGCTGATGATCGCATTATGGGTATCTTATGTCATAGTGTTGAAATTTCAATTAGGATGAATTTCATTGATCTTCTAAGTTCTCGCAAGATGTGGGAGTATTTTCAGCAGCGCTATGAGTAGACCAGTGCAGCACGTTGATTTTCTCTTCTACAAACTCTTCATGATCTATGTCAGCAGGAGATGTCTATTGAGGAGTACTACAGTTCTTTTACTCGTATTTCTAGCGGTGATCTTCATGATTCCCCTTCTGTCTTTGGATGTCTTGGTGTGTACGTAAAGCGGGTCATGATGTACAGAATTTGATGTTCACATTTGTTATGCGCCTTCTCCCAGTGTATGAGTCTATTCGAGCGCAACTACTGGGACGTGTTGTTCCATCCATGGAGGAGGCCCTTGTTGCGTTGATTGCTGAGGAGACTCGACTCGCTCTTTGTCTTTCGGATCGACATTACCTCAGTCTGTTCTTGCAGTACCTCGCCAGGAGGTCTATCAGCCTAGTTCACTTCCTGATGCTACATCCAACCAGACTTTATGCTCTCACTGCAAGAAGCCTGGACATCCTGTTCAGAGGTGCTATCGACTCCATCCAGAGTTGCGACCTGCATCTCACCGCCGTCGTCGTGGTGTGGTTTTTCGCCACTACTCTGTGTCTGTTGAGGATTACGCTTTTGTCGCTCGGTTGGGTCGGCTTGATCCACGGCTTGAGCTCTTTAGACGCAAGTTCATCGCGATCTTCATCGATGCCCTCCTAGTGGTTACGCGGTCTTCTTTGTGGCCTCCTCTTCCGTGTCAAGTAGTCTTCCATGGGTTTTGGACTTTGGAGCTTCTTTTCATATGACATCGGATAAGTCTCATCTTGCATCATGTTAACCTGTTATGGATGGTTTCTGTGTACAGACAGCTGATGGTACCTCATGTTCAGTCACTCATCAGGGCACTCTCTCTACTTCTCATTTTACTGTTCCTGATGTGTCATTTGTACCTTAGCTTTCTATGAACCTTATGCCTGTTGGTCAGTTTGCTGACATGCACTACTTTGTTGGGTTTGATGACTCTACTTGCTATGTGTAGGATCGTCGGACAGGAGCTCTTGTAGGTACTGGCCATCGCCTTAGAGATTCTCAGGGTCTCTACTTCCTTGATCATCCGAGTCTTCCTTCTTCCTCCGCTCATGCATCTTCAGTTATTGCATCAGCCTCTGTTAGTTTTCCTCAGTGGCATCATCGCCTTGGTCATTTGTGTGGATCTCGTCTTTCTACATTAGCACGTCAGGGTGTCCTAGGTCGTGTCATTGTCGATACTAGTTATGATTGTAAGGGTTGCAAGCTTGGTAAACAGTTGCAACTCCCATATCCTACTAGTACATCTCGGTCTAGTCGTCCTTTTGAGTTAGTTCATTCTGATGTTTGGGGTCCTGCTCCTTTTGCTTCCAAAGGTGGTCATATCTATTATGTCATCTTTATTGACGACTATTCTCGATATACTTGGGTTTATTTTATGAAACATCGTTCTCAACTCTTGTCCATTTATCAGTTTTTCACCCGTATGGTTCACACTCAGTTTTCCACTCCTATTTAGACCTTTCGTTCTGACTCAGTGGGGGAGTACTTGTCACATGCTTTTCGTCAATTTCTCTCCACTGAGGGAACCCTTCCTCAGCTTTCCTGTCCTGGTGCCCATGCTCAGAATGGTGTTCTTTGAGCGTAAACAAATCATCTTATTGAGACTGCTCGTACTCTTTTACTTGCATCTCATGTTCCACGACATTTTTGGGCTGATGCGGTTTCTACATCTGTCTATCTCATTAATATGCAGCCATCTTCTCGCCTTCAGGGAAAGTGTCCTGGAGGGCTCCTGTTTTCCACTCCCCCACGGTATGACCATCTTCGGGTTTTTGGTTGTACCTGCTATGTTCTGCTTCCGCCTTGTGAGCGCACGAAGTTAACAGCTCAGTCAGTTGATTGTGTTTTTCTTGGATATAGTCCTGAGCATAAGGGCTATCGTTGTTATGATCCCTCTGCTCGGCGTATGCGCATTTCTCGTGATGTTTTCTTTGTTGAGGATCGTCCCTACTTTTACTCTTCTGCCACTCGGTCCTCCCCCGCCGCTAAGTCTCTCTCTTTTCTTTATCTTCAACCCATTGTTTCTTCTGATACACCTTTTTCTGTGGAGTTTTCTTCTCCATCCTTCGTCCGAACACCATTTCCTCTTCACTATACTCGTCGGTCTAGGGTTCCTCCTGATACTCAGCCTTCTACTATTTCCTCACCTGATGGCATGGCTAGTACTGATGGTACTCCTTCTGATGATCCTCCACCAGCACCGTCATCTCGGTATGAGCTTCGTGATCGTACTACTATTGCTGCTCCCGACAGATGTGGTTTTTTCTCTACTGCTGTTGTGCCTGAGCCTCACACTTATCAGGAGGCTGTTGTTCATCCTGAGTGGCAGTTAGCTATGGCTGAGGAGGTGGCTGATTTGGATTGTACTCGCACATGGGATCTTGCTCCTTTGCCTGCTCATGCTGTTCGTATTACTTGCAAGTGGGTTTTTAAAGTTAAGACCAAATCTGACGATTCTGTTGAGAGGTACAAGGCTTGACTAGTTGCTCGTAGTTTTCAGCAGGCACACGGTCATGATTATGACGAGACATTTGCTCCTGTTGCTCATATGGTAACGGTTCGCACTCTTGTTGCTGTGGCTGCTGTTCGCTCTTGGACTATCTCTCAGATGGATGTGAAGAATGTTTTTCTTCATGGTGATTTGCAAGAGGAGGTCTATATGGCCCCACCTCAGGGTGTTATGGCTCCAGCTGGTCATGTTTGTCGCCTTCGTTGTGCTCTTTATGGCCTTAAACAGGCTCCTCGTCCTTGGTTTGAGAGGTTCAGTTCAGTTGTGTTAGCTGCTGGTTTCTCCCCGAGTAATTATGATCCTGCATTATTTATTCATACATCTCTACGTGGTCGTACTATGCTTTTACTCTATGTTGATGACATGCTGATTACTGGAGATGACAAGGAATATATTGCTTTTGTTAAGCAACGGCTCAGTGAGCAGTTTTTGATGTCGGATTTGGGTCTTCTACATTATTTTCTGGGGATTGAGTTTACTCATACAGATGATGGCTACTATCTATCTCAACAGCGCTATATTCAGGACCTACTTGCTCGTTCTGGTCTCACTAACAGTCGGACAGCTGCTACTCCTATGGAGCTTCATCTTCAGTTTTGTCCTACTGATGGCATTTTGCTTGAAGATCCTTCTCGTTATCGTCATATTGTTGGGAGTCTTGTCTACCTTGCAGTAACACGTCCTGACATTGCTCATTCTGTTCATGTGCTCAGTCAGTTTGTTTCTGCTCCTACGTCTGTTCACTATGCTTACCTACTACGTGTGTTGTGCTACCTACGAGGGACTGTTGATCGTTGTCTCTTTTATTCTCGGTCGACTAAATCGTATCACCCTTAATCTATTATCGCAAGCCTACCCTTGAAGTTAGCATGCCACATCAGCAGATTCAATTAGCTAATCCTGACAGTTAAATAGTATGAGCCTCTAACTGTAGTTTGAACTGTAAGTTTAATTCTTCTCCTGTAAATATGGTTATTTTTTTGTTGAGAATCACTCTGTTGTTGGATTCTGGAGTATCTCTAACCTGTCTGAGCATAGCATGATAGGTATAGCACCTTGCACTTGACAGGATCTATCCTTCACATGCCATTTGTATGCAAACTATATGCAAATATATTCTGCACGTTATGCTTGTTTAGATTCGTGATAACATGAGTAGCAGCATGAGCTTTCTATTGGTTATCCAGTTTGGTTGCATGGCTAATATATTTACATATGTGATGTATTAGGCTTCATGTTCACGTATATGGCAGCGGAGTTCCTACTGGAGCACAAGACAGTCCCAGAGGTACTATGTCTGGGAAAAGGCAGCATCTCTATATCTCATCAACATGTAAAATCCTCGCTGACGTGAGATTTTCTCTCTCTTTTCAGCAAGGTTTGCCCACTTTTTATACCTAGGCAAAATAACTGCTCTGTTGGTGAGGAAAATTCATGGACTGAAAGTGGTTCGGGTAACTTTGGTGTTGACTCTGTGGACTCTGACAAGAAACCGTTTTTTGACTCCAATAGAAGCAATAGCTTTAACTTTTCTGCTGCATCTTCTCACTCCATGGAGAGGCATCCAGATATGCAAAAAGGAATATCACTACTAAAGACAAGTGTTTCCGCCATTACTGCCTACTACTATAACTCATTGGGCTTGGATGTGCCATCCGATCTTTCTACTTTTGAGGCATTTGCTAAGTTGCTCCACATGTTATCATCATCAAAGGCCCTTCGAGTTGCTCTTGAATCGAACATTGCTTCAAGGTACAACATACATCGTTTTTAGGATGACAAGACATTTACGAGTATGTGTGCTCTTATATTCCTGATTCTCAAAAATAAAAGGTTGATCCCACATTCTGCTTGGCTGCTTGCAGATCAGAAAAGCAAGCACAGCAACTAAATAGATCAATATGGAAGGCTAGTTCGGCTATCTCATCTAACAGCAGCTTTATGGACAGCATGCACACGGCCATCATGGTAAACTGCTACTCTGTTTTTTGCTTGCATTGCATCTACTTTCAGTGCGTCACATTGCCTTATAGAATCTGTGTTTTAAACTTTTAATCAGCCGAGCTCTCTAGACAACCTCCTGCTGAACTCGGACACAAGCTTCTTGTACACCGGTAGACAAGCAAAGCACAGTGGAACACCAGACAACATTTTAGACGGCTGGGATATGGTAGAGCGCGAGATCCTACCGCCACCACCCTCGCAAATTGAAGACGTTGTGCAGTGGGAAAGAGCCCACACCTACCCTCGCAATGGCGCCAAAAAGAAATGACATTCAGCTCATGTACTCAACATAAGCTTTTAGAACACTGCAAGAGCTTCAGCTAGATGTTTCTGTCTGATCATAAGGTTTTGGTTGATGTACAGAAGCAGAGCTAACCAGAACCTATGAGTTATGCAGAGAAGAGCATGGTAGGGTAAAATTGATCAGCTCTCATCTGTACAACAACTGTAAGTTGTACATATATGCTTGTATAGATTTACAGGCAATAAATAAATAAATAAATATTGCTGATACATTGCTGCTCTTTCCTGTATGAAGAATTGCAGATTTTTTATATGTTAGAAGATTTCTACTTATCTCTACACCTGCTACTGCAAAGGAAAATGATTCTTTTACTCGCAGCAAGAGTGGAGTTTTTAGCCTGTAATGTTGCGCACGTTATTAGCAGAAATGGTGGACGTGTGTCCAAGTTTGTGCATCTGTGGCGTGGAGGCAATCTCCACCGTGCGTCCCTGGCCCGGACCACGCTCATTGCGCCACGTCGTCCTATCTGTGGCTCCCTGGCCGGCCCGGACAAGGGATGTTCGTGGATCCCCGGGCCGGGCAGTGTGTTCATGGCTTTGTGGCCCGAACAAGCTTGTTCAGTGACTCCCTGTGGCCCGGACTAGTGTTGTCCATGGCTCGGTGGTCCGAACGCCATCTAACCCGTTGCATGGTGGTCCGAACGTCTGTCGTCCGTCCATGTGGCCGTATTTCCAGGTGAGTTGCGGCCGGTCCGTGCCAGCGGCCGAAAGCATCCCCCATCTTTTTCAATCCTATCCATCACGTCGCTGTCTCCGCCTGCATGCATAGCTGGTCATGCCGCCCATCTGCGCGAAACACATTCGCGCGCCTATAAAAACCGATGCAAGGCTCGCTCTCGCTCTCATTCTGCAATTTGTTCTCGTTCTCATGCTCATTGCTGAGAACAAAGAGAGCTGAACTAATATGTTGTTTGAAATACGCTGGGAAGTAAATACTTTGCTCGACATCAAGGCAAGATAAAATTTCTTTGTATGATTTATTTGTAATTATTTTAGTCGTAGTCAATTAGCGATAACTTATTAGTCGTGTTTAGTTAGTGGTAATTGACCTGTAGTTTGTAATTGGTAATTAAATTAGTGGTAAGTAAGCAATTGTAATTAAATACTCGTAGTTAGTTAGTCGTAATTAATTAGTGGGCATGAAGTATTAATTAATTAGTCGTAATTTCTATTTCGTAATTAAATTTCGCGTAGTTTGTTAGTGCTAATTACATTAGTGCAAAATAAGTGGTCGTATTTACATGACCATAATTAATTTGTTCGTAAGTAATGACTCGTTCGTAATTGGTGGTAACTAATTAATCATAATTAATTTAGCGGGAATTACATAGATGTAATGAATTACTCATCAGTAATTTATTGTGAATTAATCAAATTGTTTCTCATTAATTAATTATTTGTATTCACTTATTCGCCATTAATTACTTATTTGTATGTAATATGTTGTAATTATCTGTGTGCTGGGTAATTAGTGGTAAAAAATTTGTGAGCAACTAATTAGTACCTTTTTGTTTATAACTATTTAATTAGTGGTAACAGAACAAATAATCATGTGTAAATAGTTGTGTACAATTAATTAATTAGTGCTAATTACATACCATGTTTGTTATATTGCATACCCTGCTTAGGTAATTTCGAACATATAAGACTTGGTAGTGTTTTATGGCGATGGTCTCGTACGGGCTGGCCCCGATGGGTTGGACCTATCAAGATACCAGTACAAGGTGGTCCGGACGAGGGGGCCGATGGGATGAGTATTCACGAGTTAGGAACTGCATCCGGAGAAAGTTCGACTCGGAGCCAACAATGAAGAAACTTGTTATCGAGGCGATCACCTACACACACGGAGTGTGGGAGCTAGTCAAGGTGAACAAAAGTGTTGCATATGGTCAGTACATGCAGATTGCTTCTCAGCTCGAGGTGGCAATATACGGGAGGCCGATGGTATATGTGAATTTCATACGTATGCCGCCGGGAAACCTTGATGATGCTGGTGCCTCAGGAAGCGGGCAACCGCGAGCGAAGCTTGAAGACAGTAACACATAATGTGTTATTTTGGAGGAAGTCCACGTTAGAAGAGTTGCACATAATTTTGTACTAAATGAGGGGGGGGGGACTGTGGTGGTCGGCCCGCATTGACTGCCATTAGTATCTACTAGACCAACCTCTCGGGTTGGAATCCGACGAGGACACTGACATAGGCTCAGATGGTAGCGAGGAGGACGCACCCTAGGGTGCTGGTCCTACCGGCTGAATTGTGTCTTCAGAGGTGTCGTACGTGGCATCAGACTTGATGATTGCGTAGTGCGATCGCTCGTACTGCCACAAAAAGAAGGGTCCCAGTAGGGGTTTGATGCTGACACCATCTTAGTTGGGCAGCACTTCTCTAGCAAGGCGGTCGTGTAGCAAGCTATAGCACGATACGTCTTGTCCATCAGTCGTATGTACCGGGTGCACCGGTCTAATCCAAGACATTACGCAGTGAAGTGCGTAGTGGACGGCTGCCCTACAAGGTCAGCGCTTACCGAGCAAAGTTCTTTGGCTTGGTCTTCACGGTCAAGGGGGTGACCGACCATACTTGTGAGCTTAGCAAGCCGCTGTGGCAGCATCAGACTGTGACTTCCACATATGTAGCAAGGCTCATCAGCTACCTAGTTGCGGAAGACGTGTCCGTCTCCCACAAGATGTTGATGTCAGAAGTCGTCAATCTGGTTGGTTATCCAGTTAGCTACAACAAGGTCCGACGAGCCAAGCAGAAAGCCATCGAGTCCATGTACAGGACATATGAAGAGGCGTACAACCTTGTACCGAAAATGCTTCACAAGATTGTCGAGGCAAACCCCGGCATGTACATAAACAAGCTTGAAAGTAAAGATGCTGATGGAGGCCCAAACTACTTCATACTGGCCCGTGTGTTCTAGGCTTTCGCCTAGGCCATAGAGGGTTTCAAGTTATGTCGTCCTATGTTCACGATGGATGACACTTTTCTCACGGGGAGGTATAAGGGTATCATTCCTACCACGGTGGCAGCCGATGCGAATGGCCTGCTTCTCCCGGTTGCTTTTGCCATTGTAGAGAATGAGAACACATCTAGTTGGTTGTGATTCCTTGCGAATGTGAAGCAGACGGTTGTAGAAGACCGGCCTAACATATGCCTTAGCACATACTGCAATGTTGGGTTGTTGTCGGCTCCGAACACCATGAAGAATGGGACAGAACCCCCTCACTAGTGGAACGGCGTGGAAACCTGGTGGTGTATGATGCATCTTGTATCGAACTTCTTCATGCGGTTCCACAGTCAGGAGCTTATGAATATATTCAAAGTGTTGTGCTTGCAGAATCAGAGGCGGAAGTTTGAGTCCATCTAGACAGATCTTGAACATCAGACCACGAGATATGCAAGGGAGTTCCCTCTGGAGGTGCAGGAGGGGCCGCAGGCCACGAGTGGGCAATCTAGGAGCGGCATAAGTTTCACGCAGTGGATTACTCTCCACGGTTCCAAGTTGGAGAAATGGTCCATACTCTATGACACAAACAGTGCGAGGTACCGAATTATGACAACCAACATGTCCGAGGTGTACAACAGCGTGCTCAAAGGTGTGCGGTGCCTCCCCATCACTGCGGTCGTTGAGGAGACATGGGCTCGCACAACCGATTACTTCGTCAATAGAGCCACCGTAGCGAGGCGACAGCTGGAAGAAGGGAAGCAGTGGTCCGAGAACATGCAGAGATATATGGACCAGAAGATGCCGAAGGCCCAAATGCACGACATTCGGGTGATTGATGGACTCAGGAGGAAGTATGAGATTAGGTTGCGGAACAAATATGTCAACAGTCATGCCAGGGGGAAGGAAACATGCATGCACCCTGGGTGATGTGGCTACATGCACCTGCAATAAGCCAAAGCTCTTGCACAAGTCATGCTATCGTGTGTACATGACACACAACACCTTTTCGGCACGTGGACTGCAGAGTTTCACTCCTATTGTTTGGACATGAACTATATGGATTTATGGCCGGACATGGTGCAATGGGGGTCGAACAAGGCCTTGAAATCAACTGGGAAGGGACGACGCCAAATGCAGCGCTTCCGGAACGACATAGATGACAGCCAGCATGGGGGCCAAAGTCGCACAATGAAGTGCAGCATATGCAAGACTCTTGGGCACTCCATGAAGGATTACCCCAACGGACCGAGCTCGTCTAGTCGCCACTCAGTGTCATAATTTACTGTATTGTCTGCCTATACGGGGACCGTCATGTCATGTAAATAGGTAGTCTACTCATATTTGTGCATATTTTTACGCCATTCTTTCTTAACGTTTACGTATCTCGACATTATATTTGTTTCGAACTGACTCGCCCTTGTTTTGTGTGTAACAGCAAAACATTACGTCAGCCTACAATATGTTGAACTCATCAGAGAACTTTTATACGAAGATATTACAGAATCGCAAGTGGCTAGCGAAGAGGGCTAAACCCTACCCAAATTTTTCAATGAAGGATGCCCCGGTACCACCAGAGTTTCCACACCCGCAATGTGTGTGCCAACTACCGGTGAAGATCATTCAGTCGACACACACAGCCACCACCGCCCGAGCGTACTACATGTGCAGCCACTTCCTCGTAAGAGAATCTTACGTACACATCGAATTTTTACCCCCTACGTTGAATTCCACAAGTTTCTAAATTTATACGCATGTAACGATAGCCCAAGATGTGTTGTAACTTCTTCCAATTAATCGACGACCCGAAGATATACAATAGGGTGTTCATCATGTAGAAGTACATGTTAAATTACGTGATGCGAGCCGAGACCTTCCAGCGATTGAAACCTTACATACCGGACCCTATTGAGAAGCCATCGGAGGAGCCCAAGACGGACAAGGGGAAGACTGCTGCTACTGAGACTAGCGGCCTTCACAGCTTCTTTCGTTGTCCGGGCGCACTCCGTATTGAAGAGGCGAGTTATGTACAATATGCATCCTGATTATGTAATTTGCCTTTCATTCTTCTAACATCATGCAATTGTCCATACTACACCGTAGAACATGGAGAACTTCGACACACGCCACCGACGTGGGCAGTACTGAGACAAGGGGAAGGCTTATGCTACTGAGACTAGCAGCTGTCGTAGTGTTTCCAGTCACCTGAGCGCACTCCACACCAAAGAGGTGAGTTATGTACAATTTGCATGTTGCCTATGTATTTGGCTGTACGGTCTACTTACATCATGGAATCGCGAGACATGGATGACTTTGACACTCGCCGCCACCGTGGGCAGGCCCGAAGCAAGGGGAAGGGGCTATGGCGATAGAAAGACTAGTTTCAGTCCTCCTTTGTCTCGATTCCCAAAAAGCCATGCGTAAGCAAACCACGCGCGGCATGTAATTGGCAAATCACAATGCGCATTAGAAAATATCATCAATTTTATTTATCAAATTTTACCATTCAACTCCACTTGAAATATCCATACTCCGAGTTTAAACGATACATTACAACAATTTTCAACAAGCATACAAATTTAGCGCAACAAAAGCACAACCATTTAAATAGATTTGCACTCTGCAGAGGTGTACAACTTTACCTACACGATACGAGGTCTCTAGAGTGTTCGGTATCCCTCGATACCACCACACACGATATTATAATATGCTATCTATAGTTCGTAATGAAACCTTTACATCACTTATGTGAGAGCTCGGGGCATTTAACTTGTAATAGTTAACCATCGGATTGGTCTTAGCATTACAAATCAAATATCCCGCCCTCAGTGCACTGTGTACCTCCCAGGAGCGGTACACATACGATTCTAACCCTGAAGTATAACCCTGCAGTATATATCTCTTTCTTCAATCTACTATTCTATTATTGTGTTATTGCATTGTTCTTACGATTCTAAGTTTGTCTACGAGGTAATCTTCGGACTGAACTCGCCAGCGACGGTTGCTCAACAAGAACTTGTGCACTTTGTTGCTCTTTTGGGATTAACGTGGAAATAGAATGTGCACATTGATGACCATTGATTTACAGTATTTGGGATTAACGTGGAAATAGAATGTGCACATTGATGACCATTGATTTACAGTATTTGGGATTAACGTGGAAATAGAATGTGCACACTGATGACCATTGATTTACAGTATTTAACTCTCGTTTAAATTATTGAACAGGAAAATTATTGTTAGTATGCCTGGGATTCGGTGGTAAAGGATCAATTGCATTATGTACTGCAGGGTTATACCATTTTTCACTGAGAATTTATGTTTTACTATCTATCAAGTTAAAAGGCTGTAAGCCTGTAACAAATGTGTGCCTTTGTCTTAGAAGCATGTTTTACACAGCATATAGCTATTTCTCCATGCACAAGTAATATCTTATTGCAGTGGGTGTTTCTTTATCTAGATCAGTTGTGATAGTGTAAGAGTTCCAGACCTTGTACTAAAAATCTGATTCCTCCATTCATAGTTATCGATCTCGTAAGTAATCCCCTTAAGACCTATGGACCGGGGAATACGCACCAACAAATAAACTAAGAGTCTACATCTAGCAAAGAAAAGTTGTGGTAGGCTTGTAGTTTACCTACAGTTAACAAGTGAACTGCATAAGAAATTGGTGCCATAGGAATATATGAGAGACTACTTTTTTGTGGATTCATGCTATTTGCCATGCATGACCAAATACAAATTTCTATTTTTATTCTATCTGATTATTATGTCCTCTTAAAGTTTATGATGGTAAGGGAGCCCTTGAGGAAGGAGAGACTGCTGGAGCCCGTTTCATCAAAATCCAAGCAGCATATGAGCTGTTGATTGATGACGAAAGAAGGGCATGTGATAGGGAGCATCATGTGAATCCAATGAAGGCCTGAATTTCCGTGGTCCACTAGTCTACTTATTGTGTCGATTTGATGATCATTAATTATTGTTACTATTGTCTTAATCAAGGGCTACCAGCGTTAACCACAAATACCAATTACATAGTGAGTTTTTCTCTCCTGAACCAATTCCATGATTCTAAAACGAAGAAAAGGGAATTAATTAAAGGTAGCACAATTTCATCCTTGTGAGCTAACTTATATACCCTTGGAGTTCATCGCGCAATGTTTATTCTTGCTACAAAACTGGGCAAGGAATAATGGCACTCGACAACAACTAATGGGTAGTGATAAAAGCCAAATTAATTGGGCCTTAGCATTTATCTATATTGAAATAAGTAAACATTCTATTATCTTATGTGTAACTAGGATAACACAAAGCAAATTAAGAATTGTTGGACCATTATGATAGTTTGAAATTGAGAGCACTGAGGTGTGCTGAAGAGCAATGTCTTTATAATAGAGGTACTTGCTATTCTGAAAACCATCTTTCCCATTAATCAGGCTTCTCAGGCCTGGATGGAGTGGGTGATGAAAAAACGAAAAGCTTTTGATAAACGTGGCGACATGGTGGTAGCTGCTTGGGCTGAGCAGCAGCAACGCGAAATGACGCTACGCGCGCGCCAGTCTCTCACGGTCGAAGGTAACAATAGAACACTTCTATCCTCCATGGTGTCCACATCATGCTATCATCATGCTTTTTATTTAAAAATCCGCATGTCTTATGGTTTACTTTGAACTACTGGATCCAGGTTGATCCTGAGGAGGAAAGGAAGTTATTTGCCAAGGACAAGAAGGCATCCATGGAATTCTACATCACAACTCTAAAGAGGCATACCCTTGTCCTACGAGAAAGGGATATTATGCCCAAGAAGGAAGACAAGAAGAATGAGATCAGTAGACTTCTAGCTGCTGAGGGGCTTGAGTTAGATACTGACGAAGATGAGGACAAAACTTTCTTAAAGTAATTCTATTCAGTATTTACTCACCAATTTTATCCACCTCCATCCCAGAAATACTTCAAGGTTTCATTGAAGTTCCATCTAATGAATATATAAGGCGAGAAAAGTTGACCTCGTGGGATTGTCCCATGGAGTAGAAAGAAAAGGAAAATGAAGTGATCCATCAGTGCCGATTGCTGCAGCCTTTTAGTATGATTCAACCAAAATTTTATGTAGATCCTCTTGCACTATTGTCAGCAAAGATGGATAGCACTTGCAAGGACTATCAGATATGTATACTTGTTACATGCAAAATGTAATTATGATAGGGTGGATCTCTGTTTGTCAAAGCGCGATTAAGCGCCAGCTGCGTGTAATCCTGGTCCTGTGTAAATGTAAATATACTGCAGAAGCATCCAAGTTTGTGTTTACTTTCTGAGCAGGAATACTTACTGCAGTCTTAGTCTAAGTTATTCTTATGTGTGTTTAATGCTTCACATCTACAGTCCATTCACAGTAGTAGTCATCAAACTGGATCCCTCATTGTCTTCCCATGGACACCTAAATTGCCTATAATAACCTGAAAACTAGTAACACTGAAGCATCAGAAGAGATCTTACACTCCTCGCCGACCTTAATTACTTCTAACAGTCTCTTGATTCACTTTGTTGACAGAATCCAGCTCCAATTTGCAATATGTGCTGATTATCAACTTGTTAGTGGCTGGTCAGTGCATCCAAGAAATAGAAACAATCTATTTGCCAAGCTGTCCTCTACTGCCTCCGCTGCGACGGATCAGACGAGCATGCGGCATTAACTTTCCCCTTGTCCAGTGAAAACGCACGTCACTTTGCTGCCTTCCAGTACGTACGCCAACCACGACGAACATGGCGACTTGCCAAGCAACACCAGCTACGTACGTACGTACAATACAAATGCCACGATCCGTATATGCCAATCTGCAGCAGCAGCAGCAGCGATGTGATGCTGAACTTTCATCAGCTTCAGAATCTGCACTCTGTTCTTGCAATGGATTCCTTCCTAGCTTCAGAATCTACCTACCGCTAGGTCATGCTTGCATGACAGATTCAGTATAACAATAACTGCAGTATTAGTTAGTCGGTTGGTAACTGTTTGCATTCATGGAGTCGCTGATGGATGGTACGCCATTCATTTCGTTTCACTGCGGTGCGACAGGAACATTCAGAGCCTTCGCTTGCCACAAGCTGCAACTACGGCGACACGTATAGCAGAAACCCATCAAGAATCGAGTAGTAATATCCATGGGCCTACTGCTTTCGCGCACTCAGTCTTCAGTAGGTGTGAGGCTGCGAGGTTGTTGCGAGTGTCAGGGCTTTTGTGTTTCCTACTCCAGTATATAGCTGTTGGACAGTGATCTACTTGCGATTTTTCTGCTTTGCGACATGAAGAACCTCAATACTGAAACGAAACGAAACGAACTTGTTTTTGTCTATGTATACACAAAATTCAATTCAATTCAATTTTAAGTTTCTGCCCTTACCAATCAAGGATGGTTAAACGAATTCAAAACGATGAGATGGAGTGGTAATCATGAACAAGTGCATTTGTACATTCATATGTGTTGACAGATGCTTGAATACGAAAACTGCTTCAGCAAGGACCACAGCCCCCGCAGTGAGGCAGCCACTGAAGCAGAATCATAAAGGCCCCATGCCACCCATATGTTCTCTGCTCCTGCAACCAAAGGACTGCCCCCAACCTGTGCCGACCTCGCACCGCCGTCCATTTCATCATACGATGCGATGGCGGTTCCGAGCCGATTGGCGTCATCGCGACCGTCCATCCGGTGCATCGTGGGATGGCCTGCCTATCAATGGCGATGATGAGGATTGGATCAAAGGTTGCAGCAGCAGTAGCTTTGGGCTGGGAGAACATGGCACTGCCTGTCTCTCCACAGCGAACATTGAAGGCTGCAGCAATGGACCGGCTCAATAACGCCTCTTGTGTTCATTCAATAAATCCTGTGCCAGTTCGGTTGCTACAGGGGGCACTGGATTAATACCCATGCTGTCGCTGCCCCAGAACAGCATGTGCATTGTGTAGAAGCTAGTAATAGTCAGGCCAAATCGGAGTAACTTCACAGAAGCAGATCAAGCTGCAGGATTGCATGCTGCAGAGTGGCAGACAGTGGGGGGGTAATATGGACAATGTTGTACAGTTCACAGGGTTTATTCTGTAGAATTTTTTTTTTCTCGATGAGTGAGTAGCAAGACACTGGTCTCTAATTAACTCAAGAAGAAAGATGGCAATTGCATCAATCAATCAATGGATGGATGGATCAAATCCTCTTTACACTAAGAGTTACCAATCAAACAAATCCTGGCTACAAGGCTCTGGAAAACCCACAAAAAAAATTGGGACAACAAGGCTCTGGAAAACCAAAATAAAATTCAGTTACATGTACACGGGAAATTAAACGAAACTCACACTGTTATGGAACACAGTTCGTCACAGACCGTCTTCATGTTAGGCCTCTCATTTACAGGAAGGATACACCTAAGAGAGATTGCGAGCAGCTCGTCCATCACCCTCGGAGATTCTTCCAAACCTGCGATGTCTCTATCGAAGCAGTCAGTTCCCCGTCCTTCCCTGTTGCACATTTGAACCCAGTCAGTCAGATCGACCGCGCCAGATTGGCCTGAAATGATGTCCCCAGCACTCTTCCGCGTCAACATCTCCATAACAACCACCCCAAATGCGTACACATCAGCCTTAAATGACGGTGTAGGCTTGTTTGTGTTTGCCAGCTCTGGGGCTCGATACCCCAGTGCTCCTAAATTCAGTATTTGCTCCGCTGTGCCACTTGGAGTCATAAACCGATGCAGACCGTAATCCACAAGCTTTGGAGAGAGGTCAGGACCAGTCAAGAATATATTAGTTGGCTTTAGGTTGCCATGTGGCAGGCCCTTATCATGGTGTAGGAACTGGAGGCAACGAGCCAGATCGATGGCAATTTTGAGCCGTTGACAAACTGACAGGCGGGAGTATCTTCTGGGAGTGGACTCTGCAGCATAGGCAAGGAGATCATACTTTCAGCAATTACAGAAGTAAATGTTAAGCATGCAGAAATGAATGACTCGGCAATTACATGCAACATATTCGGTAATAATATATACATAAATAAGATACTCCATCATAGACAAGCATGTATATCAACGGAAAGGAATGAATTCCAAAGATTGCTGATTCAGAAGAAAATGAGCATGATATAGTTACCATAGAGGTAAAGTGCCAAGCTATCGCCATTGACATAATCAGAAATAATTAATCTTTCTTGCTCCTTAGGCCCCCAATAGAAGGCTCTCCATGAAATTATATTCGGATGCCTGATGGTGCCAATCCTGTTTATCTCCTTAGTGAACTCCTTTTTATGCTTTACAAGACCAACACGCAGCCATTTCACTGTCAGGACATGCCCACTTTGTAGTGCAGCTTTGTATGTTGTGCCATGACTGCTCCTGCCAAGAACCTCTGCTGGTGTGCGGGACAGGTCTTCAGCTGTGAAAACCAAAGTGCTGTCTAGGAAAATCAATTCTCCAACCAACCGGTCTGGTGAGTACACCTCAAAAGCCAAAGGTTCCTCATGGAATCTAGAATCGACAAAATGTGGTGATGTCGGCAACGCAGACCGTGGAGAGGACTCCTGAACAGGGACTACGGCAGAGGCCTCAGCCACACCAGAACTTGTGGACTCAACAACTTCCTTTGGATCAGCATAGACATATTCAACAGCAGCTTCAGCTAATAGCTCTTTCTGGGCAGACATTGATCGAGCTGCAGATGTTAAGAGATGGTCATTTGAGAAACTTGTTTTAGTTGGTATAACATTATCTTTTGGAGACTTGAACAGATTTGGACGGCTTACTCTCCCCAGTTTTAGATCTCTAATACTAATCTGACCTCTAAATCCAGTTCTTCCACAAGGCTCTTGATACCTGACCACATAGAGTGCCAATGCTATGAAGATCACAAGCAAAAAAGCTCCAATGCAACCAACAATAAGGGCAACTCGAACACCAGCCTTATGTCCGTGAGACGGTCGACTCTGAGCAACGCCAGTATCATCATCATTTCCAGCAGGCAGACCATCTGGGAAAACTAATAGGTCATTTCCAGGTCTAAAGCAAGATAAGGGGAACTTTTCAACACTTTTAGGAACAGTTCCTTGTAGATCATTGTAAGATACATTGAATATCTTCAAACCAGTCTGAGGCATATCAGGAATTTTGCCAGTAAAGTGATTGTGTGATAGATCAAGAAACTCCAATCCTTGAAGCTTGCTTATTTCACTTGGAATCGCCCCAGACAACTCATTCATTGCAAGAGTAAGGAACTCAAGTCCTTGCAAGTTAGAAATGTCTGGAGGCAACGGACCAGATAAATAATTACTGGACAGATCAACCATCTTGAGAGCAGGTTGAGAAGATAGCAGTATTGATTCTGTTGAATGGGTGCTCTGAAATGGAATAGTCCCAGTGAAGTTATTTCCAGAATGGTTTAAAACTGTCAAAGTAGGCGACAGGAAGAAAATAGGCAAAACAGGTCCCTCAAGTGCATTCAGACTGAGATCAAGGAAGGATAACTTTTGATAGGTTCCCAACACCGAAGGGACAGATCCTGACAACGAATTATTCCGCAACTTCAGGGAGACCAAGTTCTGAAACTGGGAGGCATCATTTGGGTAGCTTCCCTCCAGTTTATTTGAACTCAAGTCAATCTCCTCCACTATACCATCCCAAGCACGCAATATAGCTAGTTCCCCAGAAAGCAGGTTCCCACTCAGATCAACTGAGATACACTTGCTAACAGTGGCTGGTAATGAACCTGACAGTACATTTGAAGAGAGATTCAAGATTTTCAAAGCTGTCGAGTTCACAACTGGCACGGATCCTGCAGAATTACAAGGCACATGAGTCATATACAGCTGTAGACAAATGTCAATGACCAGGGTATCTGTGAAAACTGTAAACAAGATAGCAAAAACTTAGCAAGGACATGCGGCATATTATTTAAAGTAGTAAATGCTCAAATGTCTAGAAAACTCTCTATATATTTGCAATAGTAGATCTCATGCCATAGCATTGAAATAGTTCGTTACATTCTTGTTCTTGGTTGAAGAAATTCCCTGTGTGAAGTCACGTTAGCTACTTACCTGGCATGGATCCAGCAATAAGTCTAACATAGAAGAAATCAAGAGTCAACATGATGGTTGGTTCAGTAAGCATAAAAGGGTATATTTGACTTTAAAGCTTATCAATCACCATCAAGCAAAAAAAATGTTGGCTCATACTTAATACTATGTTCAGTTATATAAATAATTATTGCTAATATGACAACTGCTATGCAAGCAACACATATGAATAAAACCAAAAAACACAGCTGCTAAAATCAGCTATAAGCCAGCGATGCATGCAAGTGCAAGGCTGCTTATCATCTCCTTAAAAAGGCAAATGTCATAATTTCTACATCACGACAACGTCAACAAGCGGCATTCATGCAAGAGTCAATCATCGTGTATGCTCATCGAATCCTCCAAGCAAATGGACATTTCCAGATTCAAGATGCGGTGAACATTTTGCCATGCTGTCACGAGGAATTTGCCATCATTTGGAATATTCATGTTACGAATGCCACCGATGCTCAACACCTGATTCGCTGCTTGCAATTTAAGCACCACATTGTGGCAGCTCACTGGCCATCCACATTGTCAAGGCATCCAAAAACACAACAACTCAACTACTAGATCACCACCATTTCAACTTACGTTGGGATTTGGGATTCATACTAGTAGATCATGACAATTCGATAAGATGCGTCCATTGGCTGGGAAAATGAAGATACCTGAGAAGCCATTCCGGCTGAGATCAATCTCAACAAGCCGCATAGAGTTCTGCAGGAGTGCCTCAGGCATCATCCCAAAAAGGCCATTACCAGCCACCCTGAAAACCGCCAGTGAGAACCATGAATCGAGCCTCGGCACCGTCCCACCAATCCCATTGTTGCTCAAATCAAGAACCTCCAAGTTCTTGAACGCCCCCACCGTCTCATTCCGGAAGAAGCCGCCATCCAGCCTGTTGTGACTGAGGTTCAGATACTTCACCGTATTCCCGATGCTGGTCAAGCTCTCCAGCTCCAAATCGACGCCCCCGGTGAACTGGTTGCCGCTCAGATCAATGTACTCGGCGTTGCGGAGCTCAGTGAGTAGATCGCTGGCATTGCCCCAGAAGGAATTGCTGCGGAGGTCGATGCGGCGGAGGTTCTGGAGCTGCTGGATCCCGTCGGTGGGGAAGCCCGAGGAGAAGTTGTTGTAGGAGAGGTTGAGGTGGACGAGGCCGGAGAGGTCGGCGAGGCGGCCGGGGATGGGGCCGTAGAAGCGATTGCCGGAGAGGTCGAGGTGGCGGAGCGAGGAGAGGTAACCGATGGCGGGGGGCAGGCGGCCGGAGAAGGCGTTTCCAGCGAGAGAGAGGTTCTGGAGCGCGCGCATGCCGGCAAGCGTGACCAACTTGAGCTCCCCGGCGAGGCCGAGCCCGTCGAGCGCGACGCCGACCACCGCGCCGCCGTCACACACCACGCCGCGCCACCCGGAGGGGCACGCCGTGCCGCCGCCGCCGGCATCAGTCGTCGCCGGCGGCGACCAGGATCCCAGCACGGGGTCCTGGGCCCGGTCCGAGATGCCTTTCTTGAACTCGAGCAGCGCGGCCACGTCGTCGCCGGCGGCGCCGCCAAAGACGAGAAGGAGTACAAGAACAAGGAGGGCGGCCATCGATGCGGGCTGGGGAGGTCAGGCCGAGCTAGGGTTAGGGTTTGGAGGAGGAGCAGGAGGCGGTGGCGGTGGCGGTGGCCATTGGGGGGGTTCAGAGAGAGGGGGTGGAGATGAGTGAGAGAAAGGCCAATTTTTTTTGGAAATGGTATGGATGGTAATAATAACAGCAAGGGAGGAGGGGGGAGTCTGTCCAGTACAGACTGGAAAGTTACAAGTGGTTGTGCAGCAGCAGCAGTAGTGTAGGAGGTGGTGTTTTAGCTAGCTGCGAGACTACTGTGACTTGGTGTTTACTACTTCTCTGTCACTCTTAAAGTTTATTATGGATATTGATTATGGAAGCGCTATATCTACTTAGCAAAATGTAAGTGTATGGGCAAGTAAAAATGCTTTTTTTTAGTGTACTTGCTTCTATTTCTTTCATGTGTTCTTGTTTTTTGTTTTGTTTGTACGGTGCAAGGGGTTTTTGTGCCCATTTGTTTTGACCGGTTTGTGCTTATCGTATATGTTTGATTTTTTTCCATTGATTGAAAAAAGGCTGCATAATGCGCATTTTTTTGTAGCTTCAATTGGTATTCGATAGCTTTGTAATTTCTATGAATGAATAGTAACATAGTATTAGCAATGAAGTGCATCACATGATGTCAAACAAAAAATAGAAATATAGAAAGTACTTAGAAACAAAATTAGTTGTAGATGAATGCCAACAAATCACATGTCACACTCATTACAATCCAAGCCCCACTTTAACCAAAAAAAATGTTAAATTACTTATTGTTACTAGTATAGTACTTATTTGATGACTTAAAAAGGGGAATTCAGAACCATATAGTAAAATTGAGAAAATTAATCTTTATGTATACATTAATTAGCCATACACTCTAGAAAACACAGCAAGTAAAATTGTGAACAATCGATAAGGCAAACAATACTGTTCCAAATCAATATGGCAAAAGAGAGAAAATTTTTTTTGAAGAATCTACCAAAGATGTGTGCAGACATTGGGTACTGGTAGGAAAGCAAGAGCCCCACATGCCCCAAGGCTGTTTCAGACTTTGACCCCTTTCCTCCAGCTCAGTTGAGCTGCCTTGCTTTCTTTCCTCCGCCTTTCCTTACCCTTCTCATACTTTCTTCAGACCACTCAACAACACAACACAACAGAACCGAACAGATTTTTAAAAATCCAAACAAAACTGGGGGAAAAAACCCAGCAGTTATGAAGTTTACATTTTTTGTCATGGAAAAAGTGCCATGAGATGAGAGGCTGCTAATCAAGGTTGATTAGATGCAGTAGTAGTAAATGGAGTGCGGTATTTATTTCAGTAGCTCACAGAGTTTTAGAGAGGCATACGGACCTTAGATTCAGGAGCATGTCCACATGTACAATTATAGATTTTCTGTACCAGGTAGATCAAGGGGGGATTTTCATCTCTCCTGCAAATTTTAGGGCTTAACATTGTCTATTTACAGGCCATGTTTGTACTGTTCTCCTGTCCCTGTCTGCGTAAAAAGGAAAAATACAGTATTTCTAAAGATGTTCAACTGCTCTTTTTTCTTAAGTTCTGGCGCTGCATGCAATTTTCTCTATATTTTATCAATACGCAAACTTAATATGCAAATTTTTGAAGTTTAAGGGTGACTAAAAAGGAGTTAAAACAATTATAGTACATGATAGACTTAAATGGGTGATATCCTAATCCAGAATGCTTGCTGTTAGGAGGGAATAGGCTCTGAAAATGACTTGGTGTGGAGTACTAATCAGTCCGAGAGAGTGATGGGCTTTGGAGTTTGGAGTTTCTTGACATCAAGCTAGGAGTTGTCCGGGACAGAGACAGCAGTGCCAAAAAAATTATTAGCGGGATGGGAAAAAAAAGAACATGAAGCTTAATTATGCTTGTAAAAGCGCTAGGTCAGCACAGGGAATATATTTTTAGTTTAAAAGGGGCCAACATGATTGGAGCTGCACAAGTCAAATATTCTTCCTATTTTTTCATCTAATTTGTAAGTGCATTGTGCATGAGAGAGAGAGAGAGAGAGAGAGAGTGTGTGTGTGTGTGTGTGTGTGTGTGTGTGTGTGTTGGCTGGTCCTGAGCTGGATGCAATTCCTGCACCGAATTTGCCTAATTGGTGCAAAGAACTGAGCTTAAATTGCAACCAGTATCCAGCCATGTGTTGGGGCAGTTGTCTGTGTAAGCCCATGATCACAATATATGCCATATGCAGACACGCGATTTTTTTTTTAAAAAAAAAGTATTAATTTTAAAGATAGTTACAAAAGAAAGTCAAAAAAATACAAAAACAGATCATTGTCGCTACTTCACTTAGTGACAGGATGTCATTTACTGCCAGTCACCGTTCCAACTCTCTATCGTCATTTGGATTCATGATTTGCTTCGAAAAGTGTGCAAATTGTCAGATCAAATTGCGACAGGAACCCGACAGAGGCTGACTATATAAATCGTAAAAATCGGATAAAAAATTATTTTAATTCCAGAAAAAAAGAACAAAGAGAGAGGGGAGAGGGGATAAGTGATATAGCAAAGCTCTGTCGATTTGTAGCGAAGGAGAGAGGGAAAGGGAGAAGCAGGTCTGGATGACTATTTTTGAATGTAAATATTTTTACAACTTTGTAGACAAATTCAAAACCTGATAGGTTAGCAAATAAAAATAGCGACATAGAATTCAATGGATTAGATATTTTTAGTTGTATTGCAGTTTCATGTAGTACATCATTTTAGATGTGTATAGTTTAGTTCATCATATAGATATTATTTATGGTGCAGTACTCGAATGATTTAGAATAAATCTGTAAAAATACTAAAAAAACTTTGTATGTTTCCATTTTTACACGGTAAATATTTTGTTAATACCAAAAATACTTTTTAAACTAGTAAAATAGCAAGACACCTCTAAATTTTTTTGTAAAAAATCCAGAGTTGGTACAAAGGATATTAAGAGCTGAACTAAAATATTATCAACTTAATTTTTGTTTCCATTTGTACTCTTTAAATATTTTGTAAATACTAGGGACACTTTTTAAACAAGGAAAATAGTAAGAAACCTATACAAAATCTATCAAAATTGTTGAGTAGCTAAATAGGGTATGTAGAGTTGAATCAAAATAATCCTAACTTAATTTTTGTTTTCATTTATACATGATAAATATTTTGTTAAAGCCAAAAATACTTTTTAAACTAGCAAAATAGGAAGACACCTCTAAAAATCCTATAAAAAATCCTGAGTTGCTACATAGGGTATGTAGAGCTGAACTAAAATATTGTCAACTTAATTTTTGTTTCCATTTGTACTTGGTAAATAATTTGTAAATGCTGAAAACACTTTTTAAACAAGGAAAATAGCAAGCTGCCTATAAAAATATATTAAAATTGTAGAATACCTAAATAGGGTATGTAGAGCTTAATCAAAATAATTCCAACTTAATTTCAGTTTCTATTTTACACGATAAATATTTTATAAAAAAAGAAAAATAACAAGGTACCTATAAAAATTCTATGAAAATTCCAGAGTAGTTAAATAGGGTATGTAGAGCTTAATTAAAATATTATTAACTTAATTTTGGATTCCATTTGTACAAGGTAAATATTTTGTAAACAAGAAAAATAGTAAAATACCTCTAAAAATTCTATATAAAAAAATCAAAGTAGCTAAATAGGGTATGTAGATGTTAATTAAACTATTGTGAACTTAATTTTAGTTTCTATCTGTATATGTTACATAGTATTTACATTTTGAATTAATTAAATATATCGCTTCTTATTACTTTTTGTATATGTATCGTAGCATTTACAATGTATGCACTAAATTTTTAGGTATGACGGACCCAGGACGCTGCGCAGTGGTTGTACAAGTTGCTTGACCCAGTCGTTGACGCGAGTCACCATAGCCGCCTCAGTACCATCCTCCCCTAGGAGGGCGGGGCGGCGAATAATCTTGGCGCGTTGCGGCTGCACATGCCCATGAGGGCATGGTGGGTGGACCCACGTTGGGTTTCGAGGTACGTTCAGTTGTGACTCTCGTGTACTCAATTGCAGTGTGACTAGTGTGGGTGGACTCACGTATGTTCTTAATCCTTTCGACACAGGTTGAGAAAAGCAGACCTTCTTCCACTAGCGAGGATGGTGGAGGCGACGTGTGAGGACGACCAGGACCGCACGAGCAGTGGTCGTAGATCTGGGCGGTTTTCGCACGACCGGTGCCTCCCGACGACACTGGTTGACCGATGGAGGCTTGAGATGCACACGTTCCACCTTCCGTTCATGGACATGGTGCTGATGGTTCAGGACATGACCTTCTTTACCAGGTTGCCTTGCGCGGACTTCCCCCTAGCACCGCACGATGTCCCGGTCACATGGCGCACGTAGTTCCTCTTGAGGTTCTAGGGGTGTTGCCGCCCAACACCGGCTACAGGGAGTTCAGCAGTACGCACTTGGTGTCACTAAAGTGGATCTGATAGTTCTACGTAAGTTTTTATAACTGTTGTCTTTCCGCTTGAATTGCTTTGTGCAACTTAGTGTTGTGTCTCTGTCTTCTTGCAGCCGGAGCATATGGCAGAGGACGCACCCGAATACACGGTGAGGAGGCACTTCGAGGCCTACATGTTGTGGCTGTTCTAGTGGGTGCTATTTCTAGGGTCCCACAGCGACAACGTCAATAAGCACATGATCCGCTACGCACACGAGCTGGCAGAATTGGAGGTGCAGGCGATCCAGCCGTACGCTTGGGGCCCGACAGTGTTGTGCGTGACATACTGTGCCCTGTGAGACGCGTCCCACTGGGTTCAGGACAGCTCCATCCTCTTCGGATGCCCGCTGCTTTTTTAGTTGTAGTCCTTCGAGTGTTTCCAGATCGGACGACCACAGTTGGACATGGGAGCTTATAGCACCGCCATGTACACCGACGACAATGACGTGGACCGACTGACCAAGGGTATGGTGTGTTGTCACCGACGGGTAAGTTTTTAAAACATCTAGTCCTTTTTGCAATATAATTTTATTTCTTGTGCTAAATTTCTATTGTTCTATTCCACAAGTCACCTTCACTCCGATCACTACGCACACGCCCTACCCGGACTACGTTGCGATGTTTGATCAGTTGACGGATGACCACGTCATCTGGACAACGTACACTCCCGACAGAGTGTATGCGCACACCGAGGACTGTCGAACCTATGCACACGAGACCACGCACACTGGTACACGCGGAGGAGAGATTGGTGCACGATGTCTTCGTGGAGGAGTACCACGTGCATCGGGTGATGCGTCAGTTTGGTCTGTGACAGGAGGTCCCAGTCCCCTAGGGGCAGCGGTTGCCGCCGAACATCCATAGGTAAGTTCATGTTTTATTTTTATCGTAGCATTTGCCTTACGTACCTACGAAATAATCGTTTTGCCTTCTACATGTACACTAGGAAGAGAGTACCTGCTACAACTTCCAGAGCCGACAGGATGCTCCCTTGGATTGAGGGTTGGCTCCATGTCTTGGAGGACGTCGCCCAGGAGGATGCTCCCTGCGACACCGGGACATGCGAGGAGTACATCGAGTGGTACTCCAGTCAGAAGACGGTTCGTTGCGTTAGGGTCGTGGACGACCCACCACGACAAGAGGCCTCGACGACCAACACGTACCCCACCCAACCGGACTCCGCATTCCACTGTGTGGTACGTATTGAATGGTCCATATTTCTTGTTTGCTTCGCATGTTTTCGGTTTCTAACTTGTTAATTTTGTGTGCATGTCGATCTACAATGGGAGATGCACGAGTTGGCGACCTTCGTGCGTCGTATGACGCTCGGGGAGCGGTTCAACATGACGACACAGGAGATACAAGAGGTCATAGACCAATTCATCGGCGAGGCGTCTAACTTGCGTCATCTTATCGTAGACCGAGGGAGGTGGTAGACCTACATGTGCGTGGACGGGGGATGAGCCACGGTGTGTCACACCCCACGACTCCTCATCCGAACGTGGCGGGTGGGTCCTCGTGGCACCGTGCTGGGAGTACCCGGCACAGTTTGTAGGTCAACACAAAACACTCACGTCTGGTTGTTTATTTCGAACTCCATTAGTCACTAACAACAATTTTCTCTGACAGATGCTGAATTCCACCCGTACACAGGGCAGGAGTACGTGAAGTCGTCAGCTGCCTTCGTGCGACGATATATATCTATCTTGTTTGCATGCATAACATACTATTTCATCATTTTTGCCATGTTTACATGTATAACAGATTGTTTCGTAGTTCATGCACCCCTTTAGGAAGAGGATGTGGTGTCATCGAGGAGTCACGCTTCGGGGACTTCGAGTTCGAGTAGGCGTGGACACTACGGCGCCAGGACGGTGTGCCTTCACACGACAAGAGCAGTCAGATCTCCGTTGAGGCTTCACGGCTGCACGGTGCACCCGAAACAAGCCAGCCAATGCAGGACCCTCTCGCGAAAGTCCCTCAGGCTACTTGCGTCGGTCGGGTACCTCGACCGCCTAAGCCTTTGATGTACTCATACCAGCACCCGCAGCCGCCCCTGACGAGGGGGCCACACGTGGGGTACGCCCCAAGAGGTCCCACGAGTGGATATTTCTTCTGTAAATATCAGTCAGCCATGTAAATATTAATTTTTGTACAACTTACATTATGCTAGTCTTGTATTTTGATACTATTTTTTCTTGTGTGCACAGTTAACTATGAGAGGGAGTCAGCATCGTGACACCGCACACTACCTTGCTTCTAGCCTTTACACCCCCACTTTTGCAGAGCAAGATGACCACACACTACGTCGCTACTGTTTCAAACTGAAAAGATCGCACTCTGACCTGCCACCTTTTCAGACCTTAAAGATCGCACCCCGTCACGCCACACACTACCACTTTTGCAGACCGAAATAACAACACACTGCGACGTTACCTTTTAAAACCGAAAAGACCACACTCCGCCATGCCACCTTTTCAGATCGAAAAAGACTGCACTCTGTCACTCCACACATTGCCACTTTTACAAACCGAGATGATAACACACTGCGATGCTACCTTTTCAGACCGAAAAAACTACACTCTGCCACGCTAATTTTTCAGACGTGAAAGAACACTGCATAACACTCCACACACTACCACTTTTGTGGGCCGAGATGACAACACACTGCAATGCTACTTTTTTAGACCGAAAAGACCACACTCCGCCACGCCACATTTTCAGACCAGAAAGATCCCTTATAAAAGGAGAGAGAAGAAAACTGAAGGAAAATAGAGCTGGAGAAGAACACTACACCACCACACCCAATACTTTACCAAAACTTGGTTCACACAACAGAGAGAAAGGAGATGTCGAACTCGTCAGCGAACTTCTATGTGGAGATGCTGCGGAAGCGCAAGTGGCTTGCCGAGAGGGCTAAAGCCTACCCGGATTGTTCTATGAAGGAAGCGTCGATACCACTGGAGTTTCCACACTTACAATGTGTGTGCGAAGAACCAGCTAAGATCATCCAGTCCACACACCCAACGATCGTCGCTCGGGCGTACTACACGTTCAGAAACGTTCTTGTAAGCGAATCTTGCCTACACATATATTTTTCACATCTTACGTTCCAATCACATGTCTCTAACTACATCCGTGCATAATGACAGCTGAAGATGCGATGCAACTTCTTCCAATAGATCGATTGCCCATACATGTATGATAGAGCGTTCATCGAGCAGAAGTACATGTTGAATTATGTGATGCGAGCCGAGACCTTCAAATGTTGGAAACCTTATGTACTATATTGAAAAGACACCGGAGGAGTCCAGGAAAGCAGGGTGGTGGTGGAGGATCCCCGAATAGGAAGCTGAGTACGACCAAACTGAACACGCGGCGGACAAAGGGAAGGAATCGATTCTATGAACAATACAACTGGGACAACAGCACGCATGGTAACCCTAAACCCATTTTTTTTTATTTTGCTCTGAAGGGGGCTGTTTGTGTTATTGCGTCGTCGAACTCACGTTCGCATTTCATTATCTTCTCCAATTTTGAATTCTGAACTACGCGGACACTTCAAGATATTACCAAGATATTTCGTGAAATACACTAAATCTTTATGTTAAATTCTCTACACATAAATAATAAAAATATATGACAATTTCACCATTTCAAATAGCGATAGATTCCTGTCACCATTTGAAATGGCAAAATAATCCTATCGCCAGCTCAATTGGCGACAGGACCCTCTCGGCACTGTTCTTATTGGCGACATGCTCATTTTGTCATTTCAAACAGCGACATGGATCTATTTTTGTTAAAAAAAAGTCAGCTATTTATTTTTGTAATTATCTTTTAAATTAATATCATTTTAAAAAAACTTGCGGAAACACGGAGTATTGTAAATTATTGCTATAAAACAGACTATTATGAATCCCATATACATGCATGACCTTGTTATCGTTGTGAAGTGCTTAGGAAGTTTCTCAGCTTGATTAGGTATGAGATTCATCGGTACTATATACTACCATGACGGTGTTGTTCTGAATTGCAATTCCTGGAGGCGGTACAATGAAATGGTAATCACTAATCAGTTGGTTTGGAACATTCTAGTACTAATTTATGCGCTGAATTAAGTAATGTTTCACACTGAAGAATCAAGCAACACCGGGTGGACATTAGTTGAGGCTACTAACCCAACGGATGAGCTGTAAGCCTGTAACCAAACCAAACCGAGTAGAACGACCTTAATTGGCATGGAGTAGCAAGACCACAAAAAAGTGTCTAGTATTTTTATGTATTGGATCACCCGATATTCTTGCAGCAAATAGGCAAATCTGTACTACGAGATAAGGAGAATTATTGAGGCTAAATGGGAAAGGACCGCAAAGACTAGTGTTCGGTTCATTTAGCTTTTTTTTTTTAAAATCAAAATAGTAAATGTAGTTTCTAGCTCCAAAATAATAAAATTAACACCGTGATTGAATAATCAAATGACATATACCCCCTACCGCACTTTCAGTCTGCAGAAGCCGCACGGCGCGCTTCGAGTCCACGGTAGGTTGACATGCGCATGGTTCCACTGCGGGCAGACACGTTCCTGTCACGGACTAAGAGCGCGACAGGTGGTCTGCCCGAACTGAGAGTGCGGTAGATATATGTTATTATGTTATTTTTATAATTTCGTATGTCTAAAAACTACTTTTGCTATTATAAATAAAAAAAAAACTTACCAATTGAGCCAGACCGACGTAAAGATACGGTCAGTCAAAAGGCGCGGATTAACCAGGACACTTTCACTGCAAAAAGATCGCTGGAGAAAGCACTTAAAGCTGCTCGCTCGCTCGCTGTCCTCAGTGGCTGGAGCTTGCTTCAATTCGAAAACATCTGATAAAAGTCGCCACTCGATTAGATGGTGTTTTTCATGCGTCTTTTGCAGTTAAACCTGGTTGGTTAACTCGATCGATTGAGCCATGCATCATGATGTTATGGTGTACTCACATATGGGTCTGGGTGACCGAGTTAACCAACCAGGTTTCCAACAAGTTTATTTATAGTGTGTAGCCTGAGCCTAGTCTGCCACTATTCCTCTCAACAACTCATCGTCAGCCGCCCATGTCCACACCCACGCCCCCAACTCCAAAGCCTCCCACCTCCACCTGAGACCTAACCCCCCTACCGTTGTCATCCACTTGCCCTCACACCGCCATCCAGCCTCTAGGCCTCCGACTCCTCCGTCCCCGCCTGCCGCAGCCGCCGCGCCTCGCGCCCAATGCCCCACATGCCTCTCTCTCCCTCCGTCCCCGCCTGGCTCAGCGACCACCCCCTCTGTCTCCGGCTCCGGATTTTTTTGCTAGGAATGTACAAAAATTAATTGCAATTACTACGCCGCAGGAAGAATTATAACTTCTGGGCCTGGTGAATGGCTCCTCACATGTGCAGTAACCGAGTAGGTTCATGAAGTTGTTATGGTTCACTTGGACAACACCGAAATCTGAAACAAAAGCAATTGTTAATACACGACACTTACAATAGTAGTACCAAGTTAGTTGACCCAACATAATATGTAGCTTTCTAGTTTTGTGCATGTCATATTTACTTCTGGCCGCAGCTTCTTTCCTTTATTTTCAATTCCTGGGTGTCAGGGAACATAAAAAATCAGGTAGCACATTTAAAAAATGAAAATACAAGGGAATAAATATTTCTTATCTATGTGCTCAAATTGGACCTCTACGATACTATATATTTATGTTTTGTTATTTTGTTATTATATTTTGTTAATAGTGTATTTACGGCTTATTTTTTTTGTTATATCGTGATGTGAGTATAAATTCTATTAAAATTTAGATCTAAAGCGTGATTAAATCCTAAATCGGCCACCGAGTGTACTCAGGGTCAAGGGGAAAGGCAGCTGAGACTTGAGAGACAAACTTAACCTGAATGGTGACAGTAAAGTAAACCATTGAGGTTAAGGATGCAGATGGTTTTTTGGCGCCATTGATGTGGTTCTCATTCTACTCTTATCTTTTGTTGGTGGGCCCCCAAGACTGACAGTCCGTTCTGTCCACGAGGAAAAGGCTCTCCCCTCCAAAGGGCGCATGGACCCAGGATATCAGAAGGATAAGACTGACCGAGTGACTTGCTGCTAAAGACTCTCTCTCTCTCTCTCTCTCTCAGTCTCTCTGATTATTTAAGTAGTAAAAGAAAGCAAGGAACAGCAACAAAAACAAGTGCTTTCCTTCCGACGGATAGAATATCTGGAAGGGAGCGACGACCAGGGAGGGAGACCACCGCCATGCCCATGCGTGGCTGCGTGTTCCATTCCATGGCATCATATGCTTTACAGGAGTAATCCCCGCAGATTGCAGCGCACGCTGCATCTTCTTATCGAGTTCGTTGCCTCTTCTACATGCATGTGGCTATAGTATGCATTATGAATGCTGCATGCGGCATGCAACTCTCTATCCACATCCCTCCCTTTCTCTGTCATCTGAATGTATCATTCTCGAGCCCACTCTCCCGTCACATCTCACATCCTTAACTACTCTGTGTATACTGATCTAGAGATTATAATATAATAGAATGGTGTAATAATCCGATCTCACTCTGAACAGTAGGTGCAATCTTATATCATGTGTTGGTTTGTGTGTGTAGAACAGAATCATATGGGGGTTTCAAAAGATCAACAACAACGGTGTCATAATATGATACAGTGGCGAATTCAGGATGAAAAATAAATGAGGGTGGATTCAAAGTCTTGAATGATCAAATTAATTTATAACAAATATAATCTTGTATTTTTGCATAATCAAATTCATACATGAATAAAAGCAGAGCAAAAAAGAGAGAAATATAATGAATGTACCTCGCTAATGGAAAATATATCACCAAAATATGTAAATATGGTTCCAGTAGGTACCAACCTATGCATTAAAATTAAAAAAAAAATAGTGATACAATAGCAAATTGTACTTAAATGATCATGAATATTCAAAATAAAAGAATCATAGCACTAAGACGCTGGCTTGAATCATGAGTTTCATAAGGTAAATTCATTTTGTAAGATTTCATGCCTGAGAAGGATATTATGATTTTGTCATCATCAATGAATTTAAATATGTCTCGCTCGGTGTAGTACACCATCAAATCATTCAGCCACTCATCCGATACCTTGTTGCGCAAATCTGCTTTGATAATATTCATTGCCGAAAATATTCTCTCAACAGATGCCGTTGCCACTGGAAGGATCAATATCAGCTCGATGAGGCGATATACCAATAGAAAAGTTCTATCTTTTTTTTTGTTTCAACCATGAGGAACGACTATTATATCGAACTTACTAACAAATTGGTAATTGAGCAACAAGTATATACCAGACACAAAGAAACTTCAAGACTCATCGCACGGACCGCTTCTCTTCCCCTGTTCTCCAATCCCCACCCCCACCCGTCCACTTAAAATCCCCACTCCCAGCTCCGGCTTAGGCGCTCCCCCTCCCGGCCTCAGGCCTCCCCTACCCGACCTCCCTGCTCCAGCGCTCCCCCTCCCAGCCTCCTCGCTCCGATGCTCCCCCTCCCGGCCTCCCAGGGGCGGCGAATCCACTGCCTCCCGCCCGGCCCGACGCGCCTCCGGCCTCCTCGCTCCCGGCCCTCTCGGACTCCCGCTCGGCGCTCCTCCCGGCCTCCCCTACCCGGGCCATGGCACGGCCGACCAGATCTGCCTCCGCCTCCCCACCCCCCCGGCCACTGGCTCCTTGCCTCGGTTAGGTCGCCCAGATCTGCCTCCGACACTCTCTCCCCACTGCCGCCGGCTCCTTGCCTCGGCCCGGCTGCCTAGATCGCCTCCGGCCTCCTCTCCCACCAGCCGCCGCTTCCTACCTCACCGACGACCGACGGACTCGTCTTCGGCCTCCTCTGGTAGTCTGGCTATGGCTACCATCGGCGATGCGGCGTCGCAGACCTCAGGTGCGTCTTGCTCGAAAGAATGAATGGTGAATTGCTTGATTGAAAGGGGATCGACCGATCGGGGAATTTTGGAACGGTGGACTAGTGGATGTGAGACTGTGAGTTGGGCCTGGGCTTCATTGCTTCAACAAGGGCAAGGCCCGCATGCATTTGCTTTGTTGGTTTGTTGCTCTATTGACTGTTCTTCTTCTCGTTTGGCGTTTGGCGCAGGCCCGAAGCCATGGTAGTCGGGGGAGCCAAAGTTGCCAGAGGGGGGGGGAGACGGGGAGTGTCCGGGTGCTGGTGGAGGGTGGGCTTCAGCCTGACGAAGCCCACCCGGTGGATTCGCCCCTGATCTGATGCCTTTTCTTATGCGCGGCAGCCTTAAATTGGGTAAAAATTTGTGAGAAATGGTGCAAGTGTGCAAGATATCAAGAACGAAGTAGATAGATTCTATAGATATAATCAAATAACGGCGACAAAATAATCACAACGATATATAAAGATTTAGCGAAGCCAACTGCAAATTCCTTAAGCACAGCCTCAAAAGAATGCAATTGATTGTCTCTCTCTCATAATTATCTCGAATCTTTTAAGACCCTCAGATCCTTACCCTATATAAGAATCTAGTGCTAAAAAATAACATAGTCTCTAATACTCTCGTGCACCTCTTGCTTTGGATGAATTATTTTGTGGCTTGTTTTCTCTGTGATCGCCCTTCATGGCTTTATATAGTGTTCCCTAGTTTTTCTCCTAAAGGAAGTAGAAATAATATCATATTATGATTCATATAGGTGGTAGAGATGATGTCAATGTGACGACTTTATCATTCTCCTTAATTTTCTCATCCACACTAGTCAGCTTTGTGATAACCTTGTTGAAAACATTGAGATGGTCAGCGAACCATGTGTCTTCTTTCATACGCAACCTAGACAGTTGCTGCTTCAGCACCCATCGGTTTATCAGGCACTTTGACATATACAATTCTTCTAAGTTACTCCATTATTTCTTCGGCGGAGTTCCCCTCATCGAGGAGACAAAAACGGATTGTACTGACAGTCTTCCGCTCTATCACATTTCAATATTCATCGGACGTCTTTTCCGGTTTGCCCTCTTCAAGGTCATCGATTAACTCTTGCTAGACAAGTACATCCTTCACCACACATTGCCACACACTGAAATTTTCTTCGACGTCAAATTTCTCCACTTGATTCGACATTGGCAGCATCAATCTTGATTTTGTGTCACCTGACGCTTCGCCAACCTTCTCACAAATCAAATTAATCTGGCATTGGCTCTGATACCACTTTTTATACTCTAATACCTCTTTTATACGCAGTAGTCCAATATCAAGAGCGAAGTAGATGAATGTCGTAGAGAGAACCAAATAACAGTGACGAAATAATCATAATTATATAGAAAGATTTGGCGAAGGGCCGGCCGCAAATTCCTGAAGCACAACCACAAAAGAGTATAAGGGATTATCGCTCTCTCACAACTCTCTCGGACCTTTTAGCACTCTCGGATTCTTGTCCTATACAAGAATCTAGTGTTAAAGAATAACCTAGATTCTAATCCTCTCGTGCACCTCTTGTTTTGAATGAGTTGGTTTGTGGGTTGTGTTCTCCGTGAGCATCTCATGACTTTATATAGTGCTACCTAATTCTCCTCTAAAAGAAAGGTGGAATCCTAATCCTATTAGAATTTATATAAGAATCCTTACAGCATATTTCTTCAAGCCCTAGTTGATTAGGACACAAATCATCACACTCAACAAACAACTGCTTCAAAGCTTTTTAACAGATCAGGCAAGAGGACCGATTTCTGGACAAAAAAAAAAGTGCTGGATCGAAATTGCATGAGTTTGATATACAGATACCGTCTAATCGAACTCTATAGCTCAGGAACCCGAATCAATGTAAGTATTAGGCACACCAAACTAAAACAAAAAGGAGAACGGGCAAGGATAAGAGGAAGAGGAAGAGATCAAGAAACCGTGCCAGTATGTAGGCATGTCGGGCTCCTGTTCTGAATGTGTCCATGTGCGACCAGGATGCCATTTAAGACAGTGACCGCAGGGTAGGGCACGCCGCTAGCTAGCTGTGGGGTTGGAGACCGGCCGGGCCCCATGCATGCATCCATGTGATTAAGAAGCAAAGGTGGGAGCTTACCGTAGTCTAACTCCACACAGGTTGGCCCTGATGACCTTTCCCTCTCTTCCTCTTGCTTGTCTTTCGCGGTTTCTCCTTGTCCAGCTCCGCGCCTCGCATGATAATTCGAGGTTAGTTTTCACTTGTTTTTTCCTCGTGTATTCTGTGATGTAATGCAGGCCCGTACCGGGGGCATGTGTTGCGTGAGCTGCTGCAGAGGCCTTAAAAAAAATTAGAGGCCTATTTTTTCAATCCATTCTTCAATCCATGTAGGTGCACCTGAGACGAGAGTATTCGTGGCAAAGCTCTCTCAAGAAGGGGAAAAATAAGACAAGCGATATCAAAACCATGTTACTCTTCCACCTTTCGTTCAGAATGATGCTCGTCGCAAGGGTGGGTAGGGCTAGCGAGGGAGGCGGTCGGACGGTTAGGCCAATAAGCTATTCCGCTTAGGGCCTGTTTAGGACGGCTTCAGCTTCTGGCTTTCGTCCGAAAAAATTAAAAGTCGTTCCAAACGGCTGCCATTTCGCAGCCGCTTCCATTCTCAACGCGGAAGCCAGAAGTGGGAAACCACCCGCGGGGAGCTTCCGCAGCTTCCCGCAACCTCTATTCCCAAATTACCCTGAAGTTCGAGGGTAATTGCCCGCCAAATGCTACTCCATATACCCCCGCGCCCGCCCGCTCAACTCCGCTCCCTCCTCCTCCCGCGCTGGCGAGGCCGCGTCGCCCTCCTCCCCCCTGATGCGCCGCCGCACTCCCCCCTCCTCCCCCCAAGCCGCCGCTGCCACCTTCTCCCCCGCCCAGATCTTGACGCCTCTGCCTCGCCACCGACCTCCTCCTCATCCACCGGCTCACGCCGTCACCGTCCTCCTCCCCCAAGCGGCGCCTCCTCCCCCGGACGCCGACCTCCTCCTCCTACTACCCCGACGCCCAACTCCTCCACCCTCGGTCCTCCACCTCCCTGCAGCTGCCGCCGCCATCCTCCCCTGCCAACGGTGGCAGTGGCCCAAACTCTAGCCGCCGGCTATGTATATGCGATCTTGGTTAATTAATAGTTGAGAAATAAAAGATAAAGATTGTTCTATTATGTAAACAACATCTAGCAACTAAGATAGAAATATCTAGTTGATCATGAATCTTGGATCCTTTTTTACTTCATGTTGTTAGCAAATTCATAGACACTAGAAATGAAATTATTATTGTCTCGTGGTTATCTGATAGGGTAATCGAATTCTTAGACATAGAAGAGTAGTTCTTGGTGAATGTGCAATCAATCAGCACTGGAGGAGTTAGTGTTCACGATTTATCATGGTAGGTTCTAGTTATTTATCAGTCTATTTTGCAGTTTTCATCAGTAGTGTAATTCACTCTAGTGTCTCACTGTCCTGCCAGAATAATAATAGGCTCACGCATTACTTGGTAGATATATTGTTTCGTCTTAAGGATGTAATCATGTAACGCATGTTGATGTTTCTGTGTTCTGGCAAGTGTTGTTTGCAATCGTTGTTGAATGCAATCAATTGCGGTAGTCATCGTTCATTGCAGTCAATTGTGTTAATCATCGTTAATTGCAGTTAATTATCGTCAATTGCGGTAGTCATCATGTATTGCAGTAATTCTCGTCAATTGCGGCAGTTGTCATCAATTGCGTTAGTCGTCGTTAATAGTCACCAATTGTCGTTAGTTGTCATTAAATGTTGTTAATTATGTTAAACAACATCAAATAGACCATTATTGTCCTCGGTGGTATTTCAGACATTTCCCTCCTCGGAAGTTGTAGCCAGCCTACCTAAAAGTTAGACAGCTAAACATCAAATCTCTTCGGCCCAGCGGGAAGCCGCTTTTCAGAAAAGTCCAGTCGTTCCAAACACTCTTAAAGGCTGAGGCATTTTAATCCATGGCCTAATATAATCGTGCCCTCGTGCCGTGTTGTGCCATCGCCATGCCACTGATATGATGCCAGAGAGAGTATGTGGCCCTGCAAGGGTAGAGATCAATGAGGCAAGGAAAAAGAGGGGTAAAATTGGATATATGCAACTCCAAAAGATGTCATTTTGTAAAATACCATTCTAAAACATGAAATTTGAAATTTGTCACTCCAAAATTAGGTTCTTTGAATTTTTGTCACTCTTAGACATTTTTTTTCTTCTCTTCTTCCTCTCGATCTCGCAATGAGGCGAGCCCGAGACCGGCGGCGGCGACCTCAGATCCGGCAGCCAGCTTGCTCGCCATCAGCGGGGAGGAAGGACCGCAGCTGTGCAAGCTGGATCCGGCGTTGGTGACTCGCAGCGAGCCGGATTCGCGACGGCAACCTCGGATCCAGCACGCGGCTGGGCTAGGTGTCGTCGAGAAAGAAGGTCGCACGGCTTGCGGTGCGGCTGGAACTTGACAGAGAAGCGGTGGCAACCACCTACTGAGAGGAAGAAGAGAGGGGGGGGGGGTAAAAGTGTTCGTGACAAAAATCTAAAAAGTTAAGTTTTGAAGTGGAAATTTTTTATTTTCATATTTTAGAGTGTTATTTTTAAAGTGTCATCTTTTAAAAGTGACGTATATCCATTTTTGCAGCAAAGCATGAGAGGGGGTGAGAACCTCGCGCCCGAGCCTCCTCAGATCCCCATGCGCGCGGTGCAAAAGATAATATGCCCCTCGTCCGCTTCACCGGCCGCGCGCTCACCCGACGAGCCAACACAGCAGCCGTGCATGATTAGATTAGGGGGCGTGGAAAAGCGTCCGCATCGGTATTAGCGTAAAGAGAATGGCATGGGTGGGGAGGTGGAGGTGCCGTGGATGGAACCGAGCACCGGCGCCAATCATGCGTGCCTTGGTGTGCGCGTACGCTCCCTCACTTCCAAGACGAGCCCTTTTGGGCTTTTGATTTGGCTCTGTGCTTCTCAGGTCTCTCTTCTTGACATGGGAGGGGAGCACCGGACGTGTATGTCCCTTCCAAGCTCCAACCCGCAGAGATCTTCAGTCTAACGGCTTCTACTCTTCCAACATGAAAAGGAAATCAATCATCTGCTCAGCATTCAGCAGAGCAAGCAAGATGTTTCCAACATGCATGCCTCAGACCTGAGACAATATGTTCAACACAACACATATTACTCTCCCTATTTTTACTATCTTCGGGGGGCAAATATATCCTATATATAATTGTATCCGTGTAGCGTACTATTTTCTCTATATTCATGGGGCCGGGACGGGTGGCCTGCCGGAGGGCTCGTGGATTGTGTTTGCAGGTGGAGCACACATGAGTACATGACACCCCCCTCCTGATGGATCTCATCTCCTCTCCTGCCTCGCCTCAATCCCCAACCGCATCTGTCTTCTTCCTCCCATCCCTTACCCCTGCTTGCCCCACCCATATGGATATGGACATACAGGTGTACCCAAGGCAATGCAAGCTGCTAGCAAGTCTATTGCCAAATGTACAACTACAAGCATGGGCTAAACAAGGCATTGGGCCAGGCCCTCCTTTCAAAGTGAGTGGCTGGATAGGTAGGATCTGTATCCGGTAATCAGCATCCAGCAGCACGTCTGTGCCGTTCCTCCCTTGAATTATGGGAGGAGGAAGACCAGTCTCAATTTGCTGCTGATTTTGTTTCACCTCGGAATGAATTTGGCCGTGAAGGAAAGGACACCATAATTTTTGTTCAGATATAAGTGAAGATTGGCAAACCATGTAGAGTTATTTCTTTCATAGTAAGAGATTACTGCAGCACAAACAACAATGTTGGATGTTACACAGACTACAGTCACGGTACACAAGTGAGAGAGGGCTCCTAGTAAATGTAGTTATGTACAGGATTGGATTGGTCAGCTTATCTAATTTGACATGGCATGGAAGATGTGCTTAGCCTTGTTCTTTGTACGGGGTCCAGATCAACCTGCTAACGTCGACATCGAGGCCTCCCCGGCCCGCGGCCTTGAGGTGGCGGTCGAGGACCTTCGGGTCAGCGCAGATGACGTGCTGCCCTTTCCGGTACTGGATCAAGTCCAGACTCTGCAACGTGCTCAAGATGTCGTCTGCTTTTATTGCCGTCATATCGCTAAGCTCCTGCGTGCAAGTGCAAGATCTTGTTAGATGTTACTACGAATACTGTGCGTATATTCATAAGTCTTAATGAGCATTATATATAAGACGTCCAAGGATATGCTATATACAAATAAAGAAATACAAAAGGTATATTAAAAAATACAAAAAGATTTTTATTCTAATGAGCATTATATATAAGACGTCCAAGGGATATGCTATATACAAATAAAGAAATACAAAAGATATATTAAAAAATAAAAAAAGATTTTATTCTAACACCCACTCTCAAACTCACGGTGGATCACACACACTGAGTTTGGAGAGAGAATATAAATGTTGTATCCCAGTCTGTGACTTCATAAAGAAGTCAGCAATCTGTAACTAAAAAAATCTAAAAAATCACAAGCACTAAAAAATCTGCAGATAGTCACCTTAACCAAGTAACATCTGCTGTCATAACTCTCAACTCAACATCTGCACTCGAATGGAAAATTACAGTCTACTTCTTTGTCTTCCAGGCAATCAGGGAGGAGCCAAGAAAAACACATTAAGCATAAAGAGAACGACGATTAGAAGGATCACTAGCCCAGGTCGCATTAGAGTATGACTAAAGCTGTAATGAGATGAAGCTAGGGAAAAATAAACGGCGAGAAATAGTCCCACGCAAGTAGCAAAGAACAAAAAAAAATGTGACTGTGGTGAAGATGGGTCGGATGAGCTATGAATTGACTCAAGATATGAACAACATACGTAATATCAAGACAGTGCTCACAAGATACACTAAACTCCCAACAAGATGGAGATAGTCCCACGCAAGTAGCAAAGAACACAAAAAATGTGACTGTGGTGAAGATGGGTAGAACGAGCCATGAATTGACTCAAGATATGAACGACATACGTAATATCAAGACAGTGCTCACAAGATACACTAAACTCCCAACAAGATGGAGATATCGAGTAGGATTCTCAAGAAGATCACCATCAGTGGCACGAAACTGTAGGGATAGCTCCATGGGAGTCTCAGCAATGCGAGTGTCAGTCCGACCAGACCGACCAAGAAGATCCTAAACATACTTCTGCTGGGAGAGGTAGCAGCCCTTAGGCATAGAAGAGGCATCAATCCCAAGAAAGTACGTAAGAGAACCAAGATCAGTCATCAAAAACTGCTCACTGAGATACTTCTTCACATACGTGGTGAACGATGAATCATCACTAGTAATGAGACAAAACTGCTCACTGGGATACGTCTTCACATATGTGGCGAGTGAGGAATCATCACTGGTGATGAGCATATCATCAACATACAGAAGAAGCAGTGTACTACCCCGATATGAGACATGGATGAAAAGAGCAGGATCGTGGGAATTGACAACGAAATTGACAATAGTAATCACTGAGATAAAATGCACAAATCAGGCACAAGGAGCATGTTTAAGGCCATAAAGAGCGCAACAAATACGACAGATGTGCCCATCGGGAACAGAATACTCATATGGTGGCTGCATGTAGACCTCCTCATGCAAAACACCATTAAGAAATGCATTCTTAACATCTAGCTGAGAGATAGACCACCGACGAACAGAAATAACCGCAACAAGAGTGCGAAGAGTGGTCATATGTGCAACAGGAGCAGAAGTCTCATCGTAGTTACGACTGTACTCCTGCTGAAAACCGTGAGCCAAAAGACGAGCCTTATAGCGCTCAATAGTACCATCATACTGGGCATTAATCTTGTACACCCACTTGCAGGTGATAGATCGAGCATTCACATGGTCGGCACAATATCCCAAGTCTCCGTACGTCGAAGAGCATTAAGCTCCTCTACCATAGCGAGCTGCCACTTAGAATGAGGAGCAGCATCACGATAAGAACTAGGCTTACTGACATAGAGAGCATGAGCTATCGGAGCAAATCCAAGACGATCAGAAGATCGAAGTGATGTCCGGTCACGAAGGACGTAACTGGGAGCATCATCAAAATGATCAGATGTGGGTGTCGGCAAGATACTAGCAGAGGAGACTGGTGAAAGACGAGGGCGTCTGGAGTAGTGAATACCAGAGAAACGAGACGGTACGGCAGGAACAAGAGACGGTGCTACAGGAGGCAGCACCAAAGGCAGAGATACAGAAGAACCACTTGAGGCAGACTAGGGGAAGACTGTGGTAGTGGAGAAATGGGTGAAGAGTCAAAAAGAGACAACCATGAAATCGACTCAACGGTGCAAACAGGACAAAAGGTCAAATCTCGATAGAAGAAATGTCGAGATTCATCAAAGACAACATCTCGTGAAATCCTGATCCGTCGAGCAGAAGGATCATAGCAACGATAACCCTTATGCTCAGAACTATAACACACACTGAACTGACTAAGCTGATAGTTTGGTGCGCACACGAGGCTACAGTAGAACAAAACAAGCACATCCAAAAACACGATGGTGAGTGTGCTGAGGGGGCTCGAGAGTAAAGACACTCTATAGAACTGACACCCTTAAGAGCAGTGGAAGACTGCATATTGATGAGATATGCAGCCATAAAAACAACATCAGCCCAAAACTATGGTGGAATGTGAGAGGCAAGGAGCAGAGTGCGCGTAGTCTCAATCAAATGATGGTGTTTGCACTCAGCAACCTCATTTTGAGCATAAACATCAGGACGAGAAGATTGGTAAAGAGTGCACTACTAAGAAAGAAACTGTCTAAAAGCGTCAGAACAATACTCGCCAGCGGAATCACAACGAAAAAGTACAGATAGAAAAATCAATGTGAGTACGAACCATTGTTGCAAATCTACGATAGATCGCGAGAAACTGATCACGATTAGACATAGGGAAAATATATGTAAACGGGAATAATCATTAATAAAGATCATATAAAATTTATACCCACCTTTGGAGATAATAAGCGTAGGTCCACATACATCTGAATGAGCTAAGTCAAAAGGATGAGAAGACAAGGACTCACTAGGATGGCAAGAGAGTTGTAGCTACACACCCAGCTTACAATCCTAACATAATATGGCCGTGTCAATAGTAACACATCTAAGAAGACCCTGACGAACTAATGAAGAAAGATGAGACCCACACAAGTGGCCTAGATGATGATGGCACTGCGCAAAAACTCCAGAGATGGTGGCAGCAATGGCGGTGCAGGTAGACGTAGACGTGATAGGAGAAGCTGAAGTGGACGGAAGGTGGAGGCGGTCGAGAATGTAGAGACCCTGACGATCTCTATGGCGCCGGCCAGTCCCAAGTACCGTCCTTGTCCGTCGGTCCTGGACGAAACAGGTGTGAGAGTCAAAACCAGCCCTACAGCCGAGATCGCTAAGCTGACTCACCTAGAGAAACTGCATGGTAAGTTAGAGAACATGAGAAACAGCTGGAACAGAAAATCAATGGGAAAGAGTGCCCTGACAGCTGGCAGACAGATGAGTACCGTCAGCTGTCTAAACAGAGATAGGAAAAACAGAAGGTTGTAGCGTCCCGCTTTTTCAGAGATTTTCAAAATTTTAAAAGAGAACCATTTGCTTCTATTTGCCAAAAGCTTAATTTGGAATTTCAGAATCAATTGTGGTTTAATATGAATTAATCAAACTTCAATTAAATTAAAGTTGGTTTAATGGTGTTTTCTGGTATTTAAAATCAAAAGTATTATTTTAAGCGTTTTCTTGGATTTATTGGATTTTAGAAATTGGTTTTCATTTTACCCGAAATTAAAAATTATTTTATTTTGCAAAAGAAAAAGAAAAATTAAAGTTAAAAGTATTTTTATTAAGTCCAGAATAATTCAAGGAATTTCTATGAATTTTTCTAGAATTTTTGGACTCTATTTGCTATTTTCTAAAAAGCCTTTTCAATTGTTTGTATTTCAAAATCGAAAATTCGAAAATCCTGTTCATCGCTTTGTGGTCGAATCTCTTCTACCACCATCGTTCTCACCCAATGCACGGCCAGCCTTCCGCCTCGGCCTCGCCACTCGTGGCGATCCCCATCGACGGCCTAGCTTTCACGCCTCCTTCATACAAGGCGTCCGATTCCATCTCGTGGCTCTCGATCGCGCGCCTCCTTCCTCCCAACCGTCTGATCTTGATCGGACGGCAGATCTTCGCCCGCCGCGCCTCGTTCGTTTCTTCTCCTCTCTCTTCTCTCTCTCCGTGCTCTCGCCTGTGAGCGCCGCCGCCTCGGCTGCTGGCTGCAGGCTGCTGAATCTCGCGCCGCCTTGGTTCTTGCCCGCCGCGCTTTCTTCCTTGCTATATAAACTCGGCTCCTTCTTTCTTCGCTCGCAGAGCCTCGCCACAGAGCTCCTCGCCTTCAGGCCCGGCCGCCTCACCCGTGACCTCCTCCGCCGCTATAAAGCGCCTCGCCCCGCCTCCTCTCTCTCCTTCCCGCGCCCATTCCTTCCTCCCTCCGCCCCGCCCTCCGTTTTCCTCTTCCCGACTTGGCCGAGCCGCCATTGCCGCCATTTGCGCCGCCCGGCCTTCTCCGACGCCGGTGATCTCTCCATCACCTCGCCCCGCCTGGCCGCGTCCCAAGGCGCTCCTCCCGCCGAAGCTCCTTCTCCCGGCCCGGCCGCCGCCCGAGCGCCACTCCCTCCTGCTCTCTCTCTCTCTCTTTCCGAAGCCGAGTGTGGCGCCACGTGGCGCCACGTCGCCGCCACGAGGCGGACTTGCGTGTGGCACCCCATTTGGCGCCACGTGTCCGCCGACGCCAAAATCCCGATTTTCCGCTGAAAATAATTCAAAATTCCGAAATTCCGGAAAAACCCTAATTCTATCATTTCATGTGATTTTCAACTTCTTTTAAACCATAACTTTCTCATCCGAACTCCGATTTGGGTGATCCAAATTTCTAAATTCACCCTTTCATTTGGTAATCGGTTTTGTAATTTTGGAGTTCATTTGGTATTTTCATGGTTATTAAGGCGTCCGGAAGGCGACGCCAGCGCCGCCAGCGAGCGCGTGGGGGTGGGTCAAGGCGTCGGCTACGCTTTGTCTTGCGAAGTATGGCGCCCGCCTTAGTACCATGGCGTCGGAAGGCGTCGCCGAGGCGCAATGTCGTCGGGAGGCTCAAGGCGACGCTTGGCAGAGGAGGAGCGCGAAGCTGGCGTGATTAAATCAAGTTGCCAAGAGAACCCTAGGCAACTAAACAGAGAGAGAGAGAGGGGAAAGTGGAGAAGGGAAAGCCGAACTGTCAAGAAACAAGAAAGACTCACCGAAGGTGGAAACTGTGCGCGGCGCCTCCATCTCGCGGCCGCCGCCCCGCCTCTGGCGCCTATCCCATCTCGCCTTCTTTGTCTTTGCCGCCCATCTCCGTCGCCGCCTGCCGCCAAAGAAGGCAAAGAAGGTACACCTCCTCTCTCCTCCTCTCGCTCGGACCTCTGCTTGGCTCTGCTCTCCTCCTCTTGGCCTCCCGGCTCCCTCCTCCTCCCTCCTCTCCCGGCGTCCTCGCATCCTCTCCCCTGAGCCGACCTGACTCCTGACATATGGAAGGAGGCCGGGAGGGAGGAGGGCGGAGAAGGCCGGACCGCCGGGTCAAGGATTCGCACGGCGCGCGTGCGCCGCGTGGAGGAGAGTGAGGAGGGGCGCCTCAGCGGGGAGAAGGGAAGCGTCGGCGAGTTTGCCATGAAGTCGCGACAGCTGAGCGATCGGCCCAAGCCGTCGCGCGAGCGACGGCGGCTTGATCGCCATATCGTCGCGGATCGGAGAGCGTGAGTCAGCGCGATCGACGCCGACGGCATCGAGTATCGATCTATGGCCAAGCAATTGAATCAGGCCGAGCGCCGATCGCTTCATGAATTGCAATGTGTTGAATCGCGATTCTTTGAAGTCGACTTGTAATGTTTATGATTCTATCTTTGTACCGAAGCATAAAAATGACAAGTGCAAGCGCAAGTGCAAGTATTGCATCATCCGAGGCCGTATGATCCAAAGACCGATCCAAAACTAAGGCGAAGTCTAATGATCCGGATGGAAATATGGCTATTGGCGGAAATTGGCAATCGAGATAAGGTGATGTGTATCCTTTGTAACACCCCAAGCAGGAGAGGATCAAAAGGTCAAGGAGCATCTTGCGGGTGGTTATTGGATGTGGTAATATGTCCCAATACTACCACGTAAATCAGAAAGAGATGGGAGATTATTTGAAAAAACAAGAGAAGTAGGCCAATTTTCCTAGACGATGATGATGATGATGAAGGTGAGGTCAAGATGTGGAGGTGGTAGCACATGGCATTGGGTCCCAAGACCAAGACTCCACTGTGAAGCCAAGTTCGTGGACACCGCCAAAAGAAGGCATGTCGCTTTTCATTCAAGGTCAATGCAAAGGCAAAGACAAGGAGACCAAGTCGATTTGTCGGTATGCTTGGAGAACACCAAGATGTCGAGATCAAAGACGCTCGATCTTTTCAAAGCACCATGGAGGCCAAAGACAAGGACCAAGGAAGACAGCATTATGTGAATAAGCAATGGGCATTATGGTTCTATGAGTGTGGCATACCATTTAATGCCGCAAACTCAAGGCGCTTTGAGATTGCTTGTGAGGCGGTGCAGCAAGACGCCCGGGTATAAGCCTCCTAGTTTCCATGAGTGAGGAGCCATTGCTTCTGGAGCGCCAAGGAGACAAGTACTTTAAGGGAGGAGCACGAGCGGGCGTGGAAGCAATATGGTTGCACACTTATGTCTGATGGATGGTCCGATAGGAGGGACGCCACTTGATCAACTTCCTTGTCAACGGCCGGAGGACTTACTTCTTGAGTCCGCTGATGCATCAAGTGAACAACATGATGCAACTATGATAGCTAATTTGCTAGAGAAGAGAATTGAGGCCATTGGAAAAGACAAGGTTGTTCAAGTTGTCACCGATAATGGTGCTAACTACAAGGCGTGGGCAAGCTTCTAATGGAGAGGATTCCTACACTGCTTTGGAGTCCTTGTCGCACATTGTTTGGACCTTATGTTAGAAGACATTGCGAAGTTGAAGGAATTTAAAAGCCTATTGCACGTGCTAGGCGTGTCACCACATTCATTTATAGGCATGGTAGGCTTCTTAGTGCAATGAGGAGAAGACAGTGGGATGGATCTTGTGAGACCCGCCGCCACGGTTTGCCATGACCTTCCTTACTTTGAAGAGCATGCACAAGCACAAGGATGCTTTGAAGTGTCTATTTGTGAGTGAATCATGGACTAAGATCAAATTGTCAAAGACAGAGGTGGCATGCATGTGATGATATTGTGCTCTCTAAGGAGTTCGGAATTCAATTGAAGATTGCCTTAGAGCTTCAAACCACTTCTTATCGTGCTTAGGGTGGTTGATGGTGATGAGAAGCCCGCAATGCCGAGGTTGCAAGATTAATGGCTCATGCAAAAGGAAGATTAACCTTAGCTTCTCTACCCAAAACAAGCAACGCTTGCTCAAAAGATCATTAACATTATTGAGCGACGTTGGGTGAAACAAATGGATCATCCATTGTATGGGTCGCACTCTATTTGAACCTGTGGAAATTCTTTGCCATCCAAAAGAGTGGAGATGATACCTATGTTGGGGAGCTAAGGAGTTGCTTTAATGATGTGCTTGCAAGAATGGTACAAGATGAGAATACTCGGAACAAGATTGATGAACAAGCCATGCATTATGAGGACCAACGAGGAGATGTATTTTCAAACAAATTGGCAATCCAAAACTTAGAGTCAAGAAGCCCTAGTAAGTGTTGTTAATTTCAAAGATGTTTATTACTTTATTTCTTTCCGAATTCCTAATATAATAATATATGCTAATATGCGTGTATTTTCCATGCTAGTTGATTGGTGGCGTTCATATGGTGGGCGAGCCATTGACCTACAAAGGTTTGCTAAGCGTGTTGTTAGTCTTTGTGCATCATCATCTGGTTGTGAGCGAAATTGGAGTACCTTTGAATTTGTGAGTCAATTTGTAGCTTCTTTGTGTTTATTTTTTTCTACTCAATTCGTAGCTTATGCCTTATATGTGCTTACTAATTTCAACAAGTTATTTATTCATTTTATTTGCTTTGTTTGCCATTTGTGCTTTCGTAGATGCATACAAAGAAAAGGCAGTTATTACACAAGAGATTGAATGATTTGGTCTTTGTTGCATACAACCTAAGATGAAAACAAGGTTTCAAATGAGGGAGAAAGCGGGCAAAAACTATGACCCTTTGGTCATTGAGGATTTTGATTGGGACAACGAATGGATCGACTCATTGGTTGTAGCACCTCAAGGTGGTCGTGAGTGTGACCTTACATGGGATGATGTTGATGAAGCCATGGCGCATCACGCCGCTTCAAGGTCGCAATCTTGCAAGGCAAGCTAACAGAATAGTCATGGTGACACTATGACCTACCAAAGGCGCAAGATCTACAACTATGGCGGTGGAAGAAGATGGCTTAGATGAGCAAGAGCAAGGCTCGGATTCGGGCAATGAAGAAGATGAGGAAGAAGATCCACATGATGATGCGGATGTGAGCGATTGTGACGAAACTCCCAATGCTGCCGAAGATGGTGGAGAAAACGTGGATGCTACCAAAGAATCTCAATGAGTTTGATGATGGATCGAGAGATGAGAGCGTTGGACTATGCTACTTTCGTGTTGTAAACTACTATTATGTCATTAGACTACTTTAAGCTTGTGGACTTATCACCTATGTTATTTGTGTAAACTTATGTCGCTTATGTTGTGCTTGTTAATTTGTTATGTTGCTCATTTTAATTCTCAGATTCACTTAATTGTTATTGTGAACTTATGTTGCATTGTTGTTCATTACTCATGTAGCTTGTTGTTTGGGAGAATTGAAGAGAGGAGAGATTGCCAACAAGGTATGTCACTCAATCCGTATTTACTCAATAAATTGGAACACAATTTGTATCTATTACATTTATAACAAACTATATGTTGAAACTTGCAAGGGGGATGAATACTACATGGGAGAAGAGCAATTGAAAAGGGGATGGGTGCTACATGACTCAAGAATTGGCAACAACAAGGTACTTGTGTTCTTTGAAATGCTCATTTTATTCATCGCCTTAGCGCCTTAGGACGAGAGTAAGGCGTCCTCGCCTCACGCCTTACCGCTTAAAAGGTGTGAGGGGTTGGTCGCCTCGCCCGCCTTACCGCTTTAATAACCATGGTCGTTTTATTTATTTGTTGCTATTCTCGACGTAGATTCCTGCGTTTTAAGATTTCTTCGACCCGACGATGAATACTTTCCTCGTCAACGAAGGCAAGTCGAGGCCTTTGACCATGTTGAACCCATTTTACAAATGTATATTGTATTAAATTATCATGCATGGCTAGTTTTATTAAAAATGGTTTTGGGAGTAGATAATTACCAAATTGCCATTATGCCTCCTTGATGAATTGAAAATGAAATGTCTCCTTGAATGACATATATCCTTGGACACCTTAGGATGGTTAATACTAGTTGGACATAATTGTATACCAACTTGGGAGCGATATTGCTTAGACATGCTCTAGTTACCCGCGGTACTTGCGATCATATGTTCAATGATTAATGAAATTTGACTAATGGAACTATGGAACAGTGGTGTGAGGCCACTTTTATTAAAAGATGTTGTGCCATGGCAGGGATTGCCATTTGGTCGGGAATGAACAAAAATGATTTATACTCGGGCTTGAGGTAGGGAGTTAAGGTGGGTGTGTGATGCACATTGGGTTGTGGTAGACTTGTGCGAGCGACCAACTAAGGACTTAACTTTGCAAGTCATTGATCTGGGCCATCTCGTGCAACCACAAGTCCGGTATGGGACGGACCTGGCCAACTAATTAGGGAAGTTTTGAGTCGGTTCTGTTGTGGTTGATTATTGGCGCAAGAGGGGGCCGTGAGGGCGAAACCTTAGCGCGTAACCGAGGCAAAATGGAACTTTGTAAAGGCCTTGTGATAATCACTTAGTCGCACACCCGGAAGTGTGTGAGCGGACAAGACGAGTGATTTATCTCGGTGGGTAAAGCCGCACAACCTCTGCAGAGTGTTAAAATCTATTCAATAGCCGTGTCCCTGCTACGGACATGCCCGGTGATTTCGCGCAGGGGTAGTATTTTTCAAAAATGTGGTTTGGTTCGATGGAAAGGTTTGGTTGAATGGTTGGGAAGTGAACGGATGTTCACCGCTTGATTCAAAAGAACTTGGTTATCTATGTATTATTCTTTTAAAATCTGTAGTGCAATCTAATTATTGTATTTATCGTTAAACTTGCTTTCGCAAATTAGCCATAAATCCATTCTTGTTTAAGCTCGCATGAATACTATGTGCATACATTTTCTATGACTTGTCGAGTACTTTATGTACTCACCGCTTTATGCCCTTTGTTGATCATCCCACAGAAGAATCAGAAATATTGAGTTCTACGAAGAAGGCTACTTTGAAGAATTTGCGAACTAGGTCACGTCCTCCACTCGATTGCCTGTGGGCATGTCGATTGAGCTCCACGTATTTTGAGATTTCCGCTGCCAGATACTCTGTTGTTGCTAACCCCTGTGAGGCTACTTTTGTAAGAACTTGACCATAAGGTCTTTGCTGTTTTAATTAATATGACTTTGTCTGCTTCATTAGTTCGTTGTTGAATGGTTATGATTACATCATTGTTGCAACCTGTGCGAGCTAGCTATCGATCATGGGACTAGCTTGGTATGCACAGAGGGTCTCGGGGTTGTGTGAATCCCCGGGGTCCGACAAGAGATGGTATCAGAGCCATATCGACTGTAGGACGTAACCACAGTTAGATTGGTCGTCTTATTTAAAAATTCAAAATATATTTTCTAAATCAAACCAAGCAATTAACTTGACTAGATATTCTTCTCTCATCTTATTCTGTTCTTTCTTACCTTGTTCTATTCTTTTCTTATCATCGTAACCTCTTATATCATTCTTGAGTTCTTTTATCTTGTCTTTTCTGAAACTTGGTTTTCCAAATTTAAATTGACTCCCTCATCTCTGGATTATCCCTAGGATCGAGCCCTTCAAGATCAAGCAATGGAAGCTTTGGAGGCTCAAGATCCACCGCCTGATTCAAGTCAACCCTCCATATAAGTTAGATTGGTAGTTGCCCTCCCTAGTTTTAGAGTCGTTTAGTCTGCGTAATAGTGCTTTTGTGCTTAAGTGTCTCTTTCTTGTTTGCTTCTTGATAGCTTTCCGGCTATCCGTTCGTTGGGTAAAACCAACCTTGTCCGCATTAGGTTGATCCATCTATCTCCCTTGCTTCTCACTCATCTCCGTGCTTTCCTCTCATCTAATTGCTTTCTTCTTCTCGCCTATTAAACAGGGTGAAGCTTTGTCGCAGATGGTTCGGACCGCAACTCCGCGAGAGGATGAGACTCAAGCACCAATGCCCCGCCTTCCCAGCCCGGTCAGCAGATCCGGATTGAGTCGGTTCATGGCGGCCAGACGCACGGTGATGAGCTCTATGATGCGTAACATGACTCGGATGATGAATCGCCAGACCGCATCACGCCGCCTCGCTAGCAATGATGAATCGAACAACCAAGCACCGCCACGCCCACGCCTCCTCCACCCGATGTTCCTCGCCTAGGGTGGCAGAGTTTCTAAGGACCCATCCGCCCACTTTCTAACTCCTCCGAGCCATTGGACGCGGATGACCGGTTACGCCCATGGAAAGAAGCTCGCTATCACCCGTTGTGATGACCGCGAGAAGGTTCTATATGCCACCCACCACCTTGAAGGCACCGCCGCAGAATGGTGGGAGAACTATTGTGCCGCCATGGAAACCCCGATAGCATCACTTGGGCCGAAGTTTTGGAGCTTTCCGCCACTCCCATATCCCACGATGGAAAGGTGGAAATGAAAAAGAATGAGTTCCGTGAGTCGCAAAGAAGGCAACATGTCGGTGAGTGAATATCTTAATAGGTTCACTCACCGTCCGTTATGCCTCGAGGACGTTGCCACAGATGATGCCCGCCAAGCGCTTCAAGAGAGGACTCAACCCGGCTTGAAGGTGCAAGTCATTGGGAATGACTATGCAGATTTCCGGCACACTGTGAACAAGGCCATGCTCATCGAGGAATCCCGCCGTGAGCTTGAAGAATCCGCAAGAGAAAGATGATGCGAAGACAAGTGCCCATCGGCCTCACTCCCAGAGTCGAATGAATATACCGCCTCCCGCCGTGTTGCTCCACTGTCACATTGAGCCCTCAGAGCAAAGACTCGCCCAGCCGATAGCCCGGTGACCGCGGCTTCAACGGCCCAAAGAACGGCAGCCCAAGGAAGCAACCTGCCGCAATGGATCACCGCTTTAAGTGCCATCACCGGGCACTTCGCCAATAGTTGCCCGCAGAGGCAAGGCCCTTCTCTGCTCGTTTCAACATAGGAGCCACTCCGACCAGACCCCACTCCAGAGCCGGACGTGGAGCCCTCAAACTCCAAGCGCACTACCAAGACTCCTCACCTTTTGGAAGAGGTCGTGTGAACCACACCACTGTGGAGGAAGCCCGCATGACCGGACGTCGTCTTTGGGTAAGTTTCTTGTCAATTCAAAGACCGCCACTGCTTTGTTTGATTACGAGCTTCGCATTCGCTTGTTTCTGAGTTTTGCCAAAGGCACCGGTTGGAAGTTTTGCCTCTTAAAAGTGTTTTGGTGGTTCAATCTCCGCTCGAATTGAGTACGAACCAAGGTTGCCCTAAGGTTAAAGTGACCATAGAAGGGTAGAATTCCTTGCTAATCTCATCATCATAGACACCAAGTCTCTTGATGTGATTTTGGGAATGGATTGGCTTGCCGATCACCAAGCCCTCTTGGATTGTGGTGGTAGAAGCATTACTTTGGTCATCCGGATGGAACCAAAGTAAAGTTTGAAGCCTCCCGCAGAAGCTAGTGGAGATTTAGTCAGTAGCGCCGGTGTTATATCTTTGGAGGAAGTGTCAGAGTCGAGAGTTTAGGATGTCTTTCCCGATGACCTACCCGAATGCCACCGCATCGAGACTTGAGTTTGTCATCAACCTAGTTCCGTGCCTTCGCACCTATTTTCAAGAGACCCTACAGATTGCTGTCAATGATTTGGTTGAGTCAAGAAGCGATTGAAGAAATGCAAGAGAAAGGTTTTGTCCGGCCAAGTTCTTCACCTGGGAGCCCCAGTGATCTTTGTTGCAAAGAAGGATGGCACCCAAGCGGATGTGTGTGGATTACCGAGCCCTCAATGAGGTCACCATCAAGAACAAGTACCCTCCGCCCGGGATCGATGATTTATTTGATCGGTTGAAAGGAGCCGAGTGTTCTCCAAAATAGACTTGAGGTCGATACCACCAGTTGAAGATTCGCCCGTAAGATATTCCCAAGACGACTTTCTCAACCGGTATGGGTGTATGAGTTCACGGCCATGTCATTTGGATTAACCAATGCCCTCGCTACTTTATGAACTTGATGAATAAAGTATTCATGGAGTATTTGGATAAGTTCGTCATTGTCTTTATTGACGACATTCTAGTGTATTCCAAGAGTGAAGAAGAGCATGAAGAGCACCTCCGTTTGGTCCTGAATAAGCTTAGAGATCATCAACTCTATGCTAAATTCGGCAAGTGTGAGTTTTGGATGAAAGAAGTTACTTTCCTGGGACATGTCATGTCTGCCGAAGGAGTATCTGTTAACCCTAGTAAGGTTACGGATGTGCTTAATTGGGAGTCACCCAAGTCGGTGCCTCAGGTCAGAAGTTTTCTTGGAATGGCAGGATACTATCGCCGATTCATGAAGGATTCTCCAAAATAGCAAGACCCTCACTCATTTGTTGAAGAAAGAAAAGAAATTTGCTTGGACCACGAGTTGTGAGCAAAGCTTTCAAGAGTTGAAGAAGCGTTTGACCACACTCCGGTGTTGATTTTGCCCGATGTCCTAAGGATTTTGAGATTTTCGTGATGCATCCGGCAAGGACTTGGTTGTGTCTGATGCAAGAAAGGAAGGTAGTAGCTTATGCTTCCGTCAATTGAGGCCTCATGAAGTGAATTACCCCACTCATGACTTGGAGTTAGTCAGTAGTGCATGCTTTAAAGATATGGCGCCATTACCTTATTGGTAATCATTGCAAGTCTATACTGGACCATAAGAGCTTGAAGTACATTTTCACTCAGCCGATCTTAATATGAGGCAAAGAAGATGGTTAGAGTTAATCAAGGATTATGATATTGGAATCCATTACCACCTGTGCAAAGCTAATGTTGTGGCAGATGCCTTGAGTAGAAAAGTCTCATCGCAATACCACGTCGATCAAGGAAAATCAGCCAGCCCTCCATGAAGAATTCCAGAAGCTCAAGTTAGAGTTGGTTGAGGAAGGTTACCTAGCTACCCTAGAAGTTCAACCCACTTTGCAGAATCAGATCAAGGAAGCTCAATTTGAAGATGTCAATATTAAGGAAATTAAGAGCAACATGAAGAAGGGTAAAGCCCTGAGATTTTCGGAAGATGAGCAAGGCACCATTTGGTTTGACAAGTTTAATCTGTGTTCAGATCGGGAAGAGCTTAGCGGTGATCCTCAAGGAAGCCCATGAAACTTTGTACTCCATTCACCCTGAAAGCACAAAGATGTACCAAGACCTTAAGGAAATGTATTGGTGGCCTAGCATGAAGCGTGAGATTGCCGAGTATGTAGCTCAGTGTGATGTCTGTCAGCGAGTTAAAGCCGAGCATCAAAGACCTCTTTGGACTCTCGCAACCCTTGAGAGTGCTCGAATGGAAATGGGAAGAAATTGGCATGGATTTTATTCTTGGTTTGCCAAGAACAAGGTCGGGATATGATTCTATCTGGGTAATTGTGGATCGCCTAACCAAAGTTGCTCACTTTCTCCCACCAAGACTACTTACTCGTGATAGATCGCGAATTGTACATGGCAAAGATAGTGTGCCAAGATGGAGTGCCAAGAAGATCGTGTCGATCGAGGAACCCGATTCACCTCAAGATTTTGGCAAAAGTCGCACGTTGTTTTGGGTACTAATCTAAATTTTAGTACGACTTATCATCCCAGCACGGATGGTCAAACAGAAAGAGTAAATCAAATTCTAGAAGATATGCCGAGGGCTTGTGCCTTAGCAAATCGCACGATTGGGATCAAATGCTACCTTATGCGAGTTTTCCTATAACAACGATTACAGTCAAGCCTCCGGATGTCTCCATTTGAAGCTCTTTATGGAAGAAAATGCGAACACCATTATATTGGAATGAAGTGGGTGAAAGACAAGTGTTTGGGCGGATATTTTGGAAAAAGCCAAGAGCAAGTTCGATCAATCCAGAAAAGTCGAAAAAATGACCTGCACAGTGTAAGAGTTATGCCGATAACGTCGCCGAGATCTAGCATTTGCACTGGTGATCATGTGTACCGAAGGTGTCGCCTCTCAAAGGATGCGCGTTTGAGTAAGTTTTAAAGCTTGCACCAAGGTACATTGGACCTTTTCGATTCTAGCCCAAGAGAGAAGTCGCTACGCTTGGACCTCCCACCTCACCGCCGATGTGCATAACGTCTTCCACGTGTCACAACTGAAGAAGTGTTTGCGTGTGCCTGAAGAGCAGATGCCAATGGAAGCAATTGCCCTGCATGAAGACCTCAGCTACAAGGAGCACCCCATCAAGATCTTGGAAGTAGCAGAGCGAGTAACAAGAAGCAAGATCATCCGTTTCTGCAAGGTCCAGTGGAGCAACCACACCGAAGAAGAAGCCACTTGAGAACGAGAAGATGACTTGAAGGCTGAGTTTCCCCACCTATTCTCTAGTCAGCCTGAATCTCGTGGTCGAGATTCCCTTTAAGAGGGTAGGTTTGTAGCGCCCCGCTTTTCAGAGATTTTCAAAATTTTAAAGAGAACCATTTGCTTCTATTTGCCAAAAGCTTAATTTGGAATTTCGTAATCAATTGTGGTTTAATATGAATTAATCAAACTTCAATTAAATTAAAGTTGGTTTAATGGTGTTTTTACGTATTTAAAATCAAAAGTATTATTTTAAGCGTTTTCTTGGATTTATTGGATTTTAGAAATTGGTTTTCATTTTACCGAAATTAAAAATTATTTTATTTTGCAAAAGAAAAGAAAAATTAAAGTTAAAAGTATTTTTATTAAGTCGAGAATAATTCAAGGAATTTCTATGAATTTTTCTAGAATTTTGGACTCTATTTGCTATTTTCTAAAAGCCTTTTCAATTGTTTGTATTTCAAAATCGAAAATTCGAAAATCCCGTTCATTGTTTGTGGTCAATCTCTTCTACCACCATCGCTTCTCAAACCACCATGGCACGGCCCGACCTTCCTCCTCCGGCCTCACCGCGGCGATCCCATCGACGGCCTAGCTTCGCCACGCCTCCTTCTTCAGCGGCGTCCGATTCCCATCTCGTGGCTCTCGATCGCGCGCCTCCCTTCTCCCCAACCGTCTGATCTTGATCGGACGGCAGATCTTCGCCCGCCCCGCTCTTCTTCTTCCTCCTTTCTCTCTCTCCGTGCTGGCGCGCCGTGGCGCCGCTGCCTCCCGCGGCTCGGCTGCTGCTGCCGCTGAATCTCGCCGCCACCTTGGTTCGGTGCCGCCGCGCTTCTTCCGGTGCCACGGCCTCGCTCTTCCCTTCTTTCGCTCTGCCCGAGCCTGCCGCCATGAGCTCCTCGCTGCCGCGCCCCGGCCCGCTCTCACCCGTGACCTCCTCCGCTATAAAGCGCGCCTCGCCCCGCCTCCTTCTCTCTCCTTCCCGCGCCCATTCCTTCCTCCTCTCGCCTCCGGCCTCCCGTTTCCTCTTCCTCGACTTGGTAGGCCGAGCCGCTGTCGCCATTCTGCTGGGCCCGCCTTCTCCGACGCCGGTGATCTCTCCATCGCCTCGCCGCCTGGCTCGGTCCGCAAGGCTCTCCCCGCCGAAGCTCCCTTCTCCTCGGCCCGGTCGCCGCCCGAGCGCCACTCCTCCTGCTCTCTCTCTCTCTCTCTCCCGAGCCGATGTAGCGCCACGTGGCGCCACGTCGCCACGTGGCGGACTTGCGCGCGTGGCGACCCATTTGGCGCCACGTGTCGCCGACGTCAAAATCCCGATTTTCCGTTGAAAATAATTCGAAAATTCGTAAATTCGGAAAAACCCTAATTCTATCATTTCATGTGATTTTCAACTTCTTTCTACCATAACTTTCTCATCCGAACTCCGATTTGGGTGATCCAAATTTCTAAATTCATATAAATTGACCCTTTCATTTGGTAGTCTTGGTTTTGTAATTTTTGGAGTTCATTTGGTCTTGTTTTATTTATTTGTTGCTATTCTCATGCGTGTAGATTCCTGCGTTTTAAGATTTCTTCGACCGACGATCAAGACCCGCTCCTCGTCAACGAAGGCAAGTCGTAGGCCTTTGACCATGTTGAACCCATTTTACAAATGTATATTGTATTAAATTATCATGCATGGCTAGTTTTATTAAAAATGGTTTTGGGAGTAGATAATTACCAAATTGCCATTATGCCTCCTTGATGAATTGAAAATGAAATGTCTCCTTGAATGACATATATCCTTGGACACCTTAGGATGGTTAATACTAGTTGGACATAATTGTATACCAACTTGGGAGCGTATTATTGCTTAGACATGCTCTAGTTACCCGCGGTACTTGCGATCACATGTTCAATGATTAATGAAATTTGACTAATGGAACTATGGAAGTGGTGTGAGGCCACTTTTATTAAAAGATGTTGTGCCATGGCGAGGATTGCCATTTGGTGGGAATGAACAAAAATGATTTATGCTCGGGCTTGAGGTAGGGAGTTAAGGTGGGTGTGTGATGCACATTGGGTTGTGGTAGACTTGTGCGAGCGACCAACTAAGGACTTAACTTTGCAAGTCATTGATCTGGGCCATCTCGTGCAACCACAAGTCCGGTATGGGACGGACCTGGCCAACTAATTAGGGAAGTTTTGAGTCGGTTCTGTTGTGGTTGATTATTGGCGCAAGAGGGGTGAGGCTAAACCTTAGCAAGCGTAACCGAGGCAAAATGGAACTTTGTAAAGGCCTTGTGATAATCACTTAGTCGCACACCTCGGAAGTGTGTGAGCGGACGATCTGAGTGATTTATCTCTTGTGAGTAAAGTCGCACAACCTCTGCAGAGTGTTAAAATCTATTGAATAGCCGTGTCCGATGCTACGGACATGCACAGTGATTTCGCGCAAGGGGTAGTATTTTTCAAAAATGTGGTTTGGTTCGATGGAAAGGTTTGGTTGGAATGGTTGGGAAGTGAACGGGATGTTCACTGTTTGATTCAAAAGAACTTGGTTATCTATGTATTATTCTTTTAAAATCCTGCCGTGCAATCTAATTATTGTATTTATTGTTAAACTTGCTTTCTGCAAATTAGCCATAAATCCATTCTTGTTTAAGCCTGGCATGAATACTATGTGCATACATTTCTCTACGACTTGCTGAGTACTTTATGTACTCACGGCTTTATGCCCTTTGTTGATCAGTCCCAGCAGAAGAATCAGGAAATATTGAGTTCTACGAAGAAGGCTACTTTGAAGAATTTGCGAACTAGGTCACGTCCTCCACTCGATTGCCTGTGGGCATGTCGATTGGGCTCCACGTATTTTGAGATTTCCGCTGCCAGATACTCTGTTGTTGCTAAGCCCTGTGAGGCTACTTTTGTAAGAACTTGACCATAAGGTCTTTGCTGTTTTAATTAATATGACTTTGTCTGCTTCATTAGTTCGTTGTTGAATGGTTATGATTACATCATTGTTGCAACTGTGCGAGCTAGCTACTGATCATGGGACTAGCTTGGTATGCACAGAGGGTCTCGGGGTTGTGTGAATCCCCGGGGTCCGACAAAGGTCCTACTGAAGTGAGAGATGTGGAGTATGATGTCATGTGGAAAGAGGCGCAAAAATCTAGAACCCAAGAAGGAAGTACCTGGAGGAGACGTCTGAGCTAGACTAGCATAATCTGCTGAGCTGTGAGAGAGCTGCAGAAGTAGAGCCTGATAGAACTGTTGAACATAGTCACTTCGCTGAGAAGATCCTGACGTGTTGGTCTGTCCTCCCGTCGAGGAAGGGCCTCCCTGCCCCCTTGGATCGTCCACTCCTACACGCTTTGTTCTATTTTTTTCGCACCGCACAACTCTGATAATCATGCTTAAAGTTCTTGCAAGAATTGCACTGAACCCCAGTTGGTGCAAAAACAGGAGCGGAAACAGACACATGAGTGACTGTAGTCGAAGCAGAAACCGTCTGTGTAGTCGAAGGAGGAGGGGTAGCGAGCACAGCCTGAACAAACTGTGTTGCTAACTCGCGGCGAAGCTCCTCAACACGAAGCGTCAAAAGGGCCTCGGTGCCTGTCGGTCGTGGTGAGCGACTCAGCAGTTGAGCCCTGACAGGCTCAAAACTCTAGGCGAAGACGGCAGACGAAGTCATAAAGGCAAAGGCGGTCATGATCCGCCTTCTGCACCTTATGACAGTCCTAGCTGAGTGGAGAAGCTAACTCATCCAACTGGCGTCAGAGATTGGCGAGAGCTCGGAAGAAATCGTCGATGGAGGAGTCCTCTTGGCGAAGCGTCTCCAACTCACGTTGAAGCAAAAAGAACTGAGCATCACTGCTCTACTAGTAGTGCTCGCGTAAGTACTCCCAGATCTGACGAGTGGAACGCAGACCAACAATGTCTGGCTGGATAGAGTCGTCGACGCTGACCACCAGGATGGCTCAAATACGGGCCTCATCAGCACACCAGCGCTCAAAAGCGTCTATGGTATACTGAAAGGCCTCATCAGCAGCGACGGTGGCCTCATCGTCTGCAGGAGGTGCATAAGTGGGTTGTCTGGGAGGAGGCTGAATCGGTGACGGCAAACAAGGTCGAGCACCAGTGATGTCACAGAAACGGAGACCATCAAGCGTGATCACCATAAGTGAAGACCACAACATGTAGTTCGTTCCATGGAGCTTTGTTCCTGGGAATGAGATCGCAGCTGATGGAACGAAAGCCATCGGTAGGCGGCGTTGGACGATGCGGCGACCAAGGCAACAAAGTCTTAACAGACGGCGCGGCGGTTAGATAGACAGTTTTTTTTGTTTTTTTTACGGTCGGGCCAGTTCACACAAAACCAGCCAAACGGCCTGCGAAGCAAAACACGCACGGAGAGGCGCACGCGAGGGGAACTAGGGTTTCCCTATTGGCGGCGACAGCCCGAGCTAGGGCGACTGCGGCGATGACGACAACAACAATGGGCCTCGCAGCAGGCGAAAGCGATACAATGTCGGTCGGCGATTCGTCGGTCTCGATCTTGGCCGGCGGCAGATGCATGGCCTCGGGTCGACCGGCGACCTACAAGTCCTCGGGTCGACGCTCGGCTTCAGCTTCGTCGTCGCGTCAAGCGTCAGGCTCTGCTCGGGCGATGGAGGCGTGACGCATGGCGGTGCGGCCTTGGCTCGGCCATCTCTACCGCGGGATCCGGCAACAGCGCTCGAGCACGCGGGCGGCGGAGGGCAACACCGGAACTGCGGCGGCGGCCCAAATCGAGCGGCAATAGGGTGACAGCAGAAGGAGCTAGGTTGGTACCCTAATTCTGATATCATGTTATGAATATTGTGTATATATTCATAAGGTTCGATGAACAATATATATAAGGAGTACAATGGGGATATGCCATATACAGATGAAAAATACAAAAAGCATATAAGGAAATACAAAAGATTTCTATTCTAACGTTAGAAACAGTTGTGGCTGCGTATAGATAGAAAAATGATGATTCAATGATATAGAGTTATGGGTACGCCGTATGGATTCAGAAACATCAGTAGATGCAGCCATAGAGGCACTCACTGTATATCTTACTGCCTGATTTTATTGCGAGAAAAGTAAACTATCAAGTACAATCCAATCTTGTGAGTTTTCCTAACGATCTGTTAGTAGTTATGTCCTAACAAGAAACACTGGTACAGGTCACGGACAAGGAGGCAAGAACAATTGACGTCCAGAATCCAATTGTTCTTTTGTACCATCAAATGGCCTGCTTTGCATACATCCAAAAGTTTTTTAAGGGCCGGGGCAAGATGAACAGGAAAGCACAGGCTGAGGAGCCAGAGAACACATGGATCAATGTCCTTCCATGGAGGAAGTTTCTGCAGATTTCACTAGTTGCACGTGACTGTCTACATATATTTGGTTCCAGGAAAAAGATATTCAGTACACCTTTTCCTCATTACGGATATAATGCAGCTTGGAGAATCTAACAGCTGATTTATTCTTTTGTGAAATCCCAAGACCTAAAAACTTACGGTGTTGCTCAGAAAACAGATGAGCATACGTATTTTACTAGTTATAGCTGCCTATAATACCACTATAGTGGTTACAGCTACACAAATGAAATCTTGCAGAAAGACATCAACTACACTATTATATCCACATGGTTTACCATTATTGTTATGTGTTTAAAGAAAAATTACGCCAAGTATAGGATTCTACTGCCCCACTTCACCCTACTGAATTGCACGTATCTACTGTATCAATAAATAGTGGCACAGTACACTGAGTTGAAGATCACAATCCCATGGACATCCAGAAACATCCAAATGTTGATATGTAGCATCAAATGGTCTGCTTTCGCATACATCCAAAAGTTCTCAGGGCCCAGGCAAGACGAACAGGAAGGCATAAGGTGAAAAGCCAGTTAATATACCGAACAATGTCCTTGTGTGGAGGCACTTATTGCTGGCTCCACCTGACCTTCTAGCATACATTAAGTTCCTGAATAATACTTCAGAATTTCCTTATTAGGGAATGTTTGACTAATGCAGCATTGTAGTATAGAATATCGACCTACTAGTTTATCTTTAAGTGCAATCTTTAAAACAGGATCACTCTTTTTGTCAGAGAACAGATGACAAAGGTTTAGGGAATTAGACCCAAGAGAAAGTAGCCTAAATGGCAATATATAAAGTTCCAGGCATCAACATAATACAAAACCAGGAGTGCAGACAAACATCTAAATAAAGAGGCCAAAGGTTGAGGGACAGTAGTTTAGGCAACTGGACCTAAGAGAAGACCTCGCAAGCTAAATGGCAAAACAATAAAGATCCTGGCACCGACAGGATATAAGAGCAAAAGCGCAAGTAAACATCTAAAATTAGTGGTCTGTTTGGAAGTGAGAAGTGGATATGTGTCATTAAAAAGGAACAATTTTCATAAAATGCAACTATTCCATGGGAATCCACGCAGCAAAGGAACTATCTTCCAATAAGTCAATAGCTAGAAACGATGAATGACACTTCAGCTTAGTTTTGCTTGTCAGTGAAAATCAAGGAACAGTAGCAGAAAATTTGGCTGAGATCAACAATCAGTAAGATCAAGTAGATCAAATGATTCTTCTTGATCCAATAAAAATGGGCTATTGTATCACAGTTCGAACAAATGTTGAAAAGCGTACAATAAAAACTAAAGCAATACAGCTGGATAGAAGGAAAGGAAGATGGCGCTTACCTTAATAGATATGTTGCTCTTATGTTTCTTTAAAATTTCCAGGAGCACTCTAGTCCAATATCCTCTATAACTGAGCAGACCAAGATCAGAGAGAGGACGCTCCGGTGTCCCCACTTTACCTTCCTTCTTAGAAAGCTCATAGGCTGCCATAGTAAAGACAATTCCCCTATGAACAAAATGCTAGAATGCAGAAATAGGTAGAATCAAAATTTAACAATGAGATCATGGAATATAGCAGAGGTGAAGCTTACAGAAAGCAATCAGGAACTTTCCATATCCCTTTCTTTGGTATGGAGGGAGAGTGAGAATGCAAGCCAAATTATAAGATTCCTCAGAGTGCTTCTCCTGCAAAGAGATAAAAGCCAATTAACAAAACATGGCCACTTGTTCTGTAGCATCAAATGATTCATTACTACTAATGTGAATCAGATCTTGTACACAAATTATTGAAGCATCTTCACACAATATAAATTCAGTTCATTAAAACTAAGAAATAATTTGACCACTGGCAAAAAACAAATATCATAAGTTTATGCCTCTTAAACAGAATTGCTGTAAAGTGTGAACTTTACCTTGGAGAAATATCCCACCATATGACATCCCCGATCATCACATTCACACAGGACATAAAACAAGAACAAATCAACATCGTAGTAAAGTGTCTTGTGATCAAGAAATAGCTTAGCCAGATAACAAAGGTTCTGTCCATAAACCTTGTTCTTCTTGCCATCAACCTGCCATTGTGCAAACACTCTTATCGTTACTATATATATAAAGCAAAAGTGAACAAAGAGAAATTACAGTGCTTCCAATGATTAAAAAAACAAGCAGTTTCGCGTTCGTTTTTCATATGAAAAACTGATAAGTGGCACCAATTGCTCCTCCTGCCTCACATGTAGCCATCATAAGAACTAACCAACGGTTTGTTATATCTAGTCAGCTTGCCATTTTTGCTTACAAAGAAATGAATATATATCCTTTTTTAGATGACGAAATGAATGTGTAAAAACAATAACAATTTTTTCAGTATAATTAAGGAAACACACAAGGTCATATTTTATATCCATTTTTATATCCTATTTTGCATAATTAAGGGAACACATCAGGTTAGCCAATTCCATTGCAGATGTCCTAGTTTGCCTGTACGAATGGAGCAATTCAAAAGCAAAACTACTCAGCATACCATTCCAAATAGAAAATAACAACTAAATATACGATATAAACATGGTTATTAAGGCATCGCCTAAGCGTCGCTTAGGCGGTAAGGAGCTCACCGCCACGTCGTCGCCTTGCCAAGGAAGTCTATGGCGCCCACCTCACGGCCATGGCGTGCCCATGGCGTCGCTTAGGCGGCGTGTGGTGTCGGGAACGGCCAAGGCGGACGCCATATGCACGAAGAAGAGTGAAAAGCGAAGAGATAAAGAGATGGGAGGAGAGGTGGGCCAGCGGGGTAAACCTGTCGTCGTGTGCGTGAAGCACTGAAGCCAACCCTAGCGCGGTAGCGCCGCCTCCATCCCCATGGCGCCACCATCCCCGAAGAGGCGCGCCGACGGCCATTTGTGTAGTCTTCGCCGCACCACCGCCCCGCCCATCCCGCCACGCGCCGCCTCTCCATCTGCGCTCAGATCCGGTATGCTCGAGCCCTCCTGTCGGCCTCCACCTCCCTCCCTTCTCCCGGCGACCCGGCCTCCCCGCCTTCCCCTCCCTCCCGACAGGGAGGCGGGGTCACCACCGAGAGGGGGATGCTGGGAGAAGGGAGGGATGGGGACGTAGGGTCGCGTCGGCCATCGGCGACTCGGTGTGTGTGTGTGCTGACTACTGAGAAAGTGAGAAGAGAACAGAGAGCGAACCGAGCGAGCGATTTGGTTTATGTTGCCGATGTGCTCTGCAATATGTATTTATGCTCTGTGTGTGGACAGTGTGCTCTGCATTGCTAATGTGCTGAACTTGCATTGCTACTGTGCTGATCTTCTGTGGCTATTTATTCATGTAGCTTGTTGCTTGGGAGAAAAGAAGAGAGGAGAGACTGTCAACAAGGTATGTCACTCAATCCGTATTTACTCAATTAATTGGAATACAATTTGTATCTATTACATTTATAACAATCTATATGTTGAAACTTGCAAAAGGGATGGATGCTACATGGGAGAAGAGCAATTGGAAAGGGGGATGGGTGCTACATGGGCTCAAGAATTAGCAACAACAATGTACATATGTGCTGCTAAAATGCTCATTTTATTTGCTGCCTTAGCGCCTTAGGATGTGTGTAAGGCCTCACCTCACCTCGTACCTTAGCGCTTAAAAGGTGTAGGGGGGGTCGCCTCGTCTTACCGCCTTAATAACAAAGAACCATGGATATAAATGGATCCTAAATTTCATATGTGTCATTTATTCTGTACACAAACATACGAAATTTAATTCTTGAACAATACATCTCAATCTTTGCGTTTCTAAGTATTGAAACGCCAGCTTTGGACAGATTGTTTTTGTAATTTTAACGGTCAGTGCTAATTGGCCAAAAACAATCCTCCACCTATTCTACCAGGATTTTTTTTTTCAGAACCACCAAACTGGATGAAGTTGCTGACAAAATGAATGCAGAGCCCTTTATTCTGTTCAGCTTGAACCTTTAGGCCCCGTTTGGAACACGGAAATTTTCCCAATTCCTTGCGGAATTGAGTTGTTTCCTGTGAAATTCCTGTGTTCCAAACAGGACCTTAAGATATTATGCCTAGAATGGGAGAACTGTCAGCTATAGCTGCTGTATGCTACAGTATATATATATTTTTTTTGTAAGAACCTGTTTGCAGATGTGCAGCTATAGCAGTCTTCTTATCTCAAAAGCGGCAACAATACAATTTCAGGACCCGATCAACGTAATATGCAAAATGCAGACCAACAGGTATGAACTAAAATGCCAGGCTAGGAAAATGCCATTAGAGGAAGCCAAAATGAATATCAAACTTACCTCAAACATTGACAGAGTTCCACTTCTGTAGATTTCATCACCTGGGGGATGTTTAAGATCACACTTCTTCTGTAAAAGTAAAGAAAATGACATTAACAATTGGGTTATGACTTATGGTGATTTAACGTGAAAGAGAATCAGAACCCACCAAAACGAAACATATGTGCAGCAAACAAGATACAAAAAATGCATCAGAACATGATTATAGATCAACTCGGGAACAGGGTATGTTGCACCAGCAAGGTTCATCTGAGCCATAGAATTGTAATGACAGTAACCGACAGCTGTGACTTCAGCTTGCTAAAGGTGGCTTTGTTGAGACACCAGGAAAAATAAGCCGTAAACCCAATTTAGTTCCTTGTTCTAAATGAGTAACAACAACTGCGATCAATTCAGAGATAGCAGCTACCAGAAGGGCAAAAAAATAAGGGCCAGTTTGGAACACAAGAAATTCGCAGCAAACAGCTCAATTCCTGTGGCAGTCTGGGAAAATTCCCGTGATCCAAACGGGGCCTTAATCTAAAGAAACATGTTTTATGGATGGCAGATGTACAGAAAATCAACATAGAAGGGCTGAGACAAACACAAGGGTATCTAGGCAAGTACAAGGACCTTTTCTCTCAATGCCTATCTGACAGGCAGGGAATTTACAAGACAGTAACAAATAAGAAGCAGAGCTCACCATGTGCCTTTGAAGTTGTTCTTTGCGCTTCATGAAGTTGAGGCAAAATTCACAGAAGAACAACTTTGGAGAGTCATTATACTCTGGTGGGAAAGGGGAGAAATACCAAGTATCTATCTCATATCTCCCAAGTTCTATCTTCGCTATATTTTTCACTTTTGTGAACTCTTCATGTTCCCGCAAGCTAGCAGCATCAAGCTCCTCGTGACCTTGCTACAAGGGCAATCGAGATGAAGTGAAAGATTACCTTCAGTCCATTAATTAAAAAAGAAGACATAATTCCAGTACAAGACAATCAAAGAATCTAATTTGAGTATTTATTCCAAGAATTTCACCAAAATTGTTAGAAATGAGGAAGAACCATTATTTGTGGCCAATGAATAGCAAACTAAAACCGGAGGTACCACATTCAGATAATAAATCTTCACGAAACAGTTTGACTGAAAAGTAATAAAATTATCCAATGTATTAACAATCCATTGCATACCTCCACATGTGTCTCGTCAATTTTACGTTTCTGGTGTCGTGTCATCTTCAAGCTTGTTGCCTGAGTAAATGTCAAAAGAGTCATATGGGTATTCTTTTCTTATACATGTTGCTTCAGGAAGATTAGCCCAACCAACACCATGACAGTACAACCACAGATCAAATGTTACAGCAAATGGTACGGGTGTCATTAACATGTAACACCAGAATTGAACAGCATGCATTTCCCTTACCTTATCTTCTACCTTCTCATCAACATCGGTCTCGACAATATCAAGGTCAAGTTGTTCAAGTTTAACCCACTCATCGAGCCTCCTGTTGACTGCAAGTCCAAATCATTTAATACGATTAGTAAGCATGGATAAGTCAATAAATCAGAACAAGCGGCATAACTCTTTAAGTCGACTCATTTCTATAACAGCACAACTCCGCAAGCCCTCAATACAACACAATGCAACTATTGCGAGGTGCTATGTTCCCAATCCAGCTAAAATTTCGCGGTAGAAGTGTGCGATTATACTAAAACTCACGACAGGAACGACCATCCCCTGCCCGCACAAAAGCAAACCTAGAGACCAATTCATTACTAGAACCCCTCGAATTCCATAACCTATAAACCCAATTAACCATGTAGGCCCCAAATTTCCCCAACCTGAAGCACCCTATACCTAACCCTAGAAACGAAGCATCCTGATGGGGGACAAGGCGAGGCGGCTGCTTACACTCGGTGTAGTGGACGTAGTACTCGTAGTCGGCGGGGGAGGAGGAGGATGAGGACTTCCGGCGCTCGATGACCTTGACGGGGTGGAGCTTCTGGTCGCGCCACCGGCACATCACGCGCGTGCCCACCTCCAGCGGCAGATGCGACGCCCACGCCGCGGACACGGTCGAGGACCTCAGCCTCCTCTCCACCCCGCCGTTCGCCGCGGCGCCCGCGCCGTTGCAAGCCGCGGCGCCCGCGGCGCCGTTCTCCGGCGCGGTTGACGCCTCCATCGAGCCCATCTATCTCGTCGTCGGAGAGCGGATCGGAAGTGAGCGGGCACTTGGGCGGTTGGGCCTCTTGACCGGTTTGGGCTTTGGGGTTAGATTTTTTATCTCCTCGCGGTCCGTATGGTTCGAATGATTTTGTCCTTTCGTGGAGCCCACATGTACGAAGTTCACTCTGTTGCAGTTCAAAACTTCAAATAAGTTGCATGTGTGGGCCCTCCTGTGCCAACACCAACGTGATCGGACTCTCCCAGCCCAATTCTGATAGAACTGTTGTGCCTCAGTGAATAACCTTATTTTACTCTAAAATATGTCATTTTGATATATGTGTTATGCCCTCGACTCCGTGATCGCTGGAGGGTAACGAGTATTGGTAGTGTGAACACGATACAGATTTTGGGATCGGAAAGAATAATAGAAAGGGGAGGAAGTTAGGGAAGAAGACGGGGCTATTCCATTTCATTGACAGCGTCTTACAGTGCATATAGATTGCTTTTGAAGACCCAACAAACTCTCCGACACCTCAGACACATGGGTCCCACCTCACATAACATACTTTAATTAAATTACTCAATTGCCAGCTAAGCTAAGTCATCTTCCTTACTTGCTTTGTCGCAGACTTCCCTTTGCGTTCCTACCTCGTTCTCTTCTGGTCCTTTCTTTGTCTTCACGATGGATGCCACTATGGTGATGACATTGCCACCCCCTTGAACCGGAGCATTTGGACAACATGCTCGCAAGACTTGGTTATTAAGAAATCGAGCCCAGGCCAGGAGTCTTGGATCAAGATGGGCTCCTTATCCAACCAGTAGCCTATATAAAGGAGGGGGGACCAACATTGTAATATAGTTTTTCAAAAGAACAATAAAGAGAAGTCAGCAATCTCATCATATCTCTGTGTTCAATCTGTTACTTTGTTCTTGTATTCTTGCATCGTTCTTACGATTATGAGTTTGTCTACGAGGTAATCGCTCGGACTGGACTCGCCAGCGACGGTTCCTCAACACGTTATCAGCACGAACGACTCTCCTCGAATCGAAAGGTAACCGTCGTACCATGACGCGCGTAGATTGAATCAAATTTTCTAGATTGCTTTCAATTATGTAAATTTGGCTTTCTAGATTTGTTTTTCTCCATAGTGCAAATACACTATAATCTATCGCGACCCGACTTGAAGTCGCTACACAATGTCGATCGGTAGATTGCATGAAAATGTGGATGTCGATTGTACTGTAAATTATAACTTGCAAATCCGTTTTAATCTACTGCAACCCGACTTGAAGTCGCTGGTCAAACCGATCAGTGAATCATATGAACAGTAATCGCGCATGAACAGTAATTGCACATGAACAATAAACACGAAGAACAAAAAGCGTGTGGCAGTTGGCCCAAAGCTGCCGGCCTGGAGCCACGCGTCGGCCATGAAGCCATAGCAGCGCGGTAAGCACATCACCCCCGCATGGGCTCCCCATCGAGCTTCGGTCGCCTGCGCCCTCCCGGCGTATAGCCGACGGCCTCCGTGCTGCGTACGCCGGTCGAAGCCGCGTCTCCGGCCACGCATGATCTGCAGCCACCGTCGGCACATGTGTGCCTCGCTTGAAGTTGACCGTCCGCACCACCCGTCCTCTAACCGGCTGCGTCGGGTCGAATCTGCATGGGAGCCATCGCGTTGTGTCGCGTCTCTTCGACCGATCGTGCCCCCGCATGAGCACCCGTCGACCGCCCACGCACCTTCAGCCGCCACTACACGCGCCGCCTCGGCCAGACGCAACGCCGGTGTCGCCTTGAGTCGCCATTGCGGCGACCTTGAGCCGCCGCCACCTCCGGCGGCCGGCCGCCAGACAGCCGTAGCGTGTAGCCGCCACCGCCTCCTTGCACGGGGCAAGGAAAACCCTACGGGGTGCCGTCCCCCCTTTTGCTCCGACACTATGGGCCAAGAAGGTCGTTCCATTTTTTTTCTTTGGAAAAAGAATGAAAAAAACTGGAAAAGGGAGATTTTGCAAAAAAAAAAAGCCATTTGGGATTCTGAAAATCACGGGGATCCTCACGCGAATAATGAATTTTTGCAAGAAGACCCTTGGACTCTCTGAAAATTGCACAAAAAAATTATCAGAATTGAAATTTAGCAGTTTAGCCTGCAGAAATTACAGAATTCGCCGAAATTTCATTTTCTAGCAGAAAAGGGCCTCGGGAATTCCAATTTTGAATTATTTTTAGCATTTGAAGCGTGTTTAACTTTGTTATTGTTATTTCTATGCAATTTATGTATTGTATTCATTGTTTTGATTATCTGTAATGGTTTATATTGCTTTTAAATACTGAAAATAGCAGTAAATCATGAAAAATGGTGAAACATTATGAGGATTTTTACAACCATTTTATGCAGATTACCAACAGTAATCTTATGCACCTTTTACATGGATATACGGATGACTAGCATTATGAACCAGGAGTTCGAAGAGCTAGCCTAGCATGGCCACAATTACCTGACTTGGACATCAGATGTCGAAATCGTACTTGGAGCCAAGAAGCTCAGTGCTGCTATTGGACTTGGCACCTTGAAGGACGCCACTCCAATTGCTGGGGAGAATGATCAAGCACTTCATTTCCTTAGACATCATCTCTGCCTAACGCTCAAGAATGAGTATATGGTAGAAAAGAATGCACAAGCTTTTATGGACCGCACTGAAGAAGCGGTTTAAAAAGCTGAAGTACACCATTCTTCCTCGGGCGAAGTAAGAATGGAACCGAGTACGTTTTGCTGACTATAAGACCATGGGGGGTACAATTCTGCATCGTACAGAATTTGTACAAGTCTTCAACTCTGTGGTAAGGTAACCACAGATGAGCAGAAGATCGAGCAAGCACTCTCTATCTTTCACCCAAACGCGGTGCAATCCGCACACAACTATTGTCAGTACGGCTACCAGGAGTATGTCGAACTGATTGACATCATGCAAGTTGTGGAAGCTCAAGATGACATTCTCAGAAAAAAAACTACATCTCAGAGCCGCCTAATAGCAATATTGACCATGAAGTCAATGCAAGTAGCTACAAGATGAGGAAGCCTCACTCAAAGAAAGAGGCAAGAAGGGTAAAGTCATGGGTTACAATACCAAGCAGAATACTCAAGCCAAGAAGGGTGAACAAAAGAAGTACGATGAGAACTCCTATGGTCAGCAAGACCAAAGTTGCTACAAATGTGGCACTTTGGGACATTGGTCACGCATTTGCTGTGAGCCGCAACATGTAATTGATGCTTTCAAGTTTAAAAAGAAGGGCAAAGGACAGCATAAGACACACTTCGCCATTGCAAGCACAGAGGATCCACAGTCATTGATTGCACCCATGGATGTGAACAGCTCAGTAGCAGCCCCCATCATACCTTATTTGGATATCACAGTGGCAGCAGCTGTAGTTGACGAGGAAGAGAAGTTGGACATCGAGCAGATTCAGGCAGAAATTTCTCCATGCTTCATTGATTCGGTCTAGTGCATGCATTGCACTTAGATTTTATAGTCATTTGCAGTTTTATGGGTGTGATAGAACATTGAATTTTGAATAATGGTTGTAAGCTCTAGGAGAGCAAAGCAATAAATTTTTATAATGAGTCATGCAAAACTTTTTCCCGTATTAATAATAGCAAGTTGTGTTCTGTTTTTAAGTATTTTACTTATGTGTGTGGATTGCTTCCTACCTCATATTAATAAATACTTTATATATCAGAACACGTGTGGCGCCCTATGTAGGAAGTGTGCTTAGGAGATAGTGGAACAACGAATACCATATTAAGAGAGACAAAAAAAATTCAGTCGATCAGCGGAATGCTGGTAGTCTTACGACAATCGCAGGCAGTGATAGTTGTATGATAGACTCAAGAAGAGCCACAATTATACTCCCGATGGGCACAACATTGGTCATTGAAGAAGCCTTGTTGTACTCAGAATCGACTAGGACTCTCTTAAGCTTTAAAGATATTCGTGCTAACGATCTCCATGTAGAGACTGGAGAAGAGTATGGTAAGGAAAACCTGCTCGTTACAAAGTGCAAAGAAAATAGAAAAAGGGTATTATAAAGACCTCATATGAATGTGGGCAATACTACACTCAAATTAAGGCACTTGCAACCTATACTGTCCTAAAAATAACTTTTGGAAGCTCTGAACTTTTCTATCTCTAGCATGACAGATTACTAATTCTTAGGGGCATATTGGCAATGCAAAGAATTTTCCGAATCAGCGAGATTTTGTGTGCCCAGCATGTGTCACCGGAAAATTGATTACTAGACCCTCTACTCTCAAAGTAAAGGATGAAATTTCTGCATTCCCGGGCCATATCCAGGGAGATATTTGCGGTCCTACATAGCCTCTGTCAGGGTCATTTAGGTACTTTATGGTGCTCATCGATGCTTTCTCAAAATGGTCGCATGTATACTTATTATCTACGAGAAATCATGCTTTACAAAGCTAATCTCGCAGATAATTAAAATTAAAAATAATTTACCTGATCATCATGTGAAGTCCATCAGAATGGATAACGCCAAAGAATTTACTTCAAATGCATTTTATGATTATTGCATGGCAACAGGAATTATCATTGAGCATTCTGCACCACATGTCCACACTCAGAATGGACGAGCACGGTATTAATTAAAAGAATTAAATTTATTGCCCAACCGCTCTTGTAGAATTGTAATTTACCAACTACATGTTGGGGACACGCAGTCGTACACATAAGAACTCTCGTCAATTTTCGACCGTCAGCATGTAACATCCATTCACCTATGCAACTAGCGCAAGCGTCAGCACCGAAAATCTCTCATCTATGAAGGTTTGGTTGCAAGGTTTATGTACCTATACCACCACCGCAATGAACTGCAATTGGCCCTCTCCGAAAGTCTGGGATATACGTTGGTTATCAGACAACATCCATAATCAGGTATCTGGACCCCCTGACTGAAGATTTGCATACAGCCCGCTTCGCTGACCGCATATTTGACGATGCTAGTTTCCCGTCGTTAGGGGGAGGAAATCAACTCCTTCATGAAAAATGTCTAGAAATGATGTGGCAAGCAACGGGAATCCATGCACATAACCCGTACACTAGTGAAGCAAATAGAGAAATCCAGAAGATAATTAATTTACAAACATTAGCAAACCAATTGCCTCACCACTTTAGTGATTTGAAGAGTGTGATCAAGTCGCGTGTGCCTGCACGCAATGCGTCGGAGAGGGTAGAAATACCAGATAAAATTGAAGATATCCCTAATCCCATCCAGAGGCCTCATAATAAAAGGACGAGAACTTCGGGCCGTCGAAACCCAAGTAACTGGTGACGTCTGGTGAAAAGGATAAGAAGAACTTGACACAGCCGATAACTGAAGTTCTCCATAATCAGAAGGGGAGCCAGTTGAGACCAGGCACCAGTATGAAACCTTCAGTAAAAGGCATACCAGATTTGAATATTCCCACGGAGGGAGACATCAGCATGGATGTGTGCGCACACATCAGAGCTAAACAACTAAAGGGATTTGCCCCCGCAATTGAAAGCAGCGGTGTGCAAGTAGAAGCATTAGAAGTATCGCCCCATGAAGAAATAGCTATAAATTATGTGATCACGGGAGAATCTATGAATAGAACAACAACCAATGTCGACTTTTATTTTGCAAAGAAAATTACCACAATCATCGATCTTGATCGAGAGCCTGCATCGCTCGCTGAATGTAAGAAAATATCATATTGGGAAGATTGAAAGAAGGCAGTAAAAACAGAATTATTATCTTTGAATATACGAGAGGTATTTGGGCCCGTATGCTGCACGCTTCCCTATGTGCTCCCCGTAGGGTATAAGTTGGTATTTGTTCCAAAGAGAAATGAAAATAATGAAGATGTAAGACATAAAGCAAGACTTATTGCACAAGATTTCACTCAACGACCAGGACTTGATTACGAAGAACCTTATTCCCCGATCATGGGCGGAACTCTCTTTATATATTTAATCTCAAAGGCAGTAAACTTGAATTTAGAAATGAAATTGACAGATGTAGTAACTGCATACCTTTATGGTAACTTGGATTAGGATATTTATATAAAGGTACATGAAGGTATCCCTGTCCTGAACCAAGACAGAGCAAATATAAATCTGTACAGTGTGCAACTCAGAAAGTCATTATATGGATTGACACAATTGGCCAGAATGTGGTATAATCGCTTGAGCGACTTTCTCTGCAAGAAAGGCTATACGAACAATGAGGATTGTCCCTGTGTTTTTATACGGCGATCCCAGGATGGATTCTGTATAATCTCAGTATTTTGTAAATGATATGAATATCATCGGGACCTTGGAATATATTAAGAAAGCAAGCTCTTACTTGGAGTCGAAGTTCAAAATGAAATATTTGGGTAAAATCAAATATTGCCCAGACTTGCAGCTTGAGTATACCCCTGAAGGAATTTTAGTACATTAGTCAACCTACACTTAGAAAGTGTTAGAACGGTTCGGCTTTGAAAATGCCTATTAGTTCGGCTTTCAAAAGGCATATTCTTCGAAAGTACCGATGGTCGGGAGATCCTTGCAGTAAGACAATGACCCGTATAGACCTAAAGAAGAGGGGGAGGAAGTGTTGGGAACAGAATTCCCGTACTTGAGTGCAATAGGAGCACTCATGTATTTAACAAACTGTACTAGACTGGACATTGCATTTGCCGAGAACCTACTAGCAAGGTATAGTGCAGAACGTACCAAAAGGCATTGCAGAGAATAAAGGACATCTTCTTATACCTCCAAGGAAGCAAAGATCTTGGTCTATTCTACAGAAAGAACCAAGACCTTACTATAACTGGCTATGTATATGCTGGGTACTTGTCAGACCCACATACAACTAAGTTACAAATAAGACATGTATTCCTATATGGTGGAACTGCAATTTCATTGAAATCGTCTAAGTAAAGTCTTGTATCAACTTCGACGAACCACTCAAAAATCGTAGTATTGTACGAGGCCTCACGGGAATGTTCTTGGCTTCGACGGATGATTCACTATATCCAACAGTCATGTGGATTGAATACCGCACAAACCCCCGCTATTATCTATGAAGATAATGCTTCTTGTGTTGCACAAGTACAATGGGTTATGTGAAGAGTCCTCTCACTAAGCATATCAACACCAAGTTCATCTATGCTCATGAATTGTAAAAGATGAACGAAATTAAAATACTGCATACTAAGTCATATGAAAATCTTGCATATTTATTTACTATATCACTTCCAACGTCTAGCTTTGAAAGATGCATACGTGGAATTGGAATAATGAGACATAGAGAAGTGCATAATTTAGCGGGGTTAATCTGCACCAAGTCTTTATTAAAGCTTGATCACGAAGTTCGAGTATCCAAAGAATAAATCCTGGAGCTTAAAAATAAAATTGGGTGGATTGTACTCTTTTTCCCTTGACGAGTTTTCCTAAAGTTTCTCGGCTAAGATTTTTAATGAGGCAATTCGTATAGCATAGCAGAACATGTACTCTTTCTCCAAAAATTTTCTCACTGGATTTTTATGGAGTTTTGATGAGACATGAACATGACGGATGAGTGCCCAAGGTGGGCTCCTCATCCAACCAGTAGCTTATATAAAGGAGGGGGACCCCAACATTGTAACATAGTTTTTCAGAAGAGCAATAAAGAGGAGTCAGAAGTCCTCTCATATCTCTTTATTCAATCTGTTATTATGTTCTTGTATTCTTGCATCGTTCTTACGATTCTGAGTTTGTCTACGAGGTAATCACTCGGACTGAACTCGCCAGCGACTGTTCCTCAACAATGGTAATCCTCTTAGGTTGTCAACACCACTGGTAAAGATGCCCATTTAGTCAGAATTTGCAGATGAGCGGTATGCCCTTTTTTCACCAAACGGCGGTCCATTATGTCTTCCGGAGTTAACTCAGATACATCCGATACCACTGGAGAAGGTAAAGTTGAGAACACTGGAGAGTAGTTCATAGGAAATGGCTTCAATTGAGAGACATGAAAAACGGGATGAATCTGACTATTGTCGGGCAAGGCTAGCCAATAAGATACTTAACCAAGTTTTTCCAAAATATGGTAAGGATAACTTGGGATAAGGACGATTCACCACAAAATGTTGAGCATGGGGTTATAATTTCAAGTGAACTTCGTCACCCACTTGAAATTCCCAAAAGGAACGCTTTTTGAGAGTGGCTTGCTTCATTATGAATTGAGCCTTGTGCAACTGCTGCTGTAAGAGATAAAAAAGAACTGATGTTCCGGCACCACATTGTCAGCCTCGAGAGACCTTGAAGTAGACAAAAAAAGGCACCATGTTGTAATGAGGATCAGTGTCATACAGAGCTTTAAAGGGTGTACACCCCACTGTTGTGTGATAGCACGTATTGTACCAGTATCCAGCCAAAGCTAGCCAAGAAAACCATTTTGTGGGTAAAGTTGCCACAACATAGTGCAAGTACATTTCTAAGCATTGATTGACACGCTCACTTTGACCATCCAATTGAGGGTGATAAGTAGTTCTAAGATTCAATTTGGTATCACAATGTTTAAATAACTCTTGCCAAAAATGACTGGTGAATACTTTGTCTCTGTCGGACATAATTGACTTGGGTAACCCATGTAATTTGACCACGTTGTTGAGGAAAAGTTTAGCAACTTGAATGGTTGTAAAAGGGTGTTTCAATAGAAGAAAGTGGGCATATTTGGTATATATACCTATCCACCACCACCAAGATCACAGTATATCCATCAGATTTCGGCAAGCCTTTCACAAAGTCCATTGTGATATCTTGCCAAACTCCTTGTGGCACAGGTAATGGTTGAAGTAATCCAGGAGAATTGCAATTATCATGTTTAGCTTGTTGTCAGATTTGACATTGCTTGATGAACTCTTCGACAGCTTGTTTGAGCCCTTGCCAGTGGAACAATTTCTTTACTCGATGGTAGGTGGCCTACATACCGGACTGGCATCCAATGGCTAAAGATTGAAAGGCTTGAATAATTTTGGTTTGAAGGCTAGTGTCAGCACCAATCCAGATCTTGCCATCTCGACATATGAGACCATCTGATAGAGTATATCCTCGACTGTTATTGCCAGAAATAGCAAGTTCTTGGAGCAGTTTCTGAGCTGAAACATCTACTCATATGAATTTACAACTTGTTGCAGCCACACGGGTCGGACCACTGAAACAACTTCTAAATCCAGTAAATGACCCACTCGCGACAAAGGCATTGCCTAGTGTATTTTCTGATCCCTTTTTATACTGGAATGTATATTGAAATCCACTGAGTTTAGTCATAGCCTTTCTTTGCAATTCCGAGGTAAGAAGTTGATCTTCTAGATGACATAATCTCCGATGATCATTTTTAATAATGAAAGGGCATCTGAGCAAATATGATCTCCATCTATCCACAGCCATAATAACGGCTAAAAACTCTTTTTCATATATAGATAACTTCTTGTTACTTATCCTCCTGTACCTATACCAGAATTACAAGCATCGGTTTCAATCACGAAGGGTTTACTAAAATATGGTAATGCAAGAACAGGAACAATACTCGTAACAATTTTCAACTTCTGAAATGCATCTTGGGCCTACTCTGTCCAGTGAAACCCCCTGTGTTTCTGCAAAAGATTACTGAGAGGCTTGGCTAACAATCCATAATTCTTCACAAACTTCCTATAATTACATGTGAGACCCTAAAACTCTCTTAATTATGTGATGTTCGAAGGTACTAGCCATTGTTGCATAGCCTGGGTCTTAGTTGGATCGGTGGCCACACCCTTATTAGAGATGATATGCCCCCAAAGTATTCCAACTGAGGGGAAGCAAATGTACACTTGGATCTTTTCACATAGAGTTGATGTTGCTATAACACTCGAAATACTAATTCTAAATGCTGAATATGAAGCTCAAGAGTATGACTATAAATGAGTATGTCATCTATAAAGACTAAAACAAATTTTCTGATGTATAGAGTAAAAATAGAATTAATAAGGTATTGAAAAGGTTGCAGGAGCATTTGTAAGGACAAAGGGCATGGCCTTGAACTGAAAATAACCATGACGTGTTTTGAATGTTGTTTTCTCCTCATCCTCAGGCACCATTCGGATCTCGTGATAACCACTCCTCAAGTCCAACTTAGAGAAGTACTTGGTTCCAGCCAAATCATCTAGTAATTCATCCACAATAGGTATAGGGGGTTTGTTTTTTATGGTCAAAGCATTGAGCCTTCGATAATCCACACAAAATCTCCAACTACCATCTTTCTTTTCCACTAGCAAGACAGGGGAGGCAAAAGGACTAAGGCTAGGACTCATAGTTCCTTTCTCAATCATCTCATCTACCTGTTTTTCTATCTCATCTTTTTGTTGAGGAGAATTCCTATAAGGTTTGGAGTTTACTGGAATTGCACTAGGCACTAAAGAAATTGCATGGCCACAATTTTGATATAGTGGTAGCTCCTTGGGCTCTTGGAACACCTATGCAAATTTCTGGACGACATGATGAACTTCAGTAGGTATGCTCTCTTCTAGGAAGTCGGTACTGGATTCTATCACAGCGGTGGCCCATAGATCATTACCCTTATGCCATTTGATGACTTGATCAATGGATACTTCGTGGAGGGTAAAATCTCTATCCTCCTATAATCCTTGTAGTCAGACTAACTGTCATTTATGATCAAACTCAACCCATTTTTGAACCCAATCACAACTCATGGGGCTATGTTGTTCCAACAAGTCCATTTTTAAGAATCGCGTCATATCCTCCTAAGTGTAACACCTTCGTATCGTGTTGGAAGGCAAGACCTTGGATCCACCAGGAGAATCCCTTGAGTTATGTAGTGTAGCTTAACATTTCTCCATTTGCAATCCTTGATGAAAGTATGTGAGCTGTCCAAGTCTAGCAACATGAGCAGCACCTGTTTACCAACAATTGCTCGTAATCTAATTGTTTTTGCATTGGTGGTTCCAGCTAAAGCATTCAGAGACAAGAACATCTTGTCCTCATTCTTGGAATCTTCCATGGTAGTGACCACATCCAGTACTCCATCTAATAAGTAAGTTGGACTCTCCTCCAACTCGAGAGCTTTTAATTGAGCGGGATTGGTGCAATGATGGTCTGGTGAGTATTTTCTCCACAATTAAAACACAATCCATTTGCTATTTTGTATGCTTTTAATTGCTGAGCCTTCCATACCTCATTTGGGTGAATTTGCCTTGGTTATCTCCTTTCTGATACCCTCCCAGCTGCTTACATGGTTTGGTATTGTCTCCCTTGTATCCCATTTTCTGAGTTTTGTCCAGAACGTTCTCGTGCACACTCGCATATATCGCTGCTTTACTGATTGACTCAGGCATTTGAGTTTCGAGCCCAGCACAAACTGTGTAAGCAACACCATTTCCCCTACATTTCGGTCATAAAGCCTAATGTGATATACCAAGTGATCAAAGTTCTTCTTGTATTCCTCTACGGTTCCCGTTTGTCTCAATTTCAACATCTCCCTCATTTTGTTGTTGTGAGTGTTTGTTTCAAATTCAGACAACACATCATGTTGAAACTGTTCCCAGTCATGCCAAACATTCACTGACTTATATGCTTGGTACCACTGAGCAGCACCGTCTTCTAGCCACATGGTCGCAGCTGCTACCCTAAACCCCTATGGAATTTGGTACATGGAAAAGAATGTTTGACACTTACCAATCCAGATTTGTGCCTCATTTCCATTGAATCTTAGAAAATCCATCTTCGGCATCCAACTTCGCCTTCTTCATGTATCACTAGCTCTGTTGGAATCAGGTATCTCAGATAGTATGGGCGTGGGAGGGGGAAAGGATATCTGCGATGATTTTTGTGATAACTGTGCTGGAGGTGGCACCAGAACTTCCGTTGGTCTTGCTCCCATGAATTCCGGCCCATCCCCCGCAGGAATCAAGAGTGGGGGAGGTACTGGTCCTTTCATTTGCAAATTGAACGTGTCCTTGTTGAATCTTCCCAATAGAATCCAGAGATAAGTTTACCTTCATTTGCATCTGATCCAGTTGTGCTCCATGCTGTTCTAGCTTCTGGTCTACCGCCACCAACTACGTCCACATCGCCATTTTCACCTCCACCAACTCTGTTTTCATCTGCATCAGTAGTTCTTTCAGTCACTTCTCCATAGCTTCCATTGCCTCTACTACTTGTGTTACTTGGATTCCTAGCTTTTTTGGTGCCGTCGCAATTCCTCATCGAAGCCAATCGAACCCAAATAAGGAATTACACCGATCAAGCCCGAGGGCAGTCAATACCCTTTTTCAGGAATTTTTACCAATCAAAGCCGAGAGAATTTCAAGGAATCAACGCTGGACCGACGAGGCTCTGATACCATATTGTTATGCCCTAGACTCCGTGACATGATCGCTGGAGGGTAATGGGTATTGTTAGTGCGAACACAATACAGATTTGGGGATTCAAAAAGAATAAAAAAGGGGGGAGAAAGCCAGGGAAGAAGACATAGCTATTCCATTTCATCGACAACGCCTTACAGCGCACAGGGACTGCTTTTGAAGACCCAACAAACTCTTAGACACCCCGACACATGGGTCCTAGCTCACATAACATACATTAATTAAATTATTCAATTGCCAGCTAAGCTAAGTCATCTTCCTTGCTTGCTTCGTCACAAACTTCCCTTTGCGTTCCTGTCTCGTTCTTTTCTGGTCCTTTTTTTTGTGTTCGCCATGGATGTCACCATGGTGATGACAATATGTCACCAAGTTTCTTGAAATTGAATATATGTCACTGCAGTTTCTTGCACTTTTCAAATATGTCATTTCCTTTTTGTTTTCTCTATTTCCTATTCTTCTCCTTTTCTCCTATATATTCTCAAGTGAACTTCTTGTTTTGCCCCTGCACTATTTGGATTGACTCAACACCATGGAACTAATTGAACCACACCAAGTGAACCAATAAGACCATGTTCAACCTGAGTAGACAACGGCAAAAAAGAACAGGCGTCGTGTCTCATCCCCTTGCGCGGCGCATCCCAGCCACGGCACGGCTGTGATTGTCTTCCCATGATGTTTATCTTATTTCAGCATGTTGTGATAGTTGTTCATGTTCATGTCAGCTTTGCAATTATAGGAACATATCAGACGTTTCCCTCTCACAAGCATCAACATTTTGTCAACACATACACTACAATTCACAAGATGGTAGATTCACGAACACCTAATGATAGAATTTCATACTGCACTAGCACCAAAAGTCGTCCAAACAACATAGACCCACCCAATCAAATGGCAATTTGGAAGCAAAAATATGCAAATCAAAACAATGCGCCTGTGGACTCAAAAGGCGGGGGCAGAGCGGCTACTTCGGGGGGTGGGGACAACCTCGCTTGGAACTGGCATGTGGTCGCGGTGGTGGCATGTTGGCACGAAGAGAAGCGTCCGGACGGGGTGAAGCGGTGGCCGACGAGAATGGCCACGAGGACGGGGAAGAGGAGCACGCTTGCGGATGTGGAATGTCGGCATACCAGCGACGGCGAGGAGGTCGGCGGCGGCCGGCGTTCGCAGTACTAGCGTGGGTTGATTTGGGTCTGCTCAGTTCGATTGATCATTCTGGTTTGGTCTAGCCAAGTAGAGAAAATGGGTAGGGGTAGAACCGGAAGTTCGCTTGAGAATAGATGAGAGAGAAAAGAGAACAGAATAGGAATGAAAGAAAACCAAAGGAAATGACATACTTCAAAGGAGCAAGAAACTGGAGCGACATGTGTCTAATTTTAAAAAATTGGATGACATATCTCGAAGTGGTAGGCTATAGAGTGTCATATATCATATTTTGCCTATTTTTCACATGTTATATAAAATTTTTAAATAAGAAGTCTATTTTTTAGAGGATATTGATATATTCCTTCCTGCTCCATTTTTACACTCCAAGTCCTTAACCGTTGGTGTTGTCGTGAGGTGAATTGGTACATACTACCACTACCTCGAATTCAAAATAGTTATTGCTTTTAGGGTGTTGGTTTTAGTTTTAACACTTCAGTTTGATAATTTGAGTCAGCATATCAATAATCAACGACCATTATAAAGGAAGAATTTGGTGGTGGTGGTGGTGAGTCTATCATCTACCATCTTTTCTCCTCATCTTTTGAGTTGTAAGGATCTTTCGTGGATATATATGTATACATACATAAGTTATTTGAAGGATCTTCTGTGAATAATTAAATTATCTATTCATTTGTATGTTAATTACCTTGTTGATATTGATTTTTAAAGTTAATAACTTCTATTATACTTATTTAAAAACTGTTACAACGCACGAACACAAAGTTAATATTACCTGATACTCCCGTTAGTCGCATGTCATTAGTTTGTTAGAGAAAATACATCTAAAGACAGAAGGTATTAGCTAGCGCTACCCACAAATTAACATTTTGTACGAGTACATAGGAATGGCAATTCAAAAAGGAAAAGAACACACACTGCTCGCAAATTAAAGATGTGCTGTCACTCAAAAAAAAACGGAGGGGGTCCTCGTGCAGGGTTAAGGTCCTGTTCGAAGGGAACCATTTCCCTCAGCCCAAACTAGGCCCACCCAATTCAAATCTGGTTCAGCTCAACCTGACAACCCCCTGTCCTTGGCCAGAACCTCGGCCGCTCTCCTCCCGGACACCAGCGCACCGTCGAACGTGGCCGAGCACCAGTGGTCGCCGCACACGTACACGCCGTCGCCGACCCTCGGGTCCCGCCCCGCCGGCGTCGTGGGCGGCGTCTGGTCCGGCTGCGCGAAGCCGATACGGTACGTCCTCAGGTGCCTCCAGGACGCGACTTCTCCCGCCCCGAACCACCCGCCGAGCTCCCGGACCACCTCGTCGGCCAGCTCGGCGTCCGCCCGGCCAGCGAACGAGCCGACGAGAGACACGGACACCAGCACCTTCCCCGCCGGCGCGTACGACGGCGCCACGTTGGTAGCGAAGAACATGTTGTTCACGATCCCCTTGCCCGACCCGTTGAGGATCAGTATGGGGTCTTGGACTGGCGCCCGGTCGGCGGAGAAGTAGAGGCAGACGGTGCTCCTCTCGGCCTTCTTGGGTCTCGCCGCAGCCAATACCTGTGACAGGAGCTTCTCGGCCTCCGGCTGCTCGACGGCAACGATGACGCCGAGCTCCCCGGAGACGGTTTCACCGGTGTCGAGCGTCACGCCGGACGGGTCGACGGCGGTGACGCGGGAGTTGAGGCGGACGGAGCTCGCGGGCAGGCGCTCCGCAAGCTGCCCCGCGATGGCGCCGATGCCGGCCTCCGGCAACGCGTTGTCGCCGAGGGCGAGACGCTTGAACACGAGCTCGAAGAGGCGGGACGACGTGTCGAGCGCCGGGTCGAAGAATATCCCGGCGAGAAACGGCCGCAGGAACCGCTCGACGATGGACGGAGAGAACCCGAGTTGCTCCAGGTGCCTCGCTGTGGTCGTCTCCGGCGAGGAGAGGATGACTTCGTCCGGGGTGGAGGCCGCGCGGAGCCGGGTGAGGCCGACGAGGAGCTTGTCGGAGAGGGAGCCGACGGGGGAGAAGACTGATGAGAGGGAACGTAGGGGGAGGCGGAAGGGATCGGAGAGCAGGTGGAAAGGCTCTCCGGCGCCGAGGAAGACGAGCGCCCCGGGGTAGAACGGCCGAAGTCGCAGCGCCTGGAAGTCAAGGACCCGTTGACTTTCCGGGTAAGCAGTGAGAAAGATCTGGAAGCCTCGGTCGAGCCGGTAGCCATCAACCTCGTCGGTGGCGACGCGGCCTCCAAGGCGGTCCGAGGCTTCCAGCATCGTGAACGGCACGGAGAGGGAAGCCAGGTGGGTCGCCGCGGCGAGGCCCGCGAGCCCGCCGCCGACAATGACGGCCTTGCGGGCGGCGGTGGGGCTCACGGACCCCGCGGCGGAGGGGGCGACGTTGAAGCGAAGGGCGGCATGGTGGTGGGGCTTGGGAGGCGCGGGGAGGAGGGGGTGGGGCGCGTGGACGTGCATGGGGGTTGCAGCGAGTGGCGGGAAGAGCGCGAGCTGAGACGTCGAGGGATTCGGCCATTTTGGTTTGGGTGGTGTAGGTGATCGATTGTCCATGGGCTTGTGGATATGGTGGTTCGATGCATGGAGCTGGTGTTTCGATGGAGCTATGGGTGGAGAGACTGCATGGTGGGGTCGCTTGTGGGTGGTTGTTGCAGACTGGTTTCAGGGAAGGGCCATCGTGGTGTGCGCGTTATCCTCTCTGATCCCGGAGACTGAGACTATTGTCACAGACTGACAGTACGTATACAGTGTTATACATCTCCATAACTTAAAAAATAAAAGGGTAACGGTTTGTTTTATGTAAGCCGTTAGATCTTTTTTTTATAAGATATGAGCTGTTGAATCTCGTTCTTTTTCAGTTCCTTTCGTACGTACGGTTGGCCACCCATAACCCCCTCTCCACTCCCCCTACACCTCAACTGCCAAAGCTGGTGCGTAAGAAGTCCAAAGATTCCATCGATCTTTCCAAAAACGGGTTGTCGACGGATCACTTGTATTGTAGGCTGAGCACGACGACGGTTAACGAGATATAATTTTTTTTAATCTACAGCAAAGTACGTACATTGAACTAGTAGGAAAGTAATCCTTAGTTTAAAAGGTTAGCTTTGGCCGTTTGAAGTACCCACCCTACACATCATGGTAGAAGACAGCATGTTCGTAATGAAAACGGGAGGGAAAACACCTGCATAAACTGTGTCTCTTCTGCCTTGTTAAATCTGAATGCCCATTACCGATAAAACAAGGTGTCGTGTTGTTCTTGGAATGGGAATTTTTTTTGAAATAATATTAATTTAAAATATAATTATAAAAATAAGCAATTGTCGTTATTTGGAATGGCAAAATTTGCTTGTCGCCAATTGGAACAGTGCAGAGAGAGTTATGTCGCCAATTAAACTAGCGATAGACCAATATCGCCAGTCTAATTGGCGAGATAACCCTGTCGTCAGTTCAATTGGCAACAGGAACCTGTCACTACTTAAAATGGCGAAATGACCCTATAATTTTTTTTTACAAAAATTATGTGTAGAGAATTCAGTCTAAAAATTTAGTGTATTTTACGAAGTTTTTTGTAATATCTTGAAGTGTCTGCGTAGTTCAGAATCCAAAATTGGAGAAGATAATGAAATGTGAAGTAGAGAATGCGAGGTCGGCGACGTAATTTGGAACGCGAGTTTAGCGGCGCAATAACGAAAACAGCCCCCTTCGGAGCGAAATGAAAAAATATATTCGGTTTAGGGTTTTCATGCACGTTGTTGTCCCGATTGTATTGTTCGTGGATCCGATTCCTTCGGGAAAATATTACGTAACATTTAATGGTCGAAATATTTGGGAAGCAATATTTAAGTTTGAAGACTTCATAATTTAATTACAAATTACATGGCGTGTTGGGTTTGGTTACGTACATTAGAAACGCTAACATTTACTCATATTATTTTTTGTATATTCAAACTATATATTTTATATAATATCGTTGATCAAAATTAATACTATTTGACTGTACACATCCTACGATGGCTTTCTTATGTGACCAAAGGGAGCAGTAAAATAACCTCTATGGTTGTTACGAGGCACCTAACGGTTTCACAGTGAGGTAGTGTAGTAGTAAAATAGAAAGGGAGAAATTAACAAGAGATCACATATGCTTAATTTGATCTAAATATATTTGTACAATAATATCTTTGTACAATCTTTTGCCTCCCAATTCGAACTTACCACATGTCCACAAGATCCATTTATATCCTTTCCAAAGATCGATTATATGTTTCTTGCACTCCAATATTGACATCTTACAAGTAGCTTTTCAAAGTCCAATCTGATTACCAGCATTAATGATCTCTCTATTCTTTGACGACATGCAAAACGTACAATCCAAGATTAATTTGCATGCCAATCTTCAATTACATGTGGATGGAGCACAGAACTCTTTGGGGGGGGGGGGCAGAAGCAGGTGTCAAACGCCTTGACAGTGAGCACCACGCCGCCTTAATGCCGAAGCAGCAAAAACCACCCGACACCGATGTGAGCACGGCAGCAATGATGTGTGATCTCAAACTGCAATACATCTAAAATTATATAATTCATTGAATTCTACACCGCTATTTTTATTTGATAATCTCCTAGGTTTTGAATTTATATACAAAGAATATTAACCTGCAAAATGGGCGACCAAGCCTGCTTCTCTCTCTCTCCTCCGTTAGGAACCAGTAGGGATTCGCTACGTCACTTTTCCTCTCTCCTCCTCTCTCACTCTTCTCTTTTTTCGGAATCAAAATAACTTTTCAACTGATTTTTGGGGTCTATATACTTGATTTCTATCACCAGTTGAATTGACGACAGCAACCTGGTTGCTGTCGTCATTGCAAACAACGATTTGCACACTCTTCAAAGCAAATTGCTAGTTCAACTGGCGATATTCAGTTAAACCGGCGACTATCAGTAAATTGTCAGCCTGTTTTTGCAAAAAAAAATGACTAATTTTTTTTTATAATTATCTATTAAATTAATATTATATATATTTTTTTGGAAAAAAATCCTTAGAACGGTGCGAAACCACGACGCCGTCGGTGCGTGATATACTGCAGTATAGCCAGTACTGTTCGAAACGCGACTGCGCGGCGATGCCGTCGCCGTGCAACGGCAAGCAGCGGCTGCGTGCAGCCGGCCGCGCGGTGGGGTGGCACCCGCATCTGCACAGGTTGCTTGCGCCTTGTGTGGCCAAGCAACAGGCGTCGCGGATGTATGGCTCACAGGTGCGGATCAGGGGAGACGCCCGCCCGCGTCCTACACGATTAAGGCCGTGCCGCTGTCGACCCTGATCCAATCATGGACATTTACTAAACTAGACAAAGAAACTAGGAAGAAGATAAGCCTCTCATGCGCTACAGTGCATGGCAGAAGACGCACGGCAATGTTCATGCATGCAGATGCAGGCTCAATAATACATACGGATATGTTCTATTTTATCTATGAATGTACTCCGTATTTTGCTGTTCGATCAACCACGTACACAACCCCCATCGGATCAAAAGAAATTAAAGGCCACATCATCAAAACGAGAAGGAAGGAAGCAAGAAACTAAAGGCAACGACAAATGGAAGAGACAAATGGAAGAGAGGAAATTTCTTGAAAAGATATGGTTGCACGTACGCGCACCATAAACTACTCCCATCCGTCCACGGTGCATGTAATGATCGACGAATCTTACGCAGGTACGCTACGTCTACCTCGACGTCTAGAAAGCATATTTCCTTCCTTTCCCCTCCAGAAAGTAACGATCGACGAATCTTACGCAGGTACACGCAGTGGCGGACCAGGATTAAATTTTAACTATAGCGGAGTCGTAGAGCTGTAACCGTCTTCTCTGGCGTCGACCTGAGGTCTTAGATGCTCAGCGTCTCAGAATGTTATATATACACACACACTTGCATTCTTGATCTCTTAAGTTCGTTGTGAAATCGAAGTTAACGATGCATAATATATTTGTTTCTACTTTTTTGTTCAGTTAATATTTGAAAACAACTTGTGCTCACAAGATGAACACCAAGAAGATTAAGCTGCACGACCACCATTACGGGTCGCGGATCCTTCGCCGCCGTAGCTGCTAAGCGCAGCCGCGAATCAGTTTCTTCTTGTATCCGTTGGGCTCTTGTTCCATCCGGGACTCGTGAATTCTGCCCCTCACGGTGCATTTTGGCTAGCATCTAAGGCTATGTTTGGAACGCATATTTTTTTTTCTAATTTCTGTGTAAATTGAATTGTTTTCTTAACCTTTTTTAAGATATTCTTGTCACTCTTTTCTACAGAAAAGCCACCTGTGTCTACACAAAAGAAAAGAAGAGTAAGGAGGGAGCATGGTGACAAATTATAGGAGCGTGCATGGTGGAAAATGGAAAGGAAGTGAAGAAATAATTTTGGATTGTCTATCATTGAATATCTTACGCCACACGTCGACGACCAGACCAGCCGTTATTCTTTCCTCTCGTCCTCTACTACTCGCTCCCCACTCCGTGTGTCTCCATTGCTCACATTTCGAGCTTTTTTTAGAGAGAAAGAGAAGCAGGTAGCAATTAGCAAGAAGAAAGAGGTCGAGCAATAGAGCTGGCCAGCGACAATGCCGTGTTTGCCTTCTCCAACAAGCTCCCCGCACTTCTACAACCCCCTGCTGGGCATACGTCCATGCTGCGTGGTTGTATGTTACCAATTGGTTCCAAACTCTTCTTCTCAAACGGCGAGTTCAGAGCCCCAGACGATTAAAGACTCTTCACTTCGTCGCGATGCACAATTCACACGTTATAAAAGCACTAAACTAAGGCGATGGGTTTTAACGGTGGATAGATATGTGTGCCGTGTGCGCGTTTTTTTGGCACGGGCAGCCGCAGGTGGACAGTGGTCCGGCACGGCACGTTGCACGTGGACGGGATAGAAAAGGTTTCTTTTTTTGCTTTTTCCTGTTCGATCTTTTGTCATCGTTCCGTATTTCCATTTGGCAGTTTCACACGGAGCCCCAACTGTTTCTCTGGAATTGTGCAATTGATAAAATAATGTATCAAACTATCTCTACCTCTCCATCTTTTATAAGATGTAGTTTACCGAGCAGGACGATCGTCTCACCTCTCCTCTAGAGTACGAGTACACGAGGTGTGAGGGCCTTGAAAACCGTCGAATCACTCCGTGCAGAACACCCCCTCTGGGTCTCCCACAATCTCCAAAGATATTTTTTTTTTAAAACATAACTCCCACAATCTTCTCTACCCATGTTCCTCTCCCTCTCCCTCTCCCTCTCGCTCTCTTGTTCTCTCCTTCCCAAGAATAGCCACGCCGAGCAAATCAGTTCGAGGGTCGAAGCAAGATTGCTCGGTGACGTGCAAGAGAATGTCTACATGCTTAAGCAGTGGCCGTAGTCGTCGCCCACAAATCCACAAGACAATAGTGACTCGGCGATGTTAATCGGGTTCAACAATAGGTCCGCACCAAGTGGCACTAGGGTAACCCCAACATGCGTTGACACGCACGCACGCACGTTTGGCATTGAAGGTCACCATAACCTGGGCGATGATGTGGCAGCTGACGTTCGCAATCAATCCAACTGGGTCTGGAGGCGGTCAGATCCAGGATAATTATGACAGTGGCATTGTTTGGCTTGTGGTGTGTCATGGCAACAACATACAAGGCGATGTCTTCAAAACCGTGATAGGGCATCTGGTTAGGGGGACAAAACTATATTGTTCTATCTTTTCTAGGTTGTTTCATACTTCTAGACTCCAGTCTTCCATTTATACGAAATTTGAACTGATTGATGCAATTTGGGTGGCATATGAATAAAATGATAAATTATGTTGTCACATATAGTGGAAGGTACAAATTTTAAGACTTAGGCATTATAAAAGGTAGGAATGTGATTTTCTTCCAAGATAGACTAACTTAAAGCAAGTGAACATCAAAATTTGTTAGTTGCCGTGCATGATTTTCTTTTGTTAATGGTATTTGGATCAGATGTCATTAGTTCATTTAATTTGACTTCAATATAGGTATGAAGATTGATGTTCCATGCTACTAAAACTTTACCGTAAACATGTATCCTATCCATCTCACATGTCAATGTTTTCTGCTATTAGGTGGCCAAAAGCTAGAGTGCCAACGACCGTGATGATGGACTCTTATCAGTTAGGTCATTTTTTTGGATAGCCAGCGAGGTTATGAGAAGTTCAAAAATTGAAATTTAAGTTATTTTTTTTTCACAAATTAATCTCTTGTTAAGTTATCCAGCTCACATACCAAAGTTTTTGGTGTTTTAATATAATGGCATTTTAATGTACCCTAATAAAATGTTATGCGCCCTATAATAATGTTGTAATTCAATATACTTGTGTTTCTGGTTCAAGCTAGGAGTAGACAGATAAGTAACAAATATTTTAGAATTTAGGAGGCAACTCCTAGCTTCTATGGAGAGATTGTCATACTACGTCGATTATAGTAGCATCAGGCTATCACCTGATAGTCATTTTCACACGGCTCGTAAAAAAGGCTTAACTAACATGTGTTTGGAACTTGAGAATTACAAAATTTAGAATATTTGTACATATATGAAATGTACTCCTTTCTTGCATGTTGATTAGCGCTATTAGTTAATTAGTTTACTGGTCATTATTTCAACCAAAGCTCTCAATTGTTTGTAGCAGACATAATCAAGCAACAACAAAACTTATAGAGTCCCCCCCTATTTAGCACGTTTTGGAAGCAAAAACAGCAAAAAAAAGCCCTAAAAAACCAAAATGGCAAAAATAACACTCTGCCGCTCACCCAATCCGCAGCAGTCCACCAGCTGCTAATCTAATCCACGGTAGGTGCTGTGCATAGCCGACCTATCGCGCTCTGGGTTATCGGTAGGGGGTCTGCCGTGATTTTGGTGCATGACAGGCCTCCTACCACTGAATGACACGTCGTCATGTATCCTACCGCGCATTAGGTGTGCTATAGGCCCCCTGTCGCGATATTTTCGTGTGGTAGAGGTGGCATTTTTATCATTTCATTCGTGTGGACTAGTATTGCTAGTTTACTTCAAAAACATGCTAAATGAGCCAACAACTCCTAACTTCTATTCATTTGTACATTTTTTGTTTTTTCGTTGAAACGCAAAGGTACCTAATTAGTTATTTTCAATTATTGAAGAAGGATCCTCCCATTTATTTCAATAACTCATCGACTAAGCACATAATTACCTCCAACTTTTACACTATAGCTGGACAACCTGTTATCATTTATACATTTAGTCAATGAGCGTACTGGACTTCTTTATCTTTCTCGTATGAGACTCCTGATCTTGCCGACGACTACGATAGTGGGAAGTAGATTTTCGATGATCTCCATTGGTGTGTGAGACCTACGCCTCAAACATGGTGTTGTTCGTTGGAAGAAAATCAACGAAGATTTATTTGTACCCTGATTCAGCCCAGTGTCGATCTCCAGTGTAGGCGTTGTTATCATTGTCCAAGTAAGCTATGAAGGTAAAAACCATCATATGTAATGGGAATCTAGTTGAAAACTTGTCAAATAATAACAACTAGAAAAAAACTTGATGTAAGAAAGAAAGTCAATAAGTCCCCAATCCACTTAATGCTGGGAAAGAGAGGAGAGAGAGAGGCTAAGGGAGCTGCGCCCGACGACATCTCATTTGAAATACTAAGAATGATGTTTCATATATATAAAAAGATGAGATCAAACTAGCAAAACTAAGCAGACATTATATAAGTAAATTATCGTAGAAAGATTTCACCATAACTATTTAAAAAGAAGCATTTTGTCTGAAAAATCAAAACAACTGTACATGTACCCGCATGCACTATCGTCGATGTCCATTGTGCTATGAGATCCGTGCACTTCTGGTTGCAATCAAATTTTATTTATAAAAATAATTTTGTCGGACACTAATACCTTGCACCAAATTTTACTTGACAAAATTAAATTGATTAAGCACACAATTGGCCCCTAGAAAAAAGATTGACAAAGACGAAATACTTCTTAAAAAAATAAAATTGATATTCTCTGTGCTATCACTAAAGGAGTAAAATTTATGTGTCTATCTACATAGAATTCAACTATTTTCTCTATAAAAAACTGTCATATTCTGAAAGTTCATTTACAACTTCATTATACATAAATTATAGTATTTTTTTAATGTAATTTTGGTTCTTAGTCACTGTAATTATTCTTGAAAGTCTTAATAACTCATATTTACATCACATGATTCAAAATCTCACATGTACTTTAAGAGATTGTGCAAAAACAAAGATAAAAAAATAAAATTATATACCAACAAAATACGACAATGCGGCGAACCTGATATATTTTTCATATGTACTTTGAGAGGTTGAGCAAAAATAAAGATAAAAAATAAAATTATATACCAACAAAATACAACAATATGATGAATCTGTTATATTCTGAAGAAAAAATTATAATAAATTTGGACCCAATTTTTCAGATAGGAAAAAATACAAATATCAAATCATATCGGACGAATAAAAATTCTACTATTATGATTTTTTTCTTACAGTACATCAACAACACGAATCTTATAGTACATCTAATAAACAGAAAAATAATAGTTTTGACTTCAAAAAACTGTCAGAAGTTATATAACAATTCTCAAAATTTATATGAACAAAACCATATGTACAAGTACAATTATCTAAATTGAAGTACACTACTAAATAAATGAGGAGTTAAATTGGACACAGCGTGAGCCACTATAGAACTGTCTTTACCGTAAATGGCAAGGACCAAATTGAAAAAGTGGCAAAAAAAAATACTGTAATCAATCAATTTCACTTCGTTTCTCTCTCGTCCTCTCCTTCCCCCATGACTTCTCCAAAGGTGAAACCCTAGCTCCAACCTTTCCGCCGCAGCCGCCGCCGCCGCCGATCGCCGTCACGCGCGTCCCCACAGCAAGTCCATCGCCTCCTCGTCTCCGTGTTTCTCCGTCCGCCCCGGTAAGGTGCTCCGATTTGGGCCAATATAAATCATTTGTGGTCAAAATTCCCACTGCATACGTATGCATCTAGTCCCATTTCCTCTCTTCGCATAGCTAAAATTCGCCCAATTTAACCAGGTAATTGGAATTTCCTGTCAGAATCACATACCGGGAGGCCAAATTGAAGTGACAATTTGAACATTTTGGTGTATAGTTGATGTTCGGACCTTGCAGATAGTTTGTTGGTTAATCTGGTTGAGAAGCATTTCATTTGATTAAACAATAGATGGTTAGCCTCGAAAGGCTGGCAAAGGTTGGAGTTTGGAGAGCTTGATGGCAGAAGGAAGCAGTAGCCATAGGAGGAGTGGGTTCTCCCCTGGGCTGGCCGTGTTGTTGTCTGGTGATGAAGCTAGGGTTACCCCCCAGAAGTCGCACTTGGTATCCTACCATGATGATATTGGGCACCAGGCTGTTGAGAGGACGATAGAGCATATATTTGATCTCCCTCACAAGTCGGTGGTCCGGCCTCCTGGACCAATTGATGCGGGCTTTGTGCGCTCGGTATTGCGGAACCAAGCAAGAAAGTTTGATCTTGGTTGGGACAGAGATAACTGTAAGTACAACGACAGCGTCTTGATTGTGGATAAAGGTGCTGGGCAAACAACGGTTGTTCTTGATGAATCGAGCGTTTGTGGTAAGTTCAAGAGCATTCGGGAACCTTTGATTGTTGAGAGCTCTGCACCATTCAGCAGTGCTAGGGCTAATGCCTGCGTGTGGAAGGGCAAGTGGATGTATGAGGTGACCCTGGAGACTTCTGGAGTTCAGCAGCTTGGATGGGCTACTCTCTCGTGCCCCTTCACTGATCAGAAAGGTGTTGGTGATGACGATGATTCATATGCATTTGATGGACGGAGGGTGACTAAATGGAATAATGAGCCAAAGCCATATGGGCAGCCATGGTCAGTAGGGGATGTGATCGGTTGCTGCCTCAACTTGGATGCGGGAGAGACCAACTTCTACAGGAATGGGACTTTTCTTGGTGTTGCATTTGATGGGATCCAAAAGGTGGGGCCTAGGAAGGGCTACTATCCTGCAATCTCTCTCTCAGAAGGTGAGCGTTGCCATCTAAACTTTGGCTCACATCCATTCAGGTATCCTTTAAATGGGTTTGATCCAATCGAGGCACCACCACGTTCTTGGATGTTTGTGGCATATCTCCTTAGATGTTTGTTCCGACTGCTAGAAGTTCAAAATCTGGAGAAATCTGAATCAGCGTACTTTGAGAAACTAAGGAGGGTCAAGAAATTTGCACCATTACAAGAACTGTTTCGACCAATTTCAGAAGGGATCTGTGCAGAGTTTTTCAGTGCTATTGAAGGAAGCCAGGGGTGTCTTGAGTATATTGCTTGGGGATCCTTCACCACTCTTCTTATAGATGTTTTCAGGGCACGTGAGCCACATGATTTCTTATGCCTTGATCAGGTTCTTGACCTTTTTCTTCAGTTCCCAGGGTGCACTTCATTATTGCAGGAGCTCATTGTGGCACTTTCTTGTATGTGCAAAGCTGCACCACTTGTGTTAACAGAATGTCCATATTCTGGATCATATCCATTTTTAGCGCTGGCTTGCCACATCCTTGGGCATAAAGATGTAATGCATCTATGGTGGAAGTCAGAAGATTTTGCATTCTCGTTTGAAGGGTTTCTCACAAGGAAGATTCCAAACAAGCAGGACTTGCAGTGCCTTGTACCTTCTGTTTGGTGGCCTGGGTCTTCTGAGGACGAAGTTAGCATGACATTGTCGATGACAACACTCTCCGATGCAATTAAGAAGGTGAATTTTCCCTTGCCTCTCTAGCCACACAGGGAGTTCTTTACTGTTAGAGTACATTTCTCCTCATGAAAATCAGGAATTCCATGATGCTTAGAGAAGATTTTTCAACTATGTGAACTTCTGTCATAATGATGCCACTGCAATAACTTATATTCTAGCATCACAAAAAATCCCAGTCTGATGATTCTGATTCTGCATCCATTTGTTTGTTGGCTTGAATTGTTCCACTATTTGTCTCGACTCTTGTATATCTATAGGGCTGTAGAAAAAGCTCGGGCTCGACAAGCCGCTCGAACTCGGCTCGATCTATCCTTGATTTGAGCTTGGTTTGTATGAAAATCGAGTCGAGCTCGATCCTACAGGTAAGCTCGTCGAGCTTAACGAGCTCGGAACGCAAACCCCGAAATTTCCCACACCTGCTTTCCCTCATGCTATCCTTTCCCTCCTTGTTAAATTTTCTTTTGCCTCAATCCCTCATGCAACCACGCCCTCACGTGTGCCTACCCCCTGGCCCCACACACCCAAGAGTCCAAGACCACGTCAAATCCCAAGTCCCTAGCTGCATTATTGAACCTCCTCGTTGCTCTTGCTCTTGCTCATCCACAATACCACATCACAGGAAAACCTCTGCCCTCACCTCATGAATCCGCCGCCGCTGCCGCATGGGAGGAGCCGCCGCTGCCGCATGCCCGGTTGGACCTTCGCTGCCCCCTCCGGTCTTCGCCAAGGATTTCCACTGCCGTGGCGCCGTCTCTCTCCAACTAGGATCTCCACTGTTGTCACTTCCAAGAAGTCCTCGACGTCCTCTCTCAGATCCAGCTTCCCACAAACTCTCGATCCAGTACATCGCTAGCTTCACTTGCTATTTTTAGCGTTCACTTTTTTTGCTTTCAAGCTTTGCCGAGCTTGAGCTCCACTTGAAGCTCGAACCTTAATTAGAGCTCGCTCGAGATCGGCTCGAGTATGTTACGAGCTCGAGCCTACCTGACCAAGCTCGCTCGAGCTAGGCTTGTTTACAGCCTAGATATCCATGCTACACCATTCGGTGGTTTGATTTGAATGGTGTATTGTAGTTGGCCTAGTTCCAAGTTCTGACTGCGTTGTTGTTTTTTCTTAGTTTTCTCAGTGAATTGCATTGTTATAACTGGATAGTTGTTGCTTCCTTGAGTTAGTGAACTTCCGTCTGCTACCTTTTATTCTCTTTACTTATACACTGTCTCTATTCATTTAAAGTTTTATGCTTTGTTTTATTGGGGATTAGCCTTTTAAATTTTAACTTAAGACATGATTGGTTGTAAATAGCTGGAACTCTTTCCCTCCCCCCTTTCTCCCCCCTTTCTCCCTCTTTTATATCTGTTTGTAATAGTTTGCATGGCATTGTGTTTTGCAGATTGAGGAGATGCACCGTGAACTTTGCAGCTTGGTAATATCTTTTGTTCCACCAGTGTTTCCCCCTCAGCTTCCAGGATCTGTGTTTAGGTCATTTGTACAAAGTTCAATACTAAAGGCTAGAGGTGGAGATCACAGGATGGTTGTCAATGGGTCTTTCAACAACACTGTGCTTGTCTCATTGTACACTGTAATCCTCCATTTGTTGTCTGAAGGATTTTCTATGGATTCTTCTGGGTCTGCATCATCCTCTAGAATGAACTGTGGGAATGGTGTTGGATTTCTTCACAAAGGTGGAAAGCGAAGGTTTCCCACACAGTTATTATTCAGGAATGATGCCTATTATAGCGTAATTCCTAGAATCGGTGGATCAGTAAGTCACCTGTTGATGTTTCACCAAGTTGATACTAAGGAAGATGAAGTACAGTGGGATGAAGGCTGCATGAATGATGAAGAGACACGAGTAACACACACTACAGTACAGAAGCCTTGCTGCTGCTCAGTCGCAGATGCCACTGTTGGCCTAAGATTGAAAGATAATGCCAAGTACATACCATCAACTTCAAAAGGCCCATGCAAGCTTATGCCTGAAAGATCTGCTCATGTTGCTGCTGAGTGCAGTGGGAGAAGTCTGGGTGATGAGATTGAAGACAAACCTAGCACAAGTGCTCAATCAGAAATTGAATATGGATACCAAGCACTGCATACTTTTGAAAGCATGCCAATGACAAATCAATCTTCCTCAGAAGCGTTAAAAGAAGAAGAGCTGCTTGATGTTATGCTGTTGTTATATCATTTGGGCATCTCACCAAATTTTAGGCAGGCAAGCGATGTTTCTTTGATCTTCTCTTGAATTAGACAAACACATGCGTGCTGTAGCAATGATCCATCACTTTGCTTCCATGGAGATTCTCATGACCTGCAAACTTACCGACATGCTTATTCTAACTAGTATCTGTAGAAAGTTGCCTTAACTTCTTGCATTTGCATGAGTTCAATCTCAGGAGTTTAGACATGCATGTGCTTTGCAAATGTGTGCATTTTGCTTGGCCAACATATGCAAATTTTCTAGATAATGGTTCACTTTTTGCGATACATGACCATTGGGTCCATTATTCCAGATGTGCAAGTATTTAGTTGTTGTTCGTTGACTTCACCCTTTCAGACTAAAGGAATCACATGACCCTAGCCAGTCTATTTTCCAATACTACTTACCCATTGATACCCATCAGTGCACTAGGTTAGTTGTATCTTCTGCTTTATATTATGGTACTGACTTAAGTTTTTTCTGTCTAGGCATTCTATTTCATGTCCCAGCAGTCACAATCCATTTCTTTACTAGAAGAAAATGATAGGCAGATAAGAGAAAAATCATGCCCTGAGCAAGTAAGACGTTTGAAAGAAGCCCGGAATAGCTATCATGAGGATTTGGTGGATTGTGTCAGGCATTGTGTTTGGTATGATTTCTGAAAGGATAAACCTATTTTATTATCTTACCATACTGTTCCATGCTAAAATGACAAAAAAATAGGTTTGCTAGCAAACACTATCGGCCATAGACATGATTTTTTTAGATCACATTTGCTTCTGAAATGGTCATATCGACATATTCACAATAGATTCAAAAGGCTGTCAGTATGCAAACACTGTGGCTAGCAAACACTATCGGCCATAGACATGATTTTTTAGATCACATTTGCTTCTGAAATGATCATATTGACATATTCACAATAGATTCAAAAGGTTGCCAGTATGTAAAAAATGGGAAAAAATATTCTTGAATTGAAGTAGGAGCTTTCTAGAACCATCCAGATACATCATTTAGGAGCCAGCTTCTAACTTGTACATGTATTCATTAATTTATGTTCTTTTGCTTTCCCTGGTATGAATAACATTTATGCAAGTTGCAGCAGGACAATCTGTACAGACTGATGCAGTCATTTTGTAGGCTAGGGAGTTAACCTGTTGACTTGTGTTATGGTGCATTCAGGTACCGTGCCACTCTTTTTTCTTCATGGAAGCAAAGGGGAATGTATGCAACCTGCATGTGGGTTGTGGAGCTTATTTTGGTCCTCAGTGATGCAGATCCCATTTTCCACTACATTCCCGAGTTCTATGTGGAATCACTGGTAGGTTCGATGTGTCCTTTAGCAGCCAACTTGGCTATTTGCATTGAAACAATCTACTCAAGAGTCAAGTCTCAAATGCATATTTTTGTTGTTTGTGCAGGTTGACTGTTTCCATGCTCTGCGAAGGAGCGATCCTCCTTTTGTCTCGCCTGCAGTATTTCTTAAGCAAGGGCTAGCTTCATTTGTATGTACCAAAGCATCTTGTTGCTTCTTGATCCATCTTTCTTGCTATAAAACCTAATTATACCCACCATTCATAACCTTACAATCCTGTTGTACTAATATTTGGATGACTGAAGAAATTGAGGTAAATTTGGAAATAGTCTTGCTGGTTTACACTCAATGGCGAAATTGTGGGCTCGAATGTGCATAATAGGAGCATTTTGTGTTTTCCCGTTATTTCACGATATGCTAATTTCTTCGGAAAATATTGCGGAGAACAAAAAACAACTTCAACTGGTAGTTGAGTCAAGTCATGGGCAATTTTCTGATGTGTGTTTAGCATGCTCTTCAGTATTTCAGTATTATCTAAGAGTTCTATTTTCTTATTAATAGGTCACTCTTGTCGTCAAACACTTTGATGATTCGAGGATAGTGAGTGCAGACTTGAAAGATCTTCTTCTTCAATCAATATCGGTCCTTGTACAGTACAAAGAATTCATGCTTGTATTTGAGAACAATCGAGAGGCTATAAATAGAATGCCAAGGTCACTTCTGTCAGCTTTTGATAATAGATCATGGATACCTGTTACCAACATACTTTTCCGGCTCTGCAAAGGTTCAGGATTTGCTTCTTCCAAAAATGCCGAATCTTCATCATCTGCAACTTTCCAGGTCTTTTTAATATTATGACCTCTGTTTTAATTCCATTCCATCTTCTATTTCTGTTGAGTGTATGTTAATGTGTGATTGTATGCGAATTATCTAATCTTTTGGCTTTATTACTTTGAAGGTTCTACTCAGGGAGACATGTATTCATGAACAAGAACTGTTCTTATCCTTTCTCAATCGCCTTTTCAACACACTCAGTTGGACTATGACCGAGTTCTCCATGTCCATCCGAGAGATGCAAGATAAGCACCAGGTGGATTATTCTTTTGTATTTTCTTTATTGGTGTAAAACTTCAAATCTGTGCTGATTGATGCCAGCTTCTAGTGCCTATTTCCCTTAACGGTGTCGACTTAAGTAACAGTGTAATACCATGCCAGCGCTTTTTTCACGTGACAAAGTGCATTCTGAAAACTGAAAAACATCTTGCTTTGAAATGCAGTCGTACAATATTGAATTTTCTTGATATGGATCAATTTCAGTAATTTGTTTGTTCCAGCTAATTGTTTTCAATTTATTACAAGCGGGAAAAAATCTATATTCTTTCTTTCCTCTGGTGTGGCCGTTCAACTATGAAATTATAACCAATTTCTTCTATTTTCAGGTTGCTGATTTGCAGCAAAGAAAGTGCAGTGTTATTTTTGATATATCATGTAGTCTTGCAAGGATTTTGGAATTCTGCACCAGAGAGATTCCTTATGCATTCCTTATGGGACCAGATATGAATCTGCGGAGGTTGACTGAATTAATTGTCTTTATTCTGAATCACATCATATCAGCAGCCGATGCAGAGTTCTTTGACATGTAAGTCCACATCTTAATCTGTAAGTTTCTGAAAAATATGAAGGGAGTGGTTCAATGTTCTCACTGGAAGTCTGAAAATTAGCTAGTGTTGTAGTTCTTGTAAGTTGGATTACAATCTTTGGAAGCTATTCAATTTAGTGAGCTCAGAACCTAAAATGCATTGCTACCACACTTCATTTGAGCTGACTCAGTTGAGCATGAATCATTGCGCTTATATCTTGGTAGCTCTTCCTTTAGGTTTTACAGTAAACCCATGATGCTTCCTTCATTCAGCTAGTAATATCTGTTGTAGAAAAGTAAATAGACATTGTTTTCACCAGTCAAAACTTGTGTCTGCAGGACACTAAGACGGCCAGGGCAGCACCATGAAAAAACAAATCGTACTATGATCTTGGCTCCTCTTGTTGGCATTATCCTCAATCTTATGGAATGCAGAAGCACATCAGGTCATAGGGAGTTAAATGATGTTATTTTGGTGTTCACAAGCATGGATTGTCCTGCTACAATCCATTTTGGGTTGCAGTACCTACTGAGCTACAACTGGGTCAGATTTCTGTAATTTTCATGTTTGGTTACCTTAGATTTGCTTGGTTATTACTAATAAGTAGTGTCATTCTCATTGATCAGATAAATACAATTTTTTAGAGTCGTATTTGCTTGATTATGATGATTTTTTTTTAATAAAATTCTCTTGCCAGCTTGCTAATACGGTGTTTCAATATGCATGTCTTTCTCAGAGCAATGTCCTCCGGGGGGATGCCTCCCTTGCGAAGCTAGCGCAGCTTGAAGAGTTTTCCCATTACTTCAGACGCATCACAATGTCAGTGGATGGTGAAGAAGAGAAAAGCTTCAGCACTGGCAGTGAGGAAGAAGACGACAACTGTTGCATCTGCTACAACTGTGATTCAGATGCAACATTTGAGCCGTGCCATCACAGGTCATGCTTCGGCTGCATAAGCAGGCATCTCCTGAACAGCCAAAGGTGTTTCTTTTGCAATGCCGTAGTAACTTCAGTTACCAGAATAGCTGATTCATGAATGACACTCCACTCCTGATCACCTTCCGGTATCACCCGAAGAAAGATACCCGAAGAAAGATCATCTCATTGACTTTTCTATCCATTTTGCTCGACTGGAGGCCCAGACGGTTCGGAGTTCGTTCCTTTGCTTTCCTGGAAGACTGCATTACCATTGTGGTTAAGTCAGAAAGGTCAATCTTTTCACTTGTGTAAAGATCAGGTAATAGTAAAAGAGATTCAATAGCAGGATTGCAGGAGGTTTCGGTACAAGGTGGGAAGTCAGTACCACCGAAATGATTGACAGAATCACAAAAATTTTGTAGGTTTTAGGGAAATTCCACAATGTAAATATGAGATATGAAGCAGAAAAAGGGGGTGATCAGATCAACATCAACCTTTGTAATTAGGTAAAATAAAAAAAGACTAGATGCTTTATATTGGAGAGAGCTCTAGTTTCTTTTTTGTTCCACATCACTGTCTAGCGCTCAGAGTGAATAAAGTCTTCTGTTTGTTTAGAAGCAAGGTGCTCTCGATTGTAATACTTGTGTCAGAGATCAAGGAGTAGCAAAATTTCAAAAGCTACTTCTCCCAAATTTATCTGGAATTCTTGGATTGAACCTAAGTAACATCTTCTCTCTCCGGATGCATTCGCCGTACGCAGCTACGCTACACACATAATAACATTACGCTATGTCAGCTTTTGCCTTGTACGTAACTAAGACGGGAGCACATACCTACGTAATCTTAAGTAAGAAGCGTATTACGTAATCTTAAGTAAGAAGCGTTTTGCCGGTAAGGCGTATTTAAGGGGTATGCAGTGTGTATGGACCCTACCTGCTCACGGCACCGTCCACGTGCCACCGGCACCACGAGAGGCTTGTCCCGTGATCCGACGCCTCGGCTCACGCGACCCGGTCCGCGCCCCCGACAGTCGGGCCCCACGTGTCATCCCCCGCAATCCCATATCTCCCTCTCTTCCTCGTCCTCTGCCCCTACTCCACTCCGCCCCGCACCGCACGCCTCTCCCTCCCCGCAATGGTTCTCGCGCGAACCCTCCCGCTCCCGCTCCCGCTCCCGCTCCCGCATCCCGCCCCGGCCTCGCCCCGCCGCCGCTTCCTCCCCCCGAGGGTGCGTGGGCTCCCCACGCGGATCGCCTGCAGTGCCGCCATGGCGATGGCGATGGCGATGGCTCCGGGCAAGGCGGTCGCGGTGGGCGTCGGGGAGGAGCTGCCGGAGGGGTACGATCAGATGATGCCGACCGTGGAGGAATCCCGGCGGCGGCGCGCGGGGGTGCTGCTCCACCCGACGTCGCTGCGCGGCCCGCACGGCATCGGCGACCTCGGCGCCGAGGCGGTTGCCTTCCTCCGCTGGCTCCGCGACGCCGGCTGCACGCTCTGGCAGGTGAGTCGAGCTTTCACATTACCCCCGTAATTACCGAATCTGCTCACCGATTTGGTTGCCATTAGCGTCTCATCAGCGAGCTTAATTGCGATTTTTGCGGGGTTGGAATTTTGCGTGGCAGCTGGCGGGTCCCCCCTTGTCCTGGCAGTGGTGGGCCGTACCATCGGCCTGGTACACTGTGGGCTGGCCTGTGACAGGGGGACAGGACAAACCCGGGGACCCAGCAAGTGGAATTCTCCTACAGCTGGGCCCAGCTGCTCAGTACGTGGAGCAAGTATTGTCGTCCATTATTATTGCTGAAAAAAGAATGCTCAGCCACTCCGGAAACTGTCGTGCAACAGTAGTAGTTTACTGATTGAAAAGATTGTGTGATGTGGCAGCTTTGATTGTCACACCTACGGACGGTAAGAAACACTAGATTGCTAAACAAGGGTGAGGAATTAGGAATTTCAAACCATGTAGTTACAATGCAGTACAGTTTAACATTCTTGCCGCACATGGTGATGGTGATTGGATTTTCTCAAGATTCTTTAAACTGGATAAAACGGTGATGCCCATGAAACTATAACGACCTAAGGGACAAATAAACCAAAAGACATGGATTTAGTTCCAACTGTCCATTGCAAAAAAACAATCTCGCTCGTCTCTCTCTAATCGTTGAAATTAATTTCTGTTTTTTTTGTGCTACTTATTTGGTGGTGGTGCTGTTTTTTTTTTAAAAAAAAAAAACAAAAAAACAACTTGTGTTGACCATTGAATTGAGTTTTCAATAGCTAACTGTTGGTTTTGTCCATGTTTACAGGTTCTTCCACTTGTTCCTCCGGGAAGGAAGTCCGGGGAGGATGGCTCTCCTTATTCAGGACAGGTGATGCTGTATACAAATTAGAATTGCTTTTGCTCGATTTGGAGTTAACTTTGTGACTATCTACTCTTGCCTATCTTATGGCAGTCCTTTAGTGGTTATCCGGACACTTACATGGGTCCAAATTTGCAGGATGCAAACTGTGGCAATACACTTTTGATTTCTCTTGAAGAGCTTGTAAAAGATGGGCTCTTGATGGAGCATGAACTTCCTGATCCCTTGTGAGTTTGAATTTCTTCACAATCTCTTGGAAAGGCATCTATATGTTTGTCGTTAACCCTTACATTTTTTAATTAATGACAGGGATACGGAATATGTTGAATTTGACACCGTTGCTAATCTGAAAGAACCTCTTATTGCAAAGGTTAGTTAATAATAATTGTTTTTTTGTCATTCCTTTTTGGTTAAATATGCAAGGTTATGCATACTTCTGTTTTTCTTCCTTGAATTTGCTGTTCTAATGAGTACAGTATGTCTATGCTTGGACGTTTGATTGCATTTGTAACATTGTTGGTTGCTTCTACAATCTGAAAAGGCTCGAACACAGTTATCTATATGATATTACCTTTCTATATGGCTTATCTAGACTACTGCTGGACAGCAGCATGCACAAATGATTGCTCCTTTTCTTTTTTGAAAGGATTATACAAATGATTGTTATTCACTGTATGTAACCGGACATTATGTGCCTATTAAGTTTAAACATTCTTGGTTTGTTTGAGAAGATATAATGATATTATTATTATTGCTGAATTGATGAAAAATCATCTTTGGCTTGATGATTGGCTTCATTGAAAATTATAGATAAATCTTTTCTTCTAGGCAGCAGAGAGGCTCCTACTGAGCCATGGAGAGCTCAGAACGCAGTATGACTGTTTCAAGAAAAATCCAAATATCTCAGGCAAGATATCTTGATTTGCTAATTCTCAAACCATGTTTTCTTAGCCTTCCATTCTCTTATTGTGAATAGCTAATATGTCTACTGGAAATATAAGGTATACATTTTTTCTATGGGAAAACATAAACTACACAATCAATGGGTAATAACTACACAATCAATGGGTAATACAATAAGTACTAAACTGCATCTCAGTAGAAACTGCCGTACTAGTTCTAACACATAGCTAGATGTTGGACAATCACCAAGACTATCAGATAATAGCCTCATTTCTTTTACAAATACACGCCTTTTCCATTTAAAGGGAAAATAGCAATGACATAGATTTTCTGAAGTGATATACACAGTATAGTGGCTTATCCCCTCTTCCTGCCAGGTTGGCTTGAAGATGCTGCACTTTTTGCTGCTATTGACCAAAGCATCGATGCATTCTCCTGGTACGAGTGGCCTGAACCACTGAAAAATCGCCATCTTGGAGCCTTGGAAGATATATACCAAAAACAGAAGGGCTTTGTAAGCATTTCAGACTATACGATTTGCATTGTAATGATCTTTTGCAAAAATGTTGGCGGATTCATATATTGCACGTGTTATGCAGATAGAGATATTTATGGCTCAACAGTTTTTATTTCAAAGGCAATGGCAACGAATTCGTACACATGCACAGAAGCTGGGCATCAGCGTAATGGGCGACATGCCTATCTATGTTGGCTACCATAGTGCAGATGTTTGGGCGAACAGGAAATCATTTTTGCTGGTATACCTCAGTTATTTTCCCAAATAACATACTTCTATTGTTGAAGGCTTAAAATGTTATATATTGTGGTTCTTGATTATTGTCTCTGGTTGTAAAGGACAAGAATGGTTTCCCCACTTTTGTTAGTGGTGTTCCGCCTGATGCATTTAGTGAAACTGGTCAGCTATGGAATAGGTAGATGCTTTGACCTATATCAGTTTAGTTTTTCCTAGTCCATTTTTTTGTGCATTTTTTAAACACAGTATTTCCTTTGTTAACTTGCTACTTTGCAGTCCATTGTACGACTGGAAAGATATGGAAGCAGATGGCTTTACATGGTGGGTAAAGAGGATTAAACGCGCCCTTGATTTGTATGATGAGTTTCGTATAGACCATTTCCGAGGGCTTTCGGGTTTTTGGGCAGTTCCTTCTGGTAAGCTGAACACGTCATGGCACTTGCCTGTCTGCATAACAAATATTTTCATTGTAACTGAATTTGTTTTATGGGAAAAAATGGATTTCATTTTGCTAACTGATTACGCGTGCATAATGTAGAAGCAAAAGTAGCGCTGGTTGGAAGCTGGAGGGTGAACATTGACTTTATGAACACGGTATTTCCCCCCTTTTTTTCACAAAAACTATGTTGCTGATGCGTTCTTTCCTGTTTTCTTTGGCAGTAGGCTGGACCAAGCAATGCCTTTTTTGATGCGCTCTTCAAAGCTGTTGGTAGAATAAATATAATAGCAGAAGACCTGGTATGCATCCAAGTTTATCCTTTTATCTACTAAAATCTGAGATCAAATGCATGACTTTTTTTGTGGACTCATTGGGCATAGAAATTAAAAAGAACCACTCATGATTTGGACAAGCTTCTTTCAAGTGCTTATGGTTATCTTTTCGTACTGAAACTAATTATAGGGGGTGATAACGGAAGATGTTGTTGAGCTAAGGAAGTCTATTGGAGCTCCTGGGATGGCAGTTCTTCAGTTTGGTAATATTCCAAAAGTAGTATAAGCATATTTTTCTTTTTAGAGGGCACTTTGACTATATGAAAATATTGATTCAAATTTGAATGCTCCAATTTCCATTTTTATGCGCGGAACAGCTTTTGGCGGTGGTTCTGGCAACCCTCACTTGCCCCATAACCATGAATTCGATCAAGTTGTATACACTGGGACACATGATAATGATACGGTTAGTTCCCTAACTCTTTTTTTAAAATATCTTTCGGAAGACTACTTATTTATAGATTCAAATTGCCATTAGTAAAACAGGTAAAAACATTATATAATTGGTGTTCCAATTCATGATCAACATGTTATGTATATGTGTATATGACCCATATGTATTTATAGGCCATGAGGCCCATTAGCCCTTGTTAGGGTTTGTAATGTAGTATATATATACTACAATATTGATCTAATACAATTGAGAAGTTGTATTCTAATATGGTATCAGAGCTGTAATCTTCTCCACCAATCTACTGCGCCGCCGATCTCCCGACGACGCCGCCGAGTCGCAGCCGCCATCCGATCTCCGACGACGCGCTGAAGTCGCAGCCGCCGGATCTCCCGACGACGCCGAAGTCGCGGCCATTGCCGGATCTCTCGACGACGACGCCGGGTCTCCCGACGATCGCCTGCTTCACGCGCCGGTCTCCATCGCCGGGTCGCCGCTTCCTCACGCGCCGGTCTCCATCGCCGGGTCGCCACTTCCTCACGCACCGGTCTTCCTCACGCCGCCTAGGTCTTCTCTTCTCCGACGCCGTCAGGCTCCGCTCGAGTTTCCTCCGACGCCGGATTTTCTCACGCGTCTCCTCCTCACGCGCCGCCTCTCTGCCGCCGCCTCCTCACGCGCTAGGTCGCCTCCTCACGCGTCTGAGGTAAGGCGAGGAAGAGAGGCCGGGTCTTCTCACGAGGGAGGAGGTGAGGAAGAGGAGGCGAGGGGAGGAAGCTCTGCTCGGGCGAAGAGGAAGAGGAGTCGAGTTGCTCGGGTCGGCAGGCGAAGGGGGCGAAGAGAGGAAGAGGAGGCGAAGGGGCCGGGTCGGCAGGGCAGGCAAGTCAGAAATTAAAGAGGGCTCGGTTGGTCGGTCGGCAGTCTATCGATCGAGTGCGGTCTTCACGGGGAGGAAGGCTCGCTCGGGTGTGGCAGCAGAGGAACCATCAGATCATCAGAGCAGTTGGTTTTATTGAGCTGGTTGGCCTCCGGTTGAGTAGGTAACATTGGTAAAATGACTTCTGGTATTTCTAATTCTCTCGGTATGGGAGGTGCTCTTTTAGCTTCAGATATCAAGCTAGATGGTCAAAATTATCGTGAGTGGTCGTCATCGGTCCGCATGCTTCTTCGGTCCATTGGTCTTCTCTCGTATATTACGGCAGAGCCTCCGACCGAGAAGACTGATGTGAAGGAAGCTACTATATGGCGAAGTGCTGATGATCGTGTTATGGGTATCTTATGTCACAGTGCTGAAATTTCAATCAGGATGGATTTCATTGATCTTCCAAGTTCTCGCAAGATGTGGGAGTATCTTCAGCATCATTATGAGCAGACCAGTGCGTCACATCGCTTTTCTCTTTTACAAACTCTTCATGATCTACGTCAGCAGGAGATGTCTATTGAGGAGTACTACAGTTCTTTCACTCGCATTTTCACGGCAGTTGACCTCCATGGTTCCTTTTTCTTGTACTGGATGTACTGGCTGTGCAGGCAAGGCGGGTCATGATGCGCAGAATTTAATGTTCACTTTTGTTATGCGCCTTCGCCCAGAATTTGAGTCTATTCGCTCAACTCATCGAGGCGTCGTTTCTTCCAACCATGGAGGAGGCCCTTGCTGCGTTGATTCTTTGGAGACTCGACTTCGCTCTCTGTTATTCGGATTGACACTATCTCAGTCTGTTCTTGCGGCACCTCGTCAGGAGGTTTATCAGCCTATTCCACTCCCTGATGCTGCATCCAACCAGGTTATATGCTCTCACTGCAAGAAGTCTGGTCATCCTGTTCAGAGGTGCTACCGACTTCATCCAGAGCTTCGACCCACATCTCATCGTTGTCGTCGTGGTGTGGTTGCTGCCACCACTCCTGCACCTGTTGGGGATTCTACTTTTGCCACTCAGTTGAGTCGGCTTGTTTTGACCAGGCTCTTGGACTCAAGCTCAGCAGCGGCCTTCATCTGATGTTCCTCCTAGTGGGTCTGCCAGTCTTGCTATAGCCTCTTCTTCTGTGCCAGGTACTAGTCTTCCATGGGTTTTGGATTCTGGAGCTTCTTTTCATATGACATCGAATAAGTCTCACCTTGCATCATGTCGACCTGTTTTGGATGGTTCCCGTGTACAGACAGCTGATGGCACCTCATGTTCAGCCACTTATCAGGGCAGCCTCTCTACTTCTCATTTTACTGTTCCAGAAGTGTCATTTGTACCTCAGCTTTCTATGAATCTTATGTCTGTTGGTCAGCTTGCTGATATGCACTACTTTGTTGGGTTTGATGACTCTACTTGCTATGTGCAGGATCGTCGGATAGGAGTTCTTGTTGGTACTGGCCATCGCCTTAGAGATTCTCAGGGTCTCTACTTCCTTGATCGTCTGAGTCTTCCATCTTCTTCCGTTCATGCATCTTCAGTTATTGCTTCAGCTTCTGTTAGTTTTCCTCAGTGGCATCATCGACTTGGTCATTTGTGTGGATCTCGTCTTTCTACATTAGCTTGTCAAGGTGTCCTAGGTCGTGTCATTGTGGACACTAGTTATGATTGTAAGGGTTGCAAGCTTGGTAAACAGTTGCAACTTCCATATCCTACTAGTACATCTCGGTCTAGTCATCCTTTTGAGTTGGTTCACTCTGACGTTTGGGGTCCTGCTCCTTTTGCTTTTAAAGGTGGTCATATCTATTATGTCATTTTTATTGATGATTATTCTCGATATACTTGGGTTTACTTTATGAAACATCGTTCTCAACTCCTGCCTATTTATCAGTCTTTTGCTCGTATGGTTCACACTCAGTTTTCCACTCCTATTCAGACCTTTTGTTCTGATTCAGGGGGGAGTACTTGTCGTATGCTTTTCGTCAATTTCTCTCCGCTGAGGGAACTCTTCCTCAGCTTTCCTGTCCTAGCGCCCATGCCCAGAATGGTGTTGCTGAACGTAAACACCATCATCTTATTGAGACCGCTCGTACTCTTTTACTTGCATCTCATGTTCCACGACATTTTTGGGCTGATGCGGTTTCTACGGCTGTCTATCTCATTAATATGCAGCCATCTTCTAGCCTCGAGGGAAAGTGTCTTGGAGAGCTCTTGTTTTCCACTCCCCCACGGTATGACCATCTTCGATTTTTTGGTTGTACCTGCTATGTTCTGCTTCCGCCTCGTGAGCACACTAAGTTAACAGCTCAGTCAGTTGAGTGTGTTTTTCTTGGATATAGTCTTGAGCATAAGGGCTATCGTTGCTACGATCCCTCTGCTCGGCGTTTGCGTATTTCTCGTAATGTTTCTTTTGTTGAGGATCATCCTTACTTTTACTCTTCTGTCGCTTGGTCCTCCTCTCCCGCTGAGTCTCTCTCTTTTTTTAATCTTCCGCCCATTGTTTCGTCTGACACACCTTCTTCTGTGGAGTCTTCCTCTCCATCCTTAGTCAGATCACCGTTTCCTCTTCACTATACTTGTCGGTCTAGGGTTTCTCCTGATACTCAGCTTTCTACTTTTTCCTCCTCTGATGGCATGGCTAGTACTGATGATACTCCTTCTGATGATCCTCCACCGGCACCGTCATCTCGGTATGAGCTTCGTGATCGTACTACTACTATTCGCCTCCCGCAGATATGGTTTTCTTTCTCGCTATTGTGCCCGAGCCTCACACTTATCGAGGTCGTTGTTCATCTGAGTGGCAGTTAGCTATGGCTGAGGAGTTGGCTGCTTTGGATCGTACTCATACATGGGATCTTGTTCCTTTACCTGCTCATGCTGTTCCTATTACTTGCATGTGGATTTTTAAAGTTAAGACGAAATCTGATGGTTCTGTTGAGAGATACAAGGCTAGACTAGTTGCTCGTGGTTTTCAGCAGGCATATGGCCGCGATTATGATGAGACATTTGCTCCTGTTGCTCATATGGTAACGGTTCGCACTCTTGTCGCTGTGGCTGCTGTTCGCTCTTGGACTATCTCTCATATGGATGTGAAGAATTCTTTTCTTCATGGTGATTTGCAGGAGGAGGTTTATATGGCTCCACCTCTGGGTGTTGTGGCTCCTGCTGGTCATGTTTGTCGTCTTCGTCGTGCTCTTTATGGTCTCAAACAGGCTCCTCGTGCTTGGTTTGAGAGATTCAGTTCAGTTGTGTTAACTGCTGGTTTCTCCCCTAGTAATCATGATCCTGCATTGTTTATTCATACATCTCCACGTGGTCGTACTATGCTCGTACTCTATGTTGATGACATGCTGATTACTGGAGATGACAAGGAGTATATTGCTTTTGTTAAGCAACGGCTCAGTGAGCAGTTTTTGATGTCAGATTTGGGTCCTCTACATTATTTTCTGGGGATTGAGTTTACTCACACAGATGATGGCTACTATCTATCTCAGCAGCGCTATATTCAGGATCTACTTGCTCGTTCTGGTCTCACTGACAGTCGGACAGCTGCTACTCCTATGGAGCTTCATCTTCAGCTTCGTCCTACTGATGGCACTTTGCTTGAAGATCCTCGTTATCGTCGTATTGTTGGGAGCCTTGTCTACCTTGCAGTCACACGTCCTGACATTGCTCATTCTGTTCATGTGCTCAGTCAGTTTATTTCTGCTCCGATGTCTGTTCACTATGCTCACCTACTACGTGTGTTGCGCTACCTACGAGGGACTGTTGATCGTTGTCTCTTTTATTATCGGTCGAATCAGCTTCAGCTTCATGCTTACTCTGACTCAACTTGGGCGAGTGATCCTGTTGATATACGATCTATCTCAGGCTATTGTATATTTCTTGGGTCTTCACTTATTGCTTGAAAATCCAAGAAACAGACTGCAGTTTCACGGTCTAGTGCTGAGGCAGAGCTTCGAGCGTTGGCCACTACTACTTCAGAGATTGTTTGGCTTCGTTGGTTGTTAGCTGATCTTGGTGTATCATGTAGTACTCCTGCATCTCTCCTGTGTGACAACACTAGTGCTATACAGATTGCTACTGATCCAGTGGAGCATGAGCTGACTAAGCACATTGGTGTGGATGCATCTTTCACACGTTCTCATTGTCAACAGAAGACTATTGCTCTTCAGTATGTGCCTTCTGAGATTCAAGTCGCTGATTTCTTCACTAAGGCTCAAACTCGAGAACAACACCGCTTCCATCTATCCAAACTCAATGTTTCAGATCCTCCTGACCCATGTTGAGTTTGAAGGGGGGTGTTATGTATATGTGTATATGGCCCATATGTATTTATGGGCCATGAGGCCCATTAGCCCTTGTTACAGTTTGTAATGTAGTATATATATACTACAATATTGATCTAATACAATTGAGAAGTTGTATTCTAACACAACAAACAGTAGATACTCCAATTTATAATTAATACCCGAACTTCCCATTCGTGGTATATATCAATTCTAAACAAGTTAACACATGAACTTCCCCGACACATAGCAATTCTCAAACATATAAATACGCGAACTTCCCGTTCGTGACACACGCTATTTCCAAACATACTCAACCCTAATCCCATTCTTCCCATAAGCCAACTATGCATGGTTTCACTAAACGATGTCCATAATCGGGGACACGGCTATTCGAATAGATTATTTGACTCTTTTTTAAAATATCTTTTGGAAGACTACTAATTACATAAGTAAACATGGAATCCTGACACTTTTCAACCATATCTTCCTCAGGTTCTTGGCTGGTGGCAAAGTTTACCGGAGAAAGAGAAGCACACTGTTAGTGTTTCCAAATATTCTTGAATTAGCATATCACGGCATGATACCTGGAACCATGCCTAACATTCTGATCCATGTACATCCTTCAGGTGCTCAAATATCTACCAGAGGCCAGCAAGACTGATATCTCATGGGCACTAATTGCTGCTGCCCTCTCTTCTGTTGCAAGGACTTCCATGGTAACCATGCAAGACATTCTCGGCCTTGACGGTTCTGCTCGAATGAATACTCCAGCTACACAGGTTATCAGATGCACATTGCCTGCTTGTAAAAATTAAAGATACTGCTAAAACAAAAAATGTAGGAAAAGCTTATTCTCTTGTTTCCTTTCACATCCACAGAAAGGAAATTGGAGATGGATGATACCAAGCTCTGTCAGCTTCGACACCCTCAGCTCTGAAGCAGCAAAACTGAAGGAATTCCTTACATTGTACAATCGGCTGTGATGTTCCCAGTTCTCCAGTACTCTTCTATGCTGTCACTTGAGGCTTGAACTATCGGATACTCCTATCCTAAAAATAGCAGACAAACATGAACTGGCACCTGTAATGCGAATAATAGGGTTGTCTGTTATGAATAATACGTGTATATTGAAGAGGTTCAATAAGCAATATATATAGGGTACAAAGGGATACAAGTCTAAACCCTAATACAATAGGAAATACCACTAATTTATATCCTTAACACCCCCTCAAATGCAAGGCGTATGCAATAGCATTGCATTTGGAAAGGGTTGACACTAAAATATGAAGAAAAAAAATTCAAAGTATGAGTACTGATAATATCGTCGTAGCATGTAGCTCTTGGAAAATATGTCGACAGCAGATCCCCTCCCATCTGATGTCGTGCGACAGCCTATAAAGCACAAGGTGCGAGAGCAAAGTCGACCGTGACAATTTGACTAAGAAGATGAAATCAACAAAAAATAGATAAAACTGTCAAATCAAGTCGAATAGGAATAGATAGAAACATAACGACGCAGATTGAAGCTCAAGATGGCGGCGACGCAGTGCACAAGAAGCGCAACAGAGGTGTAGTGCACTAGAAGCGTGGCAGCCTTAAAAGCTCAGAGCGGCGGCATTATAACGACGATGTATAGCAGTTCGAAGAAAAGAACGGTGACTGCTGTCATGTTAAAGAAATTGCTATGCTTCTATGAATGCCAATAAATTTATGGACTCACATAGCGTAGACGAACTCACATATAGAGTGATACGGAGTTGGATGGATGTAGCGGAAGAAAAAACATAAATAATAACTAGCAGTAACAGAAGACCCATCTCCTCGTTCACTTTGTGGAGTGTCTGGATTTTCCACTGTCATCAACACCAGGCTTATTATCCCGTCCATGCTCCCGATCAGATAATGCTTCCGACACGGTTGGATGATCATTAATCAAAGCTGAATAAGCGCTTCCTCTCGTTGCCTTTGAGGCGCACGGCCGAAGAAGGCGACGGAGAGCAGCCATGCGTTGGCGTGGACGGCGACGAGCGAGAGCCAAGCAAAGCACATCACACGCGCACACGCAGCGGCGGCAGAACAGAACACTGGCACCACTACGTGCGTGCCGTGCCCATGGCACCGTCGGTGACGATGCTGGAGTCTGCGGCGTACAACCGGATGCGCTTGGAGAACCCGTTGGAGTTCATGCCGAAGAGCATCTTCACGCACGATAGCGGCAGCGAGATCGACCGCGTCGACAGCTTCTGGGTGAAGGCTGCGCTCGTCTACGAGTCCATTACCGGCCAACACGTCAACGACGTGACCAAGTCGGACGCCCATCGCCTGCTCCTGAGCCTGGCCAAGAGGTTCTGTTCTATCATCCATCCGACACAAGAAGGTTCGGATGTTCAAGCCTCAAAGGGAGCCGAAGCTGGTCCAGGTACTGGTGCCGATCAAAAGACCCAGGAGAGCCAAGGGGAGAAGACAACGGAGCTCCCAGACAACGGCTCGGGCGAGAACAAGCAAGTGATCGACGACATCTTCCTCGTCGGCGGCTTCCTCTCAAGGCTCAAGAAGGCGGTGGACAAGATGGGCGAGAGCCAGTCGCGGCGGTGCATCCCATCCCTGGTGAAGTTGATCCCGAGGGCCGGCTCCGGCATCTCTGGTGGCACCTCCTCTGCTGGCAGCGCCACCTCTCAGTTCCCGTTCGGGTGCCCGTACAGGCACAAATTCTCCTTCTCTGGGTTGCAGAGCCCGTAGAACTCGTTGACATTGGCAGTGAGGGCACGGACGAGGGTGGCGCGGCGGGCGGAGAAGTCCTTGAAGATCTCCTTGACGGTGCGGGGTGGCCAGCGCAGCGCGATCTGTTCAGGTGCTCGTCCCGATCGCCGGAGAGGATGCGGATGGGGAGGAGGGAGTGGCCGGGTGGGCACGGACGCCGAGTGGGTCCTGTTCTACTCCCTTGCCTGCGATCTACTGCGATTGGACCAGCAACAACGAGAGGCCACCCCCGGGAGCAAAGATCGGTCCTCCCGGGGGCAGCGGCAGCGGAGAACGGGTAGAGGCTAGGAGGTGGCGGCGGCTAAGGTAAACCCTAAACCTAACCTTGCTCTGATACTATGTTATAAATAATGTGTGTATATTGAAGAGGGCCAATGGGCAATATATATAGGGTACAAAGGGACACAAGTTTAAACCCTAATACAATAGAAACTAACACTAATACCCTTATATCCTTAACAGTCTCGTGTTTTGATTGGTTGCAAACTTGCATGCTTGAGCTTGTAGGTCTCGTAGGTTACAGCTTGTTATCAATGGTAATTGGTGAAGGCCTAAATTTTGAGTCTCCTTGTGTTTTCTTATCCATGGCTAATGAGCACTAAAGTCTAAATCAGTGGATATTTGTATCAAATTTACCTTTACCTTTCAAAAAAATAATAATATCTGCATTAAAGTCTGATAGGTCCACATCACATATAGATAACGCCCTATGTTATATATCTATTAATGACAAGCCAATTTGTTGTTATCTTTCAATGGTTATACGTTAAGAGTATATACAATAGTGTGATCTTAGCTGTCTGTAGGACATTAGATGACGTAAATGAGAGTGAGTGAATATAAAGAATTGGACTGTCTCTCATGCAGTAATCGACTGTAACACGAAAAACAAAACAAATTACACATAAAAGAATTGTCTATAGAGATATGTAAAAAGACAATCCATTGTAGACATCAGTTATCGAATTATTTCTGCACTATAGACATGGGTTATCTATAGCATTGTATATGCTCTAACCACTCACATGATTTTACAGTTATTCTGAGTTTCTAAACTTTCCAAATTCCAATCACCTTGTCTCAGTAGTCAATAAATAAATATTCCCTAGTCCGTTGAACTGCTTGGCCTCGATCTCTCCCCATGCTCCTCCTGCGGCAGAAGCGATCGCCGGAGTCGTCGTCGTCGCCGCCGCCGCCGCCATCTTCCACCTCCTCCACGGCCCCGGCCGCAGCCCAGCGGTGCACGCCTCCGTCCGTCACTAGGCCACTCGCCTTACGTAGTTACATTGCTACTTGTGCCTGCACTACTCGTTCGATCTTGCACCTCAAATTTCTGAAGAAAACAACAAGATCGATACCGAGCTCTCGTCTCATCCCAGTTTGTAGTGCACTACCTTTTGTGCAAACTGATTTCTGATTATCCAGTAGGCACAAGATGCCACGGCTCGACAGCGACGATGCGGAGGAGGTTCTTCAAGAATTGGGCCGCAGGAGAGACGAGGACAACGTCGAGAACTTGTACGAGTTCGAGCTCGGTGCCGAGGGGCGCCTGAAGAGACTCTTCTGGTCGGACGCCGGTTCGCAGCGATTACCACGACCACGGCGACGTCATCGTCGTAGACACCACTTACCGGACGAACAAGTACGGCGCGCCGTTCGTCCCCTTCGTCGGGCTGAACCATCACCAGCTCCCCGTGGTCTTCGGCTGCGGCAACGTCTTGGACCAGTCCCTCGACTCGTACGTCTGGCTGATGCGCTCCTTCATGCTGTCGACCCGCCAGGAGAGGCCCAAGTCCGTGATCACGGACGGCGCGACGCGGTGGCCGACGCCGTCAGGATCGTGCTCCCGCAGTCCAACCACCGGATCTGCTCGTGGCATGCGGAGCAAGGCATCGAGGAGCACCTGATCCAATGCTCGTCATCCGTTAACGACTTCAGGTCGTTGATTTGCGACGCGTACCGGACTTGAAGTGCCTCTGGGAGAAGGAGAAGGAGGAGGACTCGTGGGGGGCTTCTCGCCATGATGGTTCTCATGGTTTCTTGCTGGAGCTGGCTACTGCACGCCGTGCCTAAGTATGAAGGGATTGTGATGATTCTCTTTCTAGTGGCTTCTGACTGCAGGCAGGGGGAATGAATGGGGTTTTGTACCGCGAAGGAGACTGGTGAGCAGAACCCACCGAACTGAGCAGACATGAGAGGAGAGAGTGTAACTTTTTTGGCCTTGTCTTGTTTCTGGCCTGGTCCTTTTCTGTTTTATTGTTTTCTGACGAGGAAATGGCCGGTAAATGATGATAGCAAAGAGGTCGTCGTCGTAAGAAGAATTGGAGGATGGAGTTACCCGGCGAGTCATGCGACCTGCGACGAAGTTGTGGTAGCAAAGAGGTAGCGATGAAGAGTGGAGGCGGTATGTCTCCCAAATACCTACTACTAAAGAGCATCGTCGACAACCAGCAAGGCAAGATGGTATTGATGGCCATCTCCGTGTCTCCAGGAGAAGAACTACCAGGTGCATGGGTTATGGCGGCGCCTATACTCACGATCGCTGATAGCAAACATGAGTGTATTGTCCCTCAAGAGTGATCACGTGGTGAGGGCGACTGTCCTGTCTCTCAAGGAGTGCACCACGTGGTAGAGAAGCGGTTGTGTGGGCTCGACGATACATAAAGGGAGTTTGTGTTGCTAATCCGTGCCGAGTGGGAAAGCGAAACTTCTTGGAGATAAGTGTTGAAGACTGTCAATGACGCGATGAATCATGCAAGAGGTCGCCGCGTGTGGCAATAAGGAGAAAGTCACTACGTGTGGCAAGAGGTTGCGAGCGATCCGCAACAGTGAGTCGGCATGTCAAGATTAGAGAGTAAATTGTTAGATATAATCTTAACTACTCAGTGTTTTGCATGTTAATTGAATTTGCATGTCATTTTGCATAATAGAGTTAGTGGAGCTAGTGGCTGCAAAATAGTTAATAGAGTAATTAGCTAGCACATGTAGTGGTGCTAGAGCATGTAGTGAAGTTAGTGGTGTTAGTGGAGAGGTTACATGTCATATTTTAGGTATAAAAAATATTGTAACCAGTTTGTAATGTGATAAGCAATGGAATAACAAGAAGATAGAAAAGACGCAAGTGGTTAGGCGTTGCAAAACTTATATGTGTTCATCTTCTTGTGAGTGTGCATTCTAAAGAGAAAGCAATATGTGAGTTTTCTTCGGGAGCTGGGCTGACACAGAGGACGGAGTGCCTCGCCACGAGCCTACACACGGGCCTCCAGGAATCGTCCTGTTCCGGCACGCCGACACCTGCATCGAGCACATGTGCCACGACGAGGCCGAGCTCGATCCCATGGCCACCATGTCGTGGCTAGTGCTGACCACCAAGCACGGGTACCTCGAGGAATCGGCCGCACGATCCTTCACATCGGCCAACTTCTACATCTTGTGAGAGGAGATCAGGATGATGGAAGGCTTCAAGATCGCCGACACACTGACCAGCAGCTCCAACTCTAGCATTCAAGCGACACCGTGATGTGCTCTTCCATGTCGATTGGGCATACAATCTCAAGAAGAAAACGAGCGTCAAGTGCAGCTGCCGGAAGATGGAGCGCGAGGGCCTCCCATGTCGGCACATCCTCCGTGTTACATGACACCGGTGGACGTCATCGATATCGAAGTGCTACTTGCTGAGGTGGCTGCAGAGGGGTGTCGGCACCAAGGCGGAGAGGCTCAACGAGATGAAGGAGCTGGGGCGTCAGGTGTTCGATCCTGGCGTCGGAGGACGCACAAGCGTTTGAGGAGATAAAGGATTCCTTGGAAGGCTGGCTGAAAGAGAGGCAAGGCTCCGGTGTTGTCGCAGACGACGACGTCATCTCTGTGGGTGGCACGCCGACGACCAAGATGATCAAGTTGTTAGACGTGTGAGGCATGTATGAGAGTATCGAGGGCTATTAAAAGATGATTAATTAGGGTCTCTGCACAGAATTCGACTATTTTCTTTGTAAAAAACTATTACATTTTGAAAGTTTATTTACAACTTTATTATACATAAATTATAGTAAATTATTTTATGCAATTTTGGTTCTCGGTCACTGTAATTATTTTTGAAAATCTTAATAACTCGTATTTCCATCACATGATTTAAAATCTCACATATACTTTGGGATATTGAGTAAAAACAAAGATAAAAAATAAAATTATATACCAACAAAATACGATAACATGGTGAACTCGTTATGTTCTTCACATATACTTTGAGAGGTTGAGAAAAAAAAACAAAGATTAAAAAAAATAAAATTACATACCAACAAAATACGATAATGTAGTGAATCCGTTAGGTTCCGAATAAAAAATAGTAATAAATTATAACCCAATTCATCACATGAAAAAAAAGTACAAATCTCAAAGCATATCGGACGAATGAAAATTCGACTATTATAATTTTTTTTTCTTACAACACATCAATAATATGAATCTTATAGCACATCTAACGAACAGAAAAGTGATAATTTTAACTTAAAAAAAAACTATTGAAAGTTATATGGTAATTCCCGGTTAATTATTACTGTGCGGGATCAATGCATTTTCTTGGGTTTGTTAGTCTTATCAATCTTCTATCTACGGGTATAGCTACTAGCTGGTACGTATTTCATCTCTTGGATTTTGTGTGAAGTGACACTAAAACTCTGCAAAGGACGCATTGATTCCTGCTCAATGCAGAGTATGCAGTAGCAAACCAGCAAATGTCGTGCGCACTATCTCTCGCGTGTTGGACATGACCCGATCTGTAATACACACATTAAACTACTATTATTTTTAATTATATACCAATAAAAATTATTGAAAATATTACGATACGAAAGTATTTTTAATAACCAATCTAGTGATGTTAGTTTCACATGATAAATCCAAATACTTGTGTGTATATTACTTATTAAAGTTTTAAAATACTCCCGCCCGCTGCCTCGCCGATGCCTCCTGTTGACCCAGTACCTCTTTCCACTTTGTCGATGATTTAGTATCGATCTTACGAATAAATACCGGGGACTCTCCTTAAGTTAAACCACACAGAAAAAAGATACGAGGATTTTATACAGGTTCGAGCATTCTCATGAGAGAATAATAACTCTACTCATGTGTTGTTGTATTGGCTATACTTTACAACAGAGAAGAAATGACTAGAACTATGACTTAATGACTTATGTTTATTGATATTGTCTTGTGTTCATTGTCCTTGTTTCTGTCCTCTGTCCACCGACTTTACTCCTTATATAGCGCGTGAAGGGGTAACTGTTGTCCAATATCAAGAGGTGTCTTACCATTCGATGAAATACACACGTTCAATGTCGTCGTCTTGCAGTTATGTCAGAGACAGATGCTTAATACGTGCAGTTATCCCGGAGAATAACAACATATATTAACTACTAAATCTATTAAACATTGCACATAAGTGTCCCTAGTTGATTGAGCTCATATGTCTGTAGACTTTGCTGACTATATGGTGGTCGCAGTAAAACTTAGAACCATGAAGTGATCATAATAAGACTTACGATCATGATGCGGTCATAGAAAATTTTACGACCGCTAGATAGTCATAGAAAAAGTAACGATCGTATAGGGTGGTCGTAAAATAGTTTATGATCACTCAGCTAAATTTCTCCCTTATTAATGATAAAGTGCATTCTTACATATAAAGATATTACTATCAATAATAATAAGATAAATAATTTAATTAATTAAAAATTATTAAACCCTCGTCGAGCCTCTCCCTCCTCGTGTTGCCGCTTCGTTGGCATCGTTTTCCACCTCCTTCCCTTGCCGTCCCGTTTAGCACATTTCCTTAGTACAAGGAGGACAAAGGGGACATTCTGCGGAGCTTGAGTGAGGCAGAGGGGTTTGTTGGGACGTGTTGTCACTAATAGACTGACACAATATTAGTTACAACTGTAATACGATCTTACAGCCGGATCCGTGGCGCAATGGTAGCGCGTCTGACTCCAGATCAGAAGGTTGCGTGTTCGATTCACGTCGGGTTCAAAACCCCGGTTCAACTCGGATCATTTTTTTTTCGGCCTGCTTGTTTTGGGCCTGGCCCATCGCATAAATCGGCCCAGTGCCTGCCTCGACCGCCTCCAAACCAAAACCCTTAACCCACTTCGCGAACCTTCTCCATCTCTCCTCTCCTCGGCCCCTCCCGCATCCACAAGGACGAAGCCGCGCGAGCGAGGAGCAGGCGAACATTCTAGAACCTTCCCTTCCCCGAGCCCGAGCCGCAGCCATGTCGACCGTCATGCAGAAGATCAAGGACATCGAGGACGAGGTACTGCAACAGTAGCCTCCAGTGATCCATCGCGATGGCGGGTAGATTTGATGCTTGCGATTAGTAGCGGCAGGCTTCTAGTGGTAGTATGTAGGGGGTTGTGGTTTCAATTGCTTAGTTTCGAATTGAAATGGTATGGTGTTGATTCGTTGTGGTTGTGAGTAGGTTACAATTTCGAATTGAAATTGCTATAATAGGTTACAAGTAGCAGGGGCTTATGTTTTTTGGTATCGATTTGGAACTCTTAGGTTTGGCGGCGAGCAGCACGCTATGTTGGTTTGTTCATGTAGCTGTGAGCGTGTGAGCTGCTCTGATTCGATGGGATGGATGCTAAACCATAGTTCCCGTACTTGTGCTCTACGAAGGTTGGGGACTAGTGATACTTGGGTGGCAGTTTAGCCTTCGTGGTTGGTTTTCATTTTCTTAGCTACAGATCGAAATGGTTTGGGTCAAGGTTTCTTTGAGTTTAGATGCATTTTTGTTGTTTGTGATTTGAATTATAGGTTTATAGTTGATCTAATAGGGAGATATAGCTTGAGGAGAGTTGTGAACTTGTGCTTTGAAACATCGGGGTAGTGGTTTCATCAAATGGGATTTGATGATGGAGCTCTGTGCTCATTCTTGAGACGCAATGTTAATTGTGATTAGAGGAGCGTCTTGTTTGCTCATGAATTATGACTTAGATGCTCTTGAACTGATGCAGCTAGAGTATCGAATTTGTTAGTTGTGGTCGATAATGGCAAAGACGCAAAGTGGTCTGATTCAATGATCTATAGTTGATCTGCGGCTTTATTGCTTGCTATTGATGGATGGGACCGTTGGATTAGCTTGCTTATGGCTGTGATCAAAACCTGTATATTTTAGGTGACTACCAGCACATAGACTGCTTAGTTGAATCTTGCATTTCATGGTGACGATTTAGTACCATGGTCGTCCTTGATTGCGCACTGATAGGTTTTATAATTTATAGTGATATACTGATATGTTTAGTTACTATCTTGGTTTGTGATTAACAACAATCACATAGTTGTTATGTCATGTGAGAAAGTGAGAATTGTTTCTCATGTACGCATCTTGCTGAGCTGCTCTTACTACAGTTGAAGGACTGAAGAAATGAACATGAACATTTCAAATAGTAAAAAAAAAACAGATTTGTCCACTTTCTGATCCCTGTGCTACTGTTATTCGCTTTTCTTTGACTTGGCAGATGGCAAGGACGCAGAAGAACAAAGCCACCGCACACCATCTTGGTCTTCTGAAGGTGATTTGAACTTCCTCCATCTTTATTTCAGAATACTTGTAATCTGTTATCCATGATATCTCATGCTATTGTCTCAACTCTCAAAATCCTAAAAAAACTTGCTTATGGACAGTTTAGCTATTTCACAATTCACAAATAATTTATACATTCATGTTTGTGCTGTATACCTCACCTTTCTTCATGTCCATCCATATGGCGGCGTTATAAGTTCTAATATGGATTATCAGCCTCATGTGTATAATGAATATCGTTGATTTGATTAAATTGGATAGCATGGCTATATGTTCTTTGCATTGTGCATGAACCTTGATGCAACTTTTTTTGCGTGAGGGCCTCTATCTGTGCTATGCCACGGTATTATGCTGCACTTTTGTACGAGCTTGCTTGTATAGTCGAGAAGTGCTTGAAAGGATGGGTCACAAGGTCCAATTCCATTTTTCCGTGTGTTCATTTTATAGTATGCTTGGTGCTAGGATTTGATGTATATGATTATGAACCTGCCCCTTTGTTTGGCTTATTCTTTCTACTTGTACAGAATCTTTGTTTTACTTAGTGTTATTCCTTTCATCAGGCTAAACTTGCAAAATTACGGCGGGAGTTGCTCACTCCTACATCCAAAGGTGGTGGTGGTGCAGGTGAGGGATTCGATGTGACAAAAAGTGGAGATGCACGTGTTGGTTTGGTGGGCTTTCCTTCAGTGGGGAAATCAACGTTGTTGAACAAGTTGACAGGAACTTTTTCGGAGGTCTGCGGTACTAATGCTCTTTACACTTTCATGTACAAAGGTTTATCCTTACTTTGTCGCCCTCTTTGTATTAGATAAACAAAAAACACATGTTTATACTTGCACAATGTTCTTAAGTTATACTGTCTAATCATATGAATATGCTCAAACAAGATCCGAATTCGATGGGTTACCCCTACAGCGAATGTTGTTTGTATCGACCAAACTGATTGCTGTTTTTTTTTTTAACTTTCCTGTGCAATAATATCGATTTTTCTACTACTATTACTGTTAGTTTGTTTAATGGTAATCTGGTACAGTAACACACTCTTTCTGCTTGTTTTCTGATCCAAAAGGTTGCAGCCTACGAGTTTACAACTTTAACATGTATTCCTGGAGTTATTATTTATAAAGGGGCTAAAATTCAGGTAATGATTTACTTTCATAAAGGATGCTACAAGTTAGCCTTCGTTGTCTGAGCATGTCTGCTCTTGGTTGATAACTATCAGTTCTTTTATTTCAGCTTCTAGATCTTCCGGGAATCATTGAAGGTGCTAAAGATGGAAAGGGTAGAGGGAGGCAGGTAATATGTTGAACTGTGCCAGTTTCCTCACACTAGTTTTGTATTGATATTAACCTGATTGCAACAAACAGATTTTATTTTGCCTTGAGTAAAGAATTGTTTGTCTGACTTGTATGGGCTTAAACATGTGATGACATAACATTCATGAATAGTTTATTCTTTTCAACATTTCATGGCACTGTTACTTTACTATTTCTGTGAACATTAGCGCCCACTTCTTGTGTGGACTGGGGATCATCTGAGCACCCACGACCCACTTCTTGTAGAAATCATCTGTGGCAGGAGCAAGGATTCAAAAACCGGTCCCGGCTCAATTCCCGGCCGGCGGCCGGTACCGGTAACCGGTCGGTTACCGGTTTTTCCCGGTCGAATTTCGTTAAATTTTGCTTAAAAATCAATCAAAATTCGAAATTTGAAATTTGAATTTGCAAACTCCGGAAAAACCGGCCGGGATTTCAAATCCCGGCCCCCACCGGTAAGGCCGGAACTGGCCGGGATTTCCATCCCTGGGCAGGAGTATGTATACACAAAAGTGCGCTTTCACTCCCCCTTGAGTATCCATAAAAAAAATATCCTGGGAATAGTATGCTGTATAAATAACGTTGAATGGCCCTTTAGTAATCGCTATTGTAATTTCCACTTTCTGGTTAATAATGTGCAGCTTTACTAAATATGTACTGAATATCAGGCAAGTAGCTAGATATGCTCTTGAAATACTGAATGCTGAACAAGTTATTTATCTTGAACACGCTATATTAAAATTTAAGTGAATTTCATTTGTTCCATACATGTTAAAGTCATCTAATCTGCGGGTTATTAAGAATGTGGCATCATGTTCTATTTATCTTTATTATGCTACTATGTTTCATTAAGAAATAATTTTAGTCATTGTTTGAGGAGTCAAATCTCACATGCTTTAGATATCTTCACATACTCAATACCACAGCTGCTTTTTCCCCCTATATCAAATAGTAATGCAGTAATTTAGCATACTTCGGTCTAGGAATTTCTTGAAATATTCCCTGTTCTGTGCATTAAGGAGTTCTGCCATTTCTTCTCAGCTTAATGGTTTATACTATGTTTTCAGGTTATCAGCACAGCTAGGACATGCAATGTTATTCTGATTGTTCTTGATGCCATAAAACCGATTACTCACAAGCGTCTTATTGAGAAGGAGCTTGAGGGATTCGGCATTAGGTAAGTTTTTACGTTGATACTTGATAGTTTTGGTGTTGAAGTCCTGAAGATGTTTCAGCAGTTTTTGACAAGTGCTAGTATACTGAACTGCTTGACAACCTGGGCATTGGTTCTCTTATGATGTTCTCTGCATTGGTTCTCTTGTGATGTTCTCTTTCTTTCCCCCCAAATTTGTAAGACATCATTTATCAGCTACCTACATGATCCGGTTTAGTTTTGTTGTGGGTTTGGCATTCATCCAATTATATCAAGGGTATCCACATCTACTGAATCATGCCAAATTCTAGATCTTCCATGTGATCGTATTCCTTCTACGATGATGTTCCATGGTGAACTGTGTCCTTTCCTTCTTGGTCACTAGTTCATTTCTTTTTCGAAAGATTTTTATACCGTACTGTCTTGCCCGTTGAAAGAAGGCTGATGTTTAATCTGTGTGAGTTTTGCATCAATGTTAGGTTGAACAAGACACCCCCCAATTTGACGTTCAGAAAAAAGGACAAAGGTGGCATCAATTTTACATCAACAGTGACGAACACACACTTGGACCTTGAGACAGTAAAAGCAATCTGTAGTGAGTACAGGATACATAATGCTGACGTCTCCCTTAGATACGACGCAACAGCAGATGATCTCATAGATGTCATTGAGGGAAGTAGAATTTACATGCCTTGCATCTATGTTGTTAACAAGATTGATCAGATAACATTCGAAGAGCTGGAAATCTTAGACAAACTTCCCCATTACTGCCCAATTAGGTGTGCATTTACTTGGCATCTTACTCTGCTTGGTTGTTTTCATTTTCCTCCAACAACTAAAACACTTACCGCTGTTTCTCTATTCGCTAACAGTGCCCATCTTGAGTGGAATCTCGATGGGCTTCTAGAAAAGATCTGGGAATACCTAGATTTGGTTAGGATATACACAAAACCCAAAGGGCTGAACCCAGATTATGAGGACCCTGTGATTGTATCGTCTAAGAGGAAAACAGTGGATGACTTCTGCGACAGAATCCACAAGGACATGGCAAAGCAATTTAAATAGTGAGTGCAGACATATTAACTCTTGGCCAAATATTTGTTTCCTTATTATCATTTATCAATGTGCCCCGCTAATTGGTCAAAAAACTTGCAGTGCATTGGTGTGGGGTTCTAGCGTGAAGCATAAGCCTCAGAGAGTTGGCAAGGTATTCATTCGTCTACCACTACAATGTTTCACTGGTGTTTGCTTCTAGCATTAATTCGGATGACTTCATGCAGGAGCACGAACTTGAAGACGAGGATGTTGTTCAGATCATTAAGAAAATATAGGTACACTGTGGAACGATGGTGTTTTGGAAAAATGGAAGGAGCTATCTGCTATGAGAATTTTGAGAAGCAGCTACATTGGAGAAACTTAAACCTGCGTTTCTTTTTGCTAGCTATGATGCCCATAGATGAGTTGGATGTTCTCATAAAACTGTTTCGATTAAAAGACAAGACTGTAGGCAGTTTTTTCTTCTGTGAAGTGGCCATGTAATTGCGATGTTTGTCTCCCCTGTACTTGAGTCACCGATGAACCAAGTCTCTTGCCACAACCGTCGACCACGTGGAAAGATGCTTGCTTATCTTTAGAAGATCAAAAAAATGATTCCTATATTACAAGTGTTTCGTTTTTGTTGGGTTTACATTTTCCTATTGGCTAATGATGCCTACTAGCCATTATTGAGACTGCTAATACCTAATCAATTTGTTGATGAAGAACGCGAGGACAACTTGAGAAACGTATTAGTTGCGCTTTGATTATTATTGCAGATTATTTATCGATTCGCTCCTTGTTGATGGTGATTGTTGCAGTGCTACCTGTATTATGATTGTTAATTATTTGACCCAAACCCTATTGTAACATCCTAAAATCGAGTTTGTATTTCAAATGTATAAAAACGAGAAGGATTTAAAACTTTTTGATGCATCATGTCGTTATTTGAATTTTTTTGAAAATTCTTTCAAAGGTTTGACGTATTTTGAAAGCATAATGCAGTAATTGTTTGAAACATAATTCTTTAAGACTTTTAAAATAAATTGTGTGAATGGTGTATAGAAATAATTTTCCTAGGTTCTGGATCACCTGAGTAACTCCTTTGAAAAGTTTCATAATTTTTAGAATTTATTTGCTATTTTAAATTGGCCAGTTAAATCTGTTAATTCCTAGTTAAACTCCTAAATAAGATAATTGAAAGAATTTTATAGAAAATTAAATACATGAAAAACTTTAAAATTTTTACAGAAGGTTGTTCATAGAGTTAGTAGCTCCCTGTAAAATTTTTGGAATTTTTGGAGTTATGTATCTCTATATAAAAATTCATCAAAGGTTTAGCCATTTTTCAAAACCTAGTCGTTGCACTGTTTCATTCGACAACTGTTCCACCGACCCAGATTATTTGACCCGGTCTAACTCGTTCGACCAAAACCGACCAGACCCTAATCAGGCTCCGATCAATGTTCCTCCGATCACCATTTCGACCAGTTCCTACGACCACTGTTCCTTCGACCAGTTAATACGACCACTGTTCCTTCGACCATTTCCTACGATGACTATTCCTTCGTCCAGTGCCTACAACCACTGTTCCTACAATCGGACCCGTTCGACCAGAAACGACCAAGGCCGACCCCGTCTCGGTCCGACCAAACCCGTTCGACCAGAAACGACCGAGTCCAATCCCGTCTCGGTCCGACCTATCCCGTTCGATCAGAAACAACCAAGCCCGATCCTGTCTCGGTCCGACCTACCCCGTTCGACCAGAAACGACAGAGTCTGATCCCGTCTCGGTCCAACCTAACCTTTTCGACCAGAAACGACTGAGCCCGACCCGAGTCACTTGGTCCGACCCAACCAACTAGCAAACCAATCGGATCCGAACTCAACCCCGACCGACCACCGAAGCGATGTGGTTGAACCCAGCCGCCTAAACCACCCCGACCACGCCTCTTCTCCTTGCGTCGCTGGCGAGTGGCCCCCGTTGCACAAAGCTTCGTCTCCACGCGGACGCCGTTCACATGCCAAGCTCGCCCGTGCCATGGCGGCTTCGCTTGCACCGTTGTTAGTGCCCAACGGCCCCACCCCTGGTTTGAGACCGTGCGTCTACGGTTTGGCTGCGTAGTCCGCGCCTCTACCTACCTCCGTCGCCTCACTATCAACCACCTGTCACTCGCTTTGTCCATTGCAGTGCGTTGTGCACTAAGCTCACCTTCGCTGGCCTCCTTCGCTGGCCTTTCTCGCATTTCTCTGCCCTCCTCCCTTTTTAAGGACACCCAAAGCTTCCCCTACTCCTTTTTGAAACGACTAAGCACTCCTTACCTCCAATTTCTTCTACCACTGAGCAAGAACACCGCAAGAGTCGATCTCTAGCTCACGGCCGAGACGCCGCCGTCACCCCCAACGCCGTTCCGGTCGCCACAGGGGTTCCTGCCCAATTCTCTCCACGTCAATCTGTGTTCTAAGATCTGAGGAGCTTATCCTCTAACTTAATTGAGTTTTGATTCACAGGAGCCACCGCATTCGGGCTTCTTCCCCATCTTCGGCCGTAAGCGCCATTGCCTCCGCCGCAACCTCTACGGTGAGACTTGTCAATTCCTCGCGATATCCCCGTTTACTGTCCTTCCTTTAGCTGTTCCTACCTCCCATTTCCTCCCTCCTCCCTCAGGCCATCATCTCATCGTTGAAGCTCCGCCGCCGCCTCGATTCCTCGTCGCCAACTGCGCTACGTCCCCCCTCTCGGCTCTGTTAGGTTCCTTGAACCATTCTAGTGCTCGTGCGCGCATTAGATCGGTAGAGGCATCGTCGGACCGTAGTGTGCACCGTAGCTCGTAGCTGTGCCTCCGCTTCCCGTCATAGCGCCGCTGCGTCGAACCTTCTCCGACGACGTCCCAGCCGCCCATAGCTTCGCCTACGCACTGGCTTTCCATTTTGGCCCTTAGTTCGAGCAGCCATGGCGCTTAGCGCCGGTGAGCCGCGACCTTGGTCTATGGACCCGTGGACTGAGTGTGTGGACCTTTGGTCCATGCACTGTTACCGTGAACCGAGTGGCTGACACATGGACCCCATCGATCAGTAGAAATTAAATAAGGAGTTAAAATAAAAAAAAATAACACTATGCAGTGGCCCCACATGTCATCCACTGTGGCTAGGTAAGCCTCAGTATAAAAATATTAAATGCTTTTATAAATTTTGGAATGGATTATTTGTGTATTGAAAATTTGTTAAACTTCAAAATTGCATAGGTAATTCATTTTAACTCCAAATTTGATGATTCAAATTTTTGTTAGCTTCCTTTTAAAATGTAATTTAAGATAAAAATAGTTTGGACCATGATTCGGTCCCAGAAAATATTGTTAGCAAAATTACTTTCGGTTTAGTATTATTGTTATACTAAAAATATTGTTAAACTTCAAAAATACATAAGTGTGTCTCTGTAACTCCAAATGGAGTGAAATCATTTTTTTCAGATTCCTATATGAATGTACTTTAATGTAGAATAGTTTTTGAGTATGTCTCTATCACTGGAAAAAATTGTTTTTTAAATTATTTGCTCACTATTGTCATGGCTTTGAAAATGAGTTACAGATTCATTTTAACTCCAAATGAAGTGAATAATTTTTTTTGTTCTTAGAATGTCATGCTCTGTCTACCATTAAATATTCATGATCACCAACTCTCTGATTTTTTTTTGCATAAACAGTAACCAAAAGAAATTTTATGATTTTTCTTTCCCAACAGTTTTGTTTAGTCTATAGATTTTGCATGCGAAATCCAAATCAAGTAATTTTTATTTCTAAATTTATTTAAAATCATGCTATACCTTCTGTGTAAATTTCATTATTTTAGGATGATTTTGATTTTTTAAGTTTATTCGGTGTTATCTGTTTTTATTGGTTTATTTCGATTTTTTCGGTAGGTTTCGACGGTTCTATTGTATACGAGAGTGATCCTCTACATCAAGTTGAATATATCCAATAAGGCAAGAAGCCCTACCTTTGATCATCTTGCTCCTATTACTTTCGATACAAATATCTTGATTGCAAATGTATGTATGCATGTACTATTTTGATGTTAATTTTTGTTAGGAGTAGTTAATCCCAATAGATGCATGAGTGGTAGGTAAATGTTTACAATTGTTACTGAGCCTACATTAGATTATGGATAATTATTTGGAGTCTAATGGATGGACTTTAGTCATGTATATGTATAATATGCGAGTCGGTATACTTAGCAATGATTAGAATGGTAGTACGGGGATCATCGCTTTGGCGATGGCTGATATATCATCACTTTAAATACTTGGGTCGGGGGTACTCATCTATGTAAATGTATTTGAAAAAACTAAAACTGAAAATAAAAAGATTTGGACTTGGCCAAAGGTATGTATGGTGTGATCGTCGAGTGTGAATGGTTTGTGCCCAAGTCAATAAGGATCAAATTACTTGCATCATTAATCCAAGCACTATTGAGTGCTAACCACATGAGAGGGATATGAGACCTCTCTTGGCTTAATACTTTGGTGTGTATTAGCTCCAAGTTGTACGAGGTTGTGTGTTGTGTGAAAAAGGAAATGATATGTGTGTTGGGTCTGCGGGGGTGGGTTCCTGTCCAGGTTCTCCACACCAAGGAGCATTGGTAATTTATCTCTCTGCCAGTGACTCCGACACAACGTATGAATTTTCATCCATACAGACGACTCGTAGTTAATACATTATATTGGAAATATCTCGTATGACTTAGCATTATCGGCATAACTAAGGAAGTGTGCTAACTAGCTTGGCAAAAGAGGCGGTCTGGCGTTTTGGTACATTGGTACACCCCTGCAGGGTATAATCTATTCGAATAGTCTTGTCCTAGGTTATGGACACACTTGGTTATTTCCCGCAAGAATTAGACTCAATATTTTCATTAAAACTTGAAATCGAGTGGTACGAATGAGTAATTCATGCTATGTTGTGGTGGCTGTTGGAAAGTCATCTCTAGTATGTTATTTATGTTCTTAAATATTGTCTCGTTGTTATTTAAACATTTAAAAACAAGTTTGCTAAATTGCTTTATAATTTATTACTCTACTGCAGAGAAAATTGCTTTATGCTGAAAATTGTCTAGTGTAGTAGCATTTCCATTGATACAAGAATGCATCTATATATTCTTTTATTTGTAAGTCTTGCGAGTATAATTTTGTACTCAACCCGCTTGCTGCAATTTCAGAGGAGGTTGATCCCCAAGGGATCAACGATTGTGAGACCAACTTCCGACAGGACGACTAGCTTTACGTGTTTCCAGTCGGTTGCCCTGTGGGTAAGGGCAGCCGGTTGGATTTTGTTTATTGACATCTTATGGCTTGTTATTTCCGCTGCATTTTGGTACTTTATTATTTTATTTGGCCGGTCGGCCTTATTTGTGTAATATGAACTTTGAATGACTTATGTGTTGTAAATTATGAAGACATCGGTATTGTAATGACTTGTGTATGGAATTGATGCTTTAAATTTTGTAAAGGTGTATATATACCGCTCCTAGGAGGTATACAATACACCAAGAGCGGGATATTTGATTTGTAATACTAGAACCAATCGGATGGTTAAATATTACAAGTTAAATACCCTGGGTTCTTACACCTATCTTATAACGGAGGTAATGCGGGAAATCGATCCAATACAGTGACTAGCTTCAGAGTATTGTCTTCGTCGTATGATCCAAAACCGCCCAGATCGAGTGCTACAGTACGATGGAACAGTAACAGATGGTTTTGTCGCTGGTGTATGCATGGTGTATATACAGTGTTTCTACAGTCAGCTCTGTTCATGCATACTTAAAGTATTGTTCATACTAGTAGGGTGCATGTACGCTTGAACAAAGTCCTAAAAGAGAGATATACAAATCAGCAGACGGGAGTATAAATTGCATAATAAATGTTAATTTTCTTTCACACATATAAACAGAAACATTAACTCTGCCTATTGCATCACTTACTATTCAAAAATTATAATTTTAAGCTCATAGATTGTTTACCTTTGGAAGTTGAAGTTGACGACGACTTCCCTCCCAACATGTTGCTCATTTTCAGCCATTGTTAGGATGAAAAGGACATGGTGTGGTGAGCTCGAACGACAACGTGGCAACGTGGCAAGGGTAGGATGCCTTCGACTTTGCCTCTTCTTCGTGCGCCATCGCTGCCTCCCCTCCCTTCCCCGCCGCCGCCGCCGCCGCTTCTCCTCCAAGGTATCACATCCTGCTCTCTTCTCTTCCCTCCCGGTCACTTCTCTCGTCCCTGACGCCACCTCCCCTCCTCGCTACCTTCTGTCGCTGGCATTACCACCCCTCACCGTCGCCTTCTACGTTGCCGGATCCCCTCATCTCCGTGCACGCCACCATTGCAACACGCGGACTAAGTGTCGAAGGGGGTTGGGATCTCTGAGGCAAGAAACGAATGTCGGACTGGTGCAAGTGGCGAGTTGCGACGCGAGATAAGAAGGGGTGAGGCGCAATAAATTTTGGTGTGTGCATGTGAAGAACAAGTGGCGCGGCGACGGTTTGAATGGTTACGAAGGAAGTAGAGGTATGGATACATTCGTGGGTCACGTGGGATGATGGGGAGAGATCTTGTCCTTGTCAGATTGGATCCTCATAAGAAGTAGGTGAACCGCGCGTACAGAAGAAATAACATCGTCTTTCTATGTTGAGTAAACTCCTCTTTTTATTAATTAAGATAAAATAATGTTCTCTGCCAGAGAATCGGGATCCGGTATTACGTTGCAAGTATGCAACAAATTAGAACGTTGTACGGATTATGACTGTTCCGTTGCATGTGACGGTGCCTTGTCACGTTGTGAGTGGTTAAGCTGGACGTGGGGAGGAGACTGCGAAACGAGCTGTTCAAGCATCTTCACCATTAATGATTGGACTTAGTAGTTCGCCATTGCCATGATATCCGCTGCGTTTAGATCTCTGTTTGGTTACTGCTTGGATTAACTTTCGATTGGAGTTAGTAGCTGACTTAACCTCTCCACGTTACCTCTCCGAAAGTTATGGTTCCGTACGGTCAATTAGGACATACAAAATAATTTCTCTTCTCCTAAAGAAAAGTCACTTGTGGGCACAGTTTCTACTACTTGCAATTTATTTTTCTATAAGATTGTTCTGCTAGGTGCAATTGTCAACCAACTCAATAGCCTATTTGTTTCTTGTTGGTCGGCGTTTCCGTGATTGCGATGTATGCAATGTTTGACTGAATTTTAATGTTTGGTTCCTACATGTTAGTAGATTATTGATGATTTTTTGAAATAAGTTTTAATTTTGGACTATACAATCTTACTATTGTTTCACTTTGCTCATTTTGCACCATAAATTCTTACTTTTTGTTCCACTTTGTGTAAGGGGAAATGTCGTATCGGCGAGAGGAAACATAGATGACGTGCAGGGAGTTTACTAGCAATGAGGCAGCTGTAGGCACAAGATATATATATATATATATATATATATATATATATATATATATATATATATATATATATATATATATATATATATAAAGCCTTTTTCCTACTCCCGGGAGTAGTTACTCCCTATTCCGTATCTCATAACGTAGGGAGTATCTTACGCAACCGAGAGTATGTATGTGTAGTATACTACTATATAAGACCATCTAAGTGGTATTCACACCTTTTCAATGGTGGTATGTACAATTTTTTAGATATACTCCTTTTTAGTGCGAATATAAATGTATTTACAAAATATGCTAAAACTATGGACTCTCTTACAAATTTTTTGTGTGGTTCGCATTGGAGTATCTTATAATTAGTATATGAGTATACCCAAAGTGATAAAGGAGTATGTTAAATTTTTTTTAAGTGGTATATCAAAGGTGGGAGTAACTACACCCGGGAGTAGAAAGTATTAATCATATTATATATATATATATATATATATATTCCATTTAGATGTGGGAGCTCGCATTAATCTTGGTTGTTCAATTCAGATCCAACAGTCAAATTTGGTATTAGCACCTTAGCACTGAATTACCCATTAGGTCGTATCTAGTGCTAATGGGTAATTCAGTGCTAAGGTGCTAATACCAATTTTGACCGTTGGATCTGAACTGAACAACCAAGATTAATGCAGGCTCTCACATCTAAATCATTTAATCACTTTGTATGCTCTCACCTTCAATGCATCTTCATTAATGCGTCTTCATTAAACACCATGCATTCTCCCACCTCCAACGGTCAAGATTGGTATTAGCATCTTAGCACTGAATTATCTATTAGCACTATATATATATATATATATATAGAGAGAGAGAGAGAGCGAGAGAGAGAGCGAGAGAGAGAGAGAGAGACGTTATGTCGTCGCCGCTGTTGCTATGGTCGCCGCTGGCGATGCTCCAACTATTCTTTACCACTTTCGATCTATTTTCTACCTCCTCTCTCTCTATTTCATGCCTCGCCGCCGCTCCCCGTATTGTTATTCACTGTCGATGAGTACCAAAAGAAGTCGACCACATCTTTATCCTCATGCAAAGCGCAACACATGGTAAAAAGAGGTAGTGCAAAGTGCAATCATGATAAGATTACATGGTCCAAAGTAAAATTTACTTTTTGTGTTAAATTGAATCCCATAACTTCTCTAATGCTACTGTTCATCCGTTCGTGACGGCTTTGAGAGACCGGTCTAATTTCAATTAATAAAAGTGATACATATTTTCCTTTTTAAGGCTCCTTTGAAATATGAGAATTATTTTTTCGATTTCTGTGAAAATTAAATTGTTTTCTAGAAAAATACTATGAAATAGTTGTGAAATTCCTTTCCGGGGCGAGAATGTCATGTGGACGATGCAAGGGTAAAAAAGAAACAGTAGATGAAAATACCTTCTCTAGCACATCCTGACACCATTGAATTGTACATCCTGTCTTGTGGGCTGCGGATGCGGAGCCCTAGTAAATTAGGAATTGTGCAGTTAAACGTAGACCTGCTCGGTGTGCTGAGAATTTTTATTTATTAATTTTTCTAAAGTTAATCTCTGCGAATTTTATTTTTAATTTTGACCTTTTTAATTACGCTACCACTCGTGGTATGACAAAATAACACTTCATGTCATCCCGTATCTGGACAAACTCTTATCACGCTACTACTCATAGTGTGACAGTATTATTTGGTCACGCCTCGTGATAGAAAGTGATATTTTAGCGAACTTGTACTATAGCGTGACAATGTTGTTTTTGTCATGTTACGGATGGTGACGCGACTAAAGAGGTCAGAATTGAAAATAAAATTCGCGGAAGGTTAGTTTTTAAATAAATTTTTTTAAAAAAGTTAATTAATAAAAAATAGTTCGTGTGCTGATGACCTGAGGTCTCCCTCCGTTTCTTACTTTCTTTAGGAAGATTGCACCGTTAATTATTGTTGGCAAATTTCCCCCTCCTCAATTAACAAGGAATATCCACATGCAATAATTCTTCAACTCCGGCCTCTGGCACCATCCAAAAACAAAAGACAAGGGACACCACTGCAAGGCGTCATCGTTTCTTCTCTTTCATTAGATTTCCTCTTGATTCCCTTCAAAATCAGCACCAGAGATTAATCTTTGGCATACCATCAGTTGATCCTCTTTCCCGTTGTATTTCCGAGCAAAAGAAAAAAAGAAAAGAAACTTTTATAGAGGCGTTCCTCAGTTTTGCCATTTCTGTTCGTCCCATCAAATCCCCATCCCCCAACCCCAACCGGGTGGCCTCACAGAACAAGAACCGGTCGTGTTCTTGTTCCCTAGATCTGCGTGGAGGCGGCAAGAAACCCGAATCCGGCAAAAGGGTTTCTGGTTGATTAGCAGGAGCGGGCGACTCCGCCGTCAAAATCCAATCTTGGCGCCAGTGCGTTCTCTTCTTCTTGTTCCTGCGTGTTGTTTCGGGTGCTAAGGAGAGGAGGGAGCCAGAGATGGTGCCGTGGGAAGGGTACGTGAGCGACGAGACGATGGGCACCTTCGCGCCCATCCTGCTGTACTGGGTTTATGCCGGCGGCTACCAGTTGATCCTGCACCGGCGGCCACTGGAGCGGTACAGGCTCCACACGCGGGCCGAGGAGGAGGAGAAGAACCTAGTCAGCCTCCCCGTGGTCGTACGCGGCGTGCTCCTGCAGCAGCTCGTGCAGGCCATCGTCGCGATGATCCTGTTCATGGTAAGGATACAATCAGCTCTCTTCCATTGACATTGTTGTGAACTTGTACATTTCGATTATGATATAATGATAGTCACGACGTTGGAATGTAATTCCTCACATTGTTTAGTTTAGACATTCATCAATTGGTCTTTGTTACTGTTATTGTTATAAGGTAATTTTGCATCACAAATCATTGAACCAGTAGGTTTGCCCGCTTGCTACCATTACTGTTTCAATACAATGGTAAATTATAGATTACCCAAATACTTCAATGGAAAACCTTTGGAATGTAGAGTCAGTTTTGTAGTCTGTCTGGTGATGGTTTTTTGAGGTAGTTTAGGCGGGACAAAAAAATTAAGAGTCTGCTGTGGGTTAGGAGCTTGGACATTTCGAAGAGAAGCATCCTTTTGCACAATATATGCTAATAGGTAGTTATGGGCAGTTTTCTCTATTTAGCATTTTGTACATGGGCGATTCATTTTGCAAAGATTATTACTGCTGTCCTTGGTACAGTGAATATATACGTCCCATGACTTCTGGCCTTTGCTTTTGTGTGGTTTTACATTTGTAATGATCTTGAATACAACAGCTTTTCCGCTTAGCTAGTTAATATGTGGAGAAATTGCTTGGCACTGGAATTATGATTGCTTGAATTAGTTAGAAAGTTGGATGGGAATGGCATATATGAGAAATTGATCTAATATCATCATTTCTTGGTATCTGGATGGCGATTGATTCTGGTTTCTATTTGAGCCATAATGTTTTGTACTCTTGTCTTGCAAAGTGAAACAAATAACACATCCAATGCACAATTAGTGCATCACTGTCTGACACTCTGACCAAAACAGGTAGCTTAACTGAACACAAGATAACTATCCATAATTTCTCAGAACAAGATCAAGAGCATTACTCTCCAATTTTTTTAAAAAGTCCACACTATTCATTACTATGGTCAGCAGCTTGTGAACTCCTAAATGTGCATATCAATGTGTTTGTGTGCAATCTGCTCAGAAAGTTTTTTTTTTTTTTTTGGTTATTTTACCTGCATCCAACAAAGGAATGGACCATCGCATGATAAATATTGCAGGCTTGCAGCACAAATACCAACCTGGTTCGGATGAGTAATAAATTTATTTTGAAAGACCATAGCACAAAAACCGACTTGGTTCAGATGGCTTCGAAATTGCCCATAATTGGGCCACACCATAGATATTATTTCCTAAAGATGAATTAATGTTAGACAGTTTTCATAAATACACTCATATAAGTTTTAGGTAATGTCCTCAATATTCCTGGTTCTAGGAGCAGAATCCATCCTGGTCAAGCTACAGTAGAATTAATTAAACAGTAGTCTGTCTCTTTCATGGTGCAGAATTTCTGAACCCTTCGAACTACGTTCATTTAGATACATTGTATAATAATATTGTCATAATACAGCAGCCAAGTGAAGGATTTTATCTTTCGAGGGAGTTTCAGGCTTTCGGTACCAACATTTTTGCAAGGGTTGATGGATGTTACTCATCCCCTTTTCCCTCCGTCTGTAGTTACTTTTAAGTGCATAAACCACAGTATGATCATTTTTCCATAACATGGTAGTATGGTATATTTCCTTCCTTAGTATCTCATGCAGCTTGCCCACCTGCTTATCATTAAAGTACCTTATGAACTCCACATTCACAAAGTACCCCTAAATACTTCTGCTACCGTATTTTCTGGATCATTAACAATATCAACCAGACTAGACATATGTACATTTCAAGGCAGTTACCAGCTCAAGTACCCATATAAAATCAAATGCCCTTTGCCATTTTTTTAGGTAAAAAATGCCACCTATCCCTTGATTGGCTGCACTGAATTTATAAACACTGCCGAAATTCTGAATCTCCTTGCGTTGGGAGTGCATTAACATCTGTGTTTTTAAAGTATTTGGCTCTCAAAATCTCTGCTCAGCCCATAATTCTTGAGCACCATTATTTTGCATACTGAAGTTTCATTTGATCTGTAAATATTCATACGTACTCTTCATATCTTCAGTCCCTGCCCCCAGCTCTGACCAGCACACCAAAACTGCCAACTGTTCCTACAGACAAAAAAAGTCAATGGACTGTTGAGCGTTGGCTGCTGCATCAGGTCCTTGGCATTGTGAGAGGGCCTGGGGAATGGGGATTACATATAGATTAGCAACTGTTGTATGTATTGGTGCAAAAAAAAGTTATCTCATGGTTATGCCCTGTACATGTTATCATGTGATGTTACAATTTTTTGGGGGAAAAAAACTTATGTAGCCTACCTGCTTTGTTCCTATGCATTGGTTATGCGAATATTGTGACACCTCTTGCGTTTTGTTTGTAGCTGAGGATGATTAGGGTGCAATTAGGTTTAGATTGTTGTTCCAAATTTCAGTTAATCGGGCAATGTATATTTGGATGGTGATAGGCTTCGGGCCAGATTCTTCACTAGGTGTCGAATTGTCGATATTCCCCATAGGGATGTACAGTGGCCAAGCATGTGTGTTACTTGGATACGGACACGGGTGTCGGAAACCGACTCGGATTTGGGTGTCTGATTCGACAAGCTCTAGAAAATGGGATCCGGGGATTCGTCTAATATATTTTATTTTTATCTTTAAAAATAAAAATAAAAATAAAAATAAAATGATTTATGGAATGGAATATTTAATTTAGGTACACTACCACAACACTATATAATTGTCACAAAAGATCCTAGACATTGTTGACATCACCTAGCCACAAGAAAGACCAGCTGCATGCTGCTTACCCTTTTAAAAAGGGTAGCAAAGCTGTCCAATTCCTTGTTAGATGTAAAAATTAATAAAGAAATACTACAACCGAGGTCTCTCGTAGCTCCTCTAGCATTCTTCTCACTCTCTTCCTTTTCATCAGACCAGCCTCACTCTCCTTCACATTCTCTTTCGACCAAGAACTACCTCTCCACCCCCCACTCTCTTTCCTCTAACAACTCTCTAAATCATGCTAGAGCGCCGGCGTCTCTTTCCTCTCTTTCTTCTGCAATAGATCTATCTAAACACCGGCATCAAGCTAGTTCTTCCCTTCTGCTCCTCACAAGGACTTTTCATGGGGTGTCCGATACGCATCGCAAGGAGTCTAACACGCGTCGACACGGGGATGCTTGTCTACATGACCAAAAAAAAAGGACTCACTTGTCCTGGTAACAATTGGTAGATGATCCTTCTTAGTGTATATTTCATCAGAGCATGGCCGGCCATGCATCATCCTTCTTAGTGTATATTTCATCAGAGCATAGCCGACCATGCATCATAGGAGTGTATGACATTAAACAACTAGAAAGTAAGAGAATTGTTTGCTGATGCTGACGACATTATAAAGGTTGTACTAGATTGGGGGCTGCTTTCTGGCAGCATGTGTGTGAGCGTGTTTATGTTGCACTTGTGATCAGGTTGATGAGGAGTTTCAAGATGTGAACCTATGGTTTGTTTTAAATTATCTTAATGGCCAACTAATTCCTCATTCAGCTTCTCTAAGCCAATTCTACATTATTATTTGCAGGTTACTTTGGACAGTTCTACAGTTGTAGTCCAGCCACCTATTGTCGTTCAAATCTTTCAATTTTTTGTTGCAATGCTGGTGATGGATGCATGGCAATATTTTGTGCACCGCTACATGCACCAGAACAAATTCCTCTATCGGCATATTCACTCACAACATCATCGGCTGATTGTTCCTTATGCTATTGGCGCTCTCTACAACCATCCATTGGAGGGACTCCTTTTGGACACTTTAGGTGGTGCAATCTCCTTCTTGGTCTCTGGTATGACACCAAGGACTGCTGTATTCTTCTTCTGTTTTGCTGTACTCAAGACAGTTGATGATCACTGTGGACTTTGGTTACCATATAACATCTTCCAGCATTTATTCCAAAATAATACTGCCTACCATGATATCCACCATCAGCTCCAAGGCTCAAAATACAATTACTCTCAGCCTTTCTTCTCAATCTGGGACAGAATTCTAGGAACCCACATGCCCTACAACTTAGTCAGCCGGAAGGAAGGGGGATTCGAAGCAAGGCCATTGCGAGACTAGCTTGAACTCATGGAGATGTATAGAACTCCAGCGACTCAGTGAGATACAATGCTCTGCCATCTCTTTCACATGATTAGAAGCAGACAGGAGCCATCTAACTTGTAAGATGATGAAGCCGTATCAGTACTGTCGGTTCTTTCTTCACGTCTTGGTGGAAGCCACACGCTACTTGAGTAGACACTGAAGCTCTCGCGTTGCTTGTTCTTTTTCCTGAAGTTTATCTAGTTAAGAGTGTTCACCTCGAATGTGTGTGGCACTGTATGGTTTGTCTTCATGGTTTTCTTCTTATCATGGTTCTTTTTTGTGCAGAGCTGCTATTTACATTGCTGTGCAGATAGTGTATTTGGAATCACACTTCTGTATGTACCCAATATTTATGTAATTGAATCTCTGGGCATGATCACCATCTTCAAACCTACATTTAGCTACTGCTGTATAGTTTTCGTTTGATCAATCACAGATCCAGTATGACGGTATTCACTCATGCTTGAGATGTAACCTTGATGAGAATTCAAACCTAGTCTTTTGATGGTTTGTAGGCCGGTTGAAGTCACACTAGTTTGTTTTTGTTTGCTGCCTGATATGAACATTTTGAAGTGAAGCTTTTATAACAAGTTGGAAATCAAACGCCTGCTGCTGCTTAGCTTGTGAAAGCATAGGCAAAGCCATATACAATGTAGCTAGGATCCAATTGATTTACATTGTCTGGCTTTTGGTAGCAGCTACTAGCCATACTTCATCCTTCATCGAGTAGGCCGGTTGGTGGAGTATTATTATGTTGGTTGCTCCAAGTAAGATACATGTCAAGTTTTGCACTACAAAATGCCAAGCTTCGATAGCTCCATGTGGCGGTTTGCTGCTGACGAAATCAAGAAAACCACTCATCATATCTTGGATTGCATGTCGGTAGATCTGTATTCAGATCTGAAGTTCCTTTCGCTTCAGACTGTGGCGTGTTTTTTTTGGGAGTTGGGACCCATTAACGTCATCGTCAGAAAACGGTGAGCTGATCTAATCTAAAAACATGAACCCTAACTCAAACGTTGAACACCACAATAAAACATTAGATGCGGAAACATAAGACATACCCGAAGAGGAAGATGCCATTAGATCTTAGCGTCGGTCGGGATCGATGTAGAAGATGACGGCGACGCTTAGGGCTGAGGGAGTGTGATGTCGTAGTGACGCCGGCGGTTCAGTGGTCGTCGGCGTAGATCTGAGCGCCTTGGATCGGCCTGAGTCGCGGAGTCGAAGTCGCGGCAAAAATCCAATGGCCGTCGGCTTGGTCTTCGTCCACCTTTAGCACCCGTCTTAGATCGGTTTTGTTCGAACTTGGATAGCCTAGAGCACGTAGCACGTAGGTTTTGCCGGGTTCGTTCTTTTTGTATAGCGCTAGGTGGCCGGGACCGAAACCAATAGAGGTTGGGGTCGCCCCCGATCAGGGCGCGTGGGCTTACAGCCCCGTGAGACTCGGTCTCGGCAGTTGGCCGAGATCAATCCAACATTCTCCCCTTTGATCGTAAGGCTAACAACATAAGTCCATCCTCAAATGAAATAGTGTACCAAGGTAATGTGTCGCATGACCAATGAAATGACATACAACCTCAGTACCTATAGTATACTATCACATTTTAAAATGGATATTCATAATACTTAATGGGAGTTGGTTTGCTTTAAGGTCCTTTATCCAGAATCAGAGGCTTTCCAATAAACCCATGCCGGCAACATGATCACGAAATATATTGGGTGGTAAGCCTTTGGTAAGCGGATCCGCAAGCATTGACTTAGTACTAATATGCTTGATGCTAATGGTTTGATCTGGATTCTATCTTTCACAACATGATACTTAATGTCAATGTGTTTGGCCAAGACCACTTGACTTGTTGTTACTCGCATAAAAGACTGCGGGTTCGTTATCGCAGTATAAGGTGAGTGGTTTAGAAATGCTGTCAACCACTCTAAGGCCCGGAATAAAATTCTTAAGCCATACAGCCTGCCCAGTAGCCTCATAACATGCCACAAACTCAGCTTGCATCGTTGAAGATGCCGTAAGGGTTTGTTTGGAGCTTTTCCACGAGATAGCTCCTCCAGCGAGTGTGAAGATATAACCTGACGTGGATTTCTTAGTATCAACACATCCCGCAAAATCTGAATCTGAATAACCAACAACTTCAAGGTTATCAGTATGCTTATATGTGAGCATGAGATGCTTAGTAGCTTGCATATAACGCAAGACTTTCTTAACGGCTTTCCAGTGGTCCGGTCCTGGATTTGGTGATATCGCCAAGCATTAGGTACAAAAGCTAAGTCGTATGCGTGTGCTTACTTGAGCATACATAATGCTTCCGACGGTGAAGCGTAAGGAGCGATCTTCATCGATCGATTTCATATTGGTTCCTTGGACATTGAAATGTCCCAAACTTATCGCCCTTAACGATAGGAGCAGGTGAGCCAGAGCATTTATGCATATTGTATCTCTTTAGTACTCTGTCAACGTATGCCTTTTGAGATAAACTTAATACTCCTTTGGACCTGTCCCGGTGAATTTCAATGCCAAGAACGTAAGAGGCATCACCGAGATCCTTCATATCAAAATTGGATGAGAGAAATCTTTTGGTTTCAAACAGCATATCCTTATCGCTGCTAGCCAATAAGATATCATCCACATAAAGTACTAAGATGGTGAATTTACTCCCCTTGAACTTAACATATATGCAGTTATCAACTTCATTTTCCTTAAATCCAAAATTCCTTATAACTTTATCAAATTTGAGGTACCACTGCCTCGATGCTTGTTTTAAGCCATAAATAGATTTCTTAAGTCGACATCCCATATGCTCCTTGCCTTCCACGACAAAACCTTCCGGTTGAGTCATGTAAACATTTTCTTGCAAATCGCCATTAAGGAATGCCGTCTTAACATCCATCTGATGTAGCTCTAAATCATAATGAGCTACAAGTGCCATAACGATTCTGAACGAATCCTTAGTTGAGACAGGAGAAAAAGTGTCATTATAATCAATCCCCTCTCTTTGTGAGAAGCCTTTTGCTACGAGCCTTGCTTTGAACCTTTCGATATTTCCTTTAGAGTCATGCTTAGTTTTGTAGACCCATTTACAGCCTACTGTTTTGACTCCGTCAGGAATTTCTACTAAGTCCCATACATCATTAGTGCTCATAGACTTTAGTTCATCCTTCATGGCATCAAGCCATTTAGGAGAATGTTCACTTATTATTGCTTCCTTATAAGAGGTGGGATCATCTACCTTCCCTATATCATTAATATCCTCATTCATGTAAACAACATAATCATTTGGGATGGCAGATCTTCTCTCCATTGTGATCTTCTAATAGGTTCAAGAACTATTGCAGGAGGTCTTGAGGCGCAGGAGGCGCCGAGGCTCATCATTAGGTATGACATTAGGAATTTCAGAGACCCCAACGGTGGGTGCATCAACAAGATTTGGTCATGGAGGTGCAACCACCAAGTGAGAATAAAAATCTCGGGATAAGCGGTGAAGGAACGTAAACCCGCTTCTCTTCAAGATCAATTTTCCTAGGCTCCAGGTCATCATTATTTTCTAAGAACACAGCATGTCTTGTTTCTACAAACTTAGTTGTTCTATCAGGACAATAAAACCGATACCCTTTAGATCTTTCGTGGTACCCTATAAAATGGCAACTTTATCGTCTTAGGGTCTAATTTTCCAATATGTGGATTAAATACCTTAGCTTCAAAGACAACAACCCCATACTCTTAAATATTTCAAACTCGGTTTCTCGGTCCATAATTCATAAGGTGTCTTAGGTATCGATTTATCGGGAACCCTATTAAGAATATGTGTCATTGTCTTTAGTGCCTCCATCCATAAACGGTGATAAACTAGAGTAGCTAAGCATGCTCCGTACCATATCCATAAGTGTACTGTTGCGTCTCTCACCTACCCCATTTGGCCGAGGTTCACCGGTGTAGAATATTGGGCAACAATGCCATTTTCTGAAGGAACTTAGCGAAAGGGCCAGAATTTGGCCATAAGGGCATGTCTCCCATAATATTCTCCCCACGGTCCGATCTTACCACTTTGATTCTTAGGTTGTGCTGATTTTCAACTTCACCTTAAATATCTTAAATTTATCAAGTGACTCGGATCGGTCCTTAATGGGAAAAATATAACCATAACGGAGAAATCATCGGTGAATGTAATGAAAGAATCAAAACCATCCACCGATGTCACGGAAAAGGACCACAAATATCGGTATGAATTAACTCTAATAGTCCCGAGTGCGAGTTGCTCCTTCTTTATTTTCTTTACGTATTTTCCTTTAATGCAATCAATGCGTTGGTCCGAGTCGAGAAATCTAATGGTTGGAGAATCTCTTCCTTAATGAGACGCTCCATTCTCCCCTTCAAATGTGGCCTAAGCGAGCGATGCCACGGTTTCAAGAAGTCTCATTATACTTTTTACGCATAGTATCACTCACATTCAAAGAAAACGGTGATTCATTAAGGAAAGCATATAAAGCTTGTCTTGTCTAACAAAGAAGACCAACATTATTTGAATTAAATGTGATAACACACTTATTGTTACCAAAATTACATTTGAATCCATCATCGTCCAATAAAGATACTGAAATTAAATTCCTCCTAATAGAAGGAACAAAAACTACATTATTAAGACGAAGTGTGAAGCCGCTATCTAAGACTAAGGAAACAGAACCAACTGATTCCACTTCGGCTTCTTTTCCATCCGCGACTCTAAGACTTCGCTCCCCCTTTCTTAGTGTTCTCACGGTATGGAATCCTCAGAAGAGTTGGTAACGTGCACGATTGCACTGAGTCAATCCACCAAGATTTAAGGGAAAATTAGTATAAAGGGTTTCATCAACAAAAGTTATAGAATCATTACCCTTCTTGGCGAGCCACTTAAGGAAACCAACACAATCCTTCTGGAAATGTCCTGGCTCCTTGCAGAAGTGACATGCATTCCCACTTGGTGCTTTAGCAGAAGAAACATTGGGCTTAGGTGTAGTTTGCACCTTAGGCCCTGATTTATCTGAATTAGGAGAGTAGTGCAGCCTTTTCTTGGATTTGAAGTCCCCTGAGAACTTCCTTTTGCTAGGACCGCCAACTTGATTCACCAAATCTTTCTTTTCGCCCTAATCCTTTCTTCCTCCGGACACACATGGCGATAAGATCGCTCATGCTCCATTTATCTTTCTGAGTATTATAGTTTATCTTAAAAGCAGTGTACTCAGAAGGAAGAGAAGTCATTATGAAGTGGACTAGGAAACCATCAGATATTTCCATGTCCATGCCCTTGAGTTTTCCAGCCATATCAGTCATCATCATAATGTGCTCTCTTATACTGCTGGACCCGTCATACTTAGTGGATAGAAGCCTCTGGATTAATGTACTGGCATAAACCTTAGTGGAGCCTTTGAATTTCTCCTCTACTGAAGCCAGATACTCCTTAGCATTTTCAGAATATGGGATTGCTCCCCGATTCGATCGAGATAGAAGTCTTCATAATCATTAGTGATAGACGGTTAGACCGCTCCCATTTTTCAGCATTATTGTCATATATTTTCTTTTTCTCATCGTAATCGTCCTCACCAATGGTGGGAGAAACGGGAGCAGACACTCTTAATGCATAATCAAGGTCTAATACTCCAAGGACAACTGAAACTCTTTCTTTCCAAGCGGGGAAGTTGCTCCCCGTAAGCTGCTCAATGTTGTCAATTGTTGCAGCAACATTTGAAGCATTCATTGCTGACATTAAAATATAGGGCAAAAATTAGAAATGACATAAAAGTATTGCATGCAATTAACCCTACGTTGGTCTGATTAATAACATGCAAAAAAAATTACAGTTCTAGTTTATATCACCGTTGGGCAGAAATAAAAAGAACTATAACATTTTAATGAGACGACACATGACTACAAACAACGTTGGTCAGTATGTAATCATGTGTATACATAATGCCAAAATAAATCATAAAATTCTCTAATTAAAATATCTCGTTGGTTCAATTTTAATCAGAGACCGAATTTATACCGAAAACATTAGAAATTATCATTAATTAAAACAGTGCACAAAATAAATAATAATAAAACATTAATCATAAAACCATATTACAAAATGAAAGGCATTATTGCAGCATCACGAAAGTTGAGAAATAAACATTAGATTAAACAGTAAACAAAAACTTTAATCAGAAAATCATGTTGTAAAAAAATCACTGCTCATCCGGCTACGATTATCAGATTCGCCGCTGCTCGGCGCGCGCGGCCGGTTTCACCGCGACGCCCATAAGCAAAAACGTTTCGGCGTTCGATGGCCGTCCGATCAAAAATGAGCGGCTGCGCGTCGTCACTGCGTCGGCTACGATCGGACGCGAGCCGTCGGATTTGATCGGACGGTCGAGAACAGCCGCCCCAATCATACTTCGCAGAATCCGCTCAGATGTAGGCCGTCAGATGAAATCGAACGGTTGGGAGCGAATTTCGCGCGGTATAAAAACCAGCCGAATCGTCGAACCCTAACCCTAATTCCATTTCCCCGTTCCCCTCCGAAAAAATCTCGCGTTGGCGTCGGCGGAAGCTTCGCTACCGAGCGAAGCGGCGGAGATCGACACCACCACGGCGTCGGGCGGCGCGAAGAGATGGCGCCCATAGCTCTCCTCGCCGCCGGCGCGGCGATCGAGGTCGCGCGCATTGCCGTCAGCGAGCTACTGGCGGTGCCCTAGACCGGAGCGAGCTCCAGATCTACAAAAACGTAAGTATTCCACCTCCGCTACTCCAGATCTGAGTTTTTGAGGGTCGGGGCTTTTGATTTCTTTAGGGTTTTTAACTGAGGATTGTGGATCCCCTCCTTCTAAGTGCTAAGCCGAGTCAATAGGACCTAGATCCGAGCGGGTAATCATGGGCTGAGGTTTAATCGGGTTCAAGTATGAACTAGGGATGCTCTGATACCATTGTTAGCTAAAGATCTAATCTAAAAACATGAACCCTAACTCAAACGTTGAACACCACAATAAAACATTAGATGCGGAAACATAAGACATACCCGAAGAGGAAGATGCCATTAGATCTTAGCGTCGGTCGGGATCGATGTAGAAGATGACGGCGACGCTTAGGGCTGAGGGAGTGTGATGTCGTAGTGACGCCGGCGGTTCAGTGGTCGTCGGCGTAGATCTGAGCGCCTTGGATCGGCCTGAGTCGCGGAGTCGAAGTCGCGGCAAAAATCCAATGGCCGTCGGCTTGGTCTTCGTCCACCTTTAGCACCCGTCTTAGATCGGTTTTGTTCGAACTTGGATAGCCTAGAGCACGAGCACGAGGTTTTTGGGTTCGTTCTTTTTGTATAGCGCTAGGTGGCCGGGACCGAAACCAATAGAGGTTGGGGTCGCCCCCGATCAGGGCGCGTGGGCTTACAGCCCCGTGAGACTCGGTCTCGGCAGTTGGCCGAGATCAATCCAACATTGTGCTCTATCTAGTATCTACAGTGGGAATCATTGGACAAGTGCATCCTATAGTATGATGCCAGGAAGTCATGAGTTGAGCCTGAGTCCCGAGTCCCAACCAATGCTATCTTATGCTGCTGCGTGGTGAGGCTTCGCTCTGAGCGAGCACCTTCTGGCTCTGTTATGAGAATATACGGGCCCCTGGATTCTGTTCATCCGTTGGATTGGAGTTTGTACCGTTGTACTACTTAAAAGAAAGAATTAGTGGCGGTTTATCCTTTTTCATGTAATGTTAGTCGTTAGATCTTTCTTTCTTCGTGAGATGTGAGCCGTTAGATCTCGTTCTTTCTCGGTTCCTCCCGTGCGTATGGTTGGTCACCCATAGCCTCCTCTCTACTCTCCCTACACCCCAACTGTCCAAGCTGGTGCGCAAGAAGTCCAAAGATTCCATTGATTTTTCCAAGAACGGGTTACCGGCGGATCACTTGCATTTTAGGCTGAGCACGACGACGGTTGATGAGATATAATTTTTTAAATCCGTAGCAAAGTATGGGCATTGGACTAGTAGTCTAAAATAGTCCAATTACACCATGATGATTCGGGACGGGAGACCGGGACCAATTTGTTTCACCAAACGTCGTAACTCACGGTCCAAAAAATTCGTTCGATCTGTACAACGAGTGCCAAGTTCGTCTGCCTCCAGCTCGTGCTCGCGAAAATCGCTGTCGAGAGCCAGCGCAGGGAGCCCGGCCTTGGATGGTTTGGGAAAATGGGTCAGGCCGGCGGGGCTACCCAGGGTCCCAGGCGCGCCCGCCTGCCTTGTGGAAAAACTCGTAGCGGCACGACGGTTTCTACGAAGGCTGGCTCGCAATGGAGGCTAACCAACGACGTCGCAGTTGGCGCCGAGGTACGGCGCCTTGAAATGGCGTGAAGCGCAGGGTGAGTGGCTGAGTGCGCGGGGCGCGAGTGGGCCAGCCGAGGAGCTTATCGACTGGCACAAGCGCGAGTTGGGTCGCGGGAGGCATGCGGTGGCTGAGGAGGTGTATGGACGGATTAAGCATGCGCGCCGAGGAGGGCGGGCTCGTGTGCATGGAATGTTTTTGGGGTTCAGCTCGGCCGAGGCGCCGGATGCCGCCAAGGCGTTGAGCCTGCCTGCCCAGATGACCTCCCCGTCGTGGCGTTACTCATGTTAGATTTTTTCATTGCTTTCAACGTTTACTGTAGTTATTGTCTGTTTTAACTCAATATAGAATTGTTTATATCTATCTATCTATAATAAGGCGATAGGAAAAAAAAGTCATCATATTCGCTCTCAAATGCTAGAAATTTTCATGTTAATCGGTGGAAAAGGAGAAACATCTACATCGTTGATTATGGTAGGTCTAGATTATAACGATCTAGATTAAACAAAAAGTTCATATCAAGTACAATATAGAAATAAGAGTCCATTGTAAGTATAATAGAAAAATAACTAAAATAAAATAAAAATTTTATTTTAAAAAACTGAAATTTAAAATAAAAAATAATATTATTAAATTAATTTTGATAGGAATTCCAAATAAAGCCGTGAGATGATGGAGCAGGTTGACATGAGTAGTTTGATGGGATAGAACGGTAGAAGGTATCCTGGCCGGTGGACCCGCACCAGTCCAGTTAGGCTGGCTCCACTCGGGCTAGACCAAACGGACGGACTGTGTTGGGCTCTTGCCTATCATGCTTTCCAATATTTTCTCTTTTCTGTACCCATACCGATTCAAATATAGGTAGTATTGTTGTACAACTAGAAAACGTCTTAACAGGGCACTATATAACATGTGCATCAGTTTATTTCAAAGCACCGTATAGTATTGCTAAGATCAACTCAAAAATCGATTCTACGCCTGACAGAAATCAACAAGGCATTATCACAGTATAGCTTTAGCCTCTTCCTTTATCCACGTATTTTACATACTAATTTCTCTGTTCTTCTCTAATTACCAGCTAACATACTTATTTAATTAACATCTAACTGATTTTCAACAAATGTTTTTTTTCCCTCACACATCAAATACTACGTGCTCGATCAAGATACTTGATGCGGAATTAACTCGATGAATTAATACTCGGGGGGCTGAGGATGGCTGTGTTGGAATATGGTAGATATATTTATTGAGATCGAGTTTACTGGAATTTAATATGCACGCATATGATTAATCCAGATACAACACAGGGCGGAATATCTGGGTTTGTTTTGCAAGATCGGCTTTATAGGTTGTTGACCCACATAATCAGATTGGAATTAATCTCATAAACAATCTGATCATACCGCATGACTCACACATGTCTGATCGTGGTTGGTGACATGGTTCAAGAGTCTCGCGGTGTGCCGAAAACAGGTGGGTCACTTTGTAACACTTGAAAGTGGAGTCTATAAATAGGTTCATACCCTCTAGCCTCATTATCCAATTGTGAGCGGCACCACAGAAAAGGCAGAGGAATAGAGGGTAGATCGAATAATCTCCACAAAATCAATATAGGGTTTTGAAGAAACCCCAACATTGGTATCAGAGCTCCGTTTGGAGGCGGCACGCACGACGCACAACGATTGCTAGTCCGAAATCGACTTTGCTTCGTGGACGGCGTTGTCTCATTCGCCTCACCTTGTGGACGTCGTTTTTTGTTCGCGTCCGAAGCCAAGCCTAATCGTCGACATTCATGGACGTCGCATCAAAAGCGAAGGCGGTCAGCGACATCACTTTATCCATCGATTCGCACGTTGCGTTCAACACAGGAGACTTGGCTTCACTATCCGTCCGTCAAGACGCCTTGCCGCTACTGCGCTTTCTCTTTGTCCTGGATCTTCACAGCTTACGTCACGACGTGTAGGAAAAAGCAAAATATGTTGCGTCCTTGACACCTTGCCGCTCATTGATGCCTTGCCGATCCTGTTTCTTTTCCGCACACGGTGATCGATCAGAGGAAATATTGGGCGTTGTTGTACGCAACACCGAAATAAGACAGTGAACTAATATTTTTTTTTCTTTCTATGATCTGAAGCACTACAAATCCAGGTATCTCGCAATTGCAACCAACAATATTTTTTCTGAACTGCTTAGATCTTGCAAATTGGATGGCTCAAATTTCACGGTTTGAAAAAAGAAAAAAAATCATGTTTTTGCTTTATGCTAAAAACATTGATTATGTAATTGACAAAAACGATCCAGAAGAGCTAGAAAAAATGCCACTCTTGAGGAAAAGGAAAGTTATGCAGAATAATATGAAAATTGGATAAGGGATAATCAAATGGCTCATATTTTTATGTTGGGATCAATGATTGATTCTTTAGCTACTGGGTATGAGAGTGAACGGAATGCGTGGAAAATAATGTGTAATCTGGAACAAGATTTTGGTGAAGTATCTGCTATTAAAGTGCTTAATCGTGTTAATCCTTTTCTCTTCACCAAGATGTATGATGGTACTTCAATTAATGAGTGTCTCAATAAACTCTGTGTTTTAGCAGAGGAATTAAAAAAATGATCTATCCTTTTTATGAAGAAGTGCAGGTCATGGTTTTTTCAACTCTTTACCAAATTTATGGGAACATTTTAAGATATCTTTCTGTCATTCTGAGAGGATACTCAATATGTGCACTCTGATGCATCATTTGATTATGGAAGAAGATAGAAAACCCTCTCAAGGAAAAGATAGAAATACTCACAATTCCGAGTTACACCTTGGAGAGGAAAAATGTATTAATAAAAAGAATTAGCAAAAGAGGAAGTCTAATAGTGATTTGAAAGAAAAGCTTAACAAGAAACGCAATCGGGATGATCGCGGAAATTATAACTCAGTTTAGAGGAATGATAAGTACAAGAATTTAAAGTGTCACAATAGTGGTTAGTATGGACATTTCAGAGTTGATTGCAGAAAAATAAAGAGAATGAGCAAAAGAATCAAAATAATCAACCAGTTGAGTGTCAAGGCGATTCATCGCCTAACGGTATGTCTAATATTTTTGTATGCACTGAATTGTTATTTACTACTATGTTTTCAAATAGTTGGGTTGTCAATTCTAGTGCTACATCTCATATTACTAAAGATAATAGAGCTTTTTACTTCTATGCGAACAATTATAAGGAGAAATAGATATGTCTTTTTGGGCACTAATGTCAAAGCTGATGTACTTAGAATTAAAAATTATGTCCTAGAACTCCCCAATGAAGGAAAATTATTATTACATGACACTTTATATTCACCTAGTATGAGAAGGAATTTGATCTCTGTTGCTCAGTTAGAATCTATTGGTTATGATATGCTGTTTGGAAAATGGATAGTTAAAATATTACTCAATGAAAAATTAGTGCATACTGGAACTCGTCATGGGGGTCTTTATTTTCTTGATGAACTATCAAATGATGACAATATTGATTGCTTGGTTGATGAAAATAACTCTATAGTGAGGAATAATAATGATAGGAACACATGCTCATAATCTTATTTATGACATTTATGACTTGGTTGCATATCTAAAAATAGAATTAAGGGGCTTATTAATTCTGGAATTCTGCACTTTAACGGGGAGGATTTTGGTATTTGTTAGGCATGTATAATGGGTAAGATTACCCATGCGCCTTTTCCAAAGGCAGAAAGATCTAATGAGCATCTTGTCATTATTCATTCTGATATTTGTGATGAGATGTATACTCCAACTAGAGGGCAAAATATTTATTTTACCACATTCATTGATGATTATTCTAGATTTGGTTATGTGTATCTTCTTAAATATAAGTAAGAAGGATTTGATGTATTCAAGACATTTAAAACTAAAGTGGAAAATCAATTGAATAGAAAATCAAAGTTTTGAGAATAGGTCGTGGAGGAGAATACACTTCAAGAATATTAAATAATTTTTTGTAAAGAGTATGGAATTATTCATCATTATATCATACCTTACACTCCACAACAAATGGTGTTGCTGAGTGGAGGAATATAACACTTACGTATATGGTTAGGTTTATGATGGCTTATTCAGATCTTCTTTTATCGTTTTGGGGTGAATATTTACATACTGCTATTTATTTATTAAATCATTCACCATCTAAAGTTGTAATAGTTACTCCTTATGAGTTGTGGACCGAAAGAAAACCCTCACTTCGTCACTTAGCTGTTTGGGGGTTGTAATGCACAAATTAGAGTGTCAAATCAAAATCGTACAAAATTACAGCCTAAAAGCATGCTAGGAATTTTTATTAGTTATTCTTTGGAATCAAAAGGGTACATGCTTTATGATCAGGAAAAGAATAAACAGGTGGAAAGCAAGGAGCAATATTTTTTAGATCAAAACACACCTCGCTGTGCTAAGCGAGCGAGGGTGGAATTATTGGTAACTCTATTGGAAACACATATGGATACATCTAGTATTAATTCTCATACTGAAGGAGGTTTAGCTCCTGAAGAAAATACAAATCAAACTCCCAACACTAACATGCTTAGGAGAAGTGGGAGGAATTTTTGTACACCCCAATATCTAGATGATTATTACTTGTTCTTCGGGGAAGTTTACTCTAAAATTTTAGATGTAGAGGAAGAACCAAAGACTTATAAAGAAGCAATAAGCTGCTCAGAATCAAAACTATAGGTGGAAGTAATGCGTGAAGAATTAAACTTGATGAAAATGAATAAAGTTTGGGAACTTGTTGATCTACCAAACAACCATAAACCCATAGGTTGCAAATAGATTTTTAAAGATAAATTGAATTCATCATGTTTAGTGAAAAAAATATATAAGGCTAGACTCGTTGCTAAAAGCTTTACACAAAGGTATTGTCTTTGTGGAAACTTTTTCCACTGTTGTAAAATTTACTTCAGTTTGTATTATTAGTGCTTTGATGGCTTATTATGATCTTGAACTCCACAAAATGGATGTTAAAACTGCTTTTCTTAATGGTCTTTTGGAGGAAGAAATATATATGAAACAACCAGAAGGTTTTGGAGAAAAAGGAAGTGAAAATAAGATTTGCAAATTAAATAGATCAATTTATGGTCTTAAACAAGCTTCACATCAATGGTATATTCTTTTTGATAATGATGTCACGTCATATGGTTTTTCAATGACAGAAGGTGATCATTGCATATATACAAAAGTTATGGGTAATTATTTTGTTTTACAGTCTTTATATGTTGATGATATTCTCATTGCTTTTAATGATAAAAATACATTGATGGAAGTGAAAGTTTGGTTGTCTTCTAAATTTGATACGAAAGATATGGGAGAAGCTTACTATGTTCTAGGAGTTGAAATACATATAGATCAGAATAAAAGGATTCTTGGGTTATTCCAAAAGGCATACCTTTGAAATGTTTTAAAACGATTTTCTATGGAAAACAACAAATCTGTTAATGTATATATTGTGAAGGGAACTAAACTCAATTAGGAATTATGTCCAAAAACTCATGAGGAAAAAAGCTAGAATGAATGGTATTGCCTATTCTTCAGCTTTGGGATGTCTTATGTGTGATATGTTACTTACACGACCCGACCTTAGCCACGCCATTGGATTTATTTGTAGATATCAAAAGAATCCCGGGGAAGAGCACTAGAAACAAATCAAATATGTACTGTATTATGTCAAAGGAACTATGGATTATTCATTATGTTTTAATTATCATAATCTTCAGCTGCATGGTTATACTGATACTGATTGGCAAGGGGATCCAGATGACCAAAAATCAACTTCTGGTTATCTATTTACTTTGGCAGGAGGTGCTATTTCTTGGTGCAGTAGGAAACATGATTCAGTTGCTCTTTCCTCCACGAAAGCTAAATACATTGCTGCATTTGAAGCAACAAAGGAAGGTGTATGGATGAGGAAATTTCTTGCATCACTTAAGGTCGTGGAAAGTGCATCACAATCTGTCACTATTTTATGTTATAATCAGACAACGATCAAGGTCTGGAAGGATCCTAAATTTTATAGTAAAAGTAAACACAATGAAGGAAGGTATAACTATATTCATGATGTAGTAAATAGACTCAAGTCTGTTTATTTGGTTTATTTGCATAGCATTGATTTGGTTGCAAATCCACTGACTAAGCCAGTGAGTCAGGAATTATTTTCTAAGCATGTTAAAGACATGAAACTTCAGTTTATTGATTGAAATGTTTAAGTCAAGTGGGAGATTTTGGATTTTTATTTGACTTTCAACATTTATTGTGGTTATTGTATGTTTTAACGCAATACGGAATTGTTCAAATTATTAATGTATATGATAGAGAATAACTTGATGCAGAATTTAACTTGAGGAATTAATACTCGAGGTGCTGAGGACGGCTATGCTGGAATATGTTAAACATATTTATTGATATCGAGTCTACTAGAATGTAATATACATGTATATGATTAATTCAGATACAACACACGGTGGAATATCTGAGTTTGTTTTGAAGGATCGGCTCTGCAGGCTGTTGACCCACGTAATTAGATTGGAATTGATCTCATAAACAATCTGATCATGGTGCATGACTCACACATGTGTACTAGGGACTAATATATTTTAGACTCATAAAATTAGCTTGTCTGATTGTGGTTGGGGACATAGTTCAGGAGTCTCACGGTGTACTAGAAACAGGTGGGTAACTTTCTAACGCCTGGAAGTGGAGTCTATAAATATGTCTCTACCCTCTAGTCTCATTATGCAATTGTGAACAACACTATAGAAAAAACAGAGAAAAAGGGTAGACCGAATAGCCTTCACAAAACCAATCTAGGTTTCGAAGAAAACCCGACAACTCACAGCGACATACTCTACCGTTTTGCATGTTGGCTGTTGGGGAAATGGGGAGCGCACGCATCGTAAGCTTTTGGGTATATAAGCTAGCTGTAGTTGATCGACAGAACTGAAAGAATGACGAGACTTCTTATGTGGAAGTTCTCAAAGTAGTAAGGATGCAAATTTCTACTGGAAAATAAGAGGAGACGAGGAGTTGTCGTGATTGCCATTTGCTCGTGAAATTTACATGCCTCTTAGGTGAGTTATTATAGTTTATGGATTTGGCTCGCGTATATTTCTAATAAATTCTATAAAAATTCTAAAGACACTCATGCACAATGAAAAGTAGAAAATTTAGTATCATATTACTAGTCTAAGTGGAAGAAGATTAATATATAAAATGCAGTTGATCTTACTTAGTTGAAGCAAGTAAAAAAAAACATGCGTGCACTTGCTCGCCTCGCCATCGCCCGCGCGCGCGTGAATGGCCCGACGATTTCATGTCCAGTTGGTTATGGAGCTGCAGTTTCTTTTTACACCGTAAAACCATGCATACGAATTAGAAACTGAAAGTTTGAATTACACGCTTCAATAGGCCTTTTATGACACGCATTAGTTTCTTTTGTTGGCTGCTGGTTCTATACGAGGGAGAGACCTCTCCTCTCAGAAAAGAACATAGAGAAATATAAGTACCAGAATAGAGAGTTGTGTTCCTCAGTGTTGCGCAGCCTCCTCTACTCCACCCCTTCCTTGGTGTGCGCCGACGTGGGGAGAGCAGTGCCTCTGAAGCCGACATCCCTCACGATCCTACACGAGTTGAGGCGAATCAGGTTTTTGGAAAGCGTTCGCGTGACTACTCACGGCTTCCTCCATCGTCTATTTCGTGTTGTCTTCTTCGCATCAGACTCTACTGCGACATTCGTCGGAGCGATTATCTATAAGTCGCGATGATATCATTTGATATAGCTAGACCTTGCTTCCTAGAAATAAATATGTGATGATGTTGATGTTACTTCTGTTAGTAGTATTCTAGTTTTGGGTTTTGCCTTGTTAGCTCATATATATATTTGAGTTAATGATTATACTACTGTTTATAATTCCAAATATGACTAGTATATATTGTCGGCTATCGTCATTATCTCTCATAAGCGTGATATACTTTGCATAACTTCCGCACAAGAGTTGTGTGCAGCAAAGCAATTCATCGCATAAAAGAGACTTCAACCTCATCATCTCATTAATTAACCATAATGTGTAACTAGCACCCCATACTACAGTAATTAACTCCTCCCTAATCGCATAGCTAAATTACAGAACACCACCTTATTTCTCCTCCTACTTCTTTAGATCCTATGCATAGATAAATGACGCAGCTTTAAATAAACTTAGCATTAAAACCCGTCATCGTCGTCGTCCTGCGAGTAGAACTCGACGATCTCCGACAGGTCAGCGGCGGGGTCACCCAGCCCCTCGTTGCCGGTCGCCAGCCACAGTAGGTGCTCGAACAGCATGGCGTCCACCGCCACCGCCACCGCGCCGCCGGGGATCCGCCGCCCGGCAGCCGCCAGCAGCCGGCGCACCGGCTCGGCCTCCAGCACGGCGCGGTCCACGTGGAACACGCTCCTCTCCCTCGTCCCCACCTCCACCCTCACGGCAGCGCGGAGTCGAGGCGGTGGTACCCGCCGCGGCGGGACGCGGAGCGGAGGAAGGTGTAGCAGCCGGCGGCGGAGGGCCGCGGCGAGGGGGCCTCGTCGGGGAGCGCGCCGGCGCCGTGGTGGTGGGGCATGCCGGTTTATCGGGCTGGCTGGCTGGCTGGCTGCGGGAGCCGGGAAGGAAGCAGGGATGCGTGCGCTTGCTTGCGCTCTGAAGTGTGATGTTTCGGTTGGGTTTCGCTCTGGTGGGTGGGGCGGTGCCTTTCTTGGGTGCGAGCTTTTTACGCAGCGTGTGTTTGGAACAAATAACGGTCGGCGTCTGCGTTTACCTTTGGCTTCCCCTGTTCTTTCCCCCCTCCTTTCTCGTTTGATCCCACCAACATAATTGAGAAAAGAACACTAACAGGAGAGCCCACCAACAACATGCTTCATTGGGTGTCTTAGGGACATATCATTAGAGAGAAAAAATTTAATTGATTACTAAGGACGTACATTAGTAAGCACACAACCACAGGCGCGGCCATGCCCTGTCAGCCCCTGTTCCCTGATAACACATCATTCTAGTTGTCACCACTATTAGCTACGAGTTGAGTATATGCTATGGATGCGAGATAGCCATCGTGGCTGAAGCTGCTGCACACGTGTGTACGCGCTACGCGTTCATTCCTCATGAGTTCCTTTGCAACATAGAGGCTACGCAGTGGCAGGAAATCGATCAGAATCGTATTGAAGCATGCAAGAGAAGTGCTGTTCATCAAGGGATCAATCTGGTTAAATGTTATTATTGACAGCAGTCCCGTCCACGTAGTCTGAAATTTACCGACGGACATTTTAATCGGAAGCAATGCTATACGTACAACGTTTTTAAACGTACGTGTACGATGCACGTGGTGGACGATGTATGCGATAACGACCCATTACAAATATCTCTACGCGTTATGTTTTTGTCCATAATCTTCGAACCAACATCATTCTTGCAAATCATTCGATCGGATGGCACCAGCGCTTTTGGCAACATCATTCGATCGGATGCCATTCTCGTGGCTATTGGCATCTGCAGCTCTTGCCAGGCACATCGCGGCTAGGAGGTTGGAGGTCGGGGGAGGAGGCGGTGGTAGCGTCGCGGTGGTAAACGAGGAGGTGGCGATGCTTGCTAGACCGACGCGGAGCAGAAGGCAGTGGCGACGCAGGGAAGGATTAGGATTAAGAGGACGCGGTGTGGTGAACTCCAAATGGCAGCACGATAAGGGAAGGACGCCTTCGTCCCCGTCTCTTCCTTATGCACCGTCGCGTTGCTGCCCCCTCCCTTCCCCAGCGCCACCTTCTCTCCTCCCGTCCCTCTCGGTGCCTTCTCCCGCCCTCGATATCGCTTTACTGCCTCAACGCCTCCCCTCCCTTCTACCTCCTCTTGTCACCGGCATGGATACGCTCACAAGTCGCGACGGGAGAAAGGGGTGAGATGATTTCCCGCTGTGCAAAGGTAAATACCTTCTTTTATTAGTAGTAAAAAAGAAGAAGAAGAAGAAATCTAATACTCCTAACACCACGTCCTTTCCATTGATCGATGCCAGAACACAACATGCTTGAGATCAAAATGTTGGGATAGGGTTCGGAATTTTGGTGTGCGGTGCTGCATGCCCGCTCACAAAGGAAAGGATTTGTATGGGATGAAAGCCATGTCCCCAATGTGTTTGTAGCATGCACGCGTTGCAACTTGCAAGGTTGCCAAGGTAGGCAAAAGGCAGCATACCGATACTCTTCCAAACTTGGCTTGAGGTTCATACCCTACAATGCTACATATGCCGTCACCTACGGCTATGCCCCTAGCATGTTTTAGAAGCTTGCTCACCAGGTTTAATTCGGTTTAGTTACTGTTACTACTACTATACTACTAGATTGGGCTAAGTTTTCACAATTGTAAACTTGTGATGTACCTTCTGGGATGGGGGAGATCAAAATGTTAACGAAGCCTTCTTTGATCCAACCAAAATGGGAGAAAGCAACATGATCTAACAAGGCTCCCAGCGTTCAGATTCCAGGAAGCCCATGCACAAGAATTCTACTGTTGTCTGCTAAAACATACAGTAACATCTTACCTCAATCCCTCTCCTACTCAAGGCCATGCTACCAAAACAAGAAATAACCAACATGAGCAGGAAGCGAATCAAGGCCACAATGGAGGTACACTACTACCAACACTTACATTTCTCCTACCACTACCATCTGGCTCTCTTGTGGTACTATATGCTACAGTCGTCTGGTCAACTTCAGTTATCCCAACAATTGAGAACATCACAATTTAATCGAATTGAAAGCTCATAGGTCTCATAGCATGAAGAATTAAACTAGAATAATTTGATGTGCACATGCACTTTCAGCATCAATCAAAATTAACCCAAATCAATTACGCAATTTAGGGAGATGGGAAATTCTCTTGCAGAATTAGCTAGTAGGAAGAGGGGGTGGGGGAGGCACGTACTCTTGAACCCATGGATCCAATCGGGGCTAATGCGTAGAGGAACACCCGGCGGGAGCGGGCCGAGCAGGCGGTTGTGCGTGGTATCCCGCTCCCCTTCACCCGTTGTCGCCCCTAGTCAAGCGCTGCCGCCACTCCACCCACCTCCCCCCTTCTCCGCTCGCCCTCGGCTCCTTTGGTTGCCCTCGCCCTCGCGTGCTCAGCTTCCCCCGGGCGTCGCCGGCAGGTATTGTGGGGACCCGAGCATGGAGGCGAGGACGGTAGCACTAAATCTTCGTGAAGACCAGTGAGGACGGCGGTGACTCGAGCAGGGTGTCAACATCGATAATGGGATTGGGATCATTGGTGGTGCGTTTTGTGCAGGGGATGTAGGAGGGAGGGGATTTGAGGAGGCATATTAGCAGACTGTAGGTTACAATTGGGACTTGGGAGATGGGGAGGTGGGAAATCGTGGGCAGACAAATAGTTTTAGAACCAGATTTGAGGCAACGCATCGTAAGCCAGAGAAGCAATTGGTTGGGACCACCTGTTGGCGTACGATGAAAGTAAAGGTGGGACGATTCCACCCGCTATGCGAGGGTAAACTTTTTACTTTATTAGTTAAGATAAGATAAGATTAAAACCTAGTAGTACGTTACAATACAAAAAAATTGAAAAACAAAACTAAAGACAGAGAAATAAAACAAAATGTAAAATACAAAGAGGGGAGGGGAAGGACAACCCATCCCAGAATCCAACAAGTACAGAATGTTAAAGGAGAAGTTCTGCCCAGTGGTGCTACTGCTGCTTTTCCCGCTGTTTTGCTCACGTTTGACCAGAGAGCCCAGAGGAGAATTGTTTCTCGTACATTGTGTAGAAGCTCATTGCGCGTAACGATTGATCTTTCAAAGATGGGACTGTTTCGAGCTATCCATATTTCAAGAGCACAGGCTGCAAAACAGATTGGACACGTATCGTGGGCGATTTGCTGAAGGCGCCCCTGCACTTCTTCCACAAAGTGAAGAATTGTTCGAGATTGAAGCGCTATATGCTGAATGTTCAGATTATCCCATATGCAATCAGTATTCTCACAACGTAACACAATGTGGTCGATGGTCTCAACAGCCGGGCATCTATCACAATTCAAAACCTACATCATTAACCCAATGTTTTCGTATCATGTTGTCACCTGTGTTGAGTCTGCCATAGGAATACTCGAGTCCGTTGTGGTATGGCCTTAATCCAAATATAACGAGCAGCTTCCCAGAGTACTCCTTTGAATTCAAATAAGTTGTATAATTGGGACGTTGTGGCGTCTTGTGAGTTGTTCAAGATTGTTCGCTTGTCCGGCATCGCTTCGGTTAAGTGTATGGGAGCTAGTATGTGTTGCAAACGCTGCAACTCATTTTTAGCTTTCTGTGATAAGGTTGGTTTGAGCTGAATTGTTCAAACATTGTTCTGAAATTGAGATGCCACCGTGCAGTCATGATTAACGGCAAAGGTGTAAATCAGGAGCTAGGGCGAACGAGTGGGAGGGCTCAGTAGTGGGTGCCTTGTCTTGGATTTTTCCTTTTCATTTTCTGTGATGTTCATGTAGATAAACCAAGCAGCAGACTTGGAGCCACGTTGCTGTTGCCAATGTAGCAAAGATTAGAGGCGAGGATGGACCGGTTGCTGATGAGAAATGAATGCGGATGGATTCCCCTGCTTTATTAATATAATAGGCAGCTCTCCTGCCTGTTTGTTTCAAAAAGAAAAGAAAAGAATGCGGATGGAAGCAAGGGACAACAGAAGCGAGGGAAGACAATGGATCTTCGTTTCGAAGAATTGGGTGAAAATAGTCTCGGTTTCAAAGAAGCAAAAAATAGTACGAGTCTGGTGAACGACTTGCCCAATTGTAATCTCCAAGTGTTTTAACGATCCCCAAGCACGGACTTACGTGACAAGATTCGGTAGGCCACGTTTCACGATCTGATTATGAGTCGCACCAGTGAGTCGTGGCAACCTCACTTACGCATTGCGTGGCCTTAATTTGTCGTGTGTACGTAATTCGTTCTCCATTTGGAACCTTCAACTTCGTGCACTCGGTCGTCAATTGTGTGCGATCAACTCCTCAGCCATTCTAGAGCGCACAAAGAGTACAAACCTAAACTACACCCAATTTGTTCGAGACATGTACAAGGTAAACAGGAGTTGATCGCACAAAATCGACGACCGAGTGCACACGGCGGAGTCGGCGGCGAGTGCCGCCGAAGAGACCCCAGAGAATGTTAGTTTTTAATCTTGTTGCATGTATGTGTTGCATGGAGTTAGTGGGAGGTGTGGTTAGTGGAGGTGTGGTTGCATGTGTTGTGTGCATGAGAGGCTTATATAAAGCCCATGTATCCAGTTTGTTAAGTTAAGTTGAATAGGAATAAAAACAACACAGGTCGAGTTGTGTCTCCGGTGTTCCCTGTGTTTCAACTTCATAGAGCTTAGTAGTACAAGAGAATAGAGGTTCTCTCCGTCGTACTCCAGTTTAGCTCCAGAGTGTTCTCTCGTGTTAGTTGTGTCCACGGGATAGCGTTGAGTATTTGGTGAGTGCTCAAACCCAACAATTGGTATCAGAGCCGGTGTTGTGATGGCAAGGATGGCGAGGTCCGTGTCTTCGTTGTCGTCGAGGTGTGTCGCCAGTGGCCTAGAGGAGGTGGCTCGCATTAGGCCGTTGGCACGAGACGGGAAGGAGGGGAGCGTCACGCTCCAGTACCCGTTGTTGACTAGTAGCAACTATGCTGCATGGTCAATGAAGATGCAAGTGTACATGGAGGCGCAAGGAGTGTGGGATACTGTTGAAGAAGACGGTGTCGAGAGGCGCCAAGACAAGATGGCACTTGCGGCCATCTATCATGGTGTGAGCGAGGAGACCCTTCTTACTCTCAACGGCAAGAGGACGGCGAAGGAGGCATGGGCGACTCTCAAGTCCATGTACGTTGGAGTTGAGCGCGTGACGAGGGCCAAGCTCCAAACCGCTAAGTAAGAATTCGACAACCTTCATATGCGTGAAGGTGAGTCAATTGATGGTTTTGCCACGAGGGTCACCCTCGCTCTCAGCAAGATGCGGACGCTGGGAGAGAGGGTTGAAGACTCTTGTGTGGTGGATAAGGTGCTTCGGGTCTTAACACCGAAGTTTCTACCGATCGTTTGCACCCTCGAGAACCACGAGGACTTGGATGTGATGTCGGTCGAAGAAGTGTTCGGGCGGCTAAAGGCGTTCGAGGAGCGCCACATGGTTGGTGAGGAGGAAGGTGAGCACTTGCTGCTCACCCGCGCTCAATGGGAGTTCAGGGCCAAGAACAAGGAAGGCGGCTCCGGTTCCGGTAAGAAGAAAAGCACCTTTGACAAGGAAAAAGTGCGTTGCTATAACTGTCAAGAGTACGGGCACTATTCTTGGGAGAAGAAATGCCATGAGTCGAAGAAGGAGAATGAGACGTATCTCGTTATGGCGGACGCCGACGATGAACCAGCCCTGCTTTAGTGCAACAAGATTAGGGGAGAATGTTAGTTTTTAATCTTGTTGCATGTATGTGTTGCATGGAGTTAGTGGGAGGTGTGGTTAGTGGAGGTGTGGCTGCATGTGTTGTGTGCATGAGAGGCTTATATAAAGCCCATGTATCCAGTTTGTTAAGTTAAGTTGAATAGGAACAAAAACGACACAGGTCGAGTTGTGTCTCCGGTGTTCCCTGTGTTTTATCTTCATAGAGCTTAGTAGTACAAGAGAATAGAGATTCTCTCCGTCGTACTCCAGTTTAGCTCCAGAGTGTTCTCTCGTGTTAGTTGTGTCCACGGGATAGCGTTGAGTATTTGGTGAGTGCTCAAACCCAACAGAGAAGACCAAGGAGAAAGTGAAGAGGAAGGTCTCGCCGTCGGCGCGGCACCTCGATGGAGACCTGTGACGTGCACGAAATTTTTTGCAAGCATCTGTAGTGTATTCTCTGTTAGATAATAGTCAGGAAACAATAAATCTAATCACATAAAGTGTATTCTCTGTTATATAATCGATCATGTAGTTGGGAGAATTAATACAATCACATGATGAACACCAAAGGGAGACAATATAGAGGAGGATCCGAAATCTTTATTCATCTTCTGTTGTGTACATAAGAGTTCTCATATTTACAGCCAAAATGAGCGAAAACCCTCCAAAAAAACGGTTTAGTCTTTTGACTGTAACTAGGTTTTGTAACATTCTCTACTTTGTCTCTACTACTGTTTTTTTTTTAAGATGCATGGTGTACTGTAACGTGTTGCAATTTGTATGGGTATTCTCCTATTCTGTTTTCTGTACCCATGTGAATATGACATGTTAACGTATTGCGATGCATCATAACGATGCTTCGAAGGTGCAGCGAGTGCTTCGGCCAGTCCTTAGGTCGACAGATCTTGGGAACTGAGAAGCAACCAAGGCAGTTCCAGGGAACATGCAAGTCTACAGACATTGCAATCGGCCAATAACAGCAGTCTGCAGACATGTAAATGAAATGTCAAGAGTCGAAGTGATCACAGAAGTGACCATTGTATTATGGAATACTTATAAAGGAGAGATACCAAGCTTGCATTGCATAAGAGAGTACATTAGAGAAGGACTTGTCCAATGAATAGCAGGGTTTAACTTTAACCAACGGCAAGCAAATGAGTCAATTGCCGGCTTACTTAGTTATAGCATAATTTCCTTACCTAAAGAAAAGAGAGAAACTAGAAATGATCTTTCAGAGTAATGACTACTTACTAAACCTACGAAAGTATGAATACATGAATGGTACACAGAATATACAAGACAAACGGAATCCATTATCCATGTTGAGGATGACCTTTGCTCATTCTGCGCAGATATCCTTGAAAATAGGCAGCCTGCGTCGACCACTGCGACCATAAAGAACTTCAGTTATGAGGTCATCTTCCTCCTCAGTTAGCTGTGGCTCTGCAGATGTCGCCTGAGCTGAAGGTGCTTCTTCAGATTTTGGTGTTGAAAGATCTGCATTGGTTGCTAGGATGGTGTCTTCTGGTGATCTGAGGTCAGCGGGTAGCTTGATGGAGTTGGACGCGCCCCGAGCTGCAGCAGTAGGAAGATCGACACTTGACTGCCATGGCGAGATGAAAGAACTGCAGTCTTTTAAGTCCTGAAAACCTGGTGCACCAGTCAGCCCGCCGGCCTATGCAACAGGAAACAGGATAGAGATATGTTATTTGCGTACAATCCAGTGTAGAAATTTTGATAATGGAGGACTGTAAAAGAACGGTGTAGTGACCAAACTACCTTAAAAGAATGATGTTAGTGAACCATCTTACGTACTGTTGATTTATGGTTGTTTTGATTGACAGTGAAGCTGAATAAACATGCTAACCATTTGATAAGCCAAATCAGGTAAGGAGTGAAGAAAAGAGTAGCATAGCAGGTAATAAATAACTGGAGATGATATGATGTCTTGGGCTTATTAGATGGACGACAATAGTCTCATACTCTTCGTGTTGCAAAAATATCAAATTATTCCCACCTACATAGTCTAATAAATCCAGTCTTACCTAATACACTGACAAAAATTCCTGCTATTCAGCTAGTAAGAAATAAGAAGGCAAGGAAACGAAAAAAATCTTGTGCTGAACCTTAACAGCAGAACTAGATTCAAAACTAGGCCGATGATCTGCAGGTAGAAATTGTTTTTTCTCTGGCTAGCAAGTAGCAACAACGACTAGCTAAGGGAATGAGAGCAATTTTGCACTGAAGCTAATAATTGTACCAGGTCCAAAATTATGTCTCCACTTTTAGAAGAGCAGACAACACAAGTCTAGTATACGATACATCAGAAATTCTTATTCTCTCGCTAGCAAGAACAACGATTAGAATAAAATCACGCATCACAAAGTCATGCACTTCGTAGAATTTGTAGAAGGTAGTAACCTAGCTATTGCATTAGCTCAAATGCATTATCAAATATCATTATCTAGAATAAATGAAAACCATAGTGTTAACTACTGTAGTAAAAGAAATGGACTTTACTATGACCGCCAGTCGGCAGAATAAATTTAGGCAGCTTACAAGCAAACGTAGTCTGATACTACGTTGCATTAGGAACATACATGCCATGATTCCAAATAAAAATTGGTCTACATACACCCTAATCTTTACAGAGAACATATACTAAAAAATTGTTGGCTTGATGTAACCTGTTTCTTATTTTCTACACTCTCAGCAATCCTTCATTCTCAGACTTAAGTCCTTCAACAAATGTATAGTATGGCACAAGAACTAATAATTACCTAACATGTAAACCTTTAACAACACAATCCAAAACTCAACATTAGATTATTTCCCCATTTTCTTTGAGATTAATAGGAGAAAGTATTGGAATCATGCAACCATGGCATTAATGGGATCAACAGCAGAAAGTACTGGAATTATGCAATCATGGCATTAACCAAGCTAGTAGACATCTAAGGAACCAACCACCTGAACAAATAACTAACCATTTCCTGACCCCCATCAATTAGATACTTCTGCCGGTGACAAATCGAACTCAACATGTCAGTGAAACTAGATCTAGAGAAGCATAATAATCACCTGAAGTTTGAAGCCGTAGCGTCCGCCGCCAGCGACCAGCACCTCATCGTCCGCCGCCGGGTACACCGCCCGCGCCTGCGGCGACTGAGGCGAGTAGAGGAGGAGGCGGCCGTCCAGGTCGGTGGACGCGGAGATGCAGGCGCGGCGGAAGCGGAGGAGAGAGGCGTCGAACCCGAGGTCCAGCCCGCCCGACGAAGAGGACCCGGGGACGCCTCCCTCGCCGGCGGCGACGGCGTCGAAGGCCGGCGTGAGGTACGCCCTCAGCGACGGGGACGAGAGGCGGCGCTGCCGCCGCCGCGCCGTCGACTCGCCCATCCACCGGCTGCCGGGGGAGGCGGGGACGACGTCGAGGTCCATCGCGACGCCCTAGCTTTCACCCGCGCCTGCGCAGCACAAATCGCCAAAAGGGTTCACGTCTCGAGATGTAGAGATTCGGAAAGCGATAATTACGGGGAAATGCAATTTGAAATTTAAACCGGAAATTAGGGCTCCCGTGGTTAGGAAACATCGGATCGAGAGAAAAATTCCCCTTTCTTCTCGGCAAGGTGCATGCAGCCAAGCAGGCGGTTTCGAACTCGCGATCAATACGCGCGCCGCGTGCAAGAGAGAGATCGAATAATTTGTTTTGGTGGGGATTTCTGGATCGGGAATCGAATGGAATTTAAAAAAACTAGCAAATAATAATATATATATATTAAAAATGAACCAAATGTGGCAGAAATCGATAGGGAAATTACTTAGTTTTAGCCAGATCGCACGACGGAAAGCAACAACAGTTCGTGAAGTCCAAAACCTAGAACAGTGCGGCACGAACTGGCAAATCAGGATCTAACAAAAATTCCAAAAAGACTGAAGAAAACAGGTCGGAAATCGATCAAATTTCGTAGTCATTCCGATCTCACCTGCACGAAGAGATCATCAAACAGAAAATTAAAAAAAAACTCCCAAAAAAGGAACCTCCAGAAAAGCCGCTTGATTAGATTGACGTTTCAGGCACCCAAAAAAAGTCCAAAAAGAACTCAGAGAAAGCGGAAGCTCCAAACCCTGAGAGAGGCTCGATAGGTGATGTGAGGTTGAGCAGTTCGTTGACCTTGCGCTCGTGGAATCTTCCAGAAGCCTCCTCCCCGTCGCTCTCGCCCGCAAGGAGGTCACGCTCCCATTGCTGCGGCTGCGTGGTCGGCCGGGCGGGAAGTGAAGACGAAGTAGAGGATGATACAAACGAAAGGGGGTGGTGGTGGCCCAGGTTAAAGTACACGTGGCCCTACTTCACCTCGGATTCCGTTAATTCGGGCTTGACAGTTAGCAAATAGGGCCGAGCCCAGTTGATGCCCTCCAATCCATGGGCTTGGCCCTTGGGCCGGTTGGTCTTCCTTCATGTTTGCATGTTGTGTTTTGTTCATGTGACAGAAAGAACAGACAAATTTGTCCATATGTTGCAATGAGTGCAAATGGCAAGAGCCCCGAGCGAGCTCGAGCTCGAGCTCGAGCTCGAGCTTCTGATTAGATGCTATGAGTGTGCAAGTAAGTGCCACTGGAAATCTGTTATCTCATCTGATAAATTTCTGCGTATGGAAGTGTTAAACTGCATTTTATCTGCGAATTGCAGGAGAGCACAGTTGCTGCCGTTAAGTGTAAACCCCCGAGAACCATGACACCTTGTCGAGCAAGCTGAGGTCCGCATGATTTATCGGATGGGAAACAAGAACAGACCGATCTGGTTTGGAAAGCAGACCTTACCATCGACGATAAGTTCATATTTCTTTCTGTAATCGGGGCGGAGTGGAGAAAGCCATCAATTCACAGAGCTGTTTTGCAACTTCACTCATGCTATGTTTTACCATGCAAAAATAAGCACATCTCTGGAGGAGTGGCAGATAGACGATGAGTGTTGAAAATGGACAGCGACGTGAGCATAAAAAGAGTAACAGGTACCCAACCTGAGGAAGGATATACTCTTCAACCTCACAAGTTCAGCAAAAAGAAAGCCATTTCATCACACTACACACCAGGCCAATATATTTCGCACCGGATAGAAGAGTTACAAGAGTTAATTACACAAAGAATTAAATCCTTATTCTATAATTTGAATACAAGCTGTAAACTCTTTGGCACATCACCCACTTTAATCTCTGTATGCTACTACAACACCACCAATACAGTATGTACAACCAACAACAAACCAAACTATGAGACTCTTTGAAACAACATTTGAGATCTCATACAAACAACTGGGCTCGGATATGGGTAGGCACACTTGATGCAAATAGAACTATGAGGCAGAACTACTTGCTACATTCTAGATATAACAAGATGTGGAGCAGCCAAAATGTACATGCTGAGGAGCATGGCAGGCTTGGCGTTGGATCCCATGCAAACCTATATTGCAAAAAATGTGAGATACATTTGCATGACAGACAAATACCCCTTTCAAAGGCTATTAAGAAGAGCCCTTTTGCAAGAAGGCTGCTGAGAAGTATCTGGCATCGGCCCTGGTGAGGTCAACTCAAGCACAGACAGCAGAAAATTCCTCTCCTGGAAAAGTTTAAGAAAAACAAATGTAAATAGCTTTTACCAAGTATGTGCTTCAGGTATGAATTCTTTGCAAAATAGGAACCGCAATCACAGGTTACAGCGGTCGACAGCTTACACTAGCAGTAATTTTCGGAGTTGGCATATCATCTGCGTACGGCTGGAATGTTGGAACTGTGTGAGCAGGAGAGGTGAATTCCATGCATGGAAGCTTGCTATCTTCGGCAACCTCACCAAAGTTCTCGGATGTAGGTATTTCTGCACCTGCTTTAGCTTGGATAATTGTGTGAGCAGGGGAGTTGAATTCGATACATTGAAGCCTCCTATCTTCAGCAACCTTGCTAAAGTTCTCTGATGCTGGTCTTTCTGCATCTGCTTTAGCTTGCAAAACTGTGTGAGCAGGAGAGGTGCATTCCATACATTGAAGCCTGCTATCTTCGTCAACCTCGCTAAAGTTCTCTGATTCTGGTATTTCCGCACCTGCTTTAGCTTGCAGAACTGTGTGAGCAGGAGAGGTGTATTCCATTATTTCCATACATTGAAGCCTGCTATCTTCAGCAGCCTCACTCAAGTTTACAGATGCTGATATTTCTGCACCTGTTTTAGATTCAAGAATCCAATTGATTTTCTTTGATGTGGATGAAAAATCATGTACCTAAGTTATGAGTAAGAGCACAGGTTACCTGGGCAAGGGTCAATACTACTAAAAAGCACGTTTCTACAAAGATTATTATCTTCTGTGCTCTTGTCTACAGAGAAATCATCTATTTTTTTATCAGGAACCATTTGTGATGTTACTTCCATGCTAGTTTGCGAAGGGCCGTTAGAGTGCTCCACATCAATCTGTCCGTTCTGCTCCCTGTTCATTAGAATGAGGGCGGATCAACAACTGAGGCAATAGATTTAACCAAAAGGATGAGAGATTATTCAATATTTACCTTGACTTCTGTTCATCTTCCTCTTCATTCTCATAGGGGTCTACAATTAAATCATCAAGCTCCTCTAGGAGTGAAGCTATTCCAGACATGCTGCTTTCTGACATGTCATTATCATCTTTCTTAACCAAATGATGCTGTAGTTTCTGAAAAAAAAGAGAGAGTATAAGACAGGCTATTTTAAATAGAGTACTATGAGCCTAAATATAAAACTTCAGATCATCATGTTGGCATTGCCATACCTGCCAGGCTTCATCCATGCTTTGACTTGTATTTTCAGTATTGATTTTTGTTGCTAGGGAGCAGAGCAAGTCAGCTTGCTGCAATAAAGTAGAAAATTTGGGATCATCCTTCTTCAAAAAATAACCCTCATGCTTCACACCTGAAATTATGCACATGGAGCCGATTCAAACATTTACACAGGGCATATAAATCGAATCAAATGTTCAGAATCTAGGAGAATAGGCTCACAATTCTGTTCCCCACCAAATAATTGTTCTGTTGTGGTTTTAGCAACAAGAGTTTGGGTTTCCTCTATATTCACATTATCTTGATTGTTTGGAGAAATGATTGCAAGAGGTTGCCGAGAATCTTGTTGTGTGCTCTTTTCTTGTCCAAATAACCTCATATTTGGTGCTATGTTCTCCTTGAAATCAGGTTTGCAGGACCTAGTTGCAGAAGAAAAGGTAAAAATGTGTAAGTTGCTTCACATAGTTAACCAACAACTTCTGCTGGTATTATGTATACCTCATCTGCTTAAGAGGCGGTGATGAACCAGTTGCACCAGATGTGAGGCATCCGGTTTGTGTCAATACCCTCTTTGCATTTGCATTGGAACATAGTGCACCATTATCCTTGAATAGCTCCTCATCCTTGGCCCGCTTTTTGCATAGAGTAGAAAACCGGTTCTTCACTGCATTATCAGTTCTGTTGTAGCAAACGAACACACGTGTCAGATATCTTATTTCACATATCTAATATTTTATTACTCTTTTCACCTAACAGCAAACAGTAACCAAATGCAAAATACCCACCTGCCTGAGACAACCTTCGCTATTTCAGTCCATTTGTTACCAAGAACCTTTTGAGCCTGCATGGCAATTCCATGTAGAGAAGAATATATCATTTGGCATTGTAAAGGTTGTACAGCAAGAACAAATAGCTATGAAGAAAACAGCAGAACAATGCACAAGTAATTTAACATTTCTGAGTAATTTAACATTTCTGATATGCACCATAACAAATGTATCTGAACACAAACATTGCAGCCAAATTAAAGGATTGGAAATGATATAACAAGATCTTAAGAGATGGATGATCCCTATAAAGCACAAAACAATCCCATCCTTTTTCCAAAGGCACGTAATGGAGGATAAGCTCCAATGTGCATACGTGTTAAACTCCATGGTCACAAGTATTTGTCTGTTCGGTTATTAATGTTCACGAAGGAAGTATCCAACACATACCATCCTGCTCCAACATCTAAATTTTGACCCCAAAAAATCATAAGCATTTGATGCTGTATTGCCTAGTTTCAAGTAAATCCACAGCCTGGAGCTAATAATTAAATTGCTAGAACACATCAAGATCTCACCTCACACAATAGCATGTCCTCTTCCCGGGACCACCCACCTTTCTTGCACTCTGAGTTCAAATAATTGTACCATCTGCAGCAACAACCAAGCAAAAAATTGGAGTTGAACGAAACACAAATAACGTTAGAACATCGAACAATGTCCAACTAAAGATCCCTCCTTTATCAGTAGAGAGAAGTACACACCTTCTCCTGCACTGTCTGGCCGTCTTGTCCTTGAATTGTGCCGCTATAATTGTCCAGCTACCAAAACATAAGAAGTGCAAAACACGATGATTAAATCGAGAAGGCAGTAAAAAGGGCACTTAATTGAGATGAGGAGAGCAAAGAATCCATACTTATCGGTTCCATGATGCGCGATTTGAGCACGAAGCACGTCATCCTCCTACGAGAAGAAAGGTGCAACCATCAGCAAACAATTCAACCCTTAAATAGAAATCGCAGAGGCACTCCCAGGATACACTCAAAAGCATAGAAAGTTAATCAAAAAGCAAAATTCAAACTAACTAATCACAGTTCTCGTATTGAAATCGAAAGTTGGGGTTCACACGTAGCACGCATACTATTATTAGGCCAAAACGCAATCGCCTTTTGAACACGAAATTAAATGAGGAATCCAATATCCAAAACAAAAGGTTCGTTTTTTTGTGTGCAGAATTTGTCGAAATATCGAACACAAAGTTAGGATTCATACTTAACACACGCACGCACGCGCACCAACTCTGCTAGGAAGTCGAAATATGCCTTATAAACACGAAATTAGGCTATGGCTTCCATGAATCACAGACAAAAAACGATTTGACACAGATTATATCGAAATATGCGCCGGGGGGGGGGGATAAATTTTCCAAACAAAAACGAGGGGAATAATTGCTACATGCGTCGAGTCCCAAATTCTAGGCAGCGAAATCGAACAGGAGAGTACAGACGCACACAAAATTATGCAACTACGGGACACACAGAACAACACAACCAGCACGCACCTTGGCGCTCCAACTCACGATATGGCGGTCCTTCTTGGCCGCCGGCGTGGCGGCGATGCCGGCCGAGGGGGAGCTTAGATCGGGGCCGGTCGCCATGGGCCGAGATCCCGCATGTTCCGTGCACGGATCCCGCGGATATAGAGCTCGGACTGGGACGAATCGGGGCGGCTAGGGTTTGGAATTTGGGCGCGAGCAGAGGAATTTTTGAACCCGAGCCTGGAGAAGAAGCCAGCGAAGAAGGGAAGAAATAAGATGCGGAAGTGGAGGTGGGTTTTAAAGATGGGCCATGGCATGAAAGGGAAGTGATGTTTGCGACGACTCCTACGGCTACGGAACGGTGGTACAGTGTGGAGTGTAAAAGCTTTCACTAAAACACGTGCAAACTTTGGCAATTCGGCAAAGACGGTGAGAAGACGAATTTTTGCGGCAAATGGCACTTTTGCGATAGCGGCAAATAGCACTTTTGCGATAGGTAATTACGGAAATAGTGTCTGTTGTAATGAAATAGTAATTCTAAAGTCTTATCACGTGGTCACAGGTCGGACGTTACTCCACCCTCCACATCTTTCGGCCTGCCGGTCACAGGCCCGGATGCCTCGACACAATAATTAGTGAAATTAATTAGCATTCGTAATTAGTAATATTTGTGGGAATTTTTAAATATAGTAAATGAGTTCAAAAAATTATATTTTTTTGTGAAAAGTTCTTGGACTAGGCGATGTGTCACGTGGAGATCGCGTCCGACAGATGACTGTATGGACGAGACTTCAGAATTGATATTTCGTTGCAACTAATTTTTCATCGCAAACATGCCATTTGCGGCAAAAAAAAAACGTGAGAGGACCGGTTGTAAATGGCTAGTTATTCAAAAAATACAGTGCAGTGTATATTTATATGCTAAAGAAAGCTAGATGTTTGATCCTCTGGCCGTTTGACTGCTTCAGGATTCATAACTAATGATCTATGGTGACATCTCTTTAATGCTCGCCACTAGTAAAGCTTTTTTTAACCAGTGTGTTAGCGGTGCCGTGGTGGGCAATGGCGAGAGGCGATGTGGTAAGGCAGTGTTAGCCGTAGGATTGGAGGAAGGACGTGGGCGATGGCGAGAGAGGATGCAGTATGGTAGCTGCGGGAGGCAATCTAAGCCAGTAGCTTTGGCGAGCGACGGTGGCTCCTCCAATGGCTACGCAGGAGTAGGTGGAGGCTTGACAAAGGAGGTGTGGAAGGTGATAATGTGTGGAGAAGGATAAGGAGGAGATGAAGGAGGCGGAACGGTTTATTGGCGTTAAGACGAGTTATATGGTAGTAAGGGGGGATGAAATATTAATCCTTTGGGGGGGTGTTTGGATGAAGTGATTTTCTTTAGGAAAATCTGGGATTTAGTTCAGATTAAGGGGGGTATATCAGTATATGTAGTAGTTAGGAAGGGGGGACGAAATCCTGTGTCACCTTGGATGGAAAGATAACCATGACTGTCCGTTCTGTCCTGGAGTTGAGGAAACTACTGACCATCTCCATCTTTTCGTCTCCTGCCCAAGCATCCAAAGCATTTTGGGAAGCTCTCCTAGCCCCTCAGGGTTCCCACCGTTAAAACTTGGAAGGCCAATGTCAGGCAGTGACCTCTTGTCTGAGTCACCCCAGTCAGAAATGGGTGGCCGGGCACCTTTGTGCTCCTCGCCTCGTGGGTGATCTGGAAACGCCGTAGCAGGAAGCCTTTCGACCATCTTGTAATGGACACCGCCGCCGCCGCCGCCCTCCAATCCCTCAGCGAGCATTTTGCCTTTCGGCGACTCCCCCTGATGATGCAATGTCCTGGAGTTTCTACTCTCCCTTTCATTGTAATTAAAACAGTTTGAATTAATTAATTGAGTTCAGGTGGGCGTTTTGACCCTCCGTTCAGTCCTAAAGAATGAATCCTTTACTGGGTGTTTTGGATGAATTGGATTCCTTGACAAACTTTTGAGATGTAGTTCAATTATGAACTGACTCACATGGATTGAAATCCAAATTCCTCCTATCCAAACAGGCCCTTATAAATCTATATAGTATTCAAGTGTTTTTTCCCAGATAAAAATACGGTATTTAAATTTTTCTGGGGTTGTCTTAGAGCTCATGTGCATAAATATTGCCGAAGTGGCAAGTCCGTGCAATTTTGGTTTTTATTCCAGAAGCGCATATTGAGAAAAATGCCACACGATTATCAATTTGATTTTGATATAAATTTTAAAGTAAAATTTCTAAATAACTGTAATCCGGAATAAACATTAAACAAAGATTAGCAATTGGATTTGTAATTAAGATACAGATAAGTGTACTTGTACATACTTAATTCTTCCCTTTTTCTGTAGATCTCTAGCTGGTGAATTGTGTTCATGAGTTGCATCATGCATGCCATGCATGGGGCAGTGGTGAGTTCGTGTGACTCGGTTTATGGTGCCACGCTCCGGCTACGTTTGGTAGGCTGTTTGAAAGGGTGCTGAAAGGTTATGCGACGCATAAGAATCTTGTGAAATTGATTCATCTTTGCGCACAAAAAAAAAAGTCGAACTTTCCTTGTTTCAAATTTGAGTGCGCGGATGCATGGCTTTCTTTCCGTTTCTGCATGCAGCTAGCTTAATTTCACCGTGAATTTTAGGCGCTTCTTAACCCTGCAGTTAAGTGTTATCTTATTCAGGTTGCTTCTTGTCTTTGCCACGAAATTATACTTTTACAGTATACTATATAGGATTAATCAGAATACAGTGTAGTATGAAATAGTGATTATTTCAAAATTAAGCTTGTTGCATATATACTTGAATGAGACGGAAGATTAATCTGGTTGTTCGTGGAGTTATATAAGTACCCTAAATACTCCAGCTTTCAGCCAAGAGGACTAGCTAGTTAGTGAAAGCCACAAGGCATGACATGTACACGTACGTTGTCCCACAATTGTTGCATTCGCTTGTGCAATTTTTTTAAGAGCGATTTGCAGGCCGTGGTTTGAAAAACATGCTTCGGAATTTGAATGGATAAAAGGGGTACTGGTAGTAAGTAATTAAGAGGATCTGAACGGAGCATTAGCTAGGAGTTCGGCAACCTACTAGTTAGTGAAAGTCGTTGTGTTGTCCACTATACGTGATTGTGACCTCTTTGGCCTTAACTATTGTTTCGGTTTTAAGAAATTAAGCCATTTCAAAAGGTGATGCAACGGCTAATGGAAAGCCATTTCAAAAGGTGATGCAACGGCTAATGGAGAAACTCCAAGTAACACGAGTAATTTTCCTTCTTGTCCAACCATAGTTTGTTCATATTTGTTACACATGATCATGACTACTGTCGCTATGAGGCTTCGGTGACTGTGCATAGCGCAGGTGGTCATCAAAGTTCTCATGAGTTGTGTTGTGAGCATGGATCAAAATCTCGTTACCGGCCAGTTTACCGGTGACTGGCCGGTAACGGTAACCGGCCGGTTACCGGATTTACCGGAAAAAAATCGGATGAAATTCGTTTGAATTTATTTAAAAACCAGTTAAATTTTGAAAACTAGAATTTGAATTTGCTAAACCGGGAAAAATCGGCCGGGTTTTTCGTTACCGGACCCGACCGGTAAACCGGTAACCGGCCGGGATTTTGATCCATGGTTGTGAGACTCATGGCCGGCAAAAAAATGCTTGTTATCAATTTCCAAAATTGATTCGATTATAGTAGTTAATTGGTTAAAATTAAAATAGATTAAATTGGAATGAAAAATGTTAATGAGGCTCGGCTCGAAAGTGACTCGATTGCTTGCTTTTAAAATAATCATGTAAACAATAAAATAAAATAAATTTAACTCGAGCTATGTAAATTTTAAATAAAACTCGATAATAGCTCGTTAAGCTCGATGGCCAATACGCATCCTTATCTCAGTAACTTGCCCCCTTTTCGAAACAGATATTTCACAACTTGTTAGCTCGTGTCTAGTGCAAGCCCAGAAATAAAAGTTTTCAAAAGTGAAACAAATCGAATAAAAACTTCTTTTTTTTCCTTTTTTTCCCACTTTACTACATACGACCCTACGAGAGAGAAAAGAAGGCCAGAGTAGAAAGGAGGCCAAGGCTCATCAAAGTTAGCTTGCCAAAAAGCTACAGCAGCCGGGATGAAATTAGCGAAGGAATGAAAAGCTCTGTAGCAGATAGGCTTGGGTAATAGATGTACTCGCGCTATCCTATTCCTAGATTTCCTATCCCACAAACTGGATTCCAAACTGGGGTGCAGTGCATGTGCATGTAACTGGATATGCATGCGATGTGATGTGATGAACGGCTGGTACGTACGTTTGCCCTTTTGGGCCGGGGCTGCAGGAATCTAATCAGTATTTGAACACACTGCTCACCTTTCCTTTCCTTTTCTTTTCAAAGCTGCCGCTGCTCGGAGTAGGAGTAGATCATCACCTCTTTCCTCCAGCCTTTCGGGCTTGTCAGATCCTGTCAGGGCCGAAAGTGTCCAACGAACGGTAGAATCCTATGCGGAGACTCGGTCACTTCTGTCAGTCTCTTCCCCACCTCGATTCTACTGCTGCAACCTTGCCCTGTTTTTCACCTCGGTTTCTGTGATAAAATCACATCACATATGCTTCCTGGAGTGTCCTCTTTTTTCTTTCTTTTTTTACCGCTCGGTGACTACAGGAGGATGTCTAGAATCAACAGCGGTCACTTGGTAGCTAGGATGAATCTGTTTATTTAGACCAAGCTGAAATGGCCAAGCTTCTTGCTCTTAGGTGAGCTCTGCCGCCACTGCAGCCAATCCTTATCACTTTTTATATACTCCTAATACAGTCGTATTGCATCATGCAGCTGATACCCTGACATAATGCTGTCCGTCCGGGCGATGCGAGGAGACCCGCCCAACGCAGTCCTGAGCTGCTGTGATCAACTGGTAGATGTAATCACTTAACTGCTTTTTTCCCCTCCTCCTCTCGCTGTTGTAATCTAGAGGCAACCACTCTGGAATACCTGCTTCTGTAATTCTGGAATCGTTTTGAAGTGATGAAATTGGGTTCAGGTGGGTTTCTTGCCCACCACTGAAAAAAAAACTAGCACGCCACCGCTACACACCCATTGGATGTGCAGTGCTCCCATCCTGCAGGCCACGCCATTTGGCATGCACGCAAATTAAGAAGAGAAAAAAACACACTGAATGATTCATTATTGAGAACGGCCCAATGTTTCCTGTCACTCCATCTCAGTGGTTTCGTGTGTGGTTCTGTTCATGTGTCCGTGCCAAATCGGAAAACGGAGATTTTGCCAGGCGCTGGAGCTGCTGGTTAAGAAATTGCAAGAGAAGGGGAGCTGAGAAAAGAACAGAAGAAAAACTGGAGAGAATATGCGAAAGAGGCTGGAAAAACAGGGACTCATGGGGTTGGTTTGTTGCTCACTTGAACCAGCCCATGAAAATCTTGGGCCGACTTGTTGCATACGGCCCATGTCCATTGAACTGGTTGGTACACTCCACTTACTTTTATGTTCATTGAATCCACTAAAAATCACCCTACAATCCATTTTAAAAAAACGAAATATCAATTATCCTACTGTGAAAGTCTACAATAGTTTTAGAAACAACCCAATTCTATAGGATCTGAACCAGTTAGTCTATTTACAAAGGACAAACCGGTACACATTAGCTAGTGATTTTTTAGGATTAGCTATAGTTCATTTGTATTTGATCTTTTGTTAGACCAACTCATATGCTCGATCTGTTGTTGATGTTGGATTAATTGGGCTTGGACCATTTTAATTTAGCAATTAATCAAATGAAATTCCTAGGCCCACATGGAAAAATTGATTAGTCCCATATGGAGAATTGAATGGGAGTTACACCACTTTAAAAGGTGGAATGTGGTAACCCCCTTGTGCAATTAGAGAGAGCCTGTACACACGCGCGCTCGCTCGCTCGCTCGCCGTGTGCGTGTGTGTGCGTGTGCGTGTATTAAATATCATTAACGAATAGCTGGCAGTAACGGTGCAGTTACTAGTGAATTATGGCTGCGGTTACTTTCGAGTAATGGAGGCAGTTGCTAGTGACTAATGGCTGCAGTTACTAGTCTCTTCGTTTTTGCTGTTACTGAGGAGGAGATTGCTGTTACTGGGGAGGAGAATAAAAGAAAGGCTCTCTACTCCATAAAAAAGATATATAGAATACTCGGTTCTTAGTTGTTGCTGCTCTCTGCAATCTCCGGTTCAGAACCTTGCGCGCAGAAGACTCTGGGCGAGTAGGCCTCCGAAACTCCGTCCATCTGAGTACCTGTTCGGGTAGACGGGCGATCAAGTTTTTGGGGAGCGCATTAGCGCGACTGCTCATTCTGTGACTTCGTCTTCATCCTGGTGGTGAACTGCTCGCGATACTGCACGGCGAACATCTTCCTGCATCACGCCTCGATCGACTAAATCGAATAGGCCATCATGTCGACTGATGGTAACGGCGCATCCGGTGTCATCGACACTGGCCCCGTCCGAGGGTATACCCTGAGAACTTATCTGATGTATTTGTTTCTGTGCGCTATGAATATGTTAATAGTATCTGTTGTTATCCTGTTCATTAGCGAATATGAATACATCATTGTTGAATCACTCATGCTTTTGTTTGTCATGTTTTATATGCTTAATTTCTGGATTAAAATATGCCGAAAATTGACTAGGTTTTCAACAATCCAAAAACTTGATAGGTCTTTTTCGGTAGTTGGCTTTGCTGCGTCGCTTAAGCCGCATCCTCAGTTTGATGGTTCCAATTTTAAGAGATAGCGTGCACGTGCTATCCTGTGGTTTACTGCCATGGAATGTTTTCATGTTGCACAAGGCAAGCCCGCTGAGCCTCTATCTGCTAAGGACGAACGCAAGTTCAATTTAGCGGATAACTTGTTTCGAGGTGCACTTGTCAACATACTGGCAGATAACATTGTGGATGTGTACATGCATTTGCCTACGGGCAAAGAGATGTGGGATGCACTTGAAGCCAAGTTCGGAGTTTCCGATGTTGGCAAGTGAGTCAGATGTCATGGAGCGTTCTATGACTACAAGATGGTCGATGACCGTTCTGTAGTAGAACAAGCTCATGAGATTCAGGCGCTGGCAAAGGAGCTTGAGCATAATAAGTGTGAGTTACCGGACAAGTTTGTGGCTGACGGTATTATCGCCAAGTTACCACTTTCTTGGTCGGATTTTGCTACCTCTCTAAAACACAAGAGGCAGGAGTTCAGTGTTACTGATCTCATTGGCACTCATATGCTCGATCTGTTGTTGATAGATAGAGATATGTTCTTCCCTGCTTTAGCAATCTTACTAGTTACTAATTAAATATCTTACAGCTCAACTAGAAGAAAGAAAAGAAAAAAGAAACATAAGATTTAGCTCTAGGATATTTTTCAGATGATTTTCTGTTTACTGTATGATTGGTATCGGTGCATGCACGCAACTGATCAGCGCATGCGCTCTGAAGACTGCCGGACAACGATGCTGCAGAACAAGGACAGGCTCCGAGCCTGGTACGCTAGCTTCGCCCAAGTCTCCCAGATCGGATGGTTCGGGCCGCCCACCCATTTGATCTGTCGCGTGCGTGCGTGCGTGATCTATGTCCGTTAATTGTTCGTGACCGGACGAGAGAGCACCGCCGCTGAGACGAGGAAAGCAAACCTGACACACAAGCCACATGCATGGCCGAGTTGTATGCGTGTACACTTTTGCCTGTCGGAAGCAACCAGGTGTGCACGGGCGGAGCCGGGATTTATGGAAGATGAAGGCCAAATAAGCTAATCGGTGTAATTCTATTTGATGAGATGGTCAAATAAGTTATACAACGTAATTTCATTCTAGTGCAAATTTGTCGAAACATGAGAGGAGTGGCCCTGCAAGCAACTGCACGTGTGGCCCCTGGTGTACCCAGAAATTCGTATGTGTAGCTCGATATGGCAAATTTGATTTTAGATCACGTGTGTATACAGATCTTTAAGCTAGGACGTAAGTACGGGGAAAGCATCATAGCCGGCACGAGCAAAGTTTATGGATGTTTGACCACACGCTTTTTAAAACACCATATATTTCTTTCTGGGAGAGTACTACTTGTGCCGGTAGTTTGTAACGAATAATTTAGACATGTATATGCTCAGTTTTACAATCCATGAGAATATATATATATGGTATGATATGGTATGGTATGGTACTTCTGAGAGTATGTATTCTCATTTTTTATATACCATTTAAATTGTATGATGATATGTCTTTATCAATTTGAGTATACTCCAATAATGATTATAAAATACCGCAAAGTAAATTCCATGAAAAAAAATCAAGGAAAAAATCCATTTTACCCCCCTCAAATATCGACATTACCCCCCTCAAATATCGACATGCGGACACCTAACATCCTAAACTAAAAAAACTGTACCTTTGATATCCCAAAGTTGTAAATTCGGATAACTTACCACTAAGACTGTTTGGTACGGTGGTATTGCATATATAGTATGCATTTAATCTGGTTTCGCCAGTTCAACCGTTGACTCGGCTAGTTGAACTAGCGGGCAATGTAGTCCAGGACTCCAGGTTCATGTTCCAAACCATTACAACATAACGGTGGGCCCTACACATAGTACTGGCAACGCGGTACTGGGTCAGAAAATCAGGCTCTTGGCATGGTTTAGATTAACTTATGCTTGTCACTTGGAAAAGCATGTTAATTAACCATACTATACTTCCATAGGGAGAACGTGGGCAACGCGTGGCGTAGCAATTTGTAGAGAGACCTAATCATTGGGACTATATCAGGCAACAAACGCGAAACCTAACAATCAATTCGAATCGAAACGACAACACATTGGGGATTCCCAATTGACGCGCATCAGATCAAATCCAAGACACCAAAGGTACAAACAAACACACGCACACGGTAAAGAACGGATCGATTTACAGCACGAAGAAAATGCCTTGCAGATTTGCCGCATGAATTGCAGATGCCTAATGTTCCAGCAAAGAGGGGGAGTGAATCCAAACACCCACTCCTATTTGTCAAGACAAAACACAGATCGGGTGCGTCGCGGTGGAGATGGAGGGAAGCGACCAACCTTAAAAACCAGATCCCTTCCCCTCTTCTCCTCTCGTCTCTCCTCCGCAACATCAGCAGCGAGATGATCCCCAAATCCATAGAGAAGGGGCAAGACAACAATTATGTACACGCACACAACGCACAAGTTTGATGTCGGCGAGTTGTTGGTCTTGTCTCTAGTGGTGGCCTAGGCGGAGCGGGCAAGGCGGGAGGCGATGGCGGAGTGGTACATTGCGTCGTGGAAGCTCTCCGTCTCCACCATCCACACCCTCAGCCCCCGTGAGCCCCCTCGAACGACGACAGCAGCCTCCTCCTCGTTGCCTTCTCTGTCTCCTCTGTCCCTGTCATCGGCGCCGCGGCCTCGATGTAGTCAGCCTGCCCTGACCACCCTAGCAGCGGCGCCCACCACTTGCCTCCCTCAGCTAACACCCCACGGACCCACCTGGCGCCCGCAGAGGCGGAGGCAGCGCTCAGCTGGACTGCCGCCGATGGGCCGGCAGAGAAGGAGACGGCAGATGCAGACGGTGCCATCGCCATTTGCTTTGCGGCTTGGGTTGGTGGTTGCTTCTCTCGTAAGCTTTTCCTTGGGTTGCTTTTATTTGCCTCGCCCGCAAGCTCATCTAGCCGAGTCAACGGCCGACCTGGTGAAACTAGGGCGAATGGATACTACGTGCGCAATACCACCACATGAAACAGTCTCAGTGGGTAAGTTGTCTGGTTTTGTAACTTTAGAGTGTCAAAGGTTCGGTTTTTTAATTCAGTGGTTAGGCGTCCGCATGTCGATACTTAAGGGGGTATAGTGGACTTTCAAAAATCAATAAAGACCACATTTTATAGCAAAATTTGTGTATATACTTCTTTTATATATGAAAAAAGGATATATATATATATAGCAAAAATAAAGGACTACAATGAAAATTTTCCAATCAAATCGTATTGTAGCTATCTTATAATTGGTATTTAAGTATACTGAAAATAATATAAAAGTATAATATATTTATTTAAATGGTACGATTCGAAGTGAGATTATTTACTCTATGAAACTGGCGTCTCGTTATTAGTTAGCTGGAGGGTAACAGCGACACAGAGCATACTTGGGCCGCGTGTGCAGCAGCTGAGCCAGGTCAGCTAACAAGAGGGAAAGAGACCGGAGTGAGTGAGCCACCGACGCGGCATGGGCCAGTTGAGTATTGGCTGGGATTCATGGCCCAACTTTCTCAATCCAAGTCAGCTCTGAATTTCCAACGTGCGCATCCTAGATTGCACGTCGTCACCGCGGCTCGTGTAGCCGCAGGTGCGTGTCGTGCGTAACGCAGAGATGCATGGATGCTTAAGTCCGAGATTCGTGTCATCCTCTTTCAAAGATAAATCTGGGATGGTTTCAAACAAAACACCCATCTCTATCTCTCTCTCTCTGTTTTTTTTTTTTTGGTGCTCTTCCTCGGCACATTTCAGTACTTCATCAACCTGGCTCAGGCTTCTACTTATCCAACTGACCAACACATCAGCTCATATGCATATGCATGTACGCATGGTGTACGCTGGATTCCCGGCAATAAAAGGCCCAAACCAACAACCATGGCGTCGAAGAATTGCATGCTTGATTTGTTCTTCTGCCCGAACGCTAGCACTGGCTAGGAGGAGTTTGCCCGTTACTTTAGATAATGGATGCATTTGATTGACACATATCCATCATTGCGACCGAAAGGGCACCAAGCTAAAGCTATAACCGGCCACGTGCTTGCATCATGCATGCTCACACGTTGTCTTGTCCCTCGGATCTCTAGATCTCTAGATATCTGTCTTGGCTATCGATCTGGGCTTGTATTTGTTAACGAAGAGCACGCATACATATATAATATGCATATATGTAGAGTGTCGGTATATTTTGGTCTCTGGGAATTACTAGGCAGGAAACATGCCTAAAATTCGTCTGTATGTGCCTGTGTATGAACTAGAACTACACGGAGGGAGTTAACATATCCCGTGGGAAACGCCTCAAGGTGTCGCAGAAAAATTAAGGAGGTGACAAGTCGACAGAGCGAAGGACACAACCACTCGAGTTCAGAGCCCAGCCGGCCCTCAGGGGAGGGCAAATGGTGAAATGGCACGGTGGCAGTAGGTCAGTAGGGCTAGGAAACCCTTTTCACCTGCTGCTTTGGCATTGTAAACTCCATATCCTCCCAGGACAATGCAGATGACGCTCTCTGCCATGTTCTCGTGATGAAATAATCATGTTGTGTTGTTGTTGGACGCGCCCACCTACCGAGCCTGAGATGAGAATGTGGAGCGGTGTAGCATTATGTTACCGGATCTAGGACAGAGTGAAGGACAAAGCAAGTATTATCGGAACAAGGTAAGGGCGTTTTGGTCCGATAAATGCAAATTTTGGAGTACCCTTTTGCCACGGTTACTGCAACTTACAGCTGCAGAGCTATACAACATCGAAGTTGTTGGAAACGTAGGTAATATTTTAATTCTATATTTGACTATGAGGTAAAGATCATAAATAATTTGAGATGTATAAAACGATACTAACAGCAGCCAACTCATTGTACTTGTATACATACTCAACAAAAAAAAAATTACAGCAGGAAAAGCTGGTCAAACGAACATAAAACTAGTCGTACAACAAATAGAGTGGTCTTACGACCAATTTACAGTTGGGTTTGATGATGATTAGGAAGCAGCACAGATTCGAAGCAGTGCAGATCATAGATGATGCAGCGCAGATGTGCTGCCCAGAAATATTATTGGCGCCCCGTGTAGAAAAACTCTGCGACAATGGTTTGAAGATATCCACCCACCCTCTTTTCCGGTGCACGCCGAGGAGAAGAGACGGTTTGATTTGACAGTTTAATCCCTCAACACAGTTTATCAGAGAGGAAGATGGAAAATGGAATGAATCGTCATCTTGTCTGGATGTCTCCAGATCTTATATATGGTCGAGACAATTACTCTCTAGTAACTGTCATAATAAACCACTGGTAACCGCTAATTCAAAGCCAATTAATGGTCATTAAGCAACGTTTATCGATCCTTATTGTACCCTAGTCTAAAGTTTTGACCACTGTTCTACAACTTCGACTAGTGTATTACGACCACACTGGTCTAAGTATCCGACCATACTGGTCTACATTCGACCACAATGCTTTATGGATTCAATCAGATTGCCCTTCGACCGCACTAATCTATGGTTTCGACCACGGAGTATTGATCACACTGGTCTTATGATTTCGACCACTAAATTTTAATCAATGTATTTCGACCACACCGGTCTAAAATTTTTGATCTAAAAATTTATATATATTAAAATTATAGAAATAAATAGCTCTTTACGCATGTGCGCCCAATTCTAAACCGAAGTCCCGTCGCATCGGGGTAAGTGAACGCATGGTAATTAAGTCGGTTCACCGATCGATTCCACGCGTGGTGCGCCCGGTCCAATATCCAAAAGAGACTCGAATGTGGCAATTGAATCGCAGAGGATGCACATGCCAACCACTCGACCCGGCCGGCAGAAGCGTGCCCACGTATCACCGCGCAATTTTTCACGAATTGACGTGCGTTAGCACGTACACGCCTTGGCGCCTTGCTGATTCTGGGAGCTGAACAACGCGACGCCGCCGCTGCCGCTTTCTCCTTTTCAGTAACAACTTGGCGACAAGCTAGTGGTGGTAACATGGGCAACCGGGACATCTAATCCCCCCGCCCCACCAAAAAAAGAAAAGAAGAGAGGCCAATTGACAATTTTTTTTAAAATCATTGCAGTAGCTACTTGGGCTGTATATGCATCGAGGCAACAAATGGACGGATCATTTTCTAATGATTGCAGCGTAACCAATAATCCCGCTTCTAAAGAACAAATTAAGATTGTACTAGTGTGACCAACCAGTACTGGTCGTTTGAAATTATACCCGTGTATGTCCACGAGGGCGAGTCGATCGCACAAGGATCAAATGAACTTGAAACGGGCTAATTAACCAGCTAGCTAGAAAGCATAAACACCAGAAAACTACTCGTTCTTGCTGTACCAGCCATGGCGGCCATGTTAGTACCCCTTGAGCATTTTACAAAGTAAACCAAAGCTGCAGAAACTTTGCAGTACAACAATAATGAATTGCTTTAACCATTCGCACAGCACCTTAAGGGTGTATTCAATACTGGTTACCTCGGCTATCTTTTAGCTATCATATCACTCAAAAAATCTAGTTGGAGGAGAGAGGGTGTGAAGAAAGAGAATATATCATCTCTTATATAAGAGATAAATTAGACATGCAAACCATCGCAAATAGTGAGTATGTAAGGAGAGAAATTATGCTAAAATAAATAATTTTATAAATAAATTATTGAAGATGTTATCTTTAAATGTATCTGTGTATATGAGTTAAAGCTCTTTAAAGATAATAACTCTATGGATAAGAGGTTGTAAACACGCTTGTACACGACACCTGCAACCTCGCGAACCTACACACGGCCACCAAGCATGCATGTGATTGTGTGGGCATGCGGGCCCACCAGCCCATGGGCTGGCTGACACATGTGGGCCCAAGTGCTAACCACACTGTCTCTGCACGGGCCCTCAAATCACCCCTTCAAATAGCAGAGCTAATCTAAGCTTCCATCCTCGACAAGTACTCCAGCGGTAGCCCGCTTCTCTTCCCCGCGTACTGTCCATCGATAGATCCACACGTACATCGCCTCGCCTGGAAGGAACTGAAAGAAGCAGAGCCGCAGAGGTGCTGATCACCGAGGAGAGCTGCACTGCCTGCGCGTGCGGATGTCGAGGCGGCGGAGGCAGATCAGCGACGAGGAGATCGCCGAGCTCGTGTCGCGGCTGCAGTCCGTGTTGCCGGAGTCTCGCCGGAGAAACGCCAGCAGGGTACGTACGCACGTAGGTGATCGATCGACCACATGCTTTCTTCTGAAAATTAAAAGGAAGTTAGATGCATGTGTAGTACAAGTTTTATTACAGTTGTTTCGTGCATGCGTATACATGCATGCAGGCCTCGGCTGCGAAGCTTCTGAAGGAGACGTGCAGCTACATCAGGAGCCTGCGCCGGGAGGTGCACGACCTGAGCGACCGCCTCGCGCAGCTCATGGCGTCCGTCGACGGCGACAGCCCGCAGGCAGACATCATCAGGAGTCTGCTCAGCTCCGGTCCTCCTAGCTAGCTAATATTAGCTTAATTTACTCAGTTCGAAGCACTAAATATACGAAGAATTGGGGCACTTGATATTGTACGCACGTGCTACTACACATACATGATACGTGTGGTACATAAGTACTGTGTGTGTGAATTAATTCAGAATGTTGCAGGGTGTCTTTGTGATTTAAGTTCCTCGATCCCGTTATCCTACTCAATCTGAGCCGCACAACTGTGATCAAACGTCTCACAAGGAGACAGGGAGCACTGGACCATCCATCGCCGTCGCGCTCGCCGGTCGAGACAGCCGCCGCCAGCACCACGCCACGGCCGCGCCACCGCGGCAGCTTCACTGCCGCTAGCACTGTGCTCCATCACGCCATGCCGCGCCGCGTGCCCGCCGTGGTGACCAGCGCCCATGCGCGCTCTGGCCGAGCCAGCCGCGCCGCTCAATGGCCTCGTCTCCGACGCTGGCATGCGTGTCGTTGTTTACGCGGGCCCACATGTCGGGCATGGTCCAACGAAACGACGGCTCCCCCGGGCGCCGCCGCCGCCGCCAGCCGTAGCACCACCGACCACCTCCGGGATGCTTGGCGTCCGCTCTTTCGGCTGCCAACTTGCATGGCGATCGAGACAAAGGAGCGAGGAGCTCCGCATGCATGGGATTTTTGGTTTCAAGGAGAGACATCAAGAGCGCCGGCGGAGATCATCGGATCAGACTGCTTCCAATCTTGAGTTTCATTATTAGAAGCGAAAAGTGGTGAAGGAAAAAAGTACATTCTTTCTTTTGTTTGGTTTGTGTCCTGAAAAAGGATGTTCTTGTTTGATTGACATCGAGGTAAATTCAGAAGCTTGTTTCTCTCGTGCACATGCTGACTCCGCTCCCGCTAAACATTGAGATCAACTCAGAATTAAGCACACAGCTGACCAAAATTCCAAACCAACAGTTTAGCTCCAATGAATATGATTCCACTCATGGACGTACTCACCAACACAATAAAAAACTACAACGACAATTGCAGTAACTTCTGATTTCACTTGCATGAGTTCTCTCCTGGAACATGTACTTGCATACTTCAGGGAATGACTGCTTCCAGGCAGGGGCGAAAATAGATGGGCTCACCAACACCGGATCCCCTCAAAAAAATAATAGATATTATCATGTATATACTATGAATGCACTCCAAGTAAAAAAAACTGTACCCCCTGGTTTAACCCAACCTCTGGTCTATTGCAGTCTTTTGCCGTATAAATTACTATTTAGTATAGTATTTTTTGAAAATTAGATGAATTGGCTGGTTTTCAATGGTTCACTAGTTTGGATTTGCAAGCGGGGTATCATCAGGTACGCATGAAGCTGGAGGATGAGTATAAAACGACGTTCAAAACCCATCACGAACCTTTTGAGTTTAGGGTGATGCCATATGGCCACACCAGTGCCCCAACCACTTTTCAAGGGCTCATGAATACTATTCTCGCTCCTTTGTTAAGGAAAGGAGTCTTGGTTTTCATTGATGATATCTTAGTCTACAATCAAACACTACAAGAACATGTGGTCACCTTGCGGCAAGTGTTTGAAATGCTAAAGCAGCATCAAGTTAAGATAAAAAGATCCAAGTGTTCCTTTTGCACAACATCTTTCTTATTTGGGACATATTATCAGCAAGGAAGGGGTAGCAACCGATCCAAAAAACATTGAGGCAGTGCGCAACTGGTCTTCACCTACAAACACCAAAGAAATTCGGGGATTGTTAGGACTCGCAGGCTATTACCGCAAGTTTGTGCGCAGTTTTGGATTACTCAGTCGGCCTCTTACGGATATCCTCAATAAGCATGCGGTTTTTGTGTGGACACCGGACAAAGAATCTGCTTTTCAAGCACTTAAAATAGCCTTGGTCACTACTCCTGTACTGGCACTACCTGATTTCACCAAGAAGTTTGAAATTGAAACTGACGCGTGTGACAAAGGAATCGAAGCTGTGTTGATGCAAGGAGGACATCCCTTGGCATACCTTAGTAAGTCCCTGGGACCTCGTAATCAGACTCTCTCCACTTATGAGAAAGAAAGTTTAGCTATTATCTTGGCAGTTGACCACTGGAGACAATATTTGCAGAATGGGGAGTTCCTGATTTGAACTGGTCAGCGGAGTTTAGTGCATCTCGATGATCAACAATTGACGACGCCATGGCAACAGAAGGCTTTAACAAAACTTTTGGGTTTGCAATATCGGCTGATTTACAAGAAGGGTGTGGAAAATAAAGCGGCCGATGCATTATCTCGCCGACCATCTGTTTTGTCGGGAGACTTATTAGCAAGATCACAATGTGTACCGGCATGGTTAGCTGAGGTAGCTACGGGATACGAAGTGGATGTGTTGACAAAATTTCTGATCACTGAGCTGAGTATTGACGGTTCTAAACATCCGAAATATCGGTTGACTGATGGTATTCTCCGACATGAGGGCGGGGTTGGGTTGGGCACAATTCCCACATGCAGATGAAGATCATTCAAGTCATGCATGACAGTGCGATTAGAGGGCATTCTGGATTTCAAGTTACATATAATTGGGTGCGTAAACTCTTTGCTTGGCCCGGTATGAAAAAAGGAATTCAAGTTTTTGTGGCATCTTGCTCGGTGTGCAAGCAGGCTAAGTCAAAGCATGTCAAATACCCGGGTCTTCTCCAACCTTTACCAATTCCAAAGCAAGCTTGGCAAATGGTCTCATTAGATTTTATTGAAGGCCTACCCAGTCGGCATGCTTCAATAGCATCATGGTCGTCATGGATAAATTTTCACGTTATGCCCATTTTGTTCCCTTGGCACATCCCTTCACGGCTTTTCAAGTTGCGCAAGCCTACATCAGTATTATCTTCAATTCAAGCTCCACGGTCTGCCTCAGTCTTTGATTTCTGATCAAGATCGCATCTTCACCAGCAATCTTTGGTGCGAATTGTTCAGATTGGTCAATACTCAGTTGCGGATGAGCTCCTCTTATCATCCGCAAACCGATGGACAGACCGAGCGCGTTAATTAGTGTTTGGAGGCGTATTTGCGCTGTTATATTCATGCCTGCCCTAGCAAGTGGCCTGAATAGCTTGCATTTGATGAGTTTTCGTATAACACCTCCTATCATTCTACTCTGGGCAAGTCACCTTTTGAAGTCTTATATGGCCATAGCCCAAGATATTTTTGGCATTGTGGATGTTTCTGCTTGTACATCTCTTGAATTGACAACATGGTTGAAAGACTGGGAGTTGATGACACAATTACTGTGTCAACATTTGAATCGAGCTCGGCAGCATATGAAGGTTGATGAGGATTAAAACCTCTATTTATTATTTAGTATATAGAGACCATACGTCTTCATGGTCATAAACCCTAAAACTAACGACCTCACTGGTCGTAAGAATTCCAGAGGTTACATAGTACCCAATCTGGTCGGACATGGTTCCAAACTAAGTCTCCGACCAGTCAAATGCTCATAAGGCTTTGAACCGATGTCTGGATCTACGACCAGACATATGCTTTACCGTGTGACGAATGGAACATGTGCTATATATTCCATACCACGCGACGTTACGATACTGAAGTACGGTTGTATGACTCATGGACATATAACCGCACGACAGTTGATACATTATCAACAGACATCTCTCTTTGACCAGACGCGTTGCTTCCCGAACAGGCGTCTCCTCTAGAGACAACTGCCAACCATTCATCAACTATATAAGGAGGAATACAGACTGAAGATGGAGAGGCCGGAACAGTGAAGATCATTTGGGAGACACCCTCAAGAGCCCTGTACTCCCGAATTAGTCTTTAGTCTATGTTCTATACACCCTTTGTAATAGCCAGTTCAAAGCAATAAAGAGCAGTCTCACTACTTTCTAGAAGATACACGTCATTTTCCTCTTTTCATTTATATATTCATAAGATCGGCGATTTGATCGTCGACAAAGGTCCAAACTGACAAGAAACGATCATAGAGGAGTTTTTCAGTGGGTGATTGGTGTATCTTAAACTCTAGCCGTATGTTCAAACTTCAGTGGCCATCCGATCTAACCATAAACTTGCTTTCAAGTTCTTTGGGCCTTTTCAGGTGGAGCACGCGGTGGGATCGGTGGCATATAAACTAAAGCTTCCGACAACCTATGGCATCCATCCCGTCATTCATGTGTCGCAGTTAAAACGCTCCCTTGCTCTTGACGAGATAGTGCAGGCTGCCTTACCAGATGCTACTGACAACAGGGTACCAGAGAAGATTTTACAGCGCCGGCTACACAGATCTGGAGCAGTGTCGGGGACACATGTCTTGATTCAATGGTCTGGTGCTTCATCGACATACGCTACTTGGGAGGATGTTGCGGATCTGCAGCAGCGTTTTCCATTCGCTCCGGCTTGGGGACAAACCGTTTATGAAGGAGGGGATGTCACGTTGCCGGATGAGCTATAGGACAACACTGAGCACAGGCGACAACGGAAGGCCAGTAATCGATTTTCGAAAGCAGGTTGGGCTAGATGATTGGGTGACAACCATATCAATAGTTGGAGCAAGGCCCACCTAGTATACCTAAGGAACTAGGGTATAAAAGGAAAGGATCCCGAATCAAGCTTACTGTTGATGTATTTTCTGAACTTCCCAAACTCTGAACTTCTTTGAATATCTCACCCTCCTTCTCTGTTGTTCTCTCGAAACTCTATCAAAATACTTGTTCTACACATTGTTGATTCAGAGAAATGCAAGGAATCGAAAGGGGTCGATAACACAAGAGTCCAAGGTGCAACGGCGGCAGAGAATGGATGGGTCCCTGCAGAGGTGGTTCGGCACCGGGGTGTGGTTTTTACACACCACATTTTAGGGATGGCGAAGAAGAACACATATTAATATTTATAAATTAATAAACAAGCTCACATCATTATTATTTTTAAAAAAAAACCATTTAGCCTATTTTTCAACCCCGCGAAGGTTGGGTACTCGCAGGGATTAGGGACGAGGGGCCATCATCCCCGGGAGGCCTTGCTAGCAGGGATCGGGCCGTGGCGCGTGTCTCGTGAGCCTGAGCATCCCCGGGGACCCTGCCGACGTTGCCACCCCTACCACAGTAAGCCCGAGATTTCCTACCGTCCTACGGTTACACGGTACTCGCTCGGTGGCGAGAGGCCATGCACCACCATATTTAGGAACAAAGAAAGACAATGGATTATACGCCGTTCGCCTATTGGATTGCTCAGGGAGTAGTTTCACTCTTCACTCCCTTCTGTCCCGCGACCATGAAACTCTCTTCCAAGTTCCAAAGCTGTAGTGAACAACGTACAATGAACGAGCAATTCGATCCGTCAGAACTTGAACAGAAAAACAGAAACTAAAAACAAACGACACTGCGAGTAGGCATCGATACCGACATACATTTTGATAAAGTTCAAGAAATGCCACAAGGCTTGAAATTAAGCATGGGTGTCACTGAATGCACATGTTCGCCTAGCGACAAGCAACGAAGCAAAATTGTCTCCCAAAGCTGGATTCTGAATTTAGGACAACAAAACTCTCCCACTGCCCCACCTAAGTTTTTCTAAGTTCAATTCATCCATGTTTCAACTAATTCCTGTTGCAAAGTCCTACGAGGCAAGGCTGCGCCCTTACTCTTCCTCCTCCTCACCTTCGCCACCGCCACCACCTGAGGCCTTCTTCTGGTTCTTTCTCTTCACTCTTCCAGCAGGGCCACCACCCAGCGGGCTGGTGAGAGAGAAGTCGATGTGCTTCTCGGAGTCAACCCTCACCATGAAAGAAGGAATGTTAACGAGCTGCCTTCCCACCCTGTGAAAGTGGAACACATACGAGAGTTAAATCCAAGGGCAAATACAGAAGTAAGAAATGCCAGGTGCTGATTGTTAAATAGCAAATTTAAACCAATAGTGTTACTATTAATATAGGCTGCCTCACATTTATCATGCATCACAAACAATAAAAGTTAACAACTCATCTTCAGGCCTGGCGCATCAACCCAGCTTGTACAAGGATTGTATCAAGTATGATTAATGTAAAATAAACTAAAACAAGAAATTGTTGTTCAGAACAACATAAACGACAAAGAGGTTTAATGCTCTGCCAATACAGGAAAGCAAATGATGAAGATAGAGAAAATTGCATTGTAGGTTTCTGAACTTGTGAAGTTGTGCCGCTTAGCTCTCTAAATTTGTATTTTACTTTCCCAACCCCGAACTTGCGAGATTGTACCACTTAACTCCCTGAACTTGCATTTTATTTTCTCAGCCTTTGAACTTGCGAGGTTGTGCCACTTAGCTTACTAAGCTTGCATTGAAGCGAAGTTCGTCGAATGGGATGCCGGCAACTTCGTCCGCTCCGAGTCCAGTGTTCATCGTTCTCATCACCTCACGGCGACAAAAATGAATACTTTAGGCCCACGAACGCACTGTGCTCGCGTCTTGCCGCCACCCTCGCTCTTGCCTCCTCTGAATCGGCCATGAGATAGAGAAGTACACTCCCAGTGCTAGAGCAGCGGCACAGTACTTCTCTCTCTCACGATGATTCACCAACTCAGCCTTTTTTGCTAGCAAACGACCAAATAGACTTCGTTCTCACGATGATTCACCAACTCAGCCTTTTTTGTTAGCAAACGGCCAAATAGACTTTGTGTAGGGTGAGTAACTTATGCTCTGGCACTTGAATGTAATTCTCTCTCACAGCCGACTAAGAGGCAAGGGCGAGGACAGAGGCAAGCTTCGACGGTAGAGCTCCGGCGAAGACGCGAGCACAGTACGTTCCCGAGCCCGAAGAATTCGTTTTTATCGGTATGAGGTGACGGAGACGATGAACACGGTCGGAATGGGCGGCGATGAGTCCACCAGACTCGGCGGGGACGAAGTCGTTAGCATCGCATTCGACGAACTTCGTTTCAACGCAAGTTCATGGAGCTAAGTGGCACAACCTCTCAAGTTCAGAGGGTGAGAAAGTAAAATATAAGTTTAGAGAGCTAAGTAACAACCTCGTAAGTTCATGGGGCTGAGAAAATAAAACACAAGTTTAGGGAGTTAAGTGACACAACCTCACAAGTTCAGAGACCTAAAATGCAATTTTCTCATGAAGATATATGCACATGAATACAGAAATAAAAGATCATAAAGAAAAGTGATAGACTGATAGCCAAAAATTATACCATTGTTTCCCAGGCATGTTCGTTCAGGAATGGCCAATAGCCAACTGATTTGGAGACCATAGCTTTGCTTATGTCAAAATCACAAGTACTAAACGAAAATGCTGGTAGACAAGGCAACGGGCAACCAACCAATTACCACACATATCTGTGCAGTATGGAAGGAGAAGAAAATGAAGCTATCAAGCTGAAGATAAAGAAAATAACAGAATCACACATTGAAAGAAATAAAGAGGAAATAGATTAATATAAACATATAACTTCAGCAGCCAAATAGGGCACTCAGAATGAAAAGGACATAAAAGAGTCATTGGCCTTCCAGCCTCAGAGATACATTAGCTAAATTAAATCTTCATTGTGCCGTAGAAGAAAAAAACTAAAACATAACAGTGAATGACAGATCTAAACAACTAAAAGACTATGACACGATATGCAAGAGACCGCCTAACTTATGATCCAGCCACTCGAATAAGATTTCAACATAATCAACCTTTTCAAACATAGATATATTAGAAAATAAACTATGTAAGAGAAAAGCCATGATGTATAATTGTATATATATTCAAACAGATATTCCAAAAAAAAGCAGATTGCACACTATTTCCAGGATTATACCCCAAAGTTAAACAAAGATCCACTTACAAGATGAGCAACGACACAGCAAAGAACAGGGTCAAACAAAATGATCCGTTGAAGGTAACAAATCTCAGAGTTGAATAATAGCAAGGGGCATCAGAGAAAATATGATTGCAACATGACACACTAAGTGTCTCAGATGACCGTCGTGAGTATTGCATATGGATTCTCATCATATGTCTTATCCTAAATGAACAAGCACCACTCTTGTTCTTTTACAATTTGTATAGAGCTACCAGCAGAAAAGCATAACAAAATTGAGCAGAAAAAACTGGAAACTATCCAATAAACTGCATCCAACCATTTCTAGTCATATATGATATATCACAATTTTAAGAGAAAACTGTTATCTATAAAATGACAATATAGGACATGGCCTAATTCTGAATTACTGATTCCCTAGTGATATTGTGTGATAGATAGGACTTACTAGTACAGCAGTGCAAGTTTTGAAATGCATGTGAGAGATGAAAGGTGGGTAACTAACCGGATATGGCGCTGCCTGATAAGGACACGAGCATGGTGGATTGACTTGGCCATGCCATTCTTGAAGACAATGGTCTGGAGGCGGCGCTGCAGGAAGTTCTCAACAGTGAGCGCAAGCACGTAATCGAGCTTGTTCTGGCCCTCACCGAGGAGACCATAGCGGTTCATGCGGCGGAGGAGCGCCTCACCCTCAAAGATACGGCGGGGGTTCTTCTCATCCAGGGTGAGCAGCTCCCTCGCAGCATTTCGGATACGGCTCAGGGCATACTGCACGCGCCACAGCTCACGCTTGCACCGCAGGCCGTACTCACCAACCAGCTTCAGCTCAGCGTCGAGACGCTCCTTCTCATATGGACGCCTTGGCTTCTTGAAAGTCTTCCCATCTACAACATGTCAACATCATAAGCTACTTGTCGCGCAGAAAAAAATAGCAATGAAATAAAACAGAACAGGGTGAAATATGTTGCCAGAAACACATGACTTGAACACCAAAAGGTCAAGCGACGGAGAGAGATTCTAGTCTTTAAATCACAGCTATATAGCTAATTATTTTCACGTCAACATCATACTGAGCCTTTAAATCACAGCTATAGCTAATTATTTTCACATCAACATCACAATGCACCATAAAAAACTTCAGGGTGGGGCGTATTTTCCAAAGGCAACTCTACAATCTCTACCCATTACTTGACTGATCAAAAGACAGTACTAAAGCATATGTATTGGAGAGTTGGAGTTCTGATCCCATGCTATTTGATCTGGGTGTTTGCGCAATCAACTCACAAAACCGAGTTGGCTCAAGCTTAGCGCTTGAGGAACCAGAACATAGCCAAACTCTCTCGTTTTAGAACCCAACTTGCTACTAGTTGACGAATCTAAAAATCGTATCCACCACCAAGTACTACGCGTCTAGCTCATCCAGGCAAAAACCAGCACTGAGAACGAAGGCTAAGCATTTATATTTTCCAGAACAGAACACGTCAGAAGCTACCTCATGAAAAATAACAGCATCGATTTGGATCCATCTAGAGAGCTACGGTTCTCACAACGCAACACATTACGATGCAATGGGGTGGAACGGGGAGCTTACAGTTGCGGTAGAAACTGACGTGCACCATGGCTGCCGCCGCGGCAGGGTGGCGTGGGTCGTCGAACTGGGCGCCGCCGGAGGAGGTGTGGAGAGGAGGGCGGTGGTGGAGGAGGCGCACTTGAGGAAGAAGAGCCCTTTTATAAGGGGCTTAAACCCTAGTTCAATTAACTGGGCCGGCCTTTGTAGCTCCTGCCTTGTTTGCTTATTTAAGGCTTGAAAAAAGTCAGGCTGGATTGAGATCGGCTTTAGTCCCAAACCCCCCCTCTTTCCCTTATGGTCTTTGTGTAACTACGGCTAGGGCCTAGGGGTGGGCATAATTTTACCGAAACCGAATTACATTAAAATTATCGGTTTATCTGTCTTTCGGCGAATTGGTGTTCAGTGCGGTACCATTTGTTTTGCTGATTGGTCTTCGGTGTTCACTGCGGTTCCCATATTGCATAAACCGTATAAGCCGTAAAAACCGAAATCCTCGTACCAAACCAAAGTCGAAGGCCCAATTCTTCTCTAATCCCATATGCTCGCATCTTGGCCTCTCACTCTCTGAGTCTCGGTGCTCGCCCCATCCTCCACAATCTCCTAGCTCCTAACCCTAACCGACAGTCGCCACCGCCTAGAGCGCCAGGCCGCGACCGCGAGATGCCACCAAGGAACCGACGCGACGAGCACGAGTAAGTGAGCAACAAAGTCGACAAGGCGGGTGACGACTACGAAAATGCGACTTGCGCCATCAAGGGCTACGGTGTGCGGCGCACACCATCGAGAAGGAGAAGCGAGGATTTGAGCGTCGTCCTGCACTTTCTCCCTATAAGACAAGGCAGAGGAGGGCAACGAGGGCGCCCGCAAGGCGGTCGTGATCCTCAAGGTGGACTCTCGCCGTCCTTCTCTGCTTCCTCTTCTAGGGCTTCAGCGCTATCCTCATCGCCCACTTCGCCGGTTTTGACTTTTCCACTGGATGCAAAGCGACAGGACCCGCCCTCTTTTGCATCTTTGGTTAGATTGAGCATTTTGTGATGATTTTTTGTGTTGTGTAGATTGCTTGAATTGGGGATTTGAGATGTATTTTGTAGCACACGGCCAGTCGGCCACCCCGCGCGCGGGTGTTCACTCTCGCTCGGGCACACTCACGAGTCACGGTGCACCGGCTAAACCGTTGCGATCTGGACCAAAAACTCTAAGCGCGGCTCGTTCCATACTTCCATGCCTCATCAGCTGTCACATCGCCCGTCGCCTGCCGTCTCTTCAAAAAAAAACAGCGATTCCCGCGCCGCGCGCGCCCGGCCGAGCCATGCCACTTCTACCGCTGCTGCGGGTACATGGGGGACGCGTGGAGGATGTTCGATGAAATGCTGGAGAGGGACGTAGTGTCGTGGAACACGGTGATGGGGCCATGGGGGGTATGTCAATGTCAGGGCCGCGGAGGTGGGTACATTGACGGAGATGTTTAGTACGATTAAGGTGCGATCATCATGTGGACTAATTTTGTTGAGAACGATCCATACATGTACAGATATACCGTACATAAGATTCAGCGTGTATGCAACCTATTTAACCAGTTAAGACTAAGATTCAGAGATACGGATTGGAGTGGTATTTACATGAACCGCACAGGTTTCTGTTACACATTCACTACACTTGTAAAGTTAAAACTTGAAACTAAAGAAACTTTTCAAATCGTGAAGCAGGTTTCTCATTATGTGCTTAAGCCCTGTCTAGGCCATCTTCCTCGCTAGTTCCAGTAGTGCCACTGCTACATTGTTGTTCGTCTCCCATTCTTGGAAGGGTTGGAAATCGGTTTACAGGCAACGTCCCCATTGGTGTTGGGTACCTTGCCTGGGGACGTGTCACATTATTGGAAATTTCCTGGTCTTGTGACAGTTCACTGTCTTCAGTGGATGCAGCTTCTGGGAAGAGTTGTAGCGCTCGCGGTGGGGCAGCATAGCATTGCTCAATGACTACTGGTTGCTGCAGAGGAAGTACCGTCGCGGTGATGACTGGTAAATGTGCCGAATGCTGTACTGGGAACACACTACTCGTGGGATGATGTACCGTGAGAGCTGATCTTGTAGTGCCCTGGCTCCAAATAGGGTTGCCTTCCAGCCGCATCCTAAGCTCGTTCTGAAGCTCCAATATTTCATTGCGAAGCATACTGTTATCATCACGCAGTTCATTTCTCTCCAATGCAACCTGTTTTGTAGCGTGAGGAAAGTACGATACTGAATCAGTGGTAAGGATGAAATATTTTATGAATAATGATGCTGGCATAAATTAATTGCCAACTTATTCTGAAATGATGCTACTGGCATGAATTTAACAGCCCATGGAATTGGGCCCCTATTCTAATAAACTCTTAGCACAATAATAAATGTACTATCATTTTCATATCCATGATATACTAGCTACAGATCATCAAATTAATCAAAGGAATTGAAATAATTTAACTAGTACTTTGCAGCAGGAGCTTACATAATGAGATTCATTCTTCAGTGCGCTATTCTCCTTTCGAAGAGATTCCACTCGTGAAAGTAAATCTTTTAGTATTCGTGTAGTGTCACCCAGTACGCATGCCTTCCCGTTGTTCTGCCTTTCTGGTTCTGAAAAGAGATGTTGCGCACTGCTTAGGGAAATATAAATGCATATTTGTAATAATGCAGTTTTAGAATTGAGACAGCTAATCATAGACACATGGTGATACTGATAAGATACTTGCACTCACTGCAAATTTTGTCTTACATTGTCAAGGGTAGAAGTTAGGTCATTGTGCCAGATGACCATGTAAATACAAGCTAAATCCCTGCCAGCTGTTGCAATTGTAATGTCGCTCTATTCTGAAATTAACCTAGGATTTGGATCTCCAAAGAGCTCTACCTATTGGACTGGAATGGGTGATGTAAAAAGTATGGAATGATACACCATAAATGCATACCTAGCATGGTTCCTGTTAGAGATAAGATAGAGATAAGTTAGAGATATGATTTGATTTGGTTTCCTTATCTGTAACATGTTTAATATATCGCCAAGCTCGATAATACAAGTTGCATGTCGATATTCCAACATGGTATCGAGCGCTAGGTTCAGCGGCCTCTTCCCGGTCCGATCCGAGCCGCCGCCATATTCTGTAATCGAGCCGCCGCCATCGAGAGCTCGTTAAGACGCTACCGCCGCCTCCGTCGATCCGCCTCCCGCGAGAGGACGCCGCCGCCACTTGCCGGATCCGCCGCTGGTTTTGCCGCTGCCGCCACCGATGCGCCTGAGCCGCCGCTTATCATCAGCGCAATAGTCCGGGAACCCTAGTTCTCGGTGTCTTTCGCCTTTGGGCCGAAGTGGTTCGCGAGCGCGCGCGCCTCCAAGGCCGCAGGCCTCGCCACGCCGCTTCCACGCAGCTCGCCGCCTCCGCTGGGCACAGCCAGGCGCGCGCCTCCTCAAGGCCGCAGGCCCCGCCATTGCCGCTTTCCACGCAGCTCGCCGCCACGCCGCCGGGCTGGCAAGAAGGCAGGATTTGGGTTGGGAACCCTAATCCTTACGCCTCACATGATGGCCGCCTGTTTAAACAGCCGTTGAAAAAAAAAAAAAAGAGGAGAAAAAAAGAAAAAAAGAAAAGAAAACGTCGGTTTAATCGCCGCGCCGCCCGGGCCGCTTATTAGACTACGTTATTTGGTCGCCGCGCTGGCCCAAATACGCCGCTACCAATGGGTACCGAGATACGGCAGAGGAGACTCATCGAGCGGCGCTGGTTCGATGCCACTTCTCCGTGCTCGCCGTCCCGTACACTCGCTACATCGACTACTTCACGCCAAGACATCGCTTCCTCCAATGGCCACGCCACAGTGCGGTGGCCGCTCCATCTGGCGGTGGTCGCCTCGCCGCTTCCTATCGCGACAAGATCGGCCACATTGAGTCCCAAAGGCTACAAGAAACAATGGCATATTTCACGCCGTTCTTCTCCTAGCATCGCACCGCAGATTTACAACGACGTCAGATCGACTACTTCGCGCTTTCTCTCACCGAAAGGTGAGATAGCCGGATTTCGACGATCGCTTGCCGCTGTCAGTTCTTCCTCGACATGTTCTCGCAGTTCTCGCGATCGACTCTTCTGCATCGAGAAACCACCTCCTACACAATCAGTACCTCCCGTGGATCCTTGATTCCGAGCATCCTTCCACATGACTTCGATTCTTCCACTCTATCTTTTGTTACACCTCTTGATTCCCCTGTCAAGGTACTTTCACGATGGTACCTCTCTTCTCGCTCTCGTCGAGGACCTCTTAGCAACTCATCTTTTCATGTTCCTTCGTTGCTCATGTTCCTCGCCTAACCATGCGCCTTTTTCTCACTGGATGACATCGACCTTGGTTATCGGGTCATTCTCGACTGACTCTTGTTGTGTTCAGACCGCCACACAGAGCTCGTTGGTTCGCCTCGGCGCCTTGACTCACAGCTGCCTCTGGGAGCTTGACTGGCTTCACCTTCCTTCCACGCCCCATAGCCGCGGCCTCTCGCTTGGCCATCTCGCCACCTGGGTTCTTTCCAAGAATGGCATCACCGTCTTGGTCATCTGTGGATCTCGCCTGTCATCCTTAGTTCGTCGTGGTCTTCGGGATCTGCCTCAGTGACGCCTCTTTAGATTGTCGTACGTAAGTTAGGCAAACAGATTCAACTTCCTTATCCTCATAGTGAGTCGTTGTCTCGGCATTCTTTGATCTTGTTCATTTCGATGTTTGGGGTCCGGCTCCCTTCGCTTCGAAAGGGGTCATCGATACTATATCATATTTATAGATGATTTCTCTCGCCACACTTGGATATATTTCATGTCTTCTCGAGAGCGAGGTCTTGTCCATCTATAAACAGCTTGCCACCATGGTTCGCATACGCTTCTCCACTCCTATTCGTGTTTTTCGTGGTCGACTACCGGGCGAGTACCTCTCTCATCACCTACGCAGCTTCTTGCCGAAAGGTGGCACTCTCGCCGCCTCTTGTCCCGTGCTCATGCTCGAATGGTGTTGCCGAGCGCAAGCATCGCCACCTTCTTGAATCACCGCGTGCCCCGATGATTGCCGCCTATTCCACTCACTTTTGGGCGAGGTCGTTTCCATCGCCACCTATCTCGCCAACATCCACCTTCTTCTCGCCTTCGTAGCGCAATCCCTATTGAGCGCCTCGTGGTCTCCTTCCGACTACTCGCTTCGCTCGCTTGGTTGCGCTTTGCTACGTTCTTCTCGCCGAGAACGCACTCAAACCGATCGCCACCGCTGAGTGTGTCTTTTTGGGTACAAGGTCGAGCACAAGGGCTATCTCGGCCGGGATCTCGTTGGTCGACGGATGCGGATTTCTCGGGACGCCACTTTCGACGAGTCTCGCCCTTCTACCCACGCCCCGCTCTCCTTCGACTTCCTCTGTGGAGTCTCTCGCTTTTTGACCTTTCCGGATACACCTATCTCGCTCCACATATTTCTCCCGTGGCCTCTCCGCCATTGTCGCCGCGCTTTTGCCTCCCGCGCTCCTCGTGCTCCCCACTACACTCGTCTCACACTCGCCGACCTCGATTGAGGATCTTCCGATGAGCCCACTTCGATGTTTCATCTTCTTCGATGATTCATCTTCCCCGACGGGCCGCCTTCTCCTCGCTACGCTCCGCGATCGCTACCGATTCGCCCCCGCCTGCTTTTGCCTTTGCCGGGCGCAGCCTACTTGTGAGCTCGCTTCTCCCACCGGATGTGTTATTTCATCCCGAGTGGCAGCATGCCATGGCCGAGAGATTGCCGCCTCGAGCGCATCGGTACTTGGGATCTTGTTCCTTTTCCATCTCACTCGCCCCATCACATGTAAGTGGGTCTATAAGATTAAGACTCGCTCGATGGTCTCTTGAGCGCTATAAGGCGCGCCTTGTTGCTCGTATTTTCAAAGCAGAGCATGGTCGTGACTACGACGAGACTTTTGCTCTCGTGGCCCACATGACCACCGTCCGCACTCTTCTTTCGGTGGCGTCTGCTCGCCATCGGTCTGCTTTCAACTTGATGTCAAGAATGCCTTTCTTAATGGCGAAGTTGCGTGAGGAGGTCTACATGCATCCGCCACCGGGTATTCTGCTCTCGAGGGCATGGTCCTCGCCTTCGCCGCTCTCTATGGCCTTAAGCAAGCCCTCGTGCTCGGTTTGAGCGCTTTCTCCTCGTGGTGGTCGCCGCCGGTTTTTCAAAGCAAGTGATCATGACCTCGCGCTTTTTGTCCACACTTCGCCTCGTGGTCGGACTCTTCTTCTTCTCCGTATGTTGATGATATGATCATTACCGAGATGACTCGAGTACATTGCCTTTGTCAAGGCTCGCCTTAGCGAAAGCGTTCCTTATGTCGGATCTTGGTCCTCTTCGTTACTTCCTTGGGATTGAGGTTACTTCCACTCCGTGATGGTTTCTTTATGTCCCAAGAGAAGTATATTCAGAACTTCTTGATCGCGCCTCCTCACGGGACAATATTCCGTTGAGACTCCTATGGAGCTCAATGTTCACCTCCGACCCTCGATGGCGAGCCTCTTTCCGATCCGACTCGCTATCGCCATCTTGTTGGGAGTCTTGTCTACCTTGCTGTTACTCGTCCGGATATCACTTATCCAGCCCACATTCCGAGTCGATTTGCTTTTTCCGCTCCCACTCAGTCCACTACACCCACCTTCTTCGAAGTTCTCGCGATACCTTCGTGGACTATCTCTCGCGCCTCTTCTTTCCACGCCTAGCTCGTTATACCTTCAGTTTATTCGGATGCTACTTGGGCGGCCGATCCTCCGATCACGGCCTATCTCTCGCATCGTGTTTTTCTTGGTGGTTCGCTTATTGCCGGAAGACGAAGAAACAGATCGCAGATCCCGCTCGAGCGCAGAGGTCGAGTTGCGAGCTATGGCTCTCGATGCAGAGATTACTTGGCTACGTGGTTACTTGAGGATTTTGGTGTTTCACATTACACCGACTCTCTCTTGTCGACAAAGACAAAGTGCTATCAAGATTGTTCGTGATAAGCATAAGCACCAAGAAAATTTCATATGTCTGTAATGCAACCTGAAATCATGTTGTTGCAGCTTGCAAATTTGTAAGAAATAAGATAGAGCAGTTAGAGATATGATTTGATTTGGTTTCCTTATCTCAGAACATGTTTATGTATATATATCGCCAATTGGCCCTCGATAATACAAGTTGCATGATCCAATGATTCCCAGCTCAGTAAAGAGGTCATTCTGCTTGTCCCGATTAAGTTTCTCCCTCTCGGATTTATGGATTTTCTTTGGAACCTTCTTTTCACACTTCTTGTTCAATATAGGCCTGCATAATGTTCAAACATCAGCGATAGAATCCAGTCATGTGATTTTAGGACAGTTTGGATCAATTTCCTTTAGGACCAGTTCAAGATGAAGTAGGATAACTGGAGAAGATCGCTGAATCAGAAGCTGTGGTGGCTAACATGATTGCGTCTATTAAATTTGTGATTGTGATACCCCAAGAATACAAGAAGCCTCTAGGGGTTATAAATACAAGAGTCATGAATGATTGTTTGTTAGTTAAGTGGATTTGGAAGATTTATAACGCTAACAATGAATTATGGTTCAGAATTATCGAGGCCAAGTATTTCCCTGGGGGTGCTTTAGAGATGCTAATCTTTTGAAGAGTTCTCAATTTTGGAAAAGTTTGCAGAAAGTGAAGCATTTGTTTTACAGGGGTGTCAGGTTTCAGATTGGGGATGGTTGCAACATTTCTTTTTGGGCAGATGTGTGGATTGGGGATTGTCCTTTGAGGATCCAATTTGACAAGCTGTATAAGATCTCAGTCTCCTGAGGCTAGTGTGGCTGAGTGTTTTTTCTGATAATGGGTGGATGATTCATTTTCTTAGGACTTTTGGTGAGGAGGAGTTGAGTCAATGGAATCTTTTGAAAAGCTATATCGTGGACATTGACCTCATCAGGGATGGGGACAAAGCCATCTAGTGTTTTGAGAAAAATGGGTTGTTCTCAGTCAAGTCGCTTTATAAGCTCTGAAAGTTAATATTTTTTGTGGCAAAGTTATCTTAATATGGTCCAAACAGCTGACCAGCTGAAGAAAAAGGGGTGGAAAGGAGGTGAGAAGTCTATTCTTTGCGGTGAAAATGAAAATATTGACCATATCTTGTTTTCTTATGTGTTAGCAAAATTTGTTTGGACTTGTGTGAAGGAGGTGATTAGCTGGGAAAGAATCCCCACTTCTTTAGATGATTTTCAGTATAACTGGCTAGATGGGACGGGGGCTAATTCTTATAATGTCACTCTATTTAGTTTTGCAGCTTTCGCCTGGAATCTCTGCAAATTTAGGAATAGTACGGCGATTGAGCGGAATTTTCCTAAGAAACCTATGGATGTGATTTTCAAATTTATATCTTGTTTGCAACACTGGAAGGTCCCCATCAAAGGGGTTGAAAGATGTAATCTGGACTACTTTTTGGAGAAGTTCGAAGACTGGATTAAGCTTGTTCGACTGCAGTTGTTTGATCTTTTTAGTTGTAATAGTTAGCTTGGATGCTGTAATAGATCTCTGATTCTCTTTTGTTGTTACTTCTGCTAGCTTTTGGTGAAAGCTGGTAATCCCAGCATATGGTTTAGTACTTTGGTTTTGTAAGAACCTTGTTATTTGCTTTCTATAAAAGAAGGGATTGTCCTCTTGTCAAAAAAAATAAAATACAAGAAGCCTAACCCAATAGCCCTTATCCACAACCACAACACATACACAATGCATTAAATGGATAATCAATTTCCTAAAAAGTAATTCTTTTAGGTAAACCTTCATATTTTTTGTTCCTCTACTTTAAAGTTAGGGGCAAAGTACACATCATATGAGTTTCAAGATATCGATATCAGTATTTTGCCTACATTTGTCTTGAAACAAACTTAACACAGATGCTATATGATTCACTTTGACAGAAACCTACCGAACTCTTATCCACAAAGAACCAGCTCAGACTGTTACTATTTTCTTGTTCCTCTTCAAGACAAACTTATAAGCAGACCCAAATTACTCACCCTTGGACGAGCCTCTCGGCGGTGCCGAAGGAGGCGGCGCCGGCGACATTTACCCTGTCCCTGGGCACCATGCTGACCAAGAAACTCGATCCAATACCTCTCCCCTACAGTCGCAAATCAGGAAACCCCATCAGTTCCCCACACCCCAATCCAGCACCGAAAGAACATCACGGAAGAAAAATCCATGGAAGAATGAACCCCCAACCTCTACAACAATCGCTCGAATTGAAGCGGACAAAGATCGATGGCTGATGAGAGTAAGAGGTGGTGGTCTTCTTCGAGGGTTTCTTCTTCTACTTATCGTGCTCTTCTCTCACGAGGGGAGAAGAAGAAGAGGACGAGGAGGGCGGGTCCCACGGGCGAGAAGACGAGGACGGAGGGAGAAAACGATAGGAGGCCCCTTGCCGTGCCACGCGACGCCCGTTGTTTCGCCGAACCGTGGGGCCAGGAGGCCGCGCTGGCCTACACGACGGTGGAACCGCGGGTCAGGGGCACGACGGGGTGGATGGGATGGGGACGCGCGGGGGAGGCGTGGGCGGCACACCCCCGCCCTCGGCGCCCTCGCCCGTGCTGTTGGAGTGGGTTCTATGCAAGTCAACCCTCGCCCGTGCTGTTGGAGTGGGCTCTATGCAAGTCAACGCACATCATCTACAGTATGTTAGTATTTGTTTGATTTAAAATTAAAAGTTTAAATTAATTGTCATATTTTTTTTCCCAATGCAATAATATCGCTGCAGTATGGATCGCTTTATTGCTATAGTACTTTTGCTATAGTTGATACAAAGCACTGTTTACCTCATCATAAAACGTTACTCACACGGTAGATCTCTGCGGTAATACAGAAGGGTCGAATCCATACTTCTTCCTACCGTGGCATCACTTCCCTCTATTTTTTTTTGGGGGTAGGGGGGAGGCAATCACTCCCCCTCATGTGCTAAGCTAAAACAGAATCAAAATTGTGTGCAAGTGTGCCAACTTTGATTATATATATGCAGGAACATATCTAGTGTTAATAGGTAATTGAGTGCTAATGTACTAATATTAATCTTGACCGTTAGATCTTGATTAAACAGCCAAGATTAATGCGGGCTCCCACCTCCAAACCAGATCATGCAAGGTGTTTAATGCAAAATATTGGTGGTGAGATTATGCAGGGTGTTTAATGAAGACACATTGGAAGTAAGAGCATGCAGGGTGATTAAATGGTTTGGAGATGGAGCCCGCATTAATCTTAGCTTTTCAATCCAGATCCAATGGTCAAGATTGGTATTAACATCTTAGCACTCAATTACCTATAGGGATGAAAATGGATCGGATAGTTTCCGACCGATCCGGACGGAAACAGATTCGGATTGTCTCGCATCAGATTTTTCTCAGATAATTTTCGGATTGGAAACGGATTCGGATATTTTTGTCGGAAACGGAAACAAATACGGTAGACATGCTATCCGGCGGATATGGATACGGATTATCCGGATAGAACCAAGTCTGGATATCCGAATTTCGTCCCAAAATAAGTGGATTTCAGCCCAAAAGAGAAAATAGGATTTTAATTGATTTTCGAATTTCAGAAAATGCAACAAATCAAATAGCCTTTTAGAAAATAGCAAATAGAGTTTAAAAAAATCTAGAAAAATCAAAAAATCCTTGAATTATTTTGAACTTAATAAAATTAAGTCCAAGTTAAAGTTGATTTTTTTTGCACATAAATTATTTTTAATTTCTAAAAAAAAGGAAAAATCTTTTTAAAATCCAGAAAATTCAAGAAATTAATTATTATATTTTCATTTTCACTTTAAATCCAATAAAATCCTATAAATCTCAATAAATTTTATTTTTGACATTGAAAACTAGGAAATTCAATAATTGACTTTATTTTATTATTATTTTCTTTTTAACCAAAAAAAACCCTTTTAAATCTCGAAAAATCCAATAAAATAATAACTTTATTAATTTTATTTTTGATAACATACTTTGCGATGTTACAGTCATTTGTGTATAAACTAACCATCTAACCTGAACAATGTTAGTGTGAACTAAGTTTTATGTGTGTGATGAACTAAGTGTGATGTATGATGACATGTGACTTTGTGAGTTATGACTTATGAGCTAAATATGGTAAACTAAGTGTTATATTTGTGATGAACTAATTAATACAATTTGCTAGTGCCAATGTTATGTGTGGTTGCTGAAAATATAAACAATTCATGAATGTTTGCATCAAATAAACTAGTTATATATTTTCGTTAATTTCTAGTATACAATTTAAGGGGTTTTCATGTTCCGAAAAATATCCGCGATCGTATTCGTTTCATTTCGTATTCGCTCTGTATTTGTATTTGATATTATTCATATCCGAGTATTCGTATTCGTATCCGAATCCGAAAAAAAATATGGCAGAGCCATTATCCGTCCGTATCCGATCCGTTTTCATCCCTAATTACCTATTAGCATTAGATATGTTCTATATATATATCCCAGAGAGGCTATAATTGGAGATACTATTGTTTCTGGTACAAAAGTTCCAATATCAATGGGAAATGCCCTACCTTTGAGTGCGGTTTGAACTATTGATTTACGTAATTGGAAGTAACCAATTAGGTTTACGACGAAACCTAGAAATCGATCACTGATCCAATTTGACTACCTCTACGGGATAGACCTCAACAGAAAACTGTTGAGTAACGGCAGCAAGTGATTGAGTTCAGTAGTTCCTCATAGAAAATTATTGACTCTAGAGATATGGTAATATGGAGAAGACGCCCGTTTCGTACTCCCGGGAGTACATACTCCCGCTTCGAATATACCACTTAAATTAATATATTATACTTCTTTATCATTTTCAGTATATTTAAATACCAATTATAAGATACTCTAATGTGACTTGATTGAAAAAAATTCATTGGAGACCTTTTTTTTTGCTATATACCCTTTTTCATACATAAAAGAAGTATATACACAAATTTAGCTTTAAATGGGTGGACTTTAATGATTTTTTTTCATAGAACTCACTTTGGGGTATCTTATAATCATTATTGGAGTATGCTCAAATAGATAAAGAGGTATCATCATACGATTTAAGTAGTATATTCGAAGCGGAGTACGACTCTGTGAGTACTATATCATTTTCTATATATATATATATATATATATATATATATATATGATTACTACTTTCTACTCCGGGAGTAGTTACTCCCACTTTGATATACCACCTAAAAACTTGACATACTCCTTTATCACTTTGGGTATACTCATATACTAATTATAAGATAATCCAATGCGAACCACACGAAAAAATTGTAAGAGAGTCCATAGTTTTAGCATATTTTGTAAATACATTCATATTCGCACTAAAAGGAGTATGTCTAAAAATTATACATACCACCCTAAAATGTGTGAAATATAGAAGCCTTTTCCTACTCCCGGAGTAGTTATGTATATTTTTATCTATAACGTAGGGAGTATTTTTGCAACCGATAGTATGTATGTGTAATATGAAGGTATATAAGACCACCTAAAAACTATTCACACCTTTTAGGTGGTATTTCATATTTTGACATAGTCCTTATATTAGTGAATATGAGTATTTATAAAATAAATAAAACACACACACACACACACACACATACACACATTGAGTATCTTATAATTATATATAGTATATATATATATATATATATATACATACACATATATACATATATATATATATATATCTTTTTATCTATTTGAGCATATTCCAATAATAATTATAAGATACCCAAAGTGAGTTTCATGATAAATTTCATTAAAGTCCACTTCCTATAGCCAAAGTTATGCACAAACTTCTTTTATATATGAAAAGGGTAGATAGCAAAAAAAATTAAAGGGTTCTAATGAATTTTTTTTCAATCAAGTCGATTAGAGTATCTTATAATTAGTATTTAAGTATACTGAAAGTGATAAAGAAATATAATTATATATAAAGAAGAAGGATGTTGTATGTGTCTTTGCTTTTAAGAACATGATAAGGTTTTGAACAAATGATTTTCAATGTCATCAATCCATATCATCGATAGCCAAACCAAAAGGTATTTAAACAACAAATATTTTACGATGAATCGTACTTTGCAATCCAAGCTGATTCAGCTATGGATTATATTTGCAATTCAAGTTATAAGAGGAGTTTGGATTCATCAAAGAAGATAATCACATAATTTATCTGTTCCAACCTGAATCCTTCCACAGGTTTGCTCGTGCCTGGCAGCCTCCGGCCTCGTGCCCCTTGCTCTTTGTCCTAGCCTCCGGCCACATATCCCACCCCTGAATTTTTTAAATAATAATAATAATTTTATTCTAAAATACAATAATATACCTATTTTATTTTACAGAAATAATACTATGTCGTTGTACAATTGGGCTACTTGGACCTAGTCGCCCAACCATTAGGCGACTGGTCCTAGTCGCCCAACCGTAAAGCAGCATGTGGAGTAGTCGCCCTACGGTGGAGCGACTTCTGATAGTCGCTCAATGGTTGGGCGACTACAGAACTTATCGCTCGACGGTTGGATGATTTTATGTAATAACATTATTAATTTATTAATCCGATGCAAATAATTATGGGGGGAATAAATGGCAATTTTTAGGTAATACATTTAGCAAATCTTGTTTGTAAGTTGTTAATTTTTTCAAAAATAAAGGATGGTGACAAGGTTGGTTGGTCTGTTTGTGATTTTTGTATAATCTCAAGGGTACGAAATCTATTAGACTCGTAATAACATTTTATGATCGTCATATGTTGTAGTAGGTAAATTTCTGACGAATTTTGTGAGGACGGTTGAGGTAGCAATGAGTCGTAAATAGGAAAGTAAGTGATATTGCAATACGCCAGGGAATTCATACACGTTTGACCACTACTTCGTCCAACGGTTGAGCGACGGGGTAGGAATGATTGATAAGTACCAAGGTAAGTTATATCACAATGCACGTGGGAATGCATACACAACTATGTCATAGTAACTACGAAGTAAAATACGTACACAACGAATACAAGTACACAAAAGCACACCAAAACCCCCTACTGGCCACTCGCAGCACCTCCCGCGTTGTCGCCACGTCCCACCCCCGGTCCATGCCCACCCGTACGGCCCCGCTTGGGCTTCCCCAGCACGGGGTGCCGGGGCCGAGGCCCCGACAGGGAGAGGCGGTCAGGAACCCCACTGGCCCGTGGTCCCAAGGGCGGGGGGTTGACTCCACCTGTGCTTGCGTGCCCATTGGGGCACCGCTGAGCTGCGACCCGGAAAGAACATCGACGGGTGCGGGCTCAGGTGCTCCCCTGACCTCCCCTAGGTCTTCTGCAAAGTAGACGTTCACGTCCTGCAGAAGTCCTCGTGCGGGGAGAGCTGAACTCCCGGCTAGGGGCGCGCAACCTGCGGGACAAATATTGTTTATTCGTGCAATATCTCGACACGTACAAACCTGAAGAGAGGAAACATACCCTCAGTGTGGTCCACGGTGCGCGTCCAAGTGTCGTAGCCGTCGTACCCGCCCCTGCCCGAACAAGTTGTAGGGGTCCAGGAACGATGATGGTGGGGGTGGCGGTGTGTAGGCACATGCGCTGATAGGGCACGTGGCCCTCCGGGGCCTCCTGGCCAGACTGTAGGACTACAGTGCTGTCGGCGTACGACAACGAGGCTTTCCCGTCCGCGCGCTTGCCCAGTGGATCGCCGATGCTACGCGCCATGGCGGCGCGAAACAAGGCCTGGGATAGATTCACAATAACAATGCACATCTAATGGGGGTGGTAGCGACGACTGAGGTGTACCGTACCGACGGCTAGCCTAAGAGGGGCGGTGATGCTAACTACGGCGAAACGTGCACGCACATACAAGCTCCACAACGTCCAAAAGAGCGGGTGCCCGAGCGTCTACAAGGTCTAAGGAGGCTACCTGAGCACTGGAGAAGGGCGGAGCTCATCGGAGTCTGGCCGACGACGTAGAAGACGACGTCGGCGACATAGTTCAACGAGAAGAGGTCGTCCTAGTGAACGAGAGAGGGAAAGAGTGGTCGGGATAGCTCTAGGATCATAAGAGGATGCTCTAGTAGCAAGGAATTGAAGAATGCGTTACCGGAATGAAGTGGGAGATGAAGAGGTTGTTCTTTGGTCGAAAATGGAATCCCTTCAGGGCAAGGTTTAGGTTAATACTCACCAAAGACGAGGTTAGCACAAAGAGGGTCTTCGGGGCGCGCTCTAGAGCCGCTGAGGGCACGAAGATGGTCCAGCATCTACAAACAAAATCAAGCCCACACATTAGTAAAAATGGAAACGATAATGAAGTAGAATAGAGGGGATGCGTTAGGGAGGATTTTACGGAAGACTAGAGCTCGAGCAAGCCTCCCTCTCCTCGATCAAACAGGGGAGGAGTGGGGAAGAAGGGTGTCGAGGGGGGTATTAAGCTCGAGGAGAGGACGGAATGGCAACAAGACACAACGGAGAAGCTTGGGATAGGTGGAGCTGAGTGGCGGATTGACGACGTCCACTGCATGCATCAGAGCGCGTCGGAGTTGCGCGGTCGCGTGGCGCTCGACTCCTGTGCGAGCGTCAGCGTGAGGAAGGAGATGGATCCGACAGGTGGGGCCCGGTTGGTAGCGGCGCAATGTGGTGTGAGTCCGAGCCAGGTGCGTCGGTGCGTTTAGTTGATTCGGCTTGATCAAGTCAAAGTGGTCCGCCTCGAGTCAAGCAAAGAGTGTAAGGGTTGACTGAGGTTTAAATCTAGTTATCTACTTTGACCAGGCCACCAGAAAAAAAAAATAAATAAAATTCTAAAATTCTAAAATAATTCAGAGGGATTTATGGGAAGGTCTAGTACTTATATAAAATTTTAAAATCCACTATTCATATTTTATTTTCTTATTTTTAATTATTTAATCGCAGAGGTTATTAAAACATGTTTTGAATTTTCTTAGGGTTGGTTCGGTTTCCAAAAATTTGGGAAAACACATATTTATTCAAGATAAATATTATAATATTTTAAAAAATTATTTCCCATGATGATTACAACCATTTATTTCTGTTTTCATTTGGAACTTCGATTTGAGTTGTATGTTTTCTTCGGTTTCAAAATTTTTAAATGCAACAAATTATGCAAATACTCCAGAAATACTATGCATATTCAAACGTTTTTAAAAATTCATATTTTTTTATGTTTGAAATACAAACCTAATATTTGGGATGTTACATGGACACAATGGTTAATAGTCGTGAAACCATCTATAGAAAATTTCAAGGAAAAGAGGATCCATTTAGCATTGTAAAATGGTGAAGAAAGAATTGCTAAAAGAAGCTAAGGATAGATAGATGACCAAGATGAGGAGAAAATAAATTATTTTTCTTGTTATATAAAATAAGTTTAGGAGTCTTTCTACTAACGGTCATTCTATCTAGGTTACAACCTACAGTTGAGATGACTTTGATACCACTTCTTGTCGAATGCGGGAGCGAAGAATCCCAGATTTGTTGTGTTTCATCGCCACCTCCTCGACCCTCCCGAGTTGTTGTAGACCCACGTCCACAACACCGCCGCCACCTCCTCCTCGGCCCTCCCTAGTTGCCATCGAACCCATCTAGGCCGCCACCGCCGTCTCCTCCTCGGACCTCCCCAGTCGTCATCGACCCGACTCCCGAGCCGTGGTGAGCACTGAGCACCCTCCTCCTCCCCTTTCTGCTCTGCTCTCCTTCCTCCGGCTCTGCTTGCTTGCGGTAGTAGTAGTAGTAGTCTGCTCCTCTGCCGCCGCCGCCTCCTCTGCTTGCTTGCGTCCGCTACTCTGCTAGTCTACTACTGTGCTATAAGCCTGTAATGCTCTTGCTCGCTAATGCCTGCTCTGTTTTAGTAGTAGTAGTACCAGTATTACATAGCTGATTAGCAGCAGTAGTAGTAGGCACTAGGCAGCTCTGTTGCATGGGTGTAGGTTGACATAGCTCAAACTAGTATAGTATTTCAGGTGTGTCCGAAATTAGCACCTTATTAAAAAAAAAAATCCGAAACGTACTGGACACGTTGAGGACAGTTTGGGCGTGCATTCGGCCCAAACACGTAGCCCAGCTCATTTCATTGGATAACCTAACCATAGCGTACCATCTCCAATCGCAATCGGCACGGCAGACACTCCATTCCCCTTTCGACGCCGCCCCTACAGCCCCGACCCCGACGCCGCCCTAGCGCATCCATCTGCAGCCAGTCCCCTGCTCCGGCGGCGACCGACGGCCGGCGGCGATCCCCTCCCTCCCCGACTCCGACGCTCCTTCTCCCTGACGCCGCCCTGCTGGCTGCTGCTCCCCGTCGTCCCCGACGCCCCTGTTGGCTGCTGGCTGCTGCTCCCCGACGCCCCTTCTCCCCGACGCCGCCCTGCTGGCTGCTGCTCCCTGTCGTCCCCGACGCCCCTGCTGGCTGCTGCCTGCTGCTCCCCGACGCCCAAAGGTAACGCCCCTTCTAGAGTTTGTTCCGTATGTTTCTTGTTTGCATGCTTTTAGAGTTCAGTCTGAGTAATTTAGCTCATGCGGGTCATGTTTAGACTTCACTTAGTTTTCATGTCAGTATGTCACAACCTTCTAACAGACCATGTTGTTTTTAATGATATTCCTCGGCAGAAACACATTGCGCAATGCAATGTCAAGTCATGTTCCTGATAGTTCTCTTTTTTCAAATATATGTTACATGGAGTTAGTTTTATTCATTCCTATCAAACAGATGAGTCTCTGTTGGATTGGACTCATGGTATCTAGTTTTGCTTGAACATGATTAGAACCAGAGGTAAAAAACCTGGCCGGTAACCGGCGGGCGGTGGTAAAAAAAATAAACCAACCGAAAATTTTTTGATTTCAAATTTTTATGTTTGATTCCATAATGTCCTTTCCCAGTTGGTTTAGGCATTGTTATGCTAGATTATATAGTGAAACATTGGTTTTTAGTATATTTAGCTCTTATAATATACAAAAGAGCCTTTGATGCTCTTTGAATGCTCCTTGGATGCTCCATCCTGTCATGGTGGCTTTGGACAGCAGCATATGCTATTGCCTCCCTCTTGCATAGTGAATTGCTAATCAATGGACCAAAATACCCATAGCAAAAAATATCTTGAGAGCTTTAGAGATAAGGTAAGGGCATAGTGGTAGCCACAAGGGAAGCCAGCTCTAGAGAGTGAAGCTACCAAGGAAGACTTTTTATGTACAACTTGAAACACTTTCTCATTAATATTTTGCATTATTCCAAATTTAATTTTGCTAATTACCATTTTTCACCATTTCCGGTTTTTCCCGGTATTTTCACCGGTTTTCCTAGTTTAAAATTTGAAATTCAAATTTGGTCCGTTTTTGAATTTCCAGAATCGCCGGTTTTAGACGACGTCGTCGGTGAGAACTTCCGAAACGGATTTCAATCCCTGATTAGACTTAGGAGTTAGGAGATGGAACTGGATGGTTCAAGTGCAAGTGCTGAGTAACAAAATGTCAAGGCTCCGACGCTCCGTTGTGGAATCATGTCGAGTGCTATAGAAAAAAACATGTAGAAACACACACACACACACATATATATATATATATTCCCGTGTCGCCATTTTTTTAAAAAATGGCGAATCCCGTGTTCGATACGTGTTGTGTCCGACACGTGTGTCCATGTCCGTGCATCCTAGCTAGGCAGTAGCAGGATTACTACTAGTAGTAAGCTAGTAGCAGTAGAATATATGTGTATGTGTATAATTGTTGCGACAAGTTAGTACATTACATGCCCTGTATATATATGTCCTAGTCTGCCGACTAGTCGGTCAAGTCGACAAGTCGGTCCCCTTGCGACTTGACTTTACAACTTAACAACCTTGGTTTGCTTATTCTGATTTGTCGATCCGTCATGGTGTAGGTAGCCGTCGTTGTCGCTATTGTGATGCTGTCCTTGTCGAGGGCCCTTGCGACTCGACTTTACAACTTAATAACCTTGGTTTGCTTATTCTGATTTGTCGATCCGTCGTGGTGTAGGTAGCCGTCGTTGTCGCTATCGTGATGCTGTCCTTGTCGAGGGTGCTCAGGAGGCGGCTCTTCTCCTCCGCCGCCACCGCATCTGAGGCTGCCGCCACCTCGACATCGGCGGTGAGGAAGGTGCAGAACCCCCTCGAGGAGTTCTTCGAGGTCGAGAGGAGCACTGAGGAAGACAAGCCCCCTCCCCACTACGGTATCCATACATCTGTCGCTCCCAGTTTCTTATAGCATGGATGTGTTGTGGTTCACAGATTTGCAACAGATCGGTGTGAAATGTTCGTTGATTGATCGTAGTTAGCACAGATGGGTGCAGAACCCAACCCGTTCTGTTGGAGAGTACGCCGTAGATTGTAGTGCTCCTGATATTTGTTCAGATTATCCAAAAATCACGCATTTATACTTGCTATGATCTACGGCAAAGTATGCCACTGAGTTGTTCTTTAAGAAACTAGCGACGTCGTGTCCTTGGCGTACAATCTGTATCTGAATCTCTAGTCTGGTCTTTGTAAGCCCCTTCTTGTAGAACCATTCATAAGCAGATACCCTCTGTTGAAGCTGGTACTGGATGGTTGTATGTGTGCTCTAATTGCTTCCTGCAATATACATATTAGACATACCATGGGACTGTGATTTATGAGAAGTAGCAGAGCTTATCAAATAGCAATTGAGCTCTGTTTCTTTTGGAATTAATTATAGACTACTGCTTGTTTACAACTGATGCTTAGCATGTCAGCATTTAGTTTGAGTTTCTTCGGTTGCATAAAGCAATACTCAAATGTTCATGTTTTCTTGCTCTGACACAGTGTTTGCTATGGATTTAACCATTGACAAGTCGGTGTTTATTCATGGTCATGTTATAGCTGTAGCATTTTGCATTTAGTCTGGATGTTTAGGTATGAAGCTTTCTGCTATGAGCAAATAAAGTTACACACCATCCTTGTCAAGAGAGCTTATCAGTGTTGCTTTTGTTTCATTAATTTTTAGGTCGTAGTTGGAAGGCCTCTGAATTACGCCTAAAATCTTGGGATGACCTTCAGAAGCTTTGGTACGTACTTCTAAAGGAAAAGAACATGCTTATGACTCAGCGCCAGATGCTACATGCAGAGAGCATGCGTTTCCCAAACCCAGAGCGCGTTTCCAAGGTATATATACTGCCACCTAACACCATTCCTCAACCAAGTAAACTACCCAGTACTATTTGGGTTCTCAGTTCTGCATAACCATGTCCATGTGCAACAAAATTTTAAGGAGTTCCAATTTAATCAAATAACTACATCATACTTTCTGTAAGATGTTGGCTCATTTGATCTGTGGATGGTAAGCCATGCCCACTGCAAATCAAAATATTGTATTCCTGAACCCTGATTTCTTGGTTTGATCGCACATTTCTTACACTTGAAATTTCACTATTGGCTCTAGTTTCATAATGGATTAAACAACAGAGAAAATACTGGTTATTATCCTGGCCCTATCAAGTTACTCCAACAAGTGACTAAACCAAGTTACGCTGTTTCTATTCTCATTATTTTGTTGGCCTTGACATTTCTTGATTCTAACAACTGAATCATGTGACCAAGATGCTGTGCACCTAATGTTTGCGTGTTATGAAACATTGGCTTTCATAACAAGTAAATTACAGAAATATTGTTAACTCCCTCTCATATATAAATAAATAGCTATATGAGCATGCTTGAAACAAACTTTCTTAGCAGAATTACAGAAGAATTTCTGAAATCATGGGCACATTGTGCAAAGTGACCTCACGTTGCAAAGCAACTCAAAACATTTTCTAAAAAAAAACTAAAACGAAAATGTGGTTGTAATTTTGCATAACTTTGTTTCACATTTAGCGCTGGATACCAACTTTTTATGAAAGGATGAGAAACAGTCAGTCAACAATATATTGATGATCTATTTGATCTGGACATATACCTGCTTGCTAGGATAATATTTCCCTCCCTGTGGTTATTGTCGATGCGACTTAAAATTTCTCGTCAGTGTGCACATCAGCGTATTTTTCATGGCATCTTTTCTGTTCCACTTCCACAAGCAGTACTTGAACCATTGCATCATTGCTTCTTCACATAATTTCAGGTAAAGAAATCAATGTGCCGAATAAAGCATGTCTTGACTGAGAGGGCCATAGCAGAACCTGATCCAAGGAGGTCTGCGGAAATGAAGCGGATGATCAACACCCTTTGATTAACTTCCATGCTTAACGTTTGGGACTATTGGCCAAAAGGACGAATATCACTTAGAAAGATTTGGCTCTTTCTGTTATATGTTTTTATCTCAGAAGCGCTCTAAGACCGTACCTCTTGATATCCTTGGAACGCTCACAGCAACCTTCAATCGACATTAATTATATCGGATCCAATAATTTTGATGTCATCCAGTTATAGTACAATGTGAAATGCACGGCCATATTTGAGCCTTGCAAATGAAAAAGAAAGGCTTAACTTTCGTTGTCAACTTCAAGTACTCTTTTGAGACATCTTGTTTCTTTAGCAGTACAATACAGTAGTTTGCTGATAGGTCCATGAAAAGTTTGTGCATGGACCAGAATCCCGTATGTCCATGGGAAAATTGCCCATAGTTTGCTGGTGGTCGCCGGTGGCGCCAAAACGTCCAGGCTGCCGGCTGATCTTGAATTCTTCATTCGTGGCCATTTACCCAGTGGTTACCTGCAGATTCGGACGTCAATTCGCATGAAAGCAAGTCGCATTCGATAACTGGTCAGGAATCGGTAGCTGTCTGCATGCCCAAGAACCATGTGCCGAGTGAGACTTTTGGCAGGAACGTCTCCTATGCTGCTGTTGGAAGAGCAGCAAAGGGGTGTGTGTGTGTGTGTGCGCTGAGCCAACAGACTGGTACACGATGTAAGCGAGAAATTGATTCCAAAATCGACTACGATTTGCCATTAAAAAAGTAAACCCTGCATCAAGTGTTGCGGTTTTCTTAACAGGTACGTATTGCGCTACTACTTACGGTTTCATCCCGACATTGTTTTATCTACATGAAAGATAGTACGAGCCGCTTATTACTTTATTTTACCAGTACTACCATTTAAGCTCCAGGCAGAAGCCACATGAATTTTTTCATGGAGTTAATTAACCCATTTTGAGATCTATCTATCCTGCTACTTATCACTAATCTTTTTCTTCCAAAATCTCCCCGTACTGTGCAGGCAGTTGACACGACGATGTCGATCGATCTATAGTGTTTTGTAATAAGGTGAAAGAAAGTAGTTGTGTTTGGAAAGTGGGAGTGCAGCGTGAGATTATGAAATATTATGTAACCTAATAAAAAGAAAGAAAGAAATTTTTTGTACGGATAAAACTGTTGCGATTCGACTTTCAAGGACGTAGCCTTTTGCGAAACCTCGTAAACAAGATGTGTTTGCTGTGATTGTTCCATGCAAATGCTTGTCGAATCCGCTTGGCGGGCGACCATTATGAAAAATAGCTCGAGGCTTCGAGCTTATTAAGCCAGCCTTTTGGCTCAGAAAATACCGTTAACCTCCTCCTGTATATTAACCTCCTCGGTCCCTCCGCGATCCGCAGTTGCATCGCCTCCTCCGGCTCCTCCTCGCCTCCTCCAGCCCCTAATCGCCTCCACCGGCCGCAAAAAAAGAAAGAAACTCGTACAGATAAAACTGTTGCGATTCGACTTTTAAGAACGTAGCCTTTTGCGGAACTTCGTAAACAAGATGTGTTTGCTGTGATTGTTCCACTGCGCAAATGCTTGTAGCCGGTTCCGACACACAGATATCAACTCCCGCTTGGTGGGCAGCCATGCACGTCCCCAAGGCCAAGACGAATACACGCCGATGGAAGCTACCGGACGCAAGCTCTCCTTCGAATGGGCCCCGCAAATAATTCAGGGTGCGGTATAATATTGGGCGCAAATGCAACTTGGGAGCAGTTCACTCCGTTTCTCCCTTCCAATTGGGCCACCAATCACACGCACATGCAAAGTCATCTGCTACGTGTACACTGCTATATATACGCGTGTGAGATTTCTAGGCCTTGTTGAGGGCAACCCAAATACATACGTGCCCGTCTAGAGAAATAATATTTGCTGTCTTTAGCTACCGGCTAGTAGTATTACATGTCATATGGATAGAGGTAGAGGTGTACTCTGGAACAATATCGCTGGGTAATTTTGAATTTAGTAAATTATACTTTGCACCAGGTAAAGTGTCTCTAATTTCACTTTGCACCGAGTTTAGCCAATAGTTTCACTTTGCACCGGGATGGTCCAAACAAAGTTGCATTTCACCCCAGCCCAAGCCACTTTGGGTCTAACAGGGTGAGTTGCACCAGGATGGGCCCCATGGTGTAAGGCCGAGCGGCACAAGGAGGCACCCTATGCGATCCATGGACGCCCAACTCCAATGGAAGCGCTTGTCAGCGTCGATTCGACGCACCTTCGTCCCTCCACCCCCTTCTTCCCCAGTGAGCCACCACCACCATCTATGCCCTAGGTAAGCTCCATTGTCGCCAACTCCTTTTTCCGTCATTCTCTGGAATTTATCGTCCTCGACCACCCTCTTCCTAAATTGGTCCTTCCCTGCCTCCTCGACTTCATCACGAAGTTACTTATCCTTTTATTGTTCATCCCCATAGTCGTAATCCCGCCGGTGGCTGGCCACGCCACTGGGATCATCACCGTGTGCGGTGACCCGCCGTCCTGATACTCTTTCAGCCTTGCCACCCGCGTCATGGAAACCGCCCAACCCCCTAAAGCTTGTTGCACCCTCGCCGGAGCTCGCTGCTGACGTGCACCTCCGCCGCGCCATGGGCCCGCTATCGTCAGTCCACCTTGGGGCATCTCCATCCAATCCACCATCACAAACAAGTTCCCCTCATTGACGCCGCGCTCTTGCGCGCGCCATCTGTTCCTTCCTCACCATCGGAGCTCTGCCGCCGTCTAGATCCGCGCTGGTGTGGACAACTCGTGTGCCTACGGATGGGCCCTGCATGTCAGGAACTCAACCAGTTAGACCCAAAGTTGCTTGCGATGGGTGAAGTGCAACTTCGTTTGGGCCACCCTGGTGCAAAGTGTAACTATTGGCTAAACCTTGTGCAAAATGAAACTACAAACACTTTACCTGGTGCAAAGTGCGATATACTCTTTTGAATTCTAGGTAATTTTGTTTGTTTGAATAGTTGCTTACTGCTATGTTTTCATGCTATTCCAATTCGGCGCATTGTATCTTCCGATGATTCTATGTGGCATTGCAAACATTTAGTTCATATGGATACTATCGTGGATAATCCTTAGATATAAAGATTCTACTATGATTAGGCCATCTTGTTAGTGTCCACATATGTGATAGGTGTTGAAGGTCGGTGTGGATGAGGCAGTTTATCCGAAGGGATTATTTTTCCTTGCAGGAATCCAACACCTTTGGAGATGAGTCTGGTGTGGTTAGATTCCTGCGAGATTCTATTTCTTCTGACTGAAGAATGGATTCATACTGCAAAAATGGATACGCTAATGACGCAAGCAACTCTTTATTCCCAAGACAAAAAATAGTTAGATGCTTCTGCGCAAACAATTCTGCTATGATGACGACGAGTTTGTGAATTTACAATCTTACAATCTGCGAAGTTGTTATTTTAAACTCAATCCATTCCATACCCTTCTTTTTAGATATATATATCTTTTCATAGCCTAACAATAGATTTTCACTACCAGTAAAGCTTTAATCTGCAGTGATTAGTGATTATTAGTAATACTACATGTGTCCATTTTCACTAATTTCCTTTTCTGTAAAAACATGTGGATCTTGATGAATAAAAAAAAAGTAGGTAGGATATGTGACAGGGTTTCGCAAGCAGTGCCATTAATTCTTGGTCTCTATATTAAAGACTTCAAAGTCTTGTGCAGAAATTATAGGAAATAATTTATCCACTTGTGCACATTTAAAACAGTATGGTCCACCTTATCTTTGATGGGGGATTACAGTACAGGTTGTAGTGATAAATGTACCTGGAAGATGGAACTCACACTTTTTCGATTTAATGGATCAGTCTATACAAGATTCGACTATTTTCTCAACCCAAAACAATCAAATTTTAGTTCATTTACAACTTCATTATAGATAATTTACGATAAATTTTGTATGTAATTTTTGTTCTAGATCACTGTAATTATTGTCGAATGTCTTAATAACTCATATTTCCATCACATGATTCAAAATCTAACATATACTTTTAAATATTTAGCAAAAATAAAGACAAAAATGAAATTATATACCAATAAAATACGACAATATAGTGAACCCGTTATGGTCCAAAAAAATCATAATAAATTAGGACTCAATTCATCATATCAGAAAAAGTGCAAATATCAAAACATATCAGACGGATGAAAATTCAACTATTTTAAGAAGTGCAAATCTCAAAACATATCAGACGGATGAAAATTAGACTATTTTGACAAAAGAAAATAGTCGAATGTTGTTTAGCAAATCTCTTAATATTATTTGGTTTGAGTTATTTTTTTTTCTTAGCAATATTTTTTTTCACTGTGGTCTTGGGCATTTTGCTTTAGTTTGTCTTGGTAAACTATGTGTGTGCATCATTTGTTAAGACCCACTACTACAAAACAGACTATACTGGACGCTACATCACAGACGGTTTTTAATAAGAACCGTCTGTAATATGTAGCGATGGCTAGAATAGTCTGTGATACATAATTATCACAGATGATTCTTGTTAATAATCGTTTGTGAATCATCACAGACGATTTTAAATACAAACGATCTGTGATGTCTTCGAATATCACAGACGGTTTGTATTTAAAACCATCTGTGAATCATCACATACGGATCTTATCACGAACTGTCTGTTATTGTAATAATATCACAGACGGATCTTATCACGAACTGTCTGTTATTATAATCATATCACAGACGGTTTTGCAGACAAATCCGTCTATGATACTTTTGTTCGGCGGGGAAATAAAAATTTGGACTTAATGGGCGGACTGCCGAAATTCGCTTTATATTAAAAGCCACCCTTATCCACCGCACACCTCCATCTCCTCCTCTGCCATCTCTCCACTCCCCAGCCCTAACCGAGTGATGCCGCCTCGCCCTGATCTTACGCCCTGGCCTCCCCTGAGCTCGTCGCCCGTGGCTTCCTCCACCTCGCTTCGACCTCGTCGTCACCTGTCGAACATGGGAGCGAAGGATCCCAGGTTCTCTGTGTTTCTTACACTAGTCCAGGAACAGCTAGTGTACACAGTCAAATAAAAGTGGATAGCATAACCATAAAATGTCATTCATTGCTAATAAATAAAGTTGTTACAAAAGGGGCATAAAGCCAACAAGTAAAATACAACGGAAGCAAAAGTAGTAAGGTAGATCACACGTTTCGGCACAGACAATCGTCTGGGGCATAGCCTAGTCGTCCAAGTTCTCATTTTCCTCGTAGCACTCTTCTCCTGATCAACAATTTATTAAGCAATGTGAGCACAAATGAATGTACTCTGCAAGTTACATCCAATTAATAGAATTATAATGCATGCAGCGATATATCAAAGGAAGGCTTATAGACTTGATTTTGCATAAAGCAATGTTTCTTTCCAAATACTTGTACAAAGTTCCAAAGCAGTCTATTCCATAGCTAAAAATCATTATTGAAAACTCAAATTTTATAGTCAGATAACATTCACACAAGGGTGGTGAAGGATACCCTCCTATCACATGGCTACCTGCCCAAATTCCCAATTGGATAAGAAATCCATAACCATTTGATGAAGTCTTTTAAAAATAGAAACCGAAGTCTAACTTGGAGTGACTTTGATAGCATGTCCATGACCACGAACACGGCTATTCGAATAGTTTTACACTCTGTAGACGTGTACAACTTTACCCACATGACACGTAGAGGTGTACAACTTTACCCACATGAAACGACTTCTTTAGTTTATTTGGCATCCGTCGATACCACCGCTCACTAATTTAGGTAAGCAGTCTAGAGCATGTGTTAAAGCCTTTACAAAGCATCATCTCACCGTAGTTCCACTTCGCTAAAGTTTCACTTCCTTTATATAAAAATCCGTCAGATTTAAAACCCCTCTTATGCTTTGTAGGAATACACGAAAGTATCTCGACAGCACGGTCCAGCAATATGGCTTATCTCCTAACCCTGAACACTATGGTCGCATCATCGATCTTCTGGGTAGGGCGGGTTGTTTGGAAGAAGCTTATGAGATCATAAGAAGCCTATCGTCCCATATTGATGCTATGGCGTGGTCCGCGTGGAGAACTTTGCTTGCGGCCTGCAGAGTCCATGTCAATGTCGAGCTGGGGAGGATGGTACAGGCACAATTGGACGGCATGAGCGATTGCCATCCGTCGGATATCATTCTCCTGTCAAACGCATACGCATTGAAAGGCCGATGGGATAAGATAGCACAGATCAGGGATTCAGAAGGGAAGAAAATGGTCGTGGACAAGAAAGAAGCAGGCTGCAGCTACATAGAAGTGCCTTGCTAAGATATCTAGCGGTTTAACCTGCTGAATTGAAGCAACCACCCACTGATCTCAAGGTGAGATTGCCAATGCGGAAATATACTTCTGTATAGGTCAGAAACAATGGCATCATCATGTGGACTAATTTTGTTGAGAGCGATCCATACATGTACAGAGATACCGTACAGAAGATTCAGCGTGTATGCAACCTATTTAACCAGTTAAGACTAAGATTCAGAGATACGGATTGGAGTGGTATTTACATGAACAACCGCACAGGTTTCTGTTGCACATTCACTACACTTGTAAAGTTAAAACTTGAAACTAAAGAAACTTTTCAAATCGTGAAGCAGGTTTCTCATTATGTACTTAAGCCCTGTCTAGGCCATCTTCCTCGCTAGTTCCAGTAGTGCCACTGCTACATTGTTGCTCGTCTCCCATTCTTGGAAGGGTTGGAAATCGGTTTACAGGCAACGTCCCCATTGGTGTTGGGTACCTTGCCTGGGGACGTGTCACATTATTGGAAATTTCCTGGTCTTGTGACAGTTCACTGTCTTCAGTGGATGCAGCTTCTGGGAAGAGTTGTAGCGCTCGCGGTGGGGCAGCATAGCATTGCTCAATGACTACTGGTTGCTGCGGAGGAAGTACCGTCGCGGTGATGACTGGTAAATGTGCCGAATGCTGTACTGGGAACACACTACTCGTGGGATGATGTACTGTGAGAGCTGATCTTGTAGTGCCCTGGCTCCAAATAGGGTTGCCCTCCAGCCGCATCCTAAGCTCGTTCTGAAGCTCCAATATTTCATTGCGAAGCATACTGTTATCATCACGCAGTTCATTTCTCTCCAATGCAACCTGTTTTGTAGCGTGAGGAAAGTACGACACTGAATCAGTGGTAAGGATGAAATATTTTCTGAATAATGATGCTGGCATAAATTAATTGCCAACTTATTCTGAAATGATGCTACTGGCATGAATTTAACAGCCCATGGAATTGGGCCCCTATTCTAATAAACTCTTAGCACAATAATAAATGTACTATCATTTTCATATCCATGATATACTAGCTACAGATCATCAAATTAATCAAAGGAATGGAAATAATCTAACTAGTACTTTGCAGCAGATCAAAGGAGCTTACATAATGAGATTCATTCTTCAGTGCGCTATTCTCCTTTCGAAGAGATTCCACTTGTGAAAGTAAATCTTTTAGTATTCGTGTAGTGTCACCCAGTACGCATGCCTTCCCGTTGTTCTGCCTTTCTGGTTCTGAAAAGAGATGTTGCGCACTGCTTAGGGAAATATAAATGCATATTTGTAATAATGCAGTTTTAGAATTGAGACAGCTAATCATAGACACATGGTGATACCGATAAGATACTTGCACTCACTGCAAATTTTGTCTTACATTGTCAAGGGTAGAAGTTAGGTCATTGTGCCAGATGACCATGTAAATACAAGCTAAATCCCTGCCAGCTGTTGCATTTGTAATGTCGCTCTATTCTGAAATTAACCTAGGATTTGGATCTCCAAAGAGCTCTACCTATTGGACTGGAATGGGTGATGTAAAAAGTATGGAATGATACACCATAAAATAAGAACAGAAAATTTCATATTCTGTAATGCAACCTGAAATCATGTTGTTGCAGCTTGCAAATTTGTAAGAAATGCATACCTAGCATGGTTCCCAGCTCAGTAAAGAGGTCATTCTGCTTGTCCCGATTAAGTTTCTCCCTCTCGGATTTATGGATTTTCTTTGGAACCTTCTTTTCACACTTCTTGTTCAATATAGGCCTGCATAATGTTCAAACATCAGCGATAGAATAGAATCCAGTCATGTGATTTTAGGACAGTTTGGATCAATTTCCTTTAGGACCAGTTCAAGATGAAGTAGGATAACTGGAGAAGATCGCTGAATCAGAAGCTGTGGTGGCTAACATGATTGCGTCTATTAAATTTGTGATTGTGATACCCCAAGAATACAAGAAGTCATGAATGATTGTTTGTTAGTTAAGTGGATTTGGAAGATTTATAACGCTAACAATGAATTATGGTTCAGAATTATCGAGGCCAAGTATTTCCCTGGGGGTGCTTTAGAGATGCTAATCTTTTGAAGAGTTCTCAATTTTGGAAAAGTTTGCAGAAAGTGAAGCATTTGTTTTACAGGGGTGTCAGGTTTCAGATTGGGGATGGTTGCAACATTTCATTTTGGGCAGATGTGTGGATTGGGGATTGTCCTTTGAGGATCCAATTTGACAAGCTGTATAAGATCCCAGTCTCCTGAGGCTAGTGTGGCCGAGTGTTTTTTCTGATAATGGCTGGATGATTAATTTTCTTAGGACTTTTGGTGAGGAGGAGTTGAGTCAATGGAATCTTTTGAAAAGCTATATCAGAAGCTAGGACTTTTCTTAGGACTTTCCTTTAGGACCAGTTCAAGATGAAGTAGGATAACGGGAGAAGATCGCTGAATCAGAAGCTATGGTGGCTAACATGATTGCGTCTATTAAATTTGTGATGCCCCAAGAATACAAGAAGCCTAACCCAATAGCCCTTATCCACAACCACAACACATACACAATGCGTTAAATGGATACTCAATTTCATAAAAGATAATTCTTTTAGGTAAACCTCCATATTTTTGGTTCCTCTAAAGTACACATCATATGAGTTTCAAGATATCGATATCAGTATTTTGCCTACATTTGTCTTGAAACAAACTTAACACAGATGCTATATGATTCACTTTGACCGAAACCTACCGAACTCTTATCCATAAAGAACCAGCTCAGAATGTTACAATTTTCTTGTTCCTCTTCAAGACAAACTTATATGCAGACCCAAATTACTCACCCTTGGACGAGCCTCTCGGCGGTGCCGAAGGAGGCGGCGCCGGCGACATTTACCCTGTCCCTGGGCACCATGCTGACCAAGAAACTCGATCCAATACCTCTCCCCTGCAGTCGCAAATCAGGAAACCCCATCAATTCCCCACACCCCAATCCAGCACCGAAAGAACATCACGAAAGAAAAATCCATGGAAGAACGAAACCCCAACCTCTACAACAATCGCTCGAATTGAAGCGGACAAGGATCGATGGCTGATGAGAGTACGAGGTGGTGGTCTGATTCGAGGGTTTCTTCTTCTACTTATCGTGCTCCTCTCTCACGAGGGGAGGAGAAGAAGAGGACGAGGAGGGCGGGTCCCACGGGCGAGAAGTCGAGGACGGAGGGAGAAAACAATGGGGGGCCCCTTTGCAGTGCCACGCGACGCCCGTTGTATCGCCGAACCGTGGGCCAGGAGGCCGCGCTGGCCCACACGACGGTGGAAAAGTTCAGGGGTACGACGGGGTGTGGGATGGGGACGTGCTCTTGGAGAGGGTTCGATGCAACGAAGTAGTCAACGCGAGCATATACGGTGCGCATGGCATGGGTGTTAAAAGTAATCTTCACTGTACTGTTTGATTGAAAACTAAAAGTTCAGATCAATTTTCACTGCTCTTAGGAATAATCCCAATCACTCCCCCTCATGTGCCAACCATATTTTCCCATAGCTAAAACAGAATCAAAGTTGTGTGCAAGTGTGCCAACTTTGATTGTATATAAAGAAGGATGCTGTATGTGTCTTTGCATTTAATAACATAATAAGGTTTTGAACAAATGATTTTCGATGTCGCCAATCCATATCATCATCGATAGCCAAACCAGAAGGTATTTAAACAGTAAAGATTTTACGATGACTCGTACTTTGCAATCCAGGCTGATTCTGCTATAGATTATATTTGCAATTCAAACCATAAGAGGAGTTTGGGTTCATCAAATAAGATAGCACACAGTTTATCCGTTCCAAGCTGAATCCTTCCACGGGTTTGCTCGTGCCTGGCAGCCCCCGGCCTCGTGCCCCTTACAAGTACAAATTCAGCAAGTAATAAAATGCTACTTGGGGGTAAAGAGGATAGTGGTGTCTACATCGGATGACGGCAGCAAGTAACGCAGCATGCACTCCTCAAAGCTTATGATAACAGAAACATTTAGTTCACACTTTTCAATCTAAAACGACACACATATCTGAGTCGAAGAGATATTCATATTATTGCCTCGTCGCCGAGCACTTGGCTACAGAATACCTAACGCCGTGGCGTCAAGGAACAGGGTGCGTGTGATGACTGATGACAGCATGAAGATGGGCGGTTCAAGGGGCATTCCTCGTCTTAAAATACAAAGCATTTGACCATTGACAGATGAATGCCAATTACTAAATTTTTCGTAGATGGCAACATGTTGGCATCTAAAATATTACTACAGATCCAAGCAGCATGAGGGGGCGGTTCACGGCAAATAGTCTGCATTAGATGGCAAACGCAACGTGCACTTTGGTGTGTGTCGTGGGGGTGGCCTTAACAATCCAGCGAAACCCGCAGGACAAATTCTGCAACCCACGAGTACAGAGATCCCCGTCCGGGGGACACCAGAAGATGCTTCAGGACGGACCAGAGCCCCCTAAAGAGTCTTCAAAGTCCCGAGAAGCCCAGAGCAGCAGGCCCTCCGAGACCATTTCGGGGAATGTCCGAAGCTGTCCCAAAGGGTCCGTGGGGCACCGCGAGGCCCGGAGCAGCAGGCCTTCTGGGGCAACCTAAAGGAAGGTTTGAAGCCGTCCCGAAGGTCCCCAGGGTATCACGAGACCTGAGGCAGTAAGACCTCCGAGACCACCTCGGAGGAGCCGAAGAGGGCCTGTGGTCGTTTCACCTCGGGAGCCCCAGGCACCTCTTCGGTGTGCTCCAGTAAAAGCTCGAAGGTGAAGCACTTCGGACACCAATAGATCAGATGCAATAGTTAGGTGAACCAGGCCCAGGAAACCCAGCGTGGACCAGAGCCTACGCATAGAGGGGGGAGTCCCTGCAACCCTTACGCATATAGTACCTCTGTAAGGTTAGTATAGTAATGTAAATACCCTGTTTTAAGAGACTATAAATAAAGATTTACACCCTCATGTAAGAGGGATAAGAATCAGATTTTTGAAGTAATCAATACACACCTCTTTTCCTAACAGCTAATCCTTTCTCCTAAGGATACTCCAGTCCCTCCAAGTACACTAGGAGTCTCCCCTTTTTACTATTTAACCCTCTCTTTTTGTTACGACAGTGTGCAAGAAGCATATTAGTTTGCACTCTCCAATCCGAACAGCTCAAATGCCTTGGCAGTTGAATAGATATTTGTGTCTAGTCTCCGAACACTTGACAACGGAGTACCTAACGCCATGGCAACATGACGTCAAGGAACAGATGACAGCATGAAGATGAACGATTCAAGAGACATTCCTCATGTGCAAATAAACATGTCATCATTTAAACACGAATGCTGCCTGATAACAATTTTCATGTGTAGTATTATGTCAGCATCTTAAAACAAATCAAAAGAAAGGGGAACAGAGGTGTCCTTTCTGCATTCAGAAGGAACTTCTATGATGCTAGAGCACTTTCAGTCTCAGAAATCCATTCTTGCGATGAGAATTCAGATTAATTTAGTTGGCTGCTGATGATACTTCCAAGGCGATCTCTGAAGTTTTCTTCTTGAAGTTAAGCTCTGCTTGCTTCCTGGGCTTAGTAGGGTCTGCGACCAAAGAGAGCGATATAAGCTCATCGACCATGTGGATAAGAGTCACTAATTAGACGGGTGTAGAGCATCCCAAAGTCAAAACCTGGTTTGGTTTGCTTGTTGGAGAGAGCTAATGACTTCCACTGATCGTACGCTTGTTTTTCCACCTTCTTGTGCCTTTTGTAAGTTGGTAGCTGTCATTAGAAGAGTCAGGCAGCAGTCACAATAATGATCCAAAAGAATACACATACTCATCAGGAACATGTTAATGGAGCTACACGTCCGACAAATTAGAAGCTACAAGGACTAGTTGCATGATATTAGGTAGCTTCACAAATTGAGCCAACAATCATGATTTTCTTCAAACTAAAGAAAAGTACTCTACTCTCTACACGTCAATACCGATTGAATCACTGTTCACGATAACATGATGTTTTTGTCTTGGTTCTTTTAAGCCATTCAGTATGTAAATGCGACTTTATTTTATGATACTTCCATAATTCCATTAAGTTAAACAACCATTCTTGTACAGTTGTAGCTGGATTCTTGTATAAAAAGATTGCAACCTGCGTTATGTGCAGATCAAGACATATTTACGGAACTACTAAAACGCATCTGCTGACCATGTTTGCTTGTTCAGCTTGCAACAAAAAAAAATCGTGAGAATTGCAACAAGTAAAATTGTTTGAATCTACAAAAACATTGCCTGTTGGTTTAACTTTAGAGGAACAAGTCCTAACAAAAGGGCCTCTTCAAAACCATTTTTCATTAAGCAAGGCACATATTGCTACTATTTTTGTCTCCGCTGTGGCAATAGATAAGCACCAACTTGTTTCATTAGCGTCTTCTAGTTTATTCAAGTACCAAGCAGCATAGTGGTAGCTTTGCTTAATTTCTTTTCTATAGCTTTATGTCAAGCATTTCAAAAGGAAAAACGTGATCAATACTCTGCATGTAATCAACACTAAGCGGGTACATACATCTAGCTCATCTTGGGCATCCCCTGAGGATTCACCAGATAAATCACTATCATCCTCATGTCTCCTTTTGCTAGGCAAAACATCCAGCAGTTCTGTAACAACAATTACAAATTATGAGTGTACTATAAAAAAATTCTGGCAAACTACAAACTTTAACCATACCAATTGCCACATGTATAATGAAGGAGTAATTCATGAATATGACCAATGGATGCATCAGAGATAGCAGCATGATAGCGCAGATACCTCTATTCCCTTTATGGATTTTGGATCCTTCTCCTTGGCTATCCCAAAAACATCAAAGCAAAGGTCTCCCATGGATGTTGAAACCTGCAATCAGTACAATTAACAGTCAAAATGGGATGATCCAGAGCACCAATCCAAACATGTGCATCCGTACACACACTCTTTCTAGGCACGCATGCAAAGATGAGATGCAGGCACAAACAACGCACATGCAAAGATGAGAGGATTCAAGTCTATTACCGTTGTAAATTCAGAGCTAGATGTACCACATAGGTCTATCAGCTTCAGTTTATCAACTTTGAGCTGCAAGAAAAATGGGGAAAGCTTCAGTACTACAAGAGGCAAATCATTTATACAACTGCAAAAATGCAAATAAAACATTACTATTGATTCTGCTAGCACCTTGTGCCTCTTTGCACATAAATAGAATGCTGCTGCAGTAAACACTGGCCGACCGAAGTCAGTGCTTGCCCTGCGAGAAGGTGGCAATGCAGCCAAGAAACGATCCTTGTAGCTGAAACAGAAAAATCCTAGCCTCAATACAATTTTGAAGCATCAAATAGTTTGCATCTCACACACTATTGCAAACTTGACCATACGGTAATTTAGTAACTGGTGACAATATCACTTCTCCACCAGTAGACTAATGGACAAAAATCTAGGATTCCGGTACAACCAAACAATCAAGAGAAAACAGACTTACAGTGGCAATCCCTTCTGCACGAAAGGTATCAGCCAGACACAGCCAAACTGGATGCCCAATTCACGCACATCCAATGTTGTCCTACAAGAAGAATTTCGGTCTATTCATCAAGAGTCGTTATTTGAACGCATCAATTGGTGGAACAGAAGTGCAAAAAAGCGTACTTGACACCAAGACCATTCTGCAGTGCATTGAACGATCTGATGTACGCCTTCTCCGACATCCCACTCATACGCACCGCCTCTGCTCGATCAAATATCACTTGAAACCCGCGCAATCCACAGATAAAACAAGACGGGTCACACCTTTAACCAAGACGATCCCCCACATGGGCAATTCGTCGAACACTTGGAGAACGAACCGAACTCACTTGGATGCCGCGATCTCAAGGCAGATGATCGCCTTGCACACCTCCCCCTGAGCAAAACCAAAATCAGCGATACATACACACCAGAAAGAAAGGGGGAAACGAGAAAAGGGGATGGTCCGGGTTGCTCACAGTGCCAAGGACGGAGGAGTTGAAGGTGACGTCGCAGAGACGGTGGAGCTCGGCGGCGTTGCGGACAACGGGCCGGTTCTCGGAGAGGCCGAGGCGGGCGGCGATCGCCGACATGTCCATGGCCGCTGGTGAGTTGGTGGGGATTGGTGCGGAGGGGGAGGAGGATGCGGTTTTGGCATTGCCTTGGAGGGAAGAAGAAATAGTGGCGATCTGGTTGGCTTTGGGTTTCTTTTGGCGAGTAAGGGAAATGGCGCGTGGTGGAAATTTGATGTTTTTCGCGCCTATGCGGTTTCGGGCTTGGACGACGGTGGGACGGTGGACGGCAACGGGCCCATTCCCCGTTCCCGCTGAGGGTTCACCCATTAGGACTTTGGGAATTTGGTTATTTCTTTCTTCAGCAAGATCCTAATATAAAAGTATAATTCTTCATCAAGTGAAGCGGGCCGAAGTCATTCCTCAACTTCTTATCCCCACTACCCGTATAGGCCCCGATACCCCTACGACAAGTGGGCTACCTGCACACTACCATATAGTCACGTCTCTCGTAAGTTGTAACCCTGGTGGTAACAGCATGTCCACATCCCATTCCGTGTCTTCCCTCTCCAACTTCGGCCTTCCGCCTTCCCCATTCCTAGCCGCCGCCCCTAAATTCCCAATTTTCCATCCCCTTCGTTGCTCCTACTACTACTTCTTCGGTCCTCCTCGGCCCCATCAAGCCCAGCAAGACCGCTCTGCTGCTGCTTCCTTCGCCTCACGCTCACGCTAGCTTCGTCTGGTCCTCCGGGCTCCGCTCCTCCCCAACAGCCGACGTCGATGCCAACCTCCTCCGGTCCTCCCTAACAGTCGGCGCCGGCATCCTCCTCCCCCAGCAGTCGACACGACGACGGTCTCTTCCTCCGGTTAGTCAACCACCCATCCACTCATATCCAAATTGATGGTTTAGATACTTCCGTTGTTAGATTGATGGTTTAAATGCTTCTGTGTTTCAAGCCCAAAAATGCATCTGTGTTTTGAATGCAGTCCAATTACGAATGCAAACCGCGATAAAGTTTCGCCGGCCTGTTGAAACGAATGGAGATGACCACCGTGGAGGATTTGACACGGATGATGTGTCACCGGATTGTCGGGCGCATTACCCTGGCACGTACGTACGTACGGAGATGAGCCACACGATCGACAGGCTAGCTACGCGGGGGGACGAGATCGATCATCGCGGACCACAGATCGATAACCTAGCCCCTCGCCTACTAATTAGTAATATTAATATAGGCCGAGTACGTCTTCGAAACAAGATATGTCACCACGTTACTGGCACTATGGTAACTAGTGCATTAATTCGTTTGTGTATCCCTGTGTGACGGGGCATTGCAACGGATGTTACTTACGTCGTCAACCACGGATTAAAAAGGAAGAGCGCACGGCGAATTGGATCGTATCTCGTACCGTAGCCGGAGATAATTAAAATAAAAAACAAGACACATCTATACTTATACTTGTAGAGGAAAATAAAAAGTTCAATGATCAAATCACCAAGTTGAGCAATGATTTGGAGAAGTGCTACAAAGGAAATATAACTCTCGATGATATATTGAACAAGCACGAAAGCTTACAAGATAAAAGTGGTATTGGCTATCTCCAACAAGAAGGAGAATAGCAAGACAAGAAATAATGAAACATACGTCAAGAATATCAAGTGCTTTGATTGCAAGACGGCAATATACAAGATAAGAAGACAAAGGATGGAAGAAAATGTTAAACTTGCTACAATTGCCGGTAAAAGCGATATTTTAGTAAGAATTGTCTCAAATGTATCACTCTTAAGTCTATTATCTATAATAATCATTACTTACTTAAGAAAGATAAAAATAGTACAATAATTGCTAGACTTGTTGGTTTACCAAATATTATTGTTAGTGGCATTTGGTTGCCCAAATCTCATGTGATTAACATTCAAGGACTCAATCGAGTTTGGGTACCACAAAGTGCCTAAATGATAAATAGGTACTTGGAGAGACATCGGAGGTTTGGCTCACATATGAAGAGGTGGATTCCACCATATGCAAAATAAGAGCTAAGCTTAAGGATGATAACTTCATATCATAAGCCAATGTCATTTCGGTAACAAGTATTTACATTGAAGTATCTAGCCCTTTATGCCTTGTGTTGTGTTGTATTCCATGAAAATCTTTTCAAAAGGGTATTCTTGCTCTTGTTCGAAAACTTCATTATTACAATCTTGAGCAAGATGGTGAGTGCGACAACAAAGGGGAGTGCTAAATCATAATCATGTATATCGCATCCCTGAGTGTGCCCAAATAAATTAAGTACTAGTAATGATTTTCAACATGAAGCTTTTTAGCCAAAAGTCAAAATTTTCATAACTATTAGTAATCATTTGAAAAATTAGTTGCAAAATGTATACAAATGTTATTTAAAGGTTTACCAAAGGTTTTGGCACAAGAAAAAAACTATTTTAAGTGAAAAAAAGTTTCTAGCCAAAATCCAAAATTATAGTATCTTGTTTTTCGACATAAACTAAATTTTTGTGTAAAATATATTCTAAAAGGAATTTAAAAACCGTCCCAAAAGTAATTACCTAGAGTTGGTTATTTTAAACCTTTTTGGTATTCAATTTTTTCAAAAGGCCAACCTAGCAAAAGTTATTTGATTTCGAACTCATCTAAAATACTATTTTAAACTAAGTGGTCACAATCTAGCACTTAAGTGACTTTTGTCATTTAAGCCAAATTTATTAACATAAATAGGTCTACAATGGTATTCATGACTTATACACGAAATTGAATGCTTTAAATTCATTCATATGCTTAGTTTTGCTCGTTTGAATAAGTTTCCTCAAAATAAGTTTTATTTGCGAAAATAAAAACTTAATTCATAAAAATTATATTCTTAAATACTCTTTAGTCTCTTCAATGCATAATGATCCTGAATGATATTTATTTGAGTGCAAAACTAAGGATCATTTGCATATTTCTCAATTCTAAGTTATATCCCTGAAGTTCAAGAAAAATCGGAACTACCGGTGGCTTAACAAAGGTACGACCACTTTGCGGTACTACATGCCAATGAAAGGCGGTACTTCCGCATCTCGCTACTACCACCATTTGCACGTCGGTAGTACCGATTTCTCTGACAAGACAGTCATTTCATTCCATTCAATTTTAAAACTACTTTGGCTGCTTCCTTTAGTCAAGTTGATCCTTGTTATATTCGCTAGCTACCCTCAAGTACTTTCTTGATTCCATATGTCATTTTGATCACATTGTGATATTTTTATAATGAAAATGGTATTCTTTTAAAAGTGGTAGCTTCTCTTGATCATCTTGACCTCAGTATAAGATTCATCATTTCATGATATCATCTTATTCTTTCAAAGCGGTATCTAATTTCATTTCTTGTCGATCAAACTTCTTTTGACCAAGCTCAAGTACTCTTCATGTACGAGTGGATTATCTCTTTCCTCTTCTCTTTGGATGCTTTCTTTAAGGATCTTTGCTAGACAAGTTCAAGCACTTTGCAATTTGAAGTTTTTTCGATGTATGTTTTCTACAAGAGATGTTTAAAGACTATCCTTCAAGTATGATCCACATATAAACATTTTTTGTGTGCTTAATCACAAAGAGAGAGAATTTAGATGCAAATAATGGTAAAAGAAAAGAGGTTGAGGTCACCATGAGTTTTGGATCGATATATATCAAAGAGATGACAAGATAGAAGAGAATCATTTGTGTGTCAAATGAGAATAAAAGAATGCTAAGAGAATCCTTTGTGTACCGGGAGGGGTTCTCTTTGTGAAAAAATTATTAAAGATTTTGGGCTTACTTAAAAAAGGGTAAAGTATTAGTATTGAGAAAACTATTTTACCTATTTGCCAAAAATAATTTATGTATCTTGTGAATGCATATTTTTCATTCTCATTTGCTTCATTTTTAAAAGTAAGATTGTCAAGTTTAGCCTTTTTTAAAGCGCGTTTTTGGCCAAAAGTCAAGAAATTTGCTCAAAAGGATCAATTTGTGAAAAACTAGATAAGAATACTTAAATATATATTTCAAATATTTTCCAATGATTTTGGAGTAAAAGTTCATATTTTAAAAACAAAGTAGCAAATTTGGCCTCGAAATGATCTTATTTTTTTATTTAAATGACATATTTCCTTAAATTAAAATCTATTGAGTTTGTGAAAAAGTTGTCAATACCAAACTCGAAGGGTTTTTCATTTAAAATACTTCCCTAGTTCAAATTTTTAACAAAATACCAATCGTTGAAAAGTTATATTCATTTGAAGTTCAACGAAAAACTAGTTTCGACACAAAATGATATATTCTTGCATATAGTAAGGTTAGCTATTTAAGCCGTATTTCTTTGTGTATCTTGGCTTGAAATAGTATTTATAACTCATACAAAGCCAATAAAATAAAAATCTCTATGAAATTCAAATTAGTTTGCATTTTGAACATTGAATGCAACATCGCTTTCTTTGTGTGCCTACAAAGCGCATTTTGCATATCTTTTGAAATAAAATGCCTTTTTCTAAAATTATTGTTTGGAAAATATTTTAAATATTAAAAATCTAAATTCTGAAAAGTTTCAAAGAATTTGGACTTCACATGAAAATATTTTAACTTTTCTACTCGTGAAACAAGAAATCATGCATTCAAAGCTCAATTTTGCATATATTTTGAATGTATACAACTTTTTCAAAAATTATTCCTGAAAAAGTTTTTTAGACGTCCAAAGTTTGTTTCTGCAAAATTTCAAAGTATTTTGACTTGATTTGAAAAAGTTTTAATTTTTTTCTCTCTTTAATCAAATGCTGGAAAATCCGATTTTTGCATAACTTTATGCTAATTTGTGATTTTTTGTATTTCCAAATGGGTTCATGATTTGAGGAATATATGATTATAAAATTTTATCATCTATAGTTGATCTTGTATGCTAAATTTTCTTAGATATATTGGAACCATTTTAACTAGTTTTTTAGCTGTCTTTTGAAGCTTAAATGGAATGTCAAAATTTGAAAAACCTGAAACATTTATTTTTTGAAACTTTGTGATTTTCCTATCTTCATAATGGTTTATATTTGGTGGAGCCTCTTAAAATAAAAGGTTTGTGTATTTATAAGGATTAGCTCTATTATTTAACTCGGATTTTTTTGAGCATGTTACCACCTTTTCGATGCATTAAGAAAATTAATGAAACATCTCTTTGGATTTTTTAGAAAATGAGCATAGTATCTCCAGAAAAATATTTATTAGGGAGATTTTAATAAGTAGATTATTTGAATATGTTCCAACTATTATTTCCTTTAGTTAAACTCAAATATGGCCTTATTTCAAGTTGTTTTGCTCTTTTCAGCCTTAAAAGAGGAGTTTGTGACCTATTTTAGTTTTTCTCAAATATCTTGAAAACAAAACTTTACTTCAAAAAGGGGAGAATATTTCGATGATCACAATAAAATGAATTCAATTGCCAAGCTCATTGTTTTGCAAAACCTCTATGTTGGCTTTAGATTTGTTTTGGATTTATTGTGTTTAATGTTAAAAGGGAGAGAATATTTATATTGTCAATATATTTCCACATTTGGATGATTAATATATTCTCTCCAGTGAATCTATCTTATTTTATGCATGTCTTGATGAGGAGGATCTCATTGATACATATAGTCTTCTATATGCATTGTGTGCACAAGCATGATATTTTCATACGCATAATGCTTGAAGCTTTAAATTGCTTAGTGATATGCATAGATATAGTTCAATAGCTTAAATTTTTATCTAAATGTAAAAGGGGGATATTGAAAATCTAGAAACGCCATTATGAGTTAATGGAGTATTTTGGTGATTAATCATAAATTTATATTACGAAGAGTAATATTGAATCCAATAAACACCCCTAAGCAATACTACAAAAGATCAAGCACAAGATTACAAATCACAGTGCACTGTTGGTCAGACCGCTGGCTCAAGGGCGGTCGGACCGATTTCCTGCCGGTCTGACCGGTGGCCACGGTCGGTATGACCGCCGGCCTCCAGAACAGAACAGATCAGCCTCGATGACGAAGATGAAATTAGATGAAACTTTTGGTCTACTAATCCAAATTTGGTGAAACTCGAACAAAAATTCTCTATGATATCAGGAACCTATTCCAATTGAAGATTATGATAATTCTTGAAGAATAGCGATCCTTTTTGATTTGATTGAAGAATAGTTCAAAACCGGGTCAAAACAAAAACTTGATCCAAGATCTTGATCGTGGATGATTGATGATCAAGATGATCCTAGATAGGTTCCCACACATCACGCTTGAGTACATTGACCTCACCCGGCATCGTCGATCGTTCTGGACCTCAGCTCTCCAAGCCTAGTCCCGATCATCCTCGCCGTTAACCGTCGTTGACCTCCAATGGTTAAATTTTTTAGTGGTCATGTTGTTAAAATTACTGCTACTCATGTATGCCATGGAATTGACTGAGTTTTATCAAAATTTATTCATTGTAATAATTATTTATGTAATATTTGTTTGTAATAATTATTTGTTACAATAAATGTTTATTATAATAATTATCGCCAAATGTTGTTAAATATCGTCAATTGGTGTTAAATATTGTTAAATGTCATCAATTGTCGTTTAATATTGTTAAATATCTTTAAATATTGTTAAATGTCGTCAATTGTCGTTAAATATCGTAAAATATTGTTAAATATTGTTAAGTGTAGTCAATTATCGTTAAATGTTGTTAAATATCGTTAAATGTTGTTAATGGTGTTAAATGGCATCAAACAAGCCATTATTGTCCTCAGGGGCATTTCAGACATTTCACAACTCGGAAGCAGCAACCAGCCTACCTAAAAATCAGACAACCAAACACCTAATCAAGAAAGGACAACCATTCAGTCCACAACCGAAAAGCCCTGCAGCACAGCTAGAAGCCGTTTTTTAGAAAAGCACAGACGAAAAAAACATGCCTTTTGTCTTCATCTATTGAGCTGCTGACCACCATCAGTTGCAATTGTGGAAACCCTTAGATGCAAAAACATGAAATAAATCACAAGCATGGGACCTCATGATGTACCGTGTTGTCCCCTTCCATCAAATGGATTGGATGAAAAAAACGAGTCGTCTTGTAAACAAGGGCGAGCATGGGCCATTGTGTCGTTATCAAAAGCAAGAATAACCAAATGCATGTATATTAATCCCCAAACAACAAGATTCGTCTATATTTTAGATAAACGAATTTTTGTTATTCCCCAGTCGCATTTATTAGTTATAGGATTTTGATCTAATTGATACCACAAGTTTATGTGTTGAAACAAAAAAATCTAAAGTAAACAAAAGTAAATATATGTGAACCCTACAAAAAAATACAAATTAGACAAAAGTAAATTTAGGTGAACCCTACAAATACAAAAAACATACAAAACTAATAAAACTAAAAGTTACAGTAGAACTATACTAAAATTGCACATTACTTGGTACTGTAATTTTAGTCTTAGTATTGTCACTAATGACTAAAAAAATCAGATAAATGGAAATTAGCAAACCCGTTCTTTTATATGTGGACTCAGACTAGATATAAAGATTGTCATCCAATGGCCTAAAATTTCGTCTGATTTTCCTTATAAAGACTGCATTCATTTAGAAAGTACTTTTAATCTCCCTTCAAAGGTAATGGGGTCATATGGGATGCAGAGTTTTCTTGGTGTGGCTCAGAGGCCCCTTAAGTTAATTCAACAAGAACCAAAAGAGCCAGGGCCATACATGCACGGCGTGCAACATGGCCATTTGGCAATCTGGGTATGCAGGGTGTCCATGAACGGTAGCCTCTTTAGTCCTTTTCACCATTTGTACAGCTTGGAAACGGAGTGCAGCGCAAGCATGATTTGTCCATGCATTGGTTGGCGAAGACGATATTTTGTCAGTGGGAGTCAAGCCCCCCACGTGCCGTGTGTTTAAGGATTCGCTGTGTACTACATGTAGTGCACAGTTTAAGTTTGGAAGAAATTGTGCGTCCAGTTTATGAGCAAGTTATAGTCAAAGAGTCACAATCATCAGGCAATGAAATCCAGATGATACGTCTCATATATTTGAGGTACTAGACGACAAAATATTAGAGCTTTCCAGGGAAAGCATGAAGCCGGCAAATCCACTGAACATATAGCTGCTAAAAGATGGCAAACCTAACATGTATATTTTCCAGATGCATTGCACAGATGATTTTAATTAGAACTATATATATAAATACTTGTGTAGATCTATCACGAGCTATATCTGACGACGATTTTTTTTTTCTGACAATGAATTTTTTACAGGGGGGTTTAAGAGTTTTTTTTTTACAGAGAAAATGATTGCGCTACGACTCTGACAAAGAAGGGGAAATGATATTTCATAAAGTCCACTGATTAATCCACGGACTTAAGTTAGTGATACAATATATGACAAGTTTGTGATCTACTCAGAAGTTGTTACTAAGACTAAAACAAAAAAACCAAGAACATATTAAGTCACAATAGCACCAATAAATAATAGGAGTGATTCCATGTCCCATTTTCCTAAATGAAAACTATGCAGATCCCAAGTAAACAAGAGATTGAGGGGCTAATTTGCGATGAACAATTAGCTGCCCAGATACTATAGGATCTATGTAGTTTTCTTTAGTTGGGCTGTAATTAAATACACTCCTCGCATGGTTTACCCAAGCTAATTATCGCTTAACAGCTAGAAAGCGTAATCCATGGCTACGTCAAGCAAGCTGCCGCCCTGGCCGTGGTGGTCATTGCTGTCGTCAGCAAACAGCCACGACTCGATCGCGGACAGCTGCATCTGCTCCGGCGCCACCAACGCCGGCTTCGTCTCGTACTCGAACACGGACCGGAGCGCCCGCGCGGCCGTGCCACCGTATGACACGTCCGACGCCTCCGACGACCCGGACGCGCTCTCCTCCGGGCCGGGCGTTGCCGGCCCACTGCAGGTGCCGCCGCCGGCGCATCCCTTCATAGCCCACCCGTCAAGCATGCGGGAGATATTTTCCGTGCTCAGGACGTACCCCACCGCCGAGGGCGAGCTCTGCGACGCGCCTGACGAGCTCGACGCCGGGCTGTCGGCGTCGGCAGCCCCGGCGCCGCCCGCTTCGGGCTTGGGCTTGACGTCCTCGAGCGACGTCAGGGCCTCGCGCAGCGCCCGCCTCGCCATGTTGATGTCCGTCTGCAGCTGCCTCTCCCACTGCCCCTTGGACGACGACGCCGGCCTCTGCGCGACCGGCTTGGACGCCCCGGCGCCGCCGTTGCCGTCACTCTGCAGCTTCCGCTTGAGGTGCGTGTTCCAGTAGTTCTTGATGTCGTTGTCCGTCCGCTCCGGCAGGTACGACGCTATCGCGGCCCACCTGCACACCACGCATCACGTGTTCGACCCATTGGCCATCAGTATCCTCGGTCGCGCTACTACGACAGATAGCTAGTCCAAGAACAGCATCGATCTAGTTGTATATGTCCGTGCTTAATTACCTGTTGCCGAGGAGGGCCTGGAGGTGGACGATGAGCTTCTCCTCCTGGTCGGTGAAGTTGCCGCGCTTGATCCCCGGCCGGAGGTAGTTGGTCCATCGGAGCCGGCAGCTCTTGCTGCACCGCATCAGACCTGCAAAATCAATCCACAAACACGTCCTACATATCAGAATCCACTCATACAGAACCAAGAATTAGGCCACATCGATCGTGCCTGCAATTGCACGATATCTAGACTCGGAGCTGTGATGCATGCATACCGGTCCTGGTTGGGACGGCGCGCCAGTTGCCGGGGCCGTGCTCCTGGATGTAGGAGACGAGGGTGAGGTCCTCCTCCGGCGTCCACGGCCCCTTCTTCACGCCCTCCTTGTCGCAGCACGGCGGCCTCACCATGGTCGCTTCTCGCTTGTTTGCCACCCTCTCTCAGCAAATGAACAAAAGAGAAGTCGTGCTGTGTGCCTGTGTGTGAATTGCGCGGCGATGATTCCGGGACAAGACAAGAAGCCACCCACTGGCGCCGTATACCAACAGGATGTATGATGCGAGTACACGCTACTACTCTCTGAACTAGCGAGGAGAGATCACGTGCGCTGTTGGTGGCTCAGTCAGGCTCGAGGACAAGGATCCAAGCAGTGGAGAGGTGTAGGCGCGTATTTATACACCGGAGGCCACGGCCAAAGCACAGCGCTGACCTTACGTGGGCTACCCCAGCCAGGGTACCGAGACAGCTAGATCATAGCTGCAAGCAGCCTGCAACCAAGCAAAGCAAAGCAAAGCAAAGATAGCTATAGCTTCCTTGAAGAGTCAAACGCAGAGGGAGACTCGAGAGAGAGAGAGAGAGAGTGCATTTACTCCGGTCTCATGGCAAAGTCAGCCTGGTGGTGGGGCGGTAGTACACTGTTGCATTGCATGCCGCCCGGCCCTGGCCGCCGTGCCGCGCCGCGCCGCGCCGCGCGCTGTGCGATGCCGCGTGCATTTATGGCGCCCGGTGCGTGGGCACACATGGCATGTTGCAACGCACTTGGTTTCTATCGCTTGGCCCGGTGCGTGTGAATCGATCACGCCATGTTCCTGCTTTCTCTTTCCCTTCCCGGCCGGCCTACTCCCCCTTCAACTTCAATGCTCTATGTATCTCACTCAGCTCATGTGCCCTTCAATTCCTCCATCAAAGGAGAAGGAGAGAAGAAAATGGAGACTGAAACCAAGAAGCACCCGAAAACCAAATATACCTGGATGAGTCCACCAGAGGGGTACTGAGGAAGTAGTACTGCCCATTGGCAGTAGTACGTGTGCATGGGTCGCGCGTCTAAATTCAACTCTGCACGCTCAAGCAAGAGTTCGCTTTTGTATACGTGGCAGCATCGGCATTGCTCGTCTCTTAGCTACTTAATTGCATGCATCTTTTGACTCATTTATATAACACATCTGGAGTGTTCCAAATGAATTTTCGCAGAGAGTTTAAGCTCTCACTGCCTGCGCGCGGTTTGTATTGCGTCACAAGGTCATCCCTACCGAAGAGAAAACCAAAGACCTCTCTCTCCCTCTGCGGTTTTACTTTTACCGGGTTTCGTAGCGGAGAACAGGTCGCCGTCCTCAGTTTTTGACTGCCTTCTGATCATCTTAGACTAGCCATATATGCACACACTGACACTGACATCCATATCGGCCTGTGTGACCTACCGATCCCTGTGAGAGCAGCAGCAGCGCACGAGACATGAATAAAGCAGCAGCAGCAGTAGCAGTAGCAGTAGCAGTAGCAGTAATGGCCGGCTTGCATACCTTGCATTGGTACTGTAAGCGCCATATATATATATATATATATCTACTCTACAGGAGGAGCGCACCAAACTCGCTCGCTCTACTGTAACGCAGGAGAAGACCGATCGATCTCAGTCGTCGGCCCGAGCTGTTTGATGTATGCATGCAGCTTGTACGGCGTGTAAAATAGTATAGGCAATTAATACCACTCTATGTATTTATAAACAGTACTAAAGCCATATCTTAATATGTGTTATTTTTTTACATAAATGTATAGATATTATCTCGTATCATACGTAATAAAATTTACACACCGCAGTACTAGCATGTGCACATGCATGGTCTGGCTAGCTGCATGCACGCATGTACACGTCTATAAGGTCAACCAGCGAGAGTAAAGAGAATGACCCAAAGTCAACAATCCACGGGACAGGAGTACAAGGCGTCTTGGGCTAGGTGTAGCTTGTATGCATGTTCGTTGTTGGGATTTGCCTCCAATTAAACCCTTCGTCTTTTAAAGGACATAGATTACTCTATTCGAAGCATATGCAACCGTTTTTTTCTAGTGTTACCGAAAATTTTATGTGCAGGGCGAGTGTACTGAAGAATGAAATTAAGCCTATCTAGCCAAGGTTTATTCGAATGCTGCACAAAGACAAAAAGGGCGATTTTGGCACGGGTACCTTCTTCCTGTAAATTATTACTCTGTTCTTCTTTATTTGATGTCCTATAATCTGTGCTTTCAAACTTTTTAGAACTTGATTGTCAATATAGTAAAAAAAATGATTAGATTTATCATTAAAATACTTTTATAATATTATAATTGCATTCATACATCTTAATATAAAATTATAAAAAATAATGATCAAAGTCAAACATCAAAAGAACGGAGGATGTACTTCTGTTGGAGAACAAGTCGGCAGCTCTTAAGCCTACTCGCTCCCGACTATCAGCCTAACTGTACTGGTGTTGTGATGCGAGCGTAGTCGCAATTAGTAATAAAAGAGAGCACCAATGGGCAATGGCCCATGAACTAACGCGAAGGAAACATTTGACAGATCCAGCCTCTCGATCTCAACTCTAGGTCCAAGTTGAACTCGGTCAATAGAGTACTGTATTAATCAATTAATTACGATTCTAGAAAAAAGATTAATACTACTAGATGCTAAGTATCCATACGAGTGAATGTTCCCGTCATCTACGTACTACACGATCCACATCGTTTGAACGTGAGAAGGAAGCGAGAAATTAAGACGCTACTGCCAGGCATGCCTAGCTGAAGAGTGAAGACTTGGTCAGCCGATACACGCATGAGATGATACCATCTCCCATAAACAGAATTAATGTGGTGTACCATGCCGATTAAAGCGGCTGCTAAAAGATGCTTGCACATTCCGCGAAATTACCGATCCAGTAGACACGCCCTGCAGGATGTCGTGCGTAGTACAGAGTATTTATGCATGTGTCCGTATAATTTTGCCTGACCTATCTATAAGAGCGTATATAATGGTATAGATAACTATTGTCTATAGTATATCTTCATATCATCTATAAACAACACTAAAGACGGCTTCTATAGCGAGTTATCTTTTTACATATCTCTATACACTATTACACAAAATCTCATCACAGACGGTTCTAAACCATCATAATAGACGATTTTTGAACCGTCTGAATTTATGCGTGTGTGATGACATGAGATCATCGCAGACGATTTTTGAACCGTCTATGAAAAAGGATATCACAGAGAGTTCTATTCACGAACCGTCACTATCATAGACGGTTCTTGTTTAGAATCGTATGTGATAGCTTTTTCTATTGCAAAAAAAAAACAAAAATAGATTTTCACTTCGTCTGGAGCCTCCTGAGCCTCGCGAATGAATCTGATATGGATTTTCGGATTGAACTTTTCGTTAGCTTTCCCACAATAGCCACATCATCATAGTAGCATCAACTCAATCCATTCATAGAGCACTAAAAACAACACGGCATCACCCACATCACAGTAACATCAACTCAATCCATTCACATAGCACTAACACATCACAATAGTAATCCACATCACAGAGCAAAAGGGGGGAGTAGAGAGAGTGAGGTCGTGGGAGGCTGGAGTGACGAGGCCGTGGGAGGCCGGCAGTGATGAGGCGGGGGCGAGGTGGAGGAGGTCGCGGGCGACGAGCTCAGGGGAGGACGGGGTGATGAAGTAGAGGAGGCCGGGGGTGACGAGGTCATGGGAGGCCGGCGATGACGAGGTTGGGGCGAGGTGGAGGAGGCCGCGGGCAACGAGCTCGGGGGAGGCCGGAGCGCAAGGTCAGGGCGAGACGGAGATGGCAGAGGAGGAGATGGAGGACTCTGTTAATATAAAGAGATTTTCGGCAGGCCGCTAATGAAGTGCAAATTTTCGTTTTTCTGCCCAACAAAACAAAAGTATCACAGACGGTTTTATACAAAAACCGTATATGATGAGATATCACAGACGGTTTGTATCATGAACCGTCTGTGATAAGCGTCTCATCACATATGGTTTTTGTATAAAATCGTCTGTGATTTTATACATTTACCATGGCTTAGAATTTTCCTTACTCTCTCGGTATCACAGACGGTTCGTGGTTAGAACCGTATGCGAAGTATTTTATAACAGACGGTTTCAAATATGAGGCGTCTTCTATGGCCTGTTTTGTAGTAGTGATAGATAGTTTCTCCATATACAATGTGTCATGTTTATCGTGTTAGAGTCAACTACTGCTTGAAAGATGACTCAATTATCTATGTTTCCTCTCTCCTTAACATCATATCGTGTCCTACGTGTCAAGGCTTATAGACAACCGATGTCACACTGTTGTACAAGCTCTAAGAGTATATACAATGATGTGACGTTAGCTATCTGTAAGTCGTGCCACATAGGACACAAGATGATGTTGATAAGAGAAGGGGAGCATAGAGAATGGTGTCGTCTCTCATACAGTAGTCGATTGTAGCACGAAAAATAAGATACATTGTACATGAAGGAGCTGTCTATAAAGTTATGCAAAAATACAACTCATTGTAGGAGTTATCTTAAGCACTGTCTATAGTTGACCTAGAGGGATACTATAGATAAAGTTATCTATACTATTGTACGCGCCCTGAGTTGGAGTACTATACTATTGGCGATAAAAATTGAAGGCGTGCGCGGGAGACGAAATATTTTGGTATTGTTCTTATATATTATAGCCACCCCACCTTTTCTTCAATCAGTCTCTCCCTCTCCCCTCCCCACACCAAGCTCCAGCGACTGCCCTCGATTCCCCGATGTGGTTCGGCGAGGAGACGCAGCCGACGACGACGAGGAGGGACGCGCAGAAGCTCCATGTCTGCCATAGGAGGCCGACACGCCTCCATAGTCTGCTGTTTCACGACGCCTCCGGTGAGCGGGCGTTGCAGCTCGACGCCTGATCTGGCCGTCCCCCATCTTGGTCTCAGGTGAGCATGAAGTTTTGCCCTCAAATCATCATTCTGGTTTTCTTCTCACGCTGTTTTCGTTCCCTACATCCTATCAGATTTCATTCTCAGTGGGCCCCCCATCTGTGGTCGACAAGGGAGGCCGATTCGATTCGAGATAGATACATCTTCTCGACCCCGTCCTCGTTAGAGAGTGGGCCATTGATAGATTGAGAGAAAGAGAGTATCTTTTAATTACATTCTTGCAAACTATCGAAAGAACATATGAAAACTACTGTCCAACAATTGATTGGTTTGGTTCAAAATTTATTTTTTTGCAATACAAAAAACTATCACAGACGATTTTTACTATAAAAAAAAACCCCGTTTGTGATAGCCTATTTTCAGAGACAGATCTGAACAAGAACTGTTGGTGATAGTGTTTGTTCACAGATGGTTTAAAAACTGTCTACGACGACCACGTAGTATCACTGACCCATAAAGTTAGACGGTTTAGAAAATCGTCTGTGATAACGATTTTGAACCATCTATGATTACCTTTTCTGTAGTAGTGTCTACTGAACTCATTGGACTATATGTTATGTTTGATTCTACTACTATGTATTTAGAGTAATATTATAAGTGAAATTTAGTGTTCATACAATTAAATAGATATATACTTATAAATATACATTATTATATTAAACTCTGGATGGTATACCAATATGGGTCGGTACTAAGAACTAAACCGACCGGTACGTTGTTCGAAATGGTATTAACAATAATGGTTTGTTGTGCAATCGTTTTGCTACCTATATATAGCTAGCTAGCTAGCTATAGGCTGATACAGTGACAACTAGATTGGTTCATGGGCAGCTGGTCCATAGTCGACCCGATTTTATCAAGCTCAGGGTTGTACGTGCATTGTTTTTATCAAGCTCAGGGTTTGGACGTGCATTGTTTTTCGGCCGGGCCGAAATAAATTAAATATTAGTATTTAGTAAAAAATAACTTATAATAACAGTACTTTCTGAAAAATGTGAATTTCAAGTTTTGAGCTTAGCCTATGTCGGGCTAGGCCATGCTCGGACCTGCCTATTTTAGGATCGGGCCTTTTCAGCTCCAATCCGGGGTTTGAAGAGGTCTAAGTGATACCAATACGTACTGGCAAGCTCGAGCTCGTTAAGCATTGGCCACCCATGATGTTAAAATCGGTTAAAGAACACGGTGAAGAAGACGACCTGGCCTTCCTAAGCTTGCTTTCCAGCTCAGGTGTCAGCACCTAGTAAAAGAACGTGTTAATGCTCCATGAAGACATGGAAACGAAGACACTTGGATTCGCTTTCCAGCTCAGCTCAGCAGCACCTTTTGTACCCTCTAGCCTGTACCAACGGGCTAAGAACCTTTTATGCGGTTTTGGACCACTTGGGAGTAGAGTTGTGTTTGAGCCTTGTTTGAGAATGTGGTTTGAAACTTGGTTGACGGCTAAACACAGTATAACATCATACGTGTTGAGTTACACACGCCACGAGCTGCCGGACGGCAGGTTAGGTTGTGTTGAGTGACACTACACGCGACTGCACGAAATAGGCTCAAACTTCCTATTCTAGCTCAATCCCCCTTGGCTTGGCCCGACCAATCACCCCCCTCTGTCACCCGATCTGACCTAACATCCCTCCCTGTCCCCCAACCCCATTCCCAACCATTTCTCCCGAACCCTAGCTCCCAAATTCCCAATCCATAATCATATTCCCTGATTCCCTCCATCCCTTTCCCTCCCCACGAGCTGTTGTCGTCCCTCTCCCTCTCCACGCGCCGCCGCCCTCCCTCCAGCCACCTCGTCGTCGTTGTCCTTTTTAACCACTTCGCAAGCGCACGGCGCGGTCGAGGTGGGCGGAGTTTTTCATTGGTGTCCAGGAGGAGGAGGAGGCTACGACGAGGGGGCTGGGGGCGGGCATAGATGGCGCACGGGTATCTTTTTCTTTCTGTGTGGCGGCGGCTGTTGTCTTTCCAGACGTCTATAGTTACTTAGGGTTGAACTTGACTTGGACTGGCACGACACGGCCCGCCCAATGGGCCGGCCGTGCTCGGGCCCGATCGAGGTAAGGCGGCCAAGACAAAGACGACGCGATGGCCGGACCAAGCCGACGCGGTTCGAAGCACGACGAGCCCGTACCATACCTTGCATAGCACTACGCAATAACCACCACTACTTGAGAGCCATCTGGCCTGTTTGTAGTTTAGGAATTTCACGGTAAGCTAGGCTCTCATTAGAACACCAGATTTTTTAAAATAAGAATTGATCCGTTTCCTATTAAACTCATGCGTTTCAAATACACACTCAGTTCCTATAGGAATTTGGGAAATGAGCATCAGATGCGACACAAATATATTAGAAAAAAGATACACACACATGTACCAAAGCTAATCCAATGAACGACAAAAATCGAATCACAAGAAATCGGACAACTTACAAAAAGGAAAGCTGCAAAAGTATTTAGATTTGTGACACATAGAAAGGGAATTAATAGATTTTTCATTAAAAAAAAAAGCTTCTATATATCGCCAGAGGCACTCATAAAACCAAAAAAAAGTCTAAAATAACACATAAAACAGAACAAAGTGAGTGTAACATTATAAGTATGCTGTTTACATTTCCTTGAGAGTATGCTTTAATGAGACGGTCGGTGCATAGAACTCAACTCCCCAAGACTATCTAGTTCCTTTAACCCTATATTCTTACAGAGTGCGAACCAGTGAAAAGAGAGATTTCAGCGGTTACCATCGATAACCAGTTACCGCCGGTAAAATTCAAACTAACTCCGACAATTTCGATTTTGATGTTTTTTCTAAAAAATCAAATTTGCTTGATTTTTATTCAATTTTTTAAATTTAAAATCCAAAAATTTAATTTTTTTTTTAAAAAAAATTCGGCCAAAATTTCCAGTTACTGGTACCCTCCGATTTTTTTTTCAGCCAGCAATGTTTTCACTGGTGCGAACTATGCCTACCACATATTGCTAACCCTATTTGGCATATTTCTTTTGTTACCTTTGAAGAGAAAAATAACTTTAACTACATTGAAAAAGCCATGTATTACTCTACCCCAAAGTATGCAGCAACCACACATATGGGGCACATATACATGGCTTCAAAAAGAAGAAGATAAAGTAACGCCGAAAACATGGAAAAGAGATGAGCTAGGGTTCACACACGGCCAGATCCGATCGAGACACGTACTGTGACAACTTAGACTCGTGTCAATCTTAATTTTTTGTTCCCCTAGTGCGTACAAATTGTCGGCTTTTGATAGGTGCCTTTCACGAATCCATGGCGAATCAACAACTAGGTTAGGTCAGGGTGACGGCTCGAGGCATCGACTTCACAGGTCACCGTCAACTCGAAGCCGTCCTTGCTGGCGGTGGCAAGATTAATTTGGACATGATCGGTCGATGTGGAGTGAAATATGGATCCGTCAAAACGAGTCATCGTCGACCTCCTAGTTAGGGCTCCTCCTCGCGCCCGAAGTCGGGACGCTCCAGACGCCGGCTCTGCAACTGCATGGGCGTACGGCCGTACGCCCGCGCGCTACACACGTTCGCCGTCGGTTCGTACAGCGGCCGGCGATGGCCATGACGCCCGATCAATTCCCTTGCCATTCTCGACGCGTGGGTCCGTGGACGCGATCCATCTCCCGAGCCGATGGCCATGGTTTGGTTGGGCTACGCCATAGCCAAGCGAACGGGCTCCGGGCCATTCCGAAGGAGTATGGCCACGACAATAAATTCAAAGCGCGCTTACACTTAATGAAGTCAAACAAAGCAGCATGTTAGGATTAGGCTTCACAGATGCTTCTAGACAGCATCGATCTCCCGTGTACAGTACGTATCTCTCCCACAGATACATTGTACTCCCTCCGGTTAAAAAAACACAAATCTTTTGGACATGATTATTTATTATTATATATTTATAAAATCCAACAAAATTATAATATCAAAAAAGTATTTTTCAAGACGAAGCTAAACATATGATTTTAATATATCTAATCTAAATATTTTAAAAGGTATCAACAGCCAAAGTTGTCGAATTTTGACTTTACACGTTACAAGACGGTTTGTTTGTGTTAACTCGAGCGGGTATTATCCAGCCGTATTGGCCCCTTGCTCACACCATCTGAATGCGGCGTCTACACTAGTGTCAACGCTGTGTCTACGGTATGTCCAAGGAAAGCACAATGAAACAATACTAAAGCTTGATGTATTTATTACCGCGTTGTGTTTTCCCTAGCTAGTGTTAGGCGTTAGTGTGAATCCGAAAAACTAAGCGAGGAATCGATTGTTTCTTTCACCTCATAGTTCCGTACTTCCAGAGAACCGAGCTCAGTTCAGTTGAAAGAAGAGGCTTCGAGGTCTCTATCCACCTGCGTTCGACTTCTTTAGTAAAGTCCAGGTAAAACCTGGTCACAAAAAAAGAGAGTTCATACTTACAAATTGGGTTTGGATTTATATTTCAGACATGACAGAAGAAAGAGCAAAGCATAGGACCGTGCCTCCTCAACAACAGGAACGAACAGTGCAGCCGAGCCCACAGGAGGGGCCAAAACTACAACATTTGGTAGGCAAGAGCTTAAATGCTCTGAAATAGAAGAGGTCAAGATGAGAGAATGTCTATCGCCCGACAAGTCTATTCATATGGCGAGTAATGGGCTCGTGACGAATCAGGCCCAACCGACTAGATTGAACCAACACTTGACAGATCACTTATCTAGTTAGGTCATATGAATCTCTTAATTTACACTGTCTAAAAAACTGATCAACTTGGCTGATGCAACCGTTTCGATGATTGGGACGAGCTGTGGCTGTTTCAGATTGTATCAAGAGGATTCCAGAAATCAGAAAAAAAAAGGGGCAAAGATTGCGTCGGGCAGTTTACATAACAAATCTTTAGCATCTGCTTCATACATATTCCCTTTTAAACATGATCTCGCCTTGTCTTTGTACATAGATTTTACTCTAGACAGAATGGCATGGATCATGATGTAGGTAGTACTAGTATTCAATAATGTCGGACTGAAAATCCAAACTCTTCACTAAGTCGTCTTCAAGTGTCAAACTTTATGTATGAATCTGGTCGAAGGTATACTTAGTACATTGTATATCTCCTTAAGCACTATAAATGGCAGTATTAATGGGGGTCGACCAATTCTGGAAGTTTTATGGTCGATACGGCAACTTGACTTATTGTTGTGGGCATACATTCTGCGGGTTCATTATCGCGATACAACTTAAGTGGTCTATTGATGTCGTCAACCACTTTTAAACAGGGTATGAACTTCTTTAGCAGTTCACACCGCCCGTAGCCTCATAACATGCTACAAACTCGGCATACATTGTGGGCGATGTAGTGACGGTTTGCTTTGAGCTTTTCCACGATATAGCTCCTCCAGTGAGTGAAGACATATCCGGATGTCGACTTTCTATCATCTCCGCAAAATCGAATCAGTATACCCCACTATATGGAGTAAATCGATCTTACGTATGTCATCATGAGGCTTTTTGTTCCTTGCAAATAACATAAGACTTTCTTTATCAATTTCAATGTTCTATTCGAGATTGCTCGGAATCGCCAAATAACCCGTAACAAAAGCTAAGTCGTAGCGTGTGCACACTTGAGCATCTTGTAAGCTTAGACAATTTGAAGCATATGGAATCGCTTTCATTTGATCGATCTCATCTTGGTTCCGGGCATTGAAAATCCCCATATCATCGCCGCCTTGACTATAGATGCAGTGAAGGACTACATTTATGCATCCCAAATTTCTTTAAGACTTTCTCTATATATGTCTTTTGTGATAGTCCCAATATCCCTTTGTTTCCATCCGGTGAATTTGATCCCTAGAACGAGCGAAGCTTCACCAAGATCTTTCATATCAAAGTTTGAGGACAAAAATCTCTTCGTCTCGATGTGATGACATCACTACTAGCCGAGGATATCATCCACATCTGAGATTAGGAAGATAAATTTCCCATCTTTAAACTTTGTATAGACACGATTGTCTTCTACATTCTCTTTAAACCCAAATTTTCTTATTATCTTGTCAAACTTCAAGTACCTTTGTCTTGAAGCTTGCTTTAACCCATAAATTGATTTCTTTAGGCGGCATCCCATTCTTTCATTTTCTTCCATGACAAAACCCTTTGGTTGTGCCATGTAAACATTTTCCTCCAAATCCCCATTAAGAAATGCCGTCTTTACATCCATCTGATGTAACTCTAAATCATAATGTGCTACTAATGCCATTATGATTCTGAAGGAATCTTTACATGAGACTGGAGAAAATGTCTCATTGTAATCAATCCCTTCTCTTTGTGTAAATCCTTTTGCCACAAGTCGCGCTTTGTATCTTTCTACATTCCCTTGGGAGTCGAGTTTTGTTTGTAGACCCATTTCTGACCTCTTGTTTTGGCTCCTTTAGGAACAATTTCAAGTCCTGACTTTATTAGTCTTCATGGACCTCATTTCCTCTTCCATGGCCTCAAGCCATTTTGAAGAATTTTCGCTTCTCATGGCTTCTTCAAATGAGGTGGGGTCATCCTCCATTTGAAATTCTTCTGTATGATAAATCTGATAATCATCGAAATAGTGATCTTCTTACTCTTTGAGACCTCCGGGGCCTCCACATTTGGTACATCTTACATTTGAGGTTTGCTGTTGCTCCCCTCATTTGTGGCAATGGGTTCTATAGGATCTGAAGAACGGGTTCCTCATTCTCATTCAATGTTGCCACGGGAGGAACAATAACAGTCTTGGCACCACGGTATCTTATACAGTCGGTGCAATGACATGCAGTAGTGAGAAGAGTGGCTCTTGAATCATCGGAGTGGGCACATATACCGCTTCTCTTCAAGATCAATCTCTCGAGCTACCATGCTCCCCTCATCATTTCATCCTCTAAGAAGACAGCGTGTCTCGTTTCTACAAACTTTGTATATCCGTGCGGGCGGAGAAAGCGAAAACCTTTTGACTTTTCGGGTAGCCAATGAAATGGCAACTTACATTTTGGGATCTAGCTTCCCAAGGTTTGGGTTAAATACTTTAGCCTCGTGAGACTCCCCACACACGTAAGTGGTTTAGTGAGGAACTCTTCCCGTCCACAACAACGTGCGGTGTTTTGGGCACCGACTTACTAGGCACTCTATTGAGAATATGAATGGCGGTTTTTAACGCCTCCATCCATAAACTCAATGGGAGTGTGGAGTAGCTCATCATGCTTCGCACCATATCCATCGAGTGCGGTTGCGTCTTTCACCTACTCCATTTCTTTGAGGTTCGCCGGTGTAGAATCTTGGGCTACTATGCTATTTTCCTCTAAGAACCTCGCAAAGGTCCAGAACTTGTCCATATGGGGTATGTCGTAGTAGTACTCCCCACGATCGGATCGAACTATCTTAATCTTTAAATCGTGTTGGTTTTCAACTTGACCTTAAATATCTTGAATTTATCCAAGGCTTCATTTCTTTCTTTGATTGGATAAATATATCCATAGCGGAGTAGTCATCTGTGAATGTTATGAGCGAGTCATAACCATCCACACTTTTCACAAGAAAAGGACCACAAATATGCGTGTGAACAATTTGTAGAACTCACGTGCTTCTTTTGCGTCTTTCTTAATTTTCTTTACATATTTTCCTTTAATGCATTCTCTGCATTGTTCTAAGTCTGAGAACTCTAATAGAGGAAGAATTTCATTTAATTAAAAGAATTTATCAACATTAACTTTTGCAGCGGAAACTTTAATTATTCTAAAATAATCAATTATTCAGAAGCATTGTACTTTACACATTTAATCTCTGGAAATAATAACACGTTGGTGCAAAATTTAACAGAGATTTTAATCAATTTTCTATTGAAATTCATTCAAAAATTGCTTCTGAAAATAAATTAAAACAATTTTTTTTTTCTGGATTTTACTGTTCAAAACAGCCATTCGGCCCGTTACTGTGCCTCGGCCCATTACTGTTTCTCGGCCACGGCCTGTTAGGGTTTTCTCGACAGCGTTTTCGGTAGTTGATTCACATCCGACATTTGAAATCCGGCGCATCCGTAGCGATCCGCGCTATCCATTCTGCATCGCTCGATCTCAACCGTCGATTGTGATCCGACGGCTCGGCGGCGTTTTCGCTCGAACAAAACCCCGCGTGCGGCGTCTCCGCCCGAAAACCCTAACCCATTCTCCGTTCTCCCGTCTCTCTCTCGAAGAAGGCAACTCAAGCACTTCTCTTAGGTAAAATAATTTCATCAGATCAAACCATCAGGTCTGAAATTAGTTTAAGAGATGTAGGCACAGCTAATGACAGGAGTTTTATTTGGTTAGCAACTTGATACGGCTCCAAGAATTGACTAGCAAACTGATCAGTTAATGAATCACAGGCAAGTGCTACTCTAGTACTCCACCAAACGAGTGTACAGTTCGTCAGAATCTTGCTTTAATTGAGACAACAAAACTGAGCAGGACCAGCAACAATAGTACTGAGAGAGAACAAGCAGAGTTGTGTCAAATTGATTGACAGGTTTACCGCTTACCAGTCTAGTTAGAATGTTTGCCTGCTAGAGAAATCAAAGTCAAAACATCACTTCATGCACACCAAAACTGACTACTTGATATACTCGAGTTCAAATTTATGCTCTGTCAGACTGTGATATCGAGGCAAACTTCAGTCAGGAATGAGCGAGACGTGAACTTACTGGAAGGAATGACCCATTAACAAAGCAAAATTAGATTCAACTCATCTCTAAGAACTTGGTCCCCATCTGAAAAGGACTCTGTTAATGTGGGAGTCGATAGTGCCTAGGAACAATAACAGGTTTAGGATGGTAGGAACGAAAGATGGAGCTGAAGAAAATGTGGCAACAGGCTATAAATTAGCATGACGATAAGTTCAGCACTGCTGTTACCGGATCATTCAAGAGAACAGGCCTAATTAATCTGAAAGCGATGAGTATGTGGTACTACGATCCTCCGTGGACCTTTTTCACTCTTTGACAATGGCTGGAAAGTGCCATTTAAACAGCAAATTGTAGCGCCCTTTTTGTTTGCATACACGCCTAGAAGGCCAGAAGGTTACTCAGTTCAGTCGCACAGATTGGTAACTGTGATGCTGCGATAAAACTCTGATGTCGATGGACATGGGGATCTGAGTCATTTTGCAGATGGGATGAGTGGGGCATCTTAAGATTGCTGCTGACTTGACGTTGCCCAAATCCTCCTAACTGAAACTGCACGAATGAAGTCAGATATTTTAGCAGTAATTTCAGACTAATTATGTTGGAGTTTTTGGAATTGGTTTATTCAATATTATAATTAAATCTTAAAAAATCTCAAAGATCCAATTATGCACGGTGAAAAGTGAAAAGTTTAGTACTATATTACTAGTCTAGATAGGAGGAAACAAATATATAAGGTGGAGTTGGTCTTACCTAGTTGAAACAAATAAAAGAAGAACACATGCGCTCGCTTGCTCGCTAGCCACGCCATCGCCATCGCCATCGCCTGCGATGTGCGCTAGAATGATCTAGCAATTTTGTGTCCGTTGGCTGCGGAGTTGCAGCTTCTTTTTACACTTTAAAAACATGCATACGAATTAGAAACTGGAAACTAAATACAATGTTTCAACATGACTTTTATGACGTGCTTTAACTGCGTTTAATACAGAGTTATTGCTTCACTTTCTTTCTTGTAGCTGACTCTATAAGAAGGAGAGACCAATCCTTTAGAAGGGTAAAACATAAAGAAACCTCTCATAACAGAACATAATAAGAATCAACATCATTTTGTTGCCTGTTTTCTCTGTGCTGCGCAACCTTGGTTTCTCCATCCCTTCTTCGGCGTGCACCAACGTGCGGAGAGCAGTGTCTCCGAAGTCAGCGTCTTTCGTGATCTTGCACAGATTGGGAGGAATCAGGTTTTTGCAAAGCGTTCGCGTGGCTGCTTACGGCTTCCTCCTTCTCCATCATCCTTTGCGCGTCGTCTTCTTCGTATCAGACTCTACCACAACCTTTGTCGGAGCGATTATTTGTAAGTCACGGTGATATCATTTGATATGGCTAGGCCCTGCTTCCTAGATGTTTTGTCATATGATGATATTGATGCCTACTTTTGGTAGTAATGTTTTTGTTCTAAGTTTTGCCTTGTTAGTGCATATATATGAAATCAATATATTTGAGTTGATAATCATATTACTGTTTATAATCCCAAATATGACTATTATATATGCTGCTGCTGATCTAACTATTATTTTAGAATTTATAATAATAACAGAAGTGCCCGTATCCCTAACAAATTCACCGGTCACCGTCGGGGCAAAAGCAGGATGTTGGCCCGACGTAATAATTATTTATCTATAATCCTTATTATGGATAATGACGTCATTATATGGTTTTTGAGTATACCCCTTAATGTTCATAAGGGAGAGGCTGGAGTCGTAAGATCTTCCGTGACTACCTCATGATTGTAAGCTCTTCTACGATCACCACATGGTCATAAGTCCTTCTATGACCATGTCAGCTACGACCACTCCATAGTCGTAAGTCCTTCTACGACTAGCACATGATCGTAAATTCTTCTACGATCACCTCATAGCTGTAAGTTCTTCTACGACCGGGCCAGTAACGACCACCCATAATCAATCGAGCTTACAGACAAGTAGGCCCAATTGATTAAGGCATCTAAACAGTCAGTATACGCCATTATTGTCTGGAATAACTGCACGATTAATCTCTGTCCTGATGAAAACTACCCGGTGGACCAATGAGCACTGCGACCAGAGATGGTTTTCAATACTTCATAACATTTACTGATTATTTAACTGGTGTTGGACCGAAAAGGCGACTAGAGGGGGGGATGAATAGGAGCACGCTCACTTTTTCTCAAATAATGAATTCAACACAATTTCACTCCAATAACTATTAGGAAGCTATGAAGATCAATATACCAGTACAGCGGAAGACTAGTATTGAATCCAATTAAATCCCCTAAGCAAAATAACAAAATCAACTAAGATTACAAAATCACAAAGCACGGGCGGTCTGACCTCTGGACCCAGCCGGTTGGACCGATTGCCGGGCGGTCTGACCGCTGTTGTACTGGCGGTCGGACCGCTCCAAAATTGATCTCGACCGGTAGCTTGATGGGCGGTCGACCGTGCAGCTCGAACCGATCCAAACAGATTGATGACGAAGTTGCAATTAGGTCAAACTTTTGATTCTCAACTCCAAACTTTACGAAACTTTGTACACACCTTCTCTATTCTATTGAGGACCTATTCCAATCGAATATTATGATAATTCTTGGATATATCCTGAATAATTGCCAATTGAATAACAGAGGGTCTAAAACCGGGCAAGAACGAAAACTAGATCCTAATGCTTGTTCGTGAGTGATTGATGATCAAGATGATTCTAGATAGATTCACACATATCACAGCAAGCTAATTTACGTGAAAGAACCAACCACAAACTCGCGGATCAAAGAAAGCCCTAAAATCACGAAATTGAAAGCAAGAACGAAAAGAGACTTATCTCAAGCAAACCTTGCATAGATTAAGAACGTGATCGTTGCTGGATTACACCCACACCATCATGGATCAGTGGTGAATCCAAGATCACGAAATTCACCTCAAACCATGAAAAACCCTAGCCTCCACCTCAACTCCCCCTAAGCCAATTAGGGTTTGAAAGCAACAAAAGAGGTGAAAAACAGCGAGGGAGGGGGTGCAGCCCCCATCTCCTCCTATTTATAGTGGAGGCCTAGAACTCTCTGGGTTTGACTTAATTGGGCTCCGTTAAGGCCCACTAACAAACGGGTCACACACGCACGCCGCAAGCGCGTCTTTAACCTTTGACCTAAACCGCTTCACCATGCACCATGGATTTGCCAATAGGTCACCCTTGTCCATCTTGTGTCACGCTTGAGTCATTGACTCACCGGCATCGTCGATCGCTCGACCTCAACTCTCCAAGTCTAGTCCCGATCCTCCTCGTCGTTGACCGTCGTTGAGCACCAAGCAACCCGCACAACCATAGACAAGCGCATACGAATTCGGGAATAAGTTCTTCACAACTTGACCCATGTTAGTCAAAACATGCATCATGCAAACCATATGCCACGATACCAATGACTTTGACCTAACAAAACAACATCGCCACGGTTGGCGGACGTTCAGTAGAAACCGTCCGACCGCTCCATGTGAGCGGTCGGACCGCCTCCGCCGGTCGGACCGCTCCTCGTGAGCGGTCGGACCGCCCCATGGACTTAGCGAAATTCATGCCCCAAATTCAAACTTTCGAAACTTAAATTGAATAGAACTTCATCGAGACTCAAAAATCATGAGACCAAGTGCATTGGGATCCCTCACTTGCCTACAACACCTATTTTTGGCCCACTCGTTTTGACCACTTTTAGGTCACAATGGTCCGATCACGCACATGGCCGGCTCGACCGATTTGGGAACAGTCGGACCGCCATGCTATGGCGGTCGGACCGCCCCGCCCGTAATGCTGAAGCTTTGTCGAAAACTCGTGAAACGACAAACCGTAAACACCATTGCCAATTGTCACATCATCCTAAGATCTGGAACATATCCCCATGATATCCACAACTGGTCATATGGTGATATGACTTTGTCCAGACTAGTCGTATAGTGATACGATCAGGTCCAGACTAGTCGTCTGACTATGTCTACTTGATGAGACATAAGTTGGAATTCTTTGAAAAGTTCAAAGAATCTCAGTATGAAGTGCAGAATCAACTTGGCAAGACAATTAAATGTATACGATCTGATTAAGGAGGTGAATCTTTAAGCCATGCGTTTGGTGATCATTTAAAGAAGTGTGGAATTGTTTCACAACTTACTCCGTCGGGGACACCTCAATGGAATGGGGTGTCTAAACGACAGAATCAAATATTACTGGACATGGTTCAGTCAATGATGAGCCAATATGTTCTTCCATTGTAATTATGGCAATACGCTCTAGAAACAGCTGCTTTCACTTTAAATAGGGTTCCATCGAAAATGGTAAAGAAGACACCATATGAGATATAGATTGGGAAGTGTCATGGATTGACTTTTATAAGGATATGGGTTTGTGAGGTTTATGTAAAAAGTTTGACGTATGATAAACTCACACCCAAGTCCGATAAGTGCTCCTTTGTGTTGGCATCCTAAGAAACTAAATGATATTATTTTCATAATCGGGTTGATAACAAAGTATTTATTGCTCGTAATGGTGTCTTCTTGGAGAAAGAGTTTCTTTCCAAAGGAGTCAGTGGGAGCAAGGTGCAACTTGAAGAAATTTGAGAACTATCTGAAAATGTTTCAAATCCTACCGAACCTCTTCAGGATGAACAAGATGTTGTTGAACCTGTAGATCAGGCATCAACCCTACATAGATAAAAAAGGCTACGTTATTTGCCTATTAGGTATGGACATGATATTTTATTATTGAATAATGATGAGCCTAAAACTTATGCGGAAGCGATGATGGACCCGACTCTGAGTTATGGATTGAAGCAAGCATCTCGGAGTTGGAACACTCGTTTTGACGAAGTGGTCAAAGGGTTTAACTTCATCAAGAACGAAGAAGAACCTTGTGTTTACAAGAAGGTTAGTGGGAGCAAACTTGTGTTTCTGATCTTGTATGTGGATAACATACTACTAGTCAGAAATAATATTTCAATGCTTGAATATGTTAAAACTTCATTAAAAATAATTTCTCAATGAAAGATTTAGGAGATCAACATATACTCTTGGTATTAGGATCTATAGAGATAGATCTAAAATGCTAATTGGATTAAGTCAGGATATGTACATAGTCGTATAGTGATACGACCAGGTCTGGACTAGTCGTATAGTGATACGACCAGATCTAGACTGGTGCCCGTGGCTCGTATGGTGATGCGACCGAGTCCAGACTAGTTGTATGGAGATACGAGCTGGTCATAGACTGGCGCCCATGGCGCATGACATTAATCTTAGCAAGAGTCAGTGCACTATGACCACTAATGAGCGAGACAAAATGAGTAGAATTCCATATGCTTCAACTATTGAATCTATCATCTATGCTATGCTATGTACATGACCAAATGTATCACATGTTGTAAGTGTTACGAGCATATATCAGTCGGATCCAGGTGAAGATCACTGGATAGCAATTGTCACATCCCTAACTTAATAAAGAGGTTTACTATGCATCTCATTAACATGCATCATATTTTCAAGCATTTACATTTTACATTGCACTAGGAAAATCTTATCCTAATATATATAAACCTACACTTATGAAAAACAAACACTAAAGAAAATAGTGATATAAACGTATGAACATCCTCTGAAATAATCTCATTCAAATACTATATTAATTATCATGAGTGAATATAATTTTTCCCAAATTTTGGGATGGGATTAAACTCAAAGAAAATTCAAACATATTTTAAAGACATACTTTAAGTTTGAATTTAAATCCTACAAGTTATAACATGAACAATCATGTTCAATAATTTTTATAAACACTAGACCTTCCGAGGAACCCCTGTGATTTATTTCACATTTTTAGGAAATTTATTTCTATTTTTAGCACCCTGGTCAAAGTGGATAAAGCATTTTAATTCTTGGTCAAACCCATAGCCCTATCGACAGCAATATTCCTTGGGCTCGAGTCCGACCCGGCGAACCGACTCGACTCAACCCCCTAAGTGTTCCGCGTGGGAGCCATCCGATCAGAAATCAACGACCCAGATTACGTAACCCTTCGGCCGGTCCGAACGTTTCCACTCAATGCTGATGGTTCGATCCAGATCCAACGGTCCGCGTGAACTCACTTAACGCGGGCTCGGCGGCGCTGAGAAGGCCGCGAAGGGGCCCACTCATCAGATCCATCTCCTACCTCTCGCTGACGCTCGCGCAGGAATCCCTCGCCACGCGGTCGGTGATTCCTTCCGCGTTCCGTCGACGCCGTCAATCCACCGCGTCCGTTGGCCACTCGTGGAGCTTCTCCATCTAACGCCGCCTCCACTCCGTCATCTCCCCGAGAATAATACCCCCTCTACCCCCTTGAACTCAGCTCACTTCTCCTCTGTTGACCGAGGAGAGGGAGGCTGGCTTGAGCTCTCTACTACTCCGCATGGTTCTTATCGCTAACCTCGGCTCGCGCAATTGCTTGTAGATCTCAGTGCATCTTCGAGCTCTCTGCCGTGTCCAGAGCGCGCACCCGGGTGGCACCACTGAGCCAACACCATCTCCGGTGAGTATTATGCTCTCTTTAGCGCATCACCTTACGTGCTTTAGACCGCCGATCATAACCCCTCAACTTATTTCGCCAATGCACGACGAGACTTCGTTGATTTGAAGAAAGTCTTGTTTTCGGCCGAGAACTGCCTTTTCGTCTCCCACCTTGATCCGGTAAGGCTTTTGTCGATTCATTGCTCTTGTAGCATTGACATATAATGCTGAAGCTACTCCGACTATTCTTTTGTCACTATTCTGCTCCAGTTGTACTCTCCACGTGGAGATTGTTGCCGCCGTGGACACCTCCGGCGTCGAGCTACCTCTAGCCACTCCCACCTCTCTCCAGCGCTCAGGTAGCTCTCTCTTAGCCCCTAGATGCTCAGGCACCTGCTTACTTGAACGCTGCGGAGCTCGTTTAGCTGGTTGCATGTTGGCATTGTTGTGCCGCCGCTTAGCTCCGGCTAACCGCCGTTGCGGGCCACCTCTGGTGTCGCCACCACCGCTCATAGATGCGCAGCAGTAATGCGAAGCTAACGCGGGCCTTGGCCGGCTCCACCGTCGCGCGTAGCGCCGGCGAGCCACCGGGCAATCCCACGGTCGCGTTGTCGGACGCGGACCAGAACTGTATCAACGTGCTTATGGATTAAACGGTAATCATTAGATTTAAATGATTGTCTTAACGAGATAAGGTCTCACTTACTTGTGGGCCAAAGCCGTAAGCACCGTGCACTATGGAAGCACGCGAGTAGACCGAGTCTAGTGGACCAGGTTACTGACAGAGGGTCCCACATGTTAGAACTGAGTTTAAAATCGGGAGTTAAAAGAAAGATATACTGTGCACTTGAATCGTTATGGACTGTTGGATGTGAAATCGACGATCCAGATAAGTTGGGCCATTCGGACCACTCCGAACGCGTCTCAGTTGTGGACCGTTGGATGTGAAATAGACGATCCAGATGAGTTGGGCCGTTCGGACCACTCCGAACGCGCCTCAGCTGTGGACCATTGGATTTTAATCCAACGGCTCGCGAGCGTGACTTAGGATCCGCGCGCCTCGCGCCTCGCGGTGGGCCGCTGTTCATTGGGTCCACTTGTCAGCGCACAGGTGCGGTAGGGAGTGGAGCTGCGCACGTCCCACTGACAGCGTCTGGGGCTTGCACGAAGCTCGGTGAGGAAAGGTTTAAAGACTTAAGAAAATCCGAGAAAGAATTGAATATGCACTGAAAAATATGTGTAACTTTAAAAATACATAACTAATTCATTTTAAATCCAAAATGGATGAAACCACTTCTGATATTTTTCATTTTTGATGAACTTAATATTAAAATTGGTTTCAAGCATGTCTCTATAACAGAGAGTATTATTTTTGAAAATGAACTATTAAAAACCTTATTGTTACAAAGGAAAATGCTGATAACTTGATAAATGCATAACTGAATCATGGAAACTGAAAATGAGTCAAACTCAACTGTTTTGGACTTGTGTTAATATTAAATTTTTATTTATGTAATCATTATACTCACTACTGACCTACAAATTTGGCCCAAATATTTAAGTTCAATGAACAGTGACAGATTATATTAAAATTGGATTTTCTGAAAAACTGAACTTCAAACCCTTATAACTTTCACATGCTAAATCCAAATGGAGTAAAACTTTCACCTAAATTCATCTAAAATCATGACTTAGATACGGTAGAAAAATCATGTATTTTTGAGTAATTTGAATTTTTGAGTATTTCCTGGTGTTTATTCGGTATTGTACTTATATAGATTCCGAGTCTATCGATATTGACTTATACGCTACTGTGGGACAGCAGCTAGAATACCAACAAGTCAAGCATCATTTGAACTTTCTTTTGCATCAAATTTGATCCCAGATTTCTTTAAGTTGGTGCAATGTTAATTGTTTGCATGTTATTTTGTTAAATGTCGCTATTTTTATGATGATTAGTTAGACACCTCCTATTATCTCATCATTGTGGTTATCCATGAAATATTCTAGTACTGAGATGCTTAAGATAAGTTGTGTGACTTAGGTGGTATGTGTTTGCTTAGCCATGCAAGTCTAGAATGGTAGTTTGATTATTGGGACTAACCCGACAATTGTGGGAAACACAAACTTTATAAATTTTTGGTTTATTTCAGATCTTTGTATCTATTTTATGAGTTAAAATTTTGTAATTCGAAATGAGTTTTGGTCTGGACAAGTGGATGCTAGTGAAGGTGCAATTGCGCACGAGTTTGGGTAAGTGTTGGACTTGTATGGACAATTAAGGACCGAACTTTGGGTACCTGCGGTTCAAGCAAAACTCGTGCTACCACACGCAGTGTATGGGCACTGCTTGGTTAAGTAAGGGGTCGGTGTTGTTGAGTTGATGACTGGTGGTGTGAGGACGTATATGTGTTCCATCGCATATATGTTTCGTAGGGTGCCGATTGCAATCTTTTATTGTGTGAGTAATACTATTTAAGCTTTATCAATTGGGTCGGCGTTCCCGGCACAACTTGCGTGCCCATTTGGTTGATGGGTGGTGTAACCTACCCTAAGTGGGATCATGTCGCGCATGGGTGATTCAACTCAATAATGTCAACTTCTTTGAAAAATCTCGAGTCTTGGTTTACCTACCAACATACCTTAGGAATTATGCTATTTTCGGAGGCATCTGGAGGCATACGGGCTAATCAAGTCATGTGGGTAAAGTAGTACACCCCTGCAGGGTATAAATCTATTCGAATAGCCGTGTCCACGGTTATGGACGACCGCTTGAGTTTGTGGCTGCTTATTGTTAGACTTTGACATATTTAAATTGTGGTAAAACTTGGTATTGTCATGAATGGGATGTTCATATTTGTTGTTGTAGCAAAGTGGACCGCCACTTTGTTATTTGTGCACTTGTTGTTGTATCAAAGTGGACCGCCACTTTGATATTTGTATGATTCATTTGTCATTCAATTTATTACTTATTCACATGCTTTATTCCTACTTCAAATCTGATTTAGAATTGACACTTGAAAAACTAGTATGTGTAGGTTGTTAATTGTTGAGTCTCTTTTGCAAAACTAAGCCCATATGAGCCATCCTTTGGAACAACCTCTAGCATAACTAATTTTACTTTGTGTAAGACTTGCTAGTACCTTTGTACTCAACCCGGTTGCTGCAATTTCATGTGAGGAAGGGTATGAGCCCGTTGAGCTTGTTAGCGCCGATTTTGTCGACGCTGACGAGTAATGCTTTCATTTAACTCCCAGTCGGTTGCCGGTGGGATATGGGCATACCACTACTGGTCTTTTGGTTTATTTACTTGTTTCCGCTGCTACTTAATACTCTTATTTGAATTTGGCCGGTCGGCCATTTGTAATAGTCGTAGGCCTTAACTATTATGTCGTATGTCTTTTGGACTATTAATGTATGATTGTTGTATGGATGTAATCAACGTTGCATGAGAGTATGAGCATATTGGTCGCTGATCTTGGGAGCCAATATGAGCTCATGCTCGCTGTTCGTGGCTTCCCATTTAACACACTAAGTGGAGGGCTTGGCTTGTTGGAGAACCGACAATCATGTAGCGCTCGCAGAGGAGCAGCGCGCATGATCGTTGGGGCTCTAGTTGCGGTTGAGTCTTTAGCTTGGATGAAGTTAAGTTGGAATCCATTTACTTGAGGTCTAGAGTTATGTCCCTAAGACCATACTTAGTCTCGGTCTTAATGAGATAACTCGGTGGTCCTCACAGCAGTCAAGAATATCCTTAAGTACTTGAGAAGGACTAACGATACATTCCTTGCTTATGGTGATATGGCCAGGATCAGACAAGTCGTATAGAGGTACGACCAGGTATGAACTAGTCGCATGGTGAGGAAGAGCTTGTCCTAAATGGTTATACCGATGCTAGCTTCCAAATTGACAAGGATGATTTCAGATCGCAATCAGGGTTTGTGTAAGATATGCAAAGTGTACATGAATTTGATTCGTTGATAAAGTCTCCCACAACCTAAGCACGAGGCGCACACAAGAGCAATGAGTACGAGACACCTATATGATTGACTCCAGTGCAAGTGAGAGACCGTAAGTGATATACCCTAGAGACAATCATAAAGATGATTGTATTATGTCTATATTTATGAGTTATTGAATAAGTGTTATTTTGTTCTTTGAATGAATCATTTGTTATAAAGATGAACAAGTATGTGACTTGTTGGAGAAGCTCCTTTAACTTATATGATGTCATTCTAAATGTATCACTAGTCGTATGTCACTGGTCAGAACATTAGTGATCCTATCGACCAGAACATGTTTTGATTGATGATCATGTTTCAACGGTCATGGATATAGGGATATCAAATCAATAATGTGAACACATGTTGGAAAACAAGGTGTTAGATTGACTCACTTTGAGACACTGCTGAGATTGTTGTTATTTCATGTGTCATTAGTTGTTTTCAAGCAACGATGATGTATAATCTTAAACCTGAGATCAATATGGTTTCCTACATGTGTAAGAGTACACTTTGGGGTTGCAAAATATAGGTTAAACTCAACCATAAGTGAAACTTGAATATGTGCATATATTCCTATTACATATCTGTGTATGCACACATTTAAGGGGAGTTTAGTCTATATCTTGTGGTTTCATTCGTATTGATCCATGTTCAATTCTCCACATATAGTTGGGATCTTTACTTTGAAACATATCCGTTTGAGTATACAAAACTTGTGTAGTCCTTGTATACTTATGTTTTGAGTATAAAGAACTTGTATAGTTCTTGTATACTCATGTTGGAGTATATATATAACTTGTGTAGTTCATATATACTCAATTGTTCTCTCATTTATTTACAATCAATTTATGAGTAATTAAGTGGTTATCATCAATTACCAAAGAGGGAAAGATTGAAGTATCTTATCCCGCCATTATGAGTTAATGGTGTGGTGTGATAATTAATGATAATCATATTGTAGAACTAACATTTTCCATGAGTTGAACAAATAGGTTATGTTCCAGGATGATGAAGACTTGGGATGATCATGAGTTGATCATCAAGTCTTGATTTAAGAAGAGGATGCATCATGTGTTGATGCATGTGAAGAGCTTGAAGATGAAGAAATCATCATGTGTTGATGATGTTCAAGACAAGATCACAAAGCAAAAGAAGATCATCATGTGTTGATGATTGTCGAAGTTAAGGACCCGGACTTGAAGTGTTAATGTGCGTCATCAAGCTTCAAGAAGATGCAATGCAAATGTATGACTAGCTAGGGCTAAGGATGTGTTCCTAGTCTTTTACCGGTCTTGGTGTTTGGTTGGTAGACCGGATTGATAGTATAGGATTGCCGTACTATTAAGAGGGGTCTTGACTAGTAGTTTGAGTTAGTCATGTGTTGATAGCTCATTATGCTTGTTCTAGCTCATCTATGCATGGAGCTATTATTTACGAATGTGTTTTGCAAATAGTCGAGGCTCATGCATTTAATCTTTGTAGTATGGGACTATACTTTGCAAATGTGTTTTGCAAATGGTTGAAATCCATGCACCTTAGCCTTGTGGCATGACGCTGTTATTTGCGAATGTGTTTTGCAAATAGTTGATGCTCATGTTTGATTTCTTGTAGCATGTGACTTAAGTTTGCAAATGTGTTTTGCAAATAGTGTGAGTCCATGCACCCTATTCCTCGTGATATGATTCTAAAAGTTTACAAATGTGTTTTGCAACTTGTTAGGAATCAGGTTCTTGATCCTTGTTGGCATGGCTTGTCAATTGGCAAATTTATTTTGCAATTGAAGTTGTTGAAAAAGTCGTTGCTGTGCTCTGTCAGGATAATCGGAAGTTCCGGCATTGTAAGTGCGGAAGTTCCGATTATCGAAAGCTCCGGAAATTCGGCGGAACGTTTTTTTTTCCAAAGAGTGCCCTGTTTGGGACTTAGCCGATTTTCCAGATGTGCGGTAGTTCCGGCGTTGTATGTGCGGAAGTTCTGATTTAATCGCAGAACGTTTTTTTTCCCAGAGAAGCACCATTTTGGGACTTAGCCAAAATTTGGATGTGCTGTAGTTCCGCTATGTGTTATGCGAAACTTCCGAAGATAGGAACTTCCGCAACTTGGTTGGCGGTAGTTCCGCACTAAAATTCCAACGGCTAGTTTCTCGTGCGAAATAGCCGTTCTTGTGCTTTCTCTAAGGTGCGGTAGTTCCGGCCGATAAATGGCGGAACTTCCGATTTCCCTGATTTTTCAGGGACTTTGCTTCCAGCGGCTAGTTTTTGTGTGTGGGCTATATATACCCACCTTAGCCGATTGTGGAAGGCTGCTGGTGTTATTGTGAACCTCTATTGAGTTCCTTGAGCTAAAGAGCAAGCCTCTCCTTTCATTTGTGCATGTGTTGGACTTAGTGAGTGTGGAGAGCAAACCCTAAGTGCATTTGTTGCCTTAAGTGGTGGATTGTGTATCCACTTGAGCTTAGACACTTGATTAGTTCTAGTGAGAGTTGAGATTTATTATCTTGGTGTTTGCCGACACCTAGACGGTGTGGAGGCGTCGTGCTCGGTGATCTTCTCAAGAAGCTTGTGAGAAGGCCCGACGGTTGTGAGTGTTTTGTGCTCGCCATCTCCGGAGCGGAGGAAGAGCAACCATAGTGGAGCGAGGTGTGTGCTCATTTGAGGAGCCGGTCCAAGTGTTTGGACTTACCTCGGAGGTGTTTGGCTTAATTAGTGGAGCCGGTCCAACGCGGGTTGGGCTTACCTCAACGTGGATTAGGAGAGACCACCAAGTCTCCGAACACCATGGTAAAAACATCTTGTGTCATTGTGGTTTGCAATTCTTGTGTTTTACTTTGAGCAATTTACATACTTGCTTTAACTGCTTATTCATCTTTGTATGATTGTTATCATTGAATTGTATTCATATTGTTGGTGTACTTAGTTGAGCCTAGTTGATTTAGGTTTTAATTGTGCAAAACCATTTGTTATTAGCTTCCGTATTCTTAAGTGGTTTTAGCGCAAAAGTTTTTAAAACCGCCTATTCACCCCCCTCTAGTCGGCCACCTCGATCTTACAAAAGTGCATGGCCATGCCATTAGTGGTCGAAGGGTTCGACCATGTCAAGTTATCCATCACGCGATCGATAAAGTATTGAACAGTCCATGGATGACATAACATCTCACCTGGAGTTCAACCAAATATCGTGAGGCAAATGGAGAATACATGAGCAAGTCTTTCTGTTCAATCGGATACGAACTACTCGTATGGAGATACGAGCTGGTCGTAGGCTGGTCGAATATGATCACTAATTGGTCAAAACCTTATCACAAGGAGTTAAGAATTGGTCGAGACCAAATATGAGCTGGTCGTTAGTGATAAGGACCTGATCGTAGATCATATTGTATTAAGGTTTATCCGATATAATTCGTGTGTATTCGAGAATAGCTATGTCCTGCTAGGAGCCGCTAACGACTTGTGATCGAAAGGAGTTTTCGAGTCACATTCGATTGCTCATGAACCTAACGGGTCACACACTTAACGTGTTAGAACATGTTTGGATAGGATCCTTCACGGGCACTATATAAGGAGTTGCTTGAGGCTATTGGGAATAAGAGGTGATCAGAGGGCACACGACAAGAGTTGACGTGAGTTGCTCAAAACTCTAACCGCCATCTTCTTGAGAGAGCCTTCCCGTGCGATTTCGTGCTAGCACACCGGTGTACGATGTTCTTACCCTGAACATGTGGATACCGTAGAGGCGCTACTGTGGCTGATTTTGTGCTCGAGGACGATTTGCGACTTTGCAAGGAAAGCAACCGGATGCTGGAGGAGGCGATCGACGATGAGGACACTGGACTATCGATTGGCTACGTTGGACGATCGACTACAACCACTACATAGACGCACTCTTCGTTGGACCAGACTGCTCCAACTCTTCTTCCGCTGCATTACGCGTCTGGTGGTAATGATATGTGATCTTCTACTTGCTTAGCTTCCTGGTTTACGTGATAAATTTTTGAATTATCAGCTAGCGTAGCCTACCTGTATCCCTTCAGCTCCCTGGGCGATCTACCTTGAACTTATCTTCCTTTACACAACCGTGTCTTTTATCTTTTCTCATCGTCACAATTTTTTTGTTTCAACCTCCAACAGTTAGCCCAAATCTAGATCGATCTATCTCAGTTGCTACCATTTTCAATGTAGTACTTTATCACATAGTCATCTTTGACTTCTCCCTAATTACTGATTAATGCTAACCATTGCGACATCAACACACATACATATGCAATTGTCGCCAATCCCAGTTGGGTACGCGTGTTACACTCTCTTCAGTGACCCTAAGCCTATTCCTTACGACTGCGTCATCTCTACTCCAAGCTTTTTGCTCCTCTGCCTCTGTACGCCTGCACTCATATTCATACGGATGCATGTATGATGTTATACATGCTCGAGGTCATATTCTCTCTTGTTGGTCGTTTCTCTTCTTCGACGTTGGCCAACTCAGCGTTGTGGTTTCCTCACTAATCACGATAACCTCCTATCTTCACTGATGTCAGCATGTCTAGTTTAGTCGTTGTCTAACGATATGGAGAATATTTTAGCCATCACCGGCGACGACGTGGCCCTCACCAGTGATGACACGCTCCTAGCTACCTGATGGTCAAATATCGTCGATAGCTCGTCTTCAATGCAAAACTTTATCTCTCTACATGGGCTTCCCTATTATCAAGTTTCTTTGGTCACTAACTTCTTCAACAACGCCGACACTCACCACTTGTCATCGCAACCCTTGGCTCCTTCAATACTGATTCTCTTCAATGGCCCCGGTGAACAACACGACATGGCCTCGGTGAACGCCTAAGGAGAGCAACACAATATTGTCCTCATCTCCGTCGACTCCGCCTCGACTCTTCGCTTCCCTGTGTGGGTCAATGTTTTCTTGCAGTATAGATCGATGCCATTGCACCTTTTTGTGGTCTCCTCTGATACCATCGTGTCAACCTTGTTAGAACTTTTATTTTATATTCAAAATTTCAGTTATTTTTTTATTTTTATTACACAAGAAGCAACAATAGAAACACATGACCTTGAAAATGGATGTGGTGGCTTTTTTTTGTGTTTCCTCCTACACCATTCGTGTCATCCTCATTACAACTTTAATTTTTATTCAATATTTATGTCAAGAAAAATATTCTCTCCTAGGTAGTAGCACATCCTCCATTAATAAAAATATTCACTCCTAGAAAAGAATTCAATTGTCGCGCTCGCGCTCTGGTAATTGGCCCTTATAGAACTTCAGGTTGAGGAGTAGTGGTTGCATCCACATGGGTGATGTCCTTATCAATGTTTTATTTCAAATTATAATTATTTATGGAATTTACTTAGTAATTTGTAAGAAAATTAAATTGCTAATTTTATTTGTATTTTAATTCTGAATTTAAGTTTTATTGTACTTGACATGGACTCTTTTACTTAGGAGCTCGTATGAAAATCAAATTGTATATTTTATTTTATTTTGTATTTTGAATTTAAGTTTTATTGTACTTGATTTGTACTATTTTTTTTAATCTAAACCGTTATAATATGGACTCACCAAGATCGACGGTGTAGATTATTTTTCACGCATTAACATGATAATTTCTAACTATTAAAAACGTATGTGGTGGCTTCTTTTGATCCTACTTTAATAAAATAATAGATAGCCTCGTAACTGGGACTAGTACTCTCTAATGCAAATATGGCAGCAGTGCAACATGAGGTGCAGAAACTATATGTGCTAATTAATCAGCTAATTAATGTACATAAGAATGTGACTAACTCCCTTCTGCAAATAATGAATTACGATCACATAAGATGAAGTAAGAATGCAACAATACGAATATCCGGGCTCTCGAGAACATCACGGGACTCAACGATGCATGTTCTAGTCCTGCTTCTCAAATAAATATATTCTTGTCTCGCTGTAATCCTGAATGTGGCATCAGCCGATGCGAAGCTGCAATGGAGGACCGGCCGGCCTTTCTCCAAGTCGTCGTAGTTTAAACTTTAAAACATCAAAAGTCTTCGGAAGTTGGAACTAAGCGCCAATTATAATTTTTCTCTAAAAAAAAGTGTCAGTAATCCTCTGACAGCATCTACGCTTGTTTATTCGTAGTGATGCACATGTTGCGCTATGTTGTTTCCTCCAAGTTTCGATCGATCTACGGCATATTCGCCTTGGACCGGATCCCTCCCAGTATCTTATACATGTTGCATATATGCCGTTCTTACATTGCGTTATAAGTAGCTGCGTAGATCACTGCAACTATACACCAACACAACAGCAACAACAACAAAATTAAGCGATTAATTTTCATTGGCAGGGATGAAGCTTGTGGTTTCCTTTGCGCTCCTGCTGCTTTCTCTCCTGGCCGCCGCCTCGGCGGAAGAATTCGATTTCTTCTACCTTGTTCAGCAGGTGAATAATCGATCAACTTAACAATGATCATCACATAATTAACTTCTTTGTGGAGATTTTTTTTGCATGCATTGCATTGCATGGCCAAACTCAAAAGTGGTATGCTACAGATTTTGGCAAGTGATGAATTAATCTAATGATCAGCATATTGCTTTTTGGATGTATGTACGTATGCTTGTAGTGGCCTGGCTCCTTCTGTGACACGCGGAAGGGGTGCTGCTTCCCGGACACCGGGAAGCCGGCGGCGGACTTCGGCATCCACGGGCTGTGGCCGAACTACGCCAAGTGCAGAACCGCCGGTAAGCTCGACGACGGCCTGGACATGGTCGGGAAGCGGAAGAAGTGCTGGCCGGAGTTCTGCAACAACGACAACCCCCTCAGCCTCTGGGAGGTAAAACTAGAACAGAACAGCTTCATCTTCTTTCTTAATACAATAGGCAGTCCTCCTGCCTGTAAAAGAACAGCTTCCCTAATTGTTGAGAGCACATGCATGCGCGCGCCCGCAGATCAAGGACCTCGTGAAGGAGCTGGACAAGAACTGGCCGACGCTGGCGTGCAAGAGCGGGCGCAGCATGGAGTTCTGGAGCTACGAGTGGAACAAACACGGCACCTGCTCCGACCTGGGCCAGCACGCCTACTTCGAGACGGCGCTCGGGTTCAAGGCCCGCCACAACCTCACCGCCATCCTCGCGGACGCCGGGATCGTGCCGTCCGACGACGAGACCTACTTCCTGAGCAGCATCCGGGACGCCATCCGCGAGGGGACCGGGTTCGCGGCGAACCTGGAGTGCAACCGGGACGCGTTCGGCGAGGCGCAGCTGTTCCAGGTGTACCAGTGTGTCGACCGCGACGGGGCCAGGCTCATCGACTGCCCGCTGCCGATGCAGGGCAAGTGCCTCGACAGGGTCAAGCTGCCCCCTTTCTGATTGAGCGACTGCTCGATCGGTGGACACGCTGGCCGGCCGGTCAGCTGAACGGCGGCGGCGCGCGCGGCTGGATTTGATGGGTGTACTGTGTACGTTTGTGTTGCTCTAGGTCTTGGAGGATTATATTTCTCCAGCTTGATTCCTGGACGTGTACGTCTCTACATTGGCATTCTTGATCTGAATTTGCCTTTCCAGTAGATGGGCAGTATGACATAAGGGCCTCTACTGCCATAATCCCACGAGGCCTTGCACCTCCTTTCCCCTTCAACGTAGGCCACTGGGAAACAAGGCCGTCAGTCCATAGTTCCGTTTCCTTGCAGCCCATCGGCTTTTCGTGTATGATGCAACCGGGACGCGCTGAACGAGACGCGGCCGTGCCCCGTCGACCTGCGTGTAGCCGCTGGATAAAAAAAACCGAAGAACAAGATCGCGTGCGGCACTATTTCCTTGGCAATGTCACACTTGCTCACTGCCCGCTGCCGATGCCGGGCCGCTGCACCGACAAGGTCAAGTTCCCGGAGCTCTAGTGCGCGCACGTCGCCCCTGGCCGGCGCATGGTCGTTTCGAGGTTTTGGCGCGTCGCCGTGAAAGCAACCGACGTTTCTGGGCAGTGCTTGTATTGTACCGGAGACCGGAAGCACAATTTTTGTTTTTGTTTTTGTTTTTGTTTTGGATTTTACTATTATTAGCTCACTTTTTCTCAAAATTCTAGAATTGGCCACATCATTTCTTCTCCCCTCTTTTTCTTCCACAAATTCGCTCTCTACATATATGTGAGGACGTTTGATTGAAAGTTCACCATATTTAGAAAGGCAAAACAGTCCTTTCCGCTCAGTGAATGAGCATTGACCTTATCCAAATGATATTTACCAAAGAAGTTTGTGATTATAGTGATATAAAACCAATTAGCCAAAAAAAAAAATAGTGACAAAATCCAAAACTGCAGAACTGCCGATGTCATAGACCAAAATTTTCCCACTTATAATCACTGAAATCTGATTCCGAATGTCACATTTGGTGTAGGTCGACCTGGACGCCGCGCTGGAGCTCGGCGAGGTAAGGCTAAGATGGGTGAACCAGGAGTGCCAGCGCAAAGCAAAGGAAGAGCAATGAACAGCTGCTGCTATCAAGGATTGGGTAAGCGCTAGCCTTCCTTTGATCCTACTCTGCTCAGTCCTCCCGCCTGATTGGAGATAAAAGGTTTCACCCACTCATACATCTTGCTCCCACAGCCACACTACTTTGACATGTCCCTTCCAGCTTATATCAGCTTATCATCATTTGCTCCTCTCTTTATTTCACTTATAGACCTGTATCGGCATTCATCCAGAGTGCACTGTCCTCCAGCTCCAGCAAGAAGAAACTAGCTCCAAAAAAAAAACTAAACGGTGAAGCAAACACTTATATTTTATCTCACGGCATATTTGATGACCATCATGGCTTCTAATTTAATCTTTCTAATCTTTGGTTTTTCTCATGTTCCATGCAGGTTTAGTCGTGTTGTTCTCTATCTAGCTATTTCTCCCCTCAGTGCCAGCATGGCCAATGGAAAGCACAATTTTCTATCCTTCATGGATCATCCATCCATTACTTTTGCTAAGATTCGTAGCTGCTCATGTAATTAGGTAGTTAAAGTGGAGTTTTTGGCGTATTTATCAATGTTGACACGCGAAGTAGTAATTCTAATCCCTATGCACATCAAAAGAAAAAATGACGCCGTGGAGTCATCAGGACACGACACATGTCGAGTAAGTGCTCTCTGGAGGCATGACTTGCCTTGTCCGTGCCCCTAGGGCCCGGACCTCGTCTGATCAGTGCGACAGGGGCACAAACAAGTTTTCATCAAATCATGACATTTTCATTAAAAAATATGTTTATTCTAGTTTTTCCCCATAGTATAATTATGTGCTTTAAGGTCCAAAGAAAAAGAAGAAATAAATGCAGTAGTGAAGATGCATCTGCATTGTTTGTATTTACCCTTTATCAGTTATTGTTACGCTTAAAATTTTCATATTTTTAGGAATTTGAAATACATTCAAATTTTGGGTCGTTACAAAACCCCCAACTAGTTTTGTAGGGTTAAGAAACTCCCTACAGACTTTGTTTTCTTATAAGATTCTATTGGTTTTGTATGGTTGAGCACTTCATCGGCCCATACTTATTTTGTAGGGTTAAGCAAATCCCTATTGGTAAGCTCCTACTGGTTTTGTATGGATAAACATGATGTGATAATGGGTGTCCCAATCTTTCGATGATAAGGATAACTCGATTTGGGTGGAGACGACTCTCACGATTCGTCTACCAATCGTGCACGACCAATATGCTCCGCAATCGCTGAACCAACTCCGAGATTGCTATCAACCTTGCTAGAAGCACGATCGACCTGACCACGAAGGTCTATTCCTGCATGCAATCGAAGAACACACAAGAACAAGATAATAAGCAATATAAAATTGCAAATAAGATTGTAATATTTGATAAAGTTGGGATTCTATAGCGATATTATGGTTGGTCTAATCGACTCAAGCCAATACACAAAATTCAAGAAAACTAGAGGGGTGCGACCTCCTTATATAGGGAAGGGGAAGTCGCACATAGCTAACGAAATAGGGGGTGGTACTATTTATGATACTATTTATATATAAATAGTGCCTCATAAATAGTACATACCACCTAGGGTGGCGCCTTCCCTTGGGTCTAAGCATTACAAGGCCCAATTTGGCCCAAACAGGTGATGCATCACCTTCTTTTGGTGATTATAAAGCCTACAAAAGGAATTTAAAAGTGAGGCTAGATCCATTCGAAAGAGGACGAGATAAGCTTTGCATCAAGTCCTCGTGGAGCTCAAACGGACTCCGTATGTGAAAGTTATGCACGTTTGAAGTCAGTGCTGTCTCCGGAGGCCGAATTGGATTCCAAAACGTGTCCAGTTCGAACTCTTGCTTAGCTTGGACAAAAAGTTATGTGATACTGCACAAATATACATTTTCATCATTATGTATCATCATATAGTTCATATAATATAAATACACTCCTAAAAATGAGCTCACCTGATAATTTAAGTGAAGCGTACGAGCTCTTGTAATTGGAATATCAAACATAGCAAATATGATTATATCTATAGGGGTCATGTCCTCATCATCCTCCCCTTCTTGAAAACTAAGCCATCCTCGACTTTTGATAAGTTAAAAATAGGGTAACAAACAATCCAAGGTGTATCCATGGTATATGTATATGTCATATGTTTTAACGGTTCTTCGTTGTTGCACAATTAATGTTATAAAGCAACAGCGATCATAAAAGCTCATTGTAATATTAGCCCAAGAATAATCATACATGTTAGCAAGCAAAATAAAATTTCTCACACTGCAATTATTACAACTAGTTTTGCAAATGTAAGTGAAGTATTTATGCAATTTAAATCTCTGAAGTTGTAAACCTGCAGTGGTAGCACATATGGGCAAATCTACAACCTTTGGAATCAAACAAAGTTCATCCATATAATCATATTTCAATTGAGCGTTAGCAAATTTATATAGCAAAGGTGAAAAGATTTGAAAGTTCTTCTATACTTCAACATCATTATGCAGATTGCCAATACTGGATGGTGCAATAAGAGATGAATACATGGGCATTGAATGATCACTAAATTTTATTTTTCTCTCATAATGAACAAGATTCGGCACACAAGAATTGTTGTTCAAAATAGTAAGCTTCAAATAATCTATGTGATCACAAGTTATGCATATTCGATACACATGAAATTGATTGTCTACACCATAATCTCTAATTAATTTAAACTTATATCCAGGGGTGTACGCACTAGACAATGATTTCGAATATACGATTTTAGAAACTTTCTACATAGCGTGTGACAATTTCATAGGTAGCTCCAACATAATGTAACATAAAGAATCAGTAGGAGAAATTCTAGTCAAAATTTCTTTATGTCTAACCAATTCTACATGATCATTATATGCGATTGACTCATCATATGATTCGCTCAAAACAGCAGACAATTCTATTATGTTATCACATGGCGCACTTAAGTTAACAGGTAAATCAACAAGTTTATTACATGGTGCACTAAAATCAATGCAGTATGAATTCTCTTCGTGAAACATGTGCATATCAGAATTATTTTCCACTAATTTTTGCTCTAAAACAGCATGAACAGTTAACAATTGTAGTTCTTCACAAGCATACTCACCTTGAGTGATGATAGCACCATGATCTTTACCTTTTTGGCTTTCCTCAAATGATGCAGGTGCATCCATCTCCTCATCTTCCTTCTCAACCAATGGAGTCGGTGGTTCAGTCAGTTCATTCTCCTCTTCGGCATAGTTCACAACTTTCTGCAAGTTGTTAGTCACATAAAAAGACACAAATATAGGTTTGTTCTCATATTTCCTAACATCAAGCATTCTCAATTTCTCCTTAATCTGACTTTCAACCTTACAGACAAGTATTAATAAATGAGAGAGGGAATTATATTCTGTGTGAACAAGAAGGTCCTGAATTTCTTGATTAAGCCCACTTAAGAATCTATTCTCTGTAGCTTCAACATGTTCCTCTAAGCCACAACGCAACAAACGAGTTTTCAATTCATGATAGTATTTCCTTACAGTTCTACTACCTTGTTTTAAACGTTGCTATTTAGCTAACAAATACTTAGTATGATGCTTAGGAATAAATTCATCTCTCAAAAGTTTCTTTAATGCATGCAAGTTTGAGACACACTTCCAAGTCTACGTAAATACTTCCATCAAAGTGTTGCATCCTCAACAAAAACAATAGTGACAGCTCTAATCTTTTGCCTATCAGACCATTCATAATATTCAAATTCTTTATCTAAAGCTATCTCCGAGTCAACGTAGGCATCAGGATTAAATTTACCAGCAAAGGATGGCAAAGTGATTTTAGTTTACTAGATGTACTATCACGATCATATACCTCCCGTGGTGAAGAAGTTGGTCTCAAACCTACATCTTCCCCGCGAACTCTTTTGTGCTCCCATTCAATGGCTCGAAGAAGACGTGGATCTAGCTCATAATCATCTCGTGAACTTGCTATGTTTAGTAGAAAATAAGAAAATAAATCACAAGTATATGTTCCTATCAGCTACTATGATCTGGAGGCTCAAAGTCACTCACACTAAGCTCATACCAAGTTCTTACCAATTCTTAACAAGCAAACAGGTGGTGACCGGCAACTAGTGTCGGTGTCAACAATCTCGGAAGATTGACAAAGCGATTGTAAGCAACTCGTACATGTGCAATGGTAGACGTGGAACAAGGATATGCTTCAATATGGTAGCAAGTATTAGCAATAATCAATTTAGTAAATGCAAGTTAAAAAATTGTTCAAAGTACTAGTCAATACTGCTGATCCTAGCCTAGAAAAAGCTAGTTAATCAAAGGGTACCAAGAAAAGTGTTTGAACGCACACGCAAAGATCAATGTGACTTGATGTAAGCAAAATAAATTCTCACACCAAGTATTAAGAGAGATGCTAGCCAACTACTCTAACTTCTTTGTAGGGGCAGAAGATTGTTCACACGATGTAGAGCACAAAATAAGAATAACGTGCAATGTAAACAACCCTCTAGTTGAAGCAGTAAACAACAGTCAGTCTCAAAAGATGAAAAGGTAAAGTTTCATATGACTTATATGCTTGTTTAAAAGGTTTCGACGATATCTACAACTTTGCAGTTGAGGTGAACCACAAATTCCGAAGGGAATGCTGAAAGAAACGGCAAAAACAAAGACAAAAAAACTTGCGACGCGAATTCGGGACCGAATATGGCCGATTTTGGGGCCCCTGGAGGGCAATTAGTGTATTAGCTGGAAAAGAAGTGCCTCGTTGTTAGATTTTCAACGAGTACAAGAACTTCGAAAACGGACACCGTATGCAAAAGTTATGCCCGTTTTAGTGATGGTGTCTCGAAAACAGAATTGTATTCGGATTCGAAACCGACTCGGGTTCAAATTTGAAACCGCTACATCTTTCAAACCCTTGGGCCAAACTTGCTGAATTTTTTTGTGCAATCTTGTGCTATATGTAGAAAGACTCCACTAATTTTCACTGATTTTGGCAAAACTTTGATGAGCTTTTCATTTTTTTCTCTCTTTTTTCTTCTTATGGTTTTTCCACTCTTGAACAACTGAAACCAACTGATTAGTGTTTTCCCTTTTGATTCTTTCTCCTTTCCGAAACTTCAAAACGACGGCTGATATTGTAGCATGCCGCGGCAGGCGTGGCAGTAGTGGCTTGGCACAATGTTGTCGCGGCGGCAAGAGGCAACGGCGGCGGGGATCAGTGGCTGCCACGGCAGAGAGTAGCAACGGTGGCAGGAGGACTTGGGTTGGCACAGCAAGGAAGATCAAGCGGCGACAGGAGTTTCGGCTGCCGCAACAGAGATTGGTAGCGGCGGTTGCAGGGCGCGCCGGTGGCTGCCGCGGTAGGCGTTTTGGCTGCTACGGCAATGATTGGCAATAGATATGGTTGCCGCGGCAGGGGACATGTTGCGTTAGCCACAACAGTGGAAGGAAAGAGGTGGCAGGCGTTGCGGTTGCCGTGGTAGTGAGAGGAATCTGCGGTAGAGCAATATGTATGGCGCGGCAGAATGTTTTTGATGCCGCGGCAGCAAGAGGCATTGGTGGTAGGCTATTTTTGGGTGCCGTGGCAGGGATTGGCAGATATAGGTAGCTGCGGTATAGATTGTGTTTGCCGCGGCAGTGATGGCAAAAGGTTTGTTTGCTATGGCAGGATATTTTGGCTACCGCGGCAGCAAATGGTAGTAGGTGGTGGTTGCCGCGGCAAGTGGTGGCACCGGCGGTAGAGATTGTTGTTACCGCGGCAGCGATGGCAAGGGTTTTTGGTTACCGCAGTAGTGATGGTAGGCGGTTTTGGTTGCCGCGACAGCGAGTGGCAGAAGATTATTTGGCACAAAGTCGGACAAAATGATGAAGCTACGCAAAGGAACATGAATATTAAGATGCAAACTAGACAATGATAAACTAGATAATAACTAAAACTAGAATTCAGGAACTAGACACGACAATGTAACCAATAATTGAATGAACAAAAACCAAAAAAGAAAAATTGCAAAGGCACAGATTGGTTTGGACGATGAACTAAACCTATTATTTTTTTTCTGTGGCTTTGTGGACTGTAGGAAAAAAATTCTCGCCAATGAATTGTAGCTCTGATACCACTTGATGCGACAATGGGTGGCCCGATGTTTCGATGAGATGGATAACTCGATTTGGGTGGAGACGACTCTCACGACTCGCTTACCAATCGTGCATGACCAATATGCTCAGCAATCGCTGAACCAACTCCGATATTGTTATCGACCTTACTAGAAGCACGATCGACTTAACCACGAAGGTCTATTCCTGCATGCACTCGAAGAAGACACAAGAACAAGATAATAAGCAATCTGAAATTGCAAATAAGATTGAAATATTTGATAAAGTTGGGATCTGTAGCGGTATTATGGTTGGTCTAATCGATTCAAGCCAATACACGAAGTTGTAATGAAGCTAACTTTTAACTAAACAAAATCCAATGAAATTAGAGGGGTGCGACCTCCTTATATAGGGAAGGGGAAGACGCGCATAGCTAACAATATAGGCGGTGATGCTATTTATGATACTGTTTATATATAAATAGTATCTCGTGAACAGTATGGGAAGACTAGGGTGGCGCCTTTCCTTGGGCCTAAGCATTACAAGGCCCAAATTGGCCCAAACAGGTGATACAACACCTTCTTTTGGTGATTATAAAGCCTACAGAATGAATTTTAAAGTGAGGCCAGATCCGTTGGAAAGAGGGCGAGATATGCTTTTCATCAAGTCCTCGTGGAGCTCAAACAGACTCCGTATATGAAACTGGTCGGAAGGACCGATCTTGGAGAGATTCTTGGATGCTCTGAACTGGTCGGAGTGGCCTGTCCCTCGGGAAGCGCCACTTGTTGCAGTGGTGTATCCTCATCTATCTGCTCGACTTCGACGTCGTTAGCGACTTGTGGACCGGCAGAGGAAAAAGAGGATGACGTCCAATCACCCTGCATAGCCTGGATGCAGGCGTCCATGTCGAGGTTGGAATAATCGTCCAGATCGAACCAATTCTCCTCGTCCCAAGTTCCTGCCATGATCTCATGAACAGAAGGATGAGCGAGGATTTGGTAAGCAAAGAATTCCTTCAGAAGATTTGTGCCTTCTACCCCACGGACGGCTCCAGCTGTCGACGATCAAATCGCCGATCTTATGAATATATGAAAAGAAAGAGGAAAATGGTGCATATCTTCTGGAAAGTAATGAGGCTGCTCTTTATTGCTATGAACTGGCTATTACAATGAGTGTATGTAACCTAGACTAAAAACTAATTCGGGAATACAATACTCCTCCGAGAGTGTTTCCCAAATGATCTTCACTGTTCCGGCCTCCCCCATTTCAGTCCGCAGTCCTCCTTATGTAGTTGATGAAGGGTTGACAGTTATCTCTGGAAAAGACGCCTGTTCGGGAAGCAACGCGTCTGGCCGAAGAGAGGCGTCGGTTGACCATGTGTCAACTGTCGTACGGTTATATGTCAGTGAGCCATTAACCGTATTCCTGTGTCTTAGAGTTACGTATCGTCGTGTGGTATGAGATATACAACACATGTCCCATTCTTCACACGGTAAGGGATATATCTGGCGCTAGATCCAGATATCAGTTCAAGGTTTTGAGAGCTTTTCGATCGTCGAGACAAGGTTGGGAACCTTCTCCGACCAGGTTAGATATTGGGTAACCTCTGGAATCCTCACGACCAGTGAGGTCGTTAGCCTTAAGGGTTACGACCACGAAGACATATGGTCCTTTATCTACTAATTAATAAATAGAGATTTTAATCCTCATCATTGTGCCTTTGAATAATCCTATTTGACTTCTGTCTCTCTAGGGGTTCGCCGATCATAGTCATTGTGCTGCCCACGCCACGTGGCGACCGCACGGACGGCCTCCCGGGACCCGGCCGGGCCATTGCCGCGTGGCAAGACTCTTGCCAAATCTGCCGCGGCATGTGGCGGCGCCGGGACCCGACCAGATCGCCACGTGGCAAAGACTCTGTAATTTTGAAAAAAATTATAGAAGCAAACACACTATGCTAGGATGCTTTACAAAAAAAATTCATAATTTTTCAAGCTCATTTAATATATTTAAAAATTTCTCAAAAAAATATTATTAAACAAAATTTCCAAAAAAAATTGAACACTGTTGGGGGTGGACCACTGTTGCCTCATTGTTCGAATGGTGACTCTTCATGATCGGCGATGGCAAAGAGGTCTCTTCTTCTTGTCCGCATTGCAGTAGGTGGGTACGGGGCATCAGATCGGAAATTTATGAGATATAGATGTTAATTTTAGAAAAATTTGATGCTATACGACTAAATGAGTTCAAAATTCATCGTTTGGAACGTTGGGATTTCGTAGAGTTTTTGTGAGTAGTTTTTCTTGCTAATCAGCACGAGAGAGAGAGATTGCCTTACTGCTGCTGGGCCCAAGCAAGCTCACACCCCATAAACCAACGCCTCATATTTGCAATAAAGATGACGGGAGATGCTGCCGTCCGTCTCGTTACCATGTCCGCATCGGATCTGCCCACCGCACGATGTAAAATACAGCCAGTGCCCAGTGGTACACCACGCTACTACCTCAAAAGTATAAATGCTAGATGCCTCTTGACGTGCACCTATGTTGTAGGTGTCGGATTTGCTATTTCACTATTACAGTATACTGACCCATAATTAAATAAAATTATATATATATATCACTTACAGATCTATAATATTTTATTTTTAACATAGCACTAATGCATGCACCTTACAATGGCGGACACCGAAACACCGGAGCCAGGAGGCCGAAAGTTTGTTAGCACCAATACAATACTTATAGTGTAAGGTACCAATACCACTCACAAGGCACAAGTCAAAAACGTTGATTTGCGCGGATCTGCAGTTATGCAATGACTACATAGCGTGCAGAACGTTGAACCACCATGGGAGAGAGAGAGGATAATGTCGGTGGATTTTGATGGACTATGTAATCTAAATTGATCATCGTTTTTGCTAGCTTCAGTCGTCTGAAATAATTTTAAAATTTAGTTATCTATAATTGCACAGTAAGTTATATTTGTATTACCAATTGATATGCAATTTTATCACATTTATTTGTAGGATTCACATAGATTTACTTTTTGTCTAATTTAGAATTTATTTTATTTTATTTTTGTATTTGTAGGGTTCATCTATATTTAATTTTGTCTAGTTTAGAATTATTTTGTTTTGTTTCTATATTTGTAGTGATCATTTAGATTTACTTTTGTCTAGTTTATAATTTTTTTAACATAAAAAATAGAAATCATGGGATGGTGATTCAACATACCGAAGAAAGAACTGAGTTTTAAGAAAATTTTAAGTGACTGTAGCTTAGTTAGCCCATTGATGATATATAAACAGCCAATGCATAACATGTGAAGTATACATATTAATCCACAATTATCGCACAGAAATGTAAAAAAAAGGGGGGTTGTAGGTGAATATTATCGTATCAATCTCTCGTGTTTTACCATTCGATTGAAAATTTAAGGTCAATATTAGCGTGTCATTCTATCGTGTTTTTTTTACCATCGGACTGCTATTTGTCGATGAGCAAGAATAGCAAGGTGGGCCCACTTGTAGTGTAACAGTAGACAAATGAATCCAAGTTCTAAGCATTGCAGATCAACAGAGATACATTACATCGAACAACCCAGAAGAGGATTGGAGGTGAATATTATTAGCATATCATTCTCTCGTGTTTTACCATCTAGATAAAAATAATATAGTTTTTTTTTGCTCAAATAACACTGTTCTAAAACAAAAATCAGAAATACCTATAAGTGAATTGACAAAAGTGAAAAAAGACACAGCTCTGCGCACGGTAGGCCCTTGCCATAGCTTTTGAGCGCGACACATGTGCTATTTTTACCGATTCATCTACGAATGATTGTTTTTGCTATTTCGTAATGCATTAGTGCCATTTTAGACAAAAACAAAACAAATTTTCACAGTGAACACGACTCGTGATCAATTGTGTTCTCGAGTCTCAATTGATAATTTTCGCTGTAATGGTTGAGACAGAATAGCAAGATGTGCCCACCTACACTGCATTAGTATGTGCGAAATTGCCAATCCAAGCACATACATTACATGGAAAAACAACCAAAAAGGAAGAAAAAAATGTACAAGATATGTGTAGATATCCCTAAGGAAGGCGAAACTCGTTACAGGGCACTGCAGTTTGTCACCTTTTGCTATTGGACATTCAAAAAAACATGTCTTCGATAGAAGACATTGAAAATTTGTAACTATCTGCCAAAAGACACTGAGATCAATATAATAATATATCCTAGCTAAAGAGGAGAGAGATGGCCGATGAAAATACCATTTTGCCGTTCCGGCCACCTTCATGGCTTTCTTATTCCCTTTCCTTCTCTGCGCTGGGTCCACAGGTCGGAGAAAGAGAGCGAGAGGGAGGGGGTAGCAGGGGAGTGACATGCCCGCGTCGCCGCTTGCCTGTCTCACCAAACCGCCCCTCCGAGCCAGCTTCTCCCTCGTCTGCACTGCATCGAGCCGCGCCGCCGCTCAGTGAGCTCTATTCATCCCGCCGTGCGCGCTAGCACTAGAGCCCCGGGGACCCGTTTCCGGCCCGAGCCGCCGCCGACAAACAGGCCACACCGCCATAGGCTTACGTCACCAGCCTGCCTCAGCTTGTCTTCGACACCACCGTCGGCACGAGTGAGTTCCACTCGCTCCCCTCGTGCTCATACGTGCTGCCTTTCTTAAGACGTGGTTGCCTCCCCTCGCCTTCGCTGTAGCTGTACGCACGCAAATTCCCAAGAATTGCGTCGGAGCGTCCTTGCCGTGGTCGTCCGTACATCTATAAATTTTTAGTGTGTTTTTACGAATACGTTTTTTTTTTTGGATGGTGGCATATTGTGCCCTACGTCGCCAATTTTCCCTAACGAAAAGCCCCATTGGCCTCGTCGGTCTCGTCCAGTCTTCCTCTCCCCCCTCCCCTCCTCCGTCACTGCAACCATGGAGGCTGGAGAAATCGGTGGCACCCTCCTGTTCGTCCTTGCCGCCGCCGCCGCCCTCGCCGCCGCCGTCTCCATCGGCGCGGTCGACTTCAGCCACCCACTCACCGGTACATTACTCTCTCCTTTTTTTTCCTCGCCCACCGCACCGCAGCGCACCTGATCTGACGTTTCTTGCGCCATCCTTTTTCTTGTTTCTTCTTCTCCTTTCGCAGTGGGTGCGCCGCTGGACTTCCATGAGGCCATCTCCTGGTTCATCGGCGTGTTCAACGGCTCGTCCTCTGCGGCGGGGGGCGTGTCGCCGGGGCAGGTGTTCGAGCTGTGGCTGCGGGTGCGGGCCAGGGTGATCGCGCCGGCGCTGCAGGTGGCAGTGTGGGCGTGCATGGTGATGTCGGTGATGCTGGTGGTGGAGGCTACGTACAACTGCGTGGTCAGCCTCGGCGTCAAGGCCATCGGGTGGCGGCCGGAGTGGCGGTTCAAGTGGGAGCCCATCGCCGGCGCCGGTGACGAGGAGAAGGGGAGCGGCCGCTACCCCATGGTCTTGGTCCAGATACCCATGCACAATGAGCTGGAGGTGAGAAATCACACAAAAAAAATTGTAAAAAAGAAAAATAATTGTTTGATTAATTGTTCTTGTTATCCTGTGAGATTAAATATTTCGATGTGTTAATATATTTTTGTGATTGGACTGTGTGTGTAGGTGTACAAGCTGTCGATAGGGGCGGCATGCGAGCTCAAGTGGCCAAAGGACAAGATAATAATCCAAGTGCTGGACGATTCCACCGATCCGTTTATCAAGGTAAACTCAACTCCTCTCTGCCTTTACTAGTTTTTGCATGGCTGGGGATTTTCCTCCAACCTGAACTGAACCTTTTATTTTAGGAGAAGTGGCGAACCTACGCACTTCTCTACTTTTAGATTCTATCTCAAACAAGAGAGGTATGATTCCACCCGTTGTTGGTAGGAAATGGAGTTTTTGGCTATTTAGCGTGATTTTAAACCGAAATAGTAAAAATAACTCTCACCCTTCGGCGAATAAATTGGCAAAAATGGTATCTGTGCCACTCTTAAAATACCGCACGATGGACCTCCTACCCTTTATTTTTGTCAATTCATTCACGAAGAGGTTATTTTTGTTATTTCGTTGTGACACAGTATTATTTTAGCTAGTAACTCTAGGAATGGAACACTTAGATTAGACCTCTTGTACTGAAACAGCAAGATGTTAAAACTGTTGACAGAAGACTAACTGTCATAGGAGCATGCAACTTATTTTGAACTGGTTGAGTGGTTGCAGACCGCATAGAGAGCTTTTTTTCAGTGTTAAGTGGGTAGGTAAAGGGTGGGCTTTTATGAAATTAGTTGGATGAAAGCTACCTGACTACTTCAATAGTTTGGCATTGAGGGAACTAAGACGAGTACTGTCACTGTCACAAGTCACCATCGAAATAGGGAAAAAAAGAGAGAATATGATGAGGGGAAGGTCGAGCGTTTAGAGCACAAACTTCACGAGTGTTTTACAAATTACATTGTTAGTATTATTCTCGGGCATATGATTATGGAGTATGAAACAGAAGTACAGAACGGTCCGTATAGTCAGAGAGGAGACGAGGTTTGATGGATGCATAGGTGTTCATTCATCTGGAGTTCTGGACCTTCAAGCACATGGGTACAGTACGTGGTCCCCAGCTGTCTGGGTTTTGGTGCCCCTGTCTGCTAGCATAAAAATGATAAATCTCCAGAGAAAATAGTATTTTGAAGTGAGAAATTGTAGCAGTTCTTTTCTTTTTCCCGTGGAAACAGTTTTGAGGCTAATTGCCAAAGGCAAAGCCTTGCTCCGAGGACAGGATTGGACCACAAAAGTAAATGACCATTTAGATTTAGTGGTATTCGGTTGCTCTTATCTGGACATCCACCAGATATTTGTGTGATGGGTTCATCTGTCACCAAACAGGTGCAGCCAATGCAGCAATTTATACAGTATATTCGCATGAGCTCATCCACTTGGTACTGACATTTCCCTGCATCAAGAGGCCCGACTGTGATGAGCCCCCTCTCTGGCTCGCTGCCCACTTGTGCAATGTTTATTCAGACCCATGGATCTGAGGAAATGGTTCAATAATTGGTGTGCAACTTGGCATATTCTTCTCTTTAGGAGGGATCGTCACCAGATGCCAAAAATATATTACTTCGTATTTTGCATTGATAAGAAAAGATATCTACGAGGCATTTATTTGTTACTCTTTTAAAATCAAACCTCTGCAATAAATCCGTGTGCTATTTCATGAAGGGTTATTTCCAGTAAGTGAAACCAGTTTCAGTGGGAAAAAATTAGGCAATAGAGTATGCCCCCATCTCTCTTCAGTGGCAGAATAGATTCCAGTCGACATGCTAGGGTAGTTATGGTGTTCGATTGGTCTCTTTGGTTAATTGGATTGGTTCCGTTTATGGGTTGGCTTAGTGTGATGGGGCAGAAGTGCTAGTTGGCAAGCACAAGTAACCTTTAGATAAAGCAGGGGTGGCCTCCCAATCAAATGCCTGTTAGTGTAGTATAGTAAGCAGGTAGACCTCCTTTGGCCATCAGATCTGTATCTACTCCACTGGGTTTACCTATGCCATCCAATGGCAACACAATGTTTCCAAATAGAGTGGCAACACTGCTGCAACCATTTGTGCTGACACAGCAACAAAGCTAAACCTTGACTGAGGTCATTGTTTCAATTGCAAACAGACCTTCGGGACACATGCTACCAAGTGATTGAAATTTTAGCTCACCCATGCCCCCCACTCATAGGAATTCTCTAGCCTCAGGCGGTCAGACTTCACAGGGGGGGGGGGGGGTAACAACAGTATCATGCTAAGATATGCTAGTAGAGCACAAGATATCAACTATCTTGCATTCATTAGCGGATGTAGTAGATATGAAATCTAAAGCATTTATGTTGATTGCAGAATTTGGTGGAGCTTGAATGTGAGAGGTGGGCGAGCAAGGATGTGAACATCAAGTACGCCACAAGAAGCAGCCGCAAGGGGTTTAAAGCAGGAGCCCTGAAGAAAGGAATGGAATGGGACTATGCCAAGCAATGCGAATATGTTGCCATATTTGATGCTGATTTCCAGCCTGAACCAGATTTCCTGATCAGAACAGTTCCTTTCCTCATGCACAATCCGGAAGTTGCTCTTGTTCAAGCTCGGTGGGCCTTCGGTAAGGACTCCATTTCCTGTGAGCTCTGGAGCATTACTCTTTCCAGCTACCAATCTATCACAAATGGACAGTTTTGATTAGGCCATGGAACTGAAACTAAATTACAAAAGTAATTTGAGTCCTCCATGTTAAACTTGCCATATATGCTTCCCACATTTCAGTAAATCACCAGAGGAATGCTTTCTCAATTCTATATCTCATTCTTTGGAAAAAAATTTGTAGAAACGCTGGTTCCAAAACTAACATGTGGAACTTGGGATATAAAAAAACCCTCACAGTTCTGGCCGCACAAAGCAGATATCTCCTTGCACTTTCATGAACAACTAAAATATATTTTGACTGATCCCATGTACATGACAATGCCAGAAACAAGGTATAGAAACAGTTCCAAGGAATTTTGACATGGCAAATACTGCTGGTGTATTAACTTCGCAAATATTTATTTACTCTGATGGATCCAATTCTTAATTGACAGAATTTTGCAGTGAATTACACTACAAGCCTGCTGACAAGGGTACAAAAGATGTTTTTCGATTACCACTTCAAAGTTGAGCAAGAAGCAGGATCAGCAACCTTTGCCTTCTTCAGCTTCAATGGTACACATCTTTACAACTTACAGATTCTAAAGATCATGAAGTAAACAAAATGACTTCAGAACTTAGATTATAAAACCAAACGATCTTCTAAAGGCATGTCTATTCTAAGGAACCGCTGGAGTGTGGCGTACAACAGCCATCAACGAGGCAGGAGGTTGGAAGGACCGCACTACAGTTGAAGACATGGACTTGGCAGTTCGAGCAACCCTAAAGGGGTGGAAATTTATATATGTTGGGGACATCAGAGTAAGTAGACCTCATCCTACAATAATGTTGTCAAAAGTAAAATAGTTCTGTGTAATAATTTGACTATGCAAACATGTTGTAGGTTAAGAGTGAATTGCCGTCCACTTACAAGGCCTACTGTCGACAGCAATTCCGGTGGGCCTGTGGTGGTGCAAACTTATTCCGAAAGATAGCAAAGGAAATTTTGGCTGCTAAGGTAAGCTCTCCCTCACTGACAAATAAAAAACAAACAAACAAAACTGAAAATACATCCCATTGTTGTTCCGTTAGGATGTATCACTCCTCAAGAAGTTCCATATGCTCTATAGCTTCTTCTTGGTGCGGAGAGTTGTGGCCCCTACCGTCGCCTGTATTCTCTACAATGTCATACTCCCCATATCAGTCATGATCCCGGAGCTATTCCTACCAATCTGGGGTGTCGCCTATATTCCTATGGTACTTACAGTGGTCGCAGCTATAAGAAATCCAAAGTTAGTTTCTCAAGAACTGACTCTAGTTCCATTACAATTACTTATCTCTGCTTCCCTGCATGCTAAAATTTAACGCCCTTGAATCTGTCTCCTCTGCAGAAATATACACATAATGCCATTTTGGATTTTATTTGAGAGTGTGATGACAATGCATCGCATGAGAGCTGCACTGGCTGGTCTACTGGAATTATCAGAGTTTAACCAGTGGATTGTGACAAAGAAGGTAGGGAACTATTTTAAGGAGGACAATGAAGTTCCCTTGCTTCAGAAAAACAGGAAAAGGTTAAGAGACAGGTAAACCTCTTAGTCAATGTTATGCACATCTTAAATTATCAGATACCATACTATATTGTAATTAACATCGTCTTTTTCTTGCAGAATTAATTTTCCTGAGATTGGATTTTCGGTGTTTCTTTTCTTCTGTGCATCATACAACCTTGTTTTCCATGGGAAGACTAGCTACTATTTTAATCTATATCTCCAAGGATTAGCATTCGTACTTCTAGGGCTAAACTTCACTGGCTCATGTGCTTGCTGCCAATGACAAGGACCACCTGAACTGTATGAATTGCTGTTTCGCGATTACTTTCTGGGTATAAATTCTTCAGAAACATTCAGATGATAACCTTAGATGCATAGATGGCGTTGACCTGTGTACTAACAAGAGCTTCAGTATATCATACTTCTGGGTGATGCTTTTTCAGAATACTAATGTACAATGTGATGGGGCCAGTAGGGCATGTCTTGTAATCCAATATTATCTGTCATGCACTCAACTTGACAGAAATAACGCAATGTGTTGTTTGTGGACTGCTACCAAGTTCTAGCATGTGCCTCTGTTTTTAATGCACGCATGATTCAACGGAAGACGTACGCCGTGCAAAATTTTATTCTAAGAGTTGCACCCAAAAGAAAAAAGAAAAGGAAAGAAGAGCAGTGTTTGTTGGGTGAAATTCTGGCTGCAAGCAAATTTTAGCACGGTAACTTGGGTCTGAACCAAAGATACCTTGACAATGAGTGTGCACAATTAAGATACTAGTGACAGTAAATAGTTGTAGAAATTGGGAATGTGCATCCACATACACAGTTTAACCTAGGTTTCTTTAAAGAGCAGGCATGTGTCCATCGCTGGTGCAGGTATCTTCTTCACTAGATGACTATTGACTTTCTTGAGGCAAACTTTCATTGGTACCAAGAAGTAAAAAGAGATATCATAGATGTACATATCTTAGCCCGTATCAAGAACAGGGGGGCAGGGCGGGGGCGGGGGCGGGGGGCAGACACAAAGATCTTCAATAACAGTGGGAGAATTCAGTTGCATCTCAAAATATATAACAAAAGAGTAAACAGATGTCTTTAATAACAGCAGGAGAACTCAGTTGCATATACCTAATCTCAAAAATACATAACAGCATAATTTGGGTACAAAATAATATCACCACTGGAAAATTGACTAAATACAAATACAGAATGGCGGTGACGCAAAATGGAAATATATAGAGTTTATGGACTGTTATAAATGACTAAGCCATGCATTCCTGAATCCTGAGTATATTAAAAGGGGCATTTCATTGAAATGCAACCTTCAAACACTTTCGACAAACTATCCTCGACAATACAAGGCGGGATCTGAAGACAACCTCTTGAGTCGTGTAAATTAGTATCCTCACGATAATCAGATGAACTGTTAAAGAAAGGGGTACCTGTATTGCACTCAAAAACTCCATATTTAGTGGGGACAGAACTTTCCTTCAGTCGCTTCAACGGTGTAAGATGGACAGAGCGTGTAAAATTATCTGAAAGTTCTCCATCCTCATTGGAGTTAGATTGAGTAGGGTATTTCCTCTTTGATCCAGGAAGATTTAGTCCTGTCACACAAAATTCTACATAACTAATTAACTACAAAGCTGACTAAATAACCATTATAAACAGTAAGACCTTAAAACAATACCTCTAAATGTATTGGATATGCTGCATTTTGATTCCATTGCACTGGAGCAGTCACTGGAGTAGTAAATTCTACATTTTACAAGGGAACCCCGTAAGAAACAGTGCAACTAGGAAAAAAAACACAAGACGAACTCATGGAGCATGTTATAGATATCATAGTTTTGTGGAATACAAGCAACCTGTGAACATAGAAGCATAAGATTTTCTCAAGCCTGTTATCACGTAGGATATATTCATTAGCATGTAATATTCTAGCTTGTCTGGAATTGATATTCATATGCAGATGGTGACCAATCTGATATCTACATTATTTTCTTCTTGAACGCGCTATTAGGTATAAATTGCCATTACGGCATCTGGAAAGACAAGTTATAAGATGCACTAATCGGACAAAGTTAACTATTTTTTTACTATTAATATGGCAGAACAGTAGGGTCACAAATTCAATATGTGCTTGTGTTTGAAGAAAGTACTAAGAAGAACTGCATAGTATGATACAAAGCTACTAATTATCCAAAGCAAGCAGTGCTGAATCCTAAATCCCAAAAGTTATTTAACATGTTTAAACTCCCAGCCCAGCTTGTACAAAAGCTCAGATATCCTTGGGCTATTCCTAAAAACCCTTCGCCAAGCAAAATAGTTGGACGAAAATGTGGAGCCTTTGTGCATACATTAATTTAAGTTTGTTTAGTCGCCTTTACTTGGGAAGAATGAAGGCTACGCTAGTGAAAGTAAAAGATATGCCATAGTGTTTAAAGAAACATTTCAGGAAGGAAATCATTTGCGCTTTCTTCTGCCAGAAGTACTTATTGACCATGGTCTTAAACGTTAGGGCATAAGATACATGTGGGCAGCAGCAATAGTCAATCTGGGGAAAGCCAAAAATCCACTAAGGTACTTGTGCATTTAGACAAATACTGATAGTAAACTCTATGCTACATTTTTCAATTCTAGTAAAGTTCACAGCAGCAAATTGAATGATCATGCTTTAGGTTCAGACAATGGGAATAAAATCAATAAACTAAATTGCAAAGCATTCCAATAGTATATTGTGGGCAAGAATGGCACACCTGTTCATGTGCTCCACAAAATCATCAATAATAACAGGCCAAGCACCTGAGGAAAATAGACACAAACAAATAGTAACCGGTAAATTTTGTCTTGATTCTTACAGAGCTAAATCTATGAAGGAAGCTGCTGATATAGGAGTGAAAATCCAAAACAAGCCATATGGAAGAAAATGAATTGTACCTTTTGGATCATAACCTTCCAGGTCCTCGTTTACACACCTGCTGAAAGCTAGCAGCTGCTGCCATGCATCCTCAGATATGTTGTAACGTTGGTACTTCTGAGAAAGGAAAAGATATATGGTAAAGTCTACTACATGCAGTTTATAATGAGAATGGGAGCACAAAAGATAAAGGTAGTCCCCCTTTATGGAGAGTAAAAACAACTTGAGAATTGTAGGATTTTAAAAATAAAAAACTATTGAGTAATAGCAGAAGGCAAACACTCGTCTCAGGTCAAAATGAAGAGTCCAAAACTGGAACATTTTGTAAAGTTTATATTAACACATTATGGAAACAGGGAGATAACAGCTTACCAAGGATTCAAGATTGCTTTAGATGCACAGCTGAATTGAACTGTTGCAAAACAGTACCATCTAAACTAGGAATTAGCTGCTGAAAACTAGTAGCTTCAACTTTCAATTTGTTCTTCCCAATATAAGATAACAAATGCTGATCAAACCAATTATGAATTTTCTTCACCATATCAAATACAACTTTAGTTTTTGGAAGAAAGAAGTGTCAGACATACTAGTACAACTGCAAACAAAATAAAATGATTTTTGCCATGGTCAAAAACATCTTAAGAGATCTATTTACTCATCATGTATCAAACCATCTAAGTGCACACCAGTCCCCACTTCAATGGAACTAATGAAGTTCAATGGGCTGATGTCGAGTGGTTGCCCCTTCAATCCTTCATGTATCTAACATATTCTTATTAAAGAACTTGTTAGTTGACATAATGAGAAGAGAGCTAATAACATCTATATTTTTTAGGGAATAATAAAATTTATATTTTAACCAATGCTTTTACTACTCCAAAGATACTTGGATAAAGAAAGAAAGCACTACTAGTAATAAAGGAGCCATCATCAAATGCAAATAACAGTACTAAAAAATTGTGTAAGGTGAAATTATGGGAATTTCCATATAGTTGTTAACGGGTGAAATTTTCATACCTCAACAAAGTTACACCATCGGTCCAGCAACCGAAACCTCCCATTAAGAACTATCCTCCATGCTGCCACAGCTCTCTGAATGGCTAAAATCATAAAAAGTGGCATTCTCATTAGTCTTCTGGGGGTATAAAAACTATAACAGCAGCATGCATGGACATGCTTAAGGACAATAGGTCTTACTGATATTCTTTTGGCCATTTTCACGAGAAATGAAGAAGACAAAATCATAGAAGGTATTGAATCGGCGCACATCATCCTAAAAGAGGGTTCACAATCAGCATAAGGTATTGAGAAGCATATGCAAAATGCATAATCTGCCTGGGGAGCGTCGCTTACTAACTCAAGAACTGACATGAGCTTGTGAATATCACCAAATATTACATCCCTGGATGAGTATTAGAGAATGTAATCAGCCAAAAGGTAAAAAGAATAATAAGAAAATAAAAAATAGAGCCAAAAATAAAACTAAGCAAAAAGGAAGCAGACTGTTCTCATGACATGGAAGTTATGCGAGTGTGTTTGTCCTGTGCAAGTTATGGATGTGCGTGAGTCCCCCGACCAGGAAATATAAACCACAAGCGATGGAAAATGTGCCATGATATTTCTGATGTTTGCAGTAAAAGCAATTAAACCTTAACATGCTACTCATATTAACACAGGAAGATAAGCTCCAACTATAATTTACAGCAACAACATACAGGTACAAACAACTACAGATATCATCAATATCGGTCGAATCATACCTCTACCAAGTTCTGCACATTAGGAGAGTTGGTGGGTTTCTTTAGTTTCAACAATGTTTCGACTCTATGTATCTAGGCAAGAAGTTAAAAAAAAAAACACATGCATATCTCATGTAAAATTCCGTCACTGAGTAGCATAAAAAACACAATAAAGGTGTGAACTACGTCATGATTTTTTTATTTAAAAAAATGAAATTTTCTACAGTAAACAAACGTCAAATCCTACAGTGGCGCACTCAAGACGGCTTACCTCATTCCTTCCATGCTATCTATAGCTTGTGAAAGCCCAACCAACCCTTCCCTTGTGTTCGTATTTGTGCATCCTGATACAATATCTAGCAAAACAATGAACAGAACAACCAATAGATTGAGACAGCATCTAAACAAACATAATCTAGGTAGCCTTCTAGCGCAAGAACTGTTCACTGCACATGATGGTCTGCTAGCTTTAATTCTGACAAAAGATTGTGCTTTTAGGTGTTAAGGAAGGACGGCGTAATTGAACTGTGCCAAGAATTATCTAATACAGCGTTGAATTGTGATTTTAGCCTCGAGCATTTGTCTTGTTAAACTTTTTGCGATCTTATAAACCCTAGAAGCACAAAGCCAACGACCTCTTTTCATCAAGAATTCAGATAACTGACCAACGAATAACCCAAGGTCACTTCTTTGCTCCTCAAAGTCACCCGTCCCGCACAACTCGCAACTTAAACAGCATCAAATTCCTTAAAATTCGCTGAAAAGCAGAAAAGATACCCAAAATTCCATACAGCTACCCACTTAAACCGCAAGTTCGCAAAATTCCCTGTCTAAACCACAAAGCCGGCACGGATACGGGCGAACCAAACCCTAAAACTACCGGATCGATCCAAACCCACCAAAGAAACGACGAAGCAAATCCGAAGGCGGGGGAGCTCACCGCAGTACTTGCAGTAGGCTTGGGGGGCGGCGGAGCACGCAGCCATGGAGGCCCCGAAGCCGAGGGGTCCCGTGGGCCGAGCCATGGATCCGAGAACGGAAACCCTAAGCCCCGCCTCGCCGCCGACGAGTCGATCACCGCCTCCTCGACCTCACGTGCAGCACGCGTGATAAAGCTAACTGCGAAAGGCGAGGGGAGAGAGAGGGAGAGAGGTCAGAGGCGTCAGGTGTTGCGGGTGCGGGGAAAGGAATGGTATATGCCATGGCAGTGTATGGAAGTAGCCGGTGAATTCATCTGAGCCGTCCACATTTGTACGCACGGATTCAGTACAAACAGGTAAAGAAATATGAGGAAACTTTTTCTGCTTTTTCTTTGTATTTCTCTTCTGTAATTTATTCGTATAAAGATTAAAATCCTTATAAATACACTAAAACTTTTCGAAGAGAGATATGGATAAGGAGAACATCATGAACTAAAGCCGGCAGCCCAAACCCAGCTTTCCCAACAGAGATATCCATTTCCGGCCGAATCCTCCCTTCTTCCACAAACTTCCAGAGACACCTAGAACAGCGCAGCCTCCAAGGGGACCCCACAAGTCAGCAACCAATTGGACCTCCCAGGAAAAATCTGGATTCTGGATTGTTCGGGAACCTTGCGCCGTACCGGACCCAGCGCGTCGGTCATCCCAATCCCAGCTCGACGACGCAACGTCTCCAACCGCCAAACGGACCCCGCGAAATCAGGGCCCACAGCTCAGAGACACAAGGCGCCAACCCGGAATCTTCCAGAACCTTCGCCACGCCTCGCCTTCCCCATCTTATAGCCCGCCTCCTTCGAGCCGTCAAAATATCACACACAAAAACCAGGGAGGGGGAAACAAATTAACATAAAGCTCTCTCTCCTCTCTCTCTCTCTCTCGATCGGCTCCCATGGCCTCGACGAACGACGGCGACCGAGCGGCGACGGTTTTTCTGCGGCTGCTCCTGGGGATGATGGGGCCCTCGACGGCAATGCCGCAAGGCGGGCTCGTGATGGTGCAGCACATCATCGTCGACGGCGACGGCCACCTGTTCTCCGGAGGGCTCGGAGGCGGCGTGCCGCCGGCGTCGAAGGCGGCGATGGCCGCGCTGAAGGAGGTGCAGGCCGGGGAGGTGGATGGGGGCTCGCTAGGCGACTGCGCGATATGCCTGGACGAGTTCGAGGCCGGGAAGGAGATGCCGTGCGGGCACCGGTTCCACGGGGAGTGCCTGGAGCGGTGGCTGGGCGTGCACGGGAGCTGCCCCGTCTGCCGCCGCGAGCTGCCGCCGGCGGAGGCGGCGGATGAGCAGAACGGCGGCGCGGCGGCGGGCGGGGAGAGGCGGAGGCCGAGGGGAGCCGTGGTGGTGAGCTACCTGATGGTGGGAGACGGCAGCGGCGAGGAGAGGCAGCGACAGGAGGAGAGAGAGGAGCCCTGGACCATTAGGATAGAGGACGTCGATTAGGATTAGAATTCTTCTAATTCAAATTCAAATTCGATTGGTTTGAGGTGGTGGTTGGTGGTTTCTCACATATACTAGCATGGGGGGTGTGTGGGGGGGGGGATTTGTTGGGGTAATTGTGAATATTTTTAGAGAGGAAGATGATATACAAATGTGACTAGTCCTAGCCATGCGATCATTACTGTAAACAACACCGAAATTTCAGTTTTTGAGTTTTTTGTTTGTTTTCGAAATCCTTCCCAGTCTGGTAGGTTTTCCTCCCTTGTCGTTTTCCATTTCGGTCTTTTCGTTTCTCCATTCTGAAAGCGTCTTTTCTCCAAGTACTCTTTCTCCTTATCTTCTACTTCCGAGCGTCACCAGCTCCGGTTGTCGTTTCGTCGCTCCATTTCACGCCAGAGCAGCACTCGGGCTGCCACCTCCTGCTCAATGCGCCCTCGCGCTGTTTGCCACGCACCTAGCCACCTCACCGCCGCCTTCGCCACGCCTGTGCCAGCGCTGCTCGCCCCATATCCTCGCTACGCCACGCACTCGTCGTGTCGCACCGTGCTGCCTCCTCGCCCTGCCCAGCACCATTCACGCTTGAAACCTCGTCGCCACGTGACGCACACTTGCTCGCTCTGCTACTGTCGCCACCGTCTCCTCGAGCTATAAAAGGACCTTCATTGAGTGTCTTCCCCCTCACCCACACTCACTGAACATCACCAACAACCTCATTTTCCCTCCAGCCCGACCAATTGCTCCAATTTCGCCGCCACCACCCTTCTTCTCCGACGAGGCCGAAGGAAAATTCGCCGCTACCGTTCCCTCCTTTCCCTCCCAACCCCGGCATTAGAACCGCCTCACCACACCAGGCATTTTCCCCAACCTCCTCTCCTCTAACCCCGCTGCCACCTCGGCAACACCGCCCTGCTCCCGTCGCCAGCGAGGCTTGGTGCATCCCAAACCTCACCACCACATCCCATGAGATCCCCTTCATCCGCTAGTGCTCCCCGGCCGGTCAATTTGGCCGGAGCAGCATTGGAGAGCCGTCGTGCCGAAGCTCTGCTTCGGTCGTGCGCCTCCACGACTGCTCGGCCCTCGCCATTTTCACCACTCTGCCACTGTGCAGAGCGAGTTCCAACTCGCTTGCCTTCTTTGGCAACCGAAGCAGGCCTTAAAGGCCAGTCCGTTTGGTCTTGCGCATGGCAAGCCAAATGGGCTTAAACCCATACTGTAGCCTCCTACTATTTTCAACCCCTACAACCCTAAATCTATTTCTATGCAGTGAAACCCATTACTATTTTAACCCAACCCAGCACTGTTCCAACCCAGCCCATTGTTGTTCATAAACCCAAAATGAACAGTATAGAACTAACATTGTTCATCAGGACTGATACTATTCACCTAACCCTATTTTTACATCATACTAGTAGAGTGCTCGTGCATTGCAACGGAACCTAAAAAGGAGTGATGCATGACATGCATGGCATACACAAAACGTAAAACAAACCCACCAATTTTGGGAAATTTATAGAGCTTTAAGTCTTTGGAGTCAGAACTATATACAGTTTTATACCTAAATGTTAAATGCAATTTAAATTGTAACTATTTCTATGAAGTGAGACAAATTGATCACATATGGTATCAGTAGAAGCTATACAAGAATGAAATATTGAATACATGTCAATGGTACTGGCCCACAAAATGGATTACAAGGTAACTTTTTTTATGTTCCAATTATCAAGAGAATTTATAGCTCATTACAGATATCACATCACTGAACATTTGAGCAATCAGCAATGCTCAATTATGTGGCAGAAAATGCCATTGTTATGGGGAGAATATGCTAGAATTCCATTAATGGATTCAACTTGTCAAAGGTCAAAGGAACCAACCAAATTTATACTGCATTGTTGTATCTATGTGTCCAAGTTAATTTACTATCAAAATGAACACTTAGAAAAAATACAGTTCAAATATCAAGAAATGATAGATTGTTCAACCACTGCGACAATGAACATCAATTTGTTGCAATCAAAATCCAGGTGGTGCTAGTATGATCGCATAAGCACAGAATAAAAAAGAATATTACCATTTACATCAAAAAAGATATGTTGATTATGCCTATGTCGCCACCAAAGAAGCATACAGACAACAATACAAACAAATGCTACTGGACCAGCAGTTGATCCACATATTATAGCAATACGGTGGCTTCTTGCCATGCCTTGTTTGTGGCTGAGCTGACGAAAAGGAGACAGATATGAATAGCACACACAAGACAAAAATTACTATTTTTCTACCATGGTAGCATATTTCCCAAAGCTGAAAAATGAACAACAAACTCACTCTTTAGGTCATCGAGTGGATAAGAAAGTGGGTACAGTGACACAGAAGAACAATTATCTCCAGACTTGACACCACAGATTATTGGATTTCCAGCGTTGCTGTTCAAACAAGTAATATCTGAGTGCCCGGAAACTCAATTATGCTAGCAAAGGTGAAAGGGAATAAGCTGAATTACTTACTTGAAAGTTCTTGCAGAAATCTTTGGCAACGGACCGCTGAGATTGCATTGGAATATCTGGGCCGAGTGTTATTCTGCCATCAAACCAGAGATATGACCAAGAAGAATTACTTAGCCACTCAACACATTGATATACCACTTCCTGCCCTAGAAGTTGTGCCCAAATGGTGTCAAGCATCTCACATAGTTGAGAAACATTAGGCTCATCCATCCATTTAACAGTGATTGTAAAATACGGGGATTCTTTGCTAGGATAGGACGGTGGAAGCAAGCATGTCAATGTCAAAGGAGGTAGGTACTCAAAGTTTCAAGTGTAAGAGAATTCATCTGGTTCATCACCATGTCCTTCTACACCATCAGAACGTCCTCCATCTTACGGGTTCCCATTAGCTGATGAAAGCTTAGTGCACACTTAAACGCTATCATTCAAATTGTAATGTATGCAATTCTGGAATCAAACAGACAAACCATCGAAGCCAAATTGCTACCATCCAATAACAATTGAAACAGTACTCATGGCCAACACAAGAAACCAGGAAATAGTGGAGCCCTCCTTTGTTTTCAAACACAAACAGATCATCCCCGTATATTGCTTCCAATGCCATCAGCTACAGCGAATGATGAGATCAAATGAGCAATTGGAAAGCATCAATGTTTGAATGAAGCAACGCAACTTGTAATTTCAAAATAAACAGTACCACCCAGCTTTATCCAGAAACTAAGGACCAACAATAGATTTCTTAAGGTAAAAATACAGTTTTGTTTTCGAGAGGAAAACAATGGCAACTTTGTCATTTTTAGCAAGACCATCGCCCAAAATAAAACCCTGTAAATCCAAACACTCCGGCTCGGCATCACGATCCAACTTACAAAGCAACTCCATTGCAACAATGCATCACAGTACAAGTCAAAGATCACAAGATTAACAAAATTTTCCAATTTGATCAGTAGATTAGTATACTATACCTCATCCTCCTGTCGCTGCTGGTTGTCTCGTATGTCGCATTCCCCCGTCTCCTCGGCGAGAAGGTTGAGCCCCGCCATAGTCGCCGCCATCTCAACCTCCTCCAACCCCGATTATGCCTCGGCCGTCGCCACCCACGGGGAGTCCAGGTCGATCACGTCCTCACTGCCCCCGCACCCCCCCGGACAACATCGGCCTCGCCTCTGCTACGCGCAACGAGGAAGACGCCCGAGAAGCCCAGGACGGGGTTGCATTGGGTTCCAGAACCCGCGATGATGAGGCGTCGGCGGGCGCTGCTGACATGGCTAGCGCAACCTCAGAGTTATCATTGGAGTCGAAATAGTACGTGTGCAGTGTGTTCGCTTGTAGGACCGTAAAGGCGATTAAAGGGGGGTGAATAGGCGCTTTCAAAACTTTCTCGCCTAAATCAAATACAACACGAACTTTACTTCTTTAGCTATGAAAGCTAAGAAGATCAGTAAGCGCACAGTGGAAACCTTGTGTTGGATTTGATAAACTCCTCAACCACACGACACAAATGGAGAAAAGAACTTCATTACAGGCCAGATGCTGGCGGTCGGCCAGGCTACCACGGCGGTCGGACCGACGGTCAACCAATGATCGGACCGGACAACTAAGCTGGCGGTCGGACCGGTGGGCGATGGTTCGACCGGCGATCTGTGATGCGAATACACGGCGGTCGGACCGCCGTTACAACACCGGTCGGCCGGTTGATCGAAGCGAAAAACTCAACCCAAATCCAAAACAAAATTTGATCCAACTTTTGATTCAACCAATGAAACTTGACCAAATTTGAGCACACCTCCTAATGATATTAGAGACCTATTTCTAGCGACGATCCTTGGATCCACTTGCAGAATCGATCTCTCAAGGATTTAACAAAGAAGTGCACAAACCCTAGAATTATGAAAATCTTGATTCAAGACTTGCTCGTGGGGGTTGATGATCTAGATGACTCTAGGAGTATCCCCACACATCAAAGCAAGATAAAATAGTCCAAGGGACCAAGCATAAACCTTTGAATCAAGGAAGCACCAAAATCATCCAAAAAGGGAGAAGAACACAAAGGAGCAAATGATCTTTCAATTAAGCATCACAAGATTGTTTGATCACACTAGATGCTTACAAAGCCTCTCCAACAAGGAGGGTAAGAGCTCACACAAAGAGCACACTCCAAACTCTCCAAACCCTAGTTCTCCTCTCCTCTCCTCCAAACCCTAGAGAATGAGGAAGAATGCCAAATGAGTGCTTAAAGGGATTTTCCATCTCCCCCTTTCTATTTATACTAGAGACCTAGGGTTTCACTTTTGGGACCCAAAACACATGGGACCCACACACATAACTCTTCAAGCGATGCCTGCTTCACCACGTGTAGGTTGATCGGTGGTCCTCATCACGTCGCCAAGCCTCTCTTGTCGAATCCCATCGGAACCTCCCGAGACTCATGCGATATTCGCACCACTGATCCAACGGTGACCGAACCACCGTTCGATCCATCTTGCCCATCCCGCACCATGCTTGAATCACACGACCACCCGGTATCCATGATCGTTACGGACCTCGGCTCTCCAAGCGTAGTCGATCCACTCACCGATTGGCGTCGTTGACACGCAAGCCACCGCGCGACAATAGACAAACAAACCGTTTCCGGGAACAAGTTCTTCACAACTTGACCCACGTTAGCTCCGTAATGCAATATACATCAATAAAGCATTGAAGTTCATACATAAAACACATTCAAATCACATCAAAGCCAACTTGGCTCAACTCCAAGTCAATCGGTCGGCCGACAGCAGCCCACAAGGCCGGTCAGACCGATTCAGCTGGTCGGACCGCTCCCTGGCAATGGTCGGACCGGTCAAGACTTAGCCAAAATTCAAGCGTGAAATTCAAACCTTCGGAATTTTCAACTCAATAGAACTTTTGTTGGGAGCTCCAAAATGATGGGACCACATCCAGAGACTCCTCACTTGCCTACACAACCTATTTTTGGCTCAGCTCCAAAAACCAACTTTCAATATGGCGGTCGGACCGACCACCATAGCCGGTCGGACTCCTCCACGGGCGGTCGACCGCCGACACATGGCCGGACGCGCTTTGTGGTCCGACGACACGGGAGCAAATCCGAAAACGCGAGATTTTGCAAACCAACAACGCCATTGCCAATTGACTCATCATCCTGAGATCGTGCACATATCCTCACGATATCCACATCGCTTTTGACGTCCCATAATGTGCGCGGGTGAGGGGTCAGGAGGGTGGCGAGGAGGTAGGCGGCGCAGCGAAGGGATCGGACATCCATCTCTTTCTCCTCCAGCCTCTCCGCCGCCGCCGCGCCCTTCATCTCCAGATCAAGAACCCAACAAAACCAAACACTGCAACAAACAACAACCACAAAAGAACAAAACGAATTGAAAAGGAGATCCCAGAAAATCTGATCAGATTGCAAGAACCCGAACAGGATCAAGAAACACAGATTGGGGACGACTAATCCACGGATCTGAGGGGTAATTGTTGAAAACCCCTGTTGTTATATTCATTATTGTTTTACTGTTTTAAATATTATATGGTTTTCAACTCAAATATTTCATTCCACATATACCTGTTATGGTAAAACTATCACATTCCTTTGCTAATCCTGGCAAGTAGCTTGTTAAACATCACAAGAAGAACCCTGGGAGGAAACAAGAGATCTTTATGGTCAGGAGGAGCCACTGGACAGTGACAATTACGTGACGATTACTGGTTTTAGGTCTCGACCGCGCTCAAGTGCGCTTGTAGTTCTCATGTGCTTTTGTGATGTAATATTTAATATTTGGGTTTGGATGCCCAAGCATGTGTCCAACTTGACTGTTAAGCCTTTAACTAGTGTAATAAAGGTTTGCTTTTTATTGTAAATGTGAGCTTGCTTGTGAAGCCACTTCTTGCTTTGCAACTGCACATCTTGGGCAGTTGTGAAGGTTTTGACAGTCCCACTCTAGATCCGCCTACAAGCTTCCTAGTGTCCACGAAATGCGTTTTCAGAGTGAAAAAAGCCCCCTGTGATTAACAACTGTGCAGCAATTCCTTCGAATTGGGCCATGATCTTGTCAGATTTGTTGTCTGGTATTTCTAGTTGGAAGGTGGAGCAACGCTTGCTTGTGCTGTATAGCATAGAAGTTTGCAATTTTGCAATATGCGCACGAAGTGTTCCAGTGTCTTATATCTGCAGTGTTCTGGTGTCATCTGTCTGCAGACAAAGGCACGAAGCTACAAAAAGAAATCTGCTGTATCTATGGATTGAGCTGGCAACTGATGCCAGTGAGGCAGTGACAAGTAATTTTTACCCAAGAGCTGCTAAAGGTTAGTAATTCTTGTCTATATTTCTCCTGGGGTTTATGTTTATGTCTGTGCATAGAAAATTTCAGCTATTTGGTTGCTGAAAGTAACAAAACACTTAGCATGCACTTCTCCTAATAGACACACGGAAA